>OZ007564.1:2400000-3032192 GCA_963931875.1 Pollenia griseotomentosa | reverse complement strand
AATAGATGAAATGCCAACATTGTTTCAGATAAGCTAGTTTCCACGAGCATATTCGAATTAAAATCACCCGCGATAATAACGTCTGAATAAGACACAGACAAAAGCTCTAACTGAGCCATGAGTTTATCAAACTTTACAGTTTTGTCCGGCCTATATACGCATCCAAGTAGCAAAGTGGATCCGTTACAGTTCAAATCAACAAATATGTACTCTACATCCCTCGTTATATTATAACTACAATTAAACCTGCATGAGATATAATCCCTAACGTATATTGCTTTCTTCCATCGGATCGAAAAACACGGTACCCATTCAATCCGTATAGGCCATCACATATGTCACTTCTAAACCATGTTTCCGAAACACATATCGCGTTAACTCCCGAATTCTCAAAAATGAATCGAGATGGGCGATGAATGAATGGGCGTTGATATGGCAAATACTAAGGCCTTGTTTTTTTTTTTGCCAAAATTCTAATCATACTATGCGTTAAAATTTCAATATGACGAATATTATGTCTGAGCAATACATAATATTCGTCATATTGAAATTTTAACGCAACGCAATTAAATAACCATGTAAATGAAAAATTTAACATACTAGTTGTATTGATCATACATGAGCAAAAAATTAAGAGAGATTTGATAATCGACCAAGTAGTCCTTAAGTAGAAAGTTAAGTAAAATATAAAATTAATTTTAAAAGATTTGATGGAAGACTAAAATTATTCACGAAAAAGTTGTGCATGTTCCTCGGGAGATTCAATAAGAAACGGCTCATCTGAGTCAAACTTTTTTATGTAAACGAGACCTCGCAGTGCCGCTTTAAATATTTGGTGATTATGCGGCATTAAGTTTTCATGCACATAAATAGTTTCACTGCTTTCAAACCCTGCCTTTCTTAGACATAGCGTTGATTTGTTGTTACGACAGAAATTAGCTATGGACTTCAGAAGAAAGTTCTTTTCAAATGGAGATTTAAATTTAGCTACTATAACCTCACTATTTGGCTTATATGGTTTATTGTTTTTTTATATTTTTTTTAATCTATAAATACTTTCGACTTGCGGGTTATGAATTTTTAAAGAGTCACAGATATTTTCAACTATGCTATGCAGATTTTCATTTTCAATGTAGGGTATACCATTAATTCGAACACTACGGAGTTTTCACTTTTTAATATTTTTTTTCTTAATTGTACAATTTCATCTTTTAAGTGAGTAACTTCCGTAGGATCTAAACCAAAGATAGGCAAACACATACATTTGTATTTTATAATTATGTTAGTGCTATATGACTCTCCCGCTCTCATTGTTCTGCAGCGTTGCCATAATTCTTTTTTTTTCGAAAACATTGCATATTAAACACACGTACGGAAGAAAACCATTTATTGAAGTTTATAAAAAATAAACACCGAAATCGTCTCACAGATGAACATCTCGAAGACCTCATGCGTATAAAATGTTGTCCTTACAAGTTTGACATAGATGAAGTAGTCAAAAGTATTGAATAAGCTAAGTTCTTTTTTTCTGTCACTATTATGTGTTTCAATGTTACATAATAATGGTTTATAATGAAGTTTGATCAAGCTTTTAAAAGGCATAAACCTCGTATAAAATGTAATACCAAAATTTAAAGAAACAAATTGTGATGTAAAACTGCACAATTTACAAAAAAAAAACTCATTTTTTAAACAGAGAACTTATCTAAAAAAAATTTACAATTATGTTTACAAGATTTTGTTTGTCGTGCTTAATTTCCAATTTGTATTGATAAAAACACTTGAAATTTATTGTTGATGGCATAAGCTATTTGTATGCGCATTTCACTGGTTGCTTAGGCCAGATTGTCAGGAAACTTCATCCAAGGATTTTAGAAAAACTAAAGATATTAAACAAATAAAACTGTTAAGCGAATAAGAATTATAAGCAACAGTTATACTTATAACAGTTTAAACAAAAACAGTGAGTTTATCTTTTCTTACATTATAAAAAAAACTTTTTTTTAACAAAAAAAATCACAATTGGCAACGCTGCTCAAGCAACAAGCGTAACACAACATACCACTGCGACTGCTCATGCGAGACTGAATTGTTTTCATATTTTTCTTCTGTACGTGTGCTTAAGTACGTGTAAATAAGAGAATAACAAAGCGCCCATGGGCGGCCTTTTGCCTATCTCTGATCTAAACCAGAGATAGGCAAAAGGCCGCCCATGGGCGCTTTGTTATTCTCTTATTTACACGTACTTAAGCACACGTACAGAAGAAAAATATGAAAACAATTCAGTCTCGCATGAGCAGTCGCAGTGGTATGTTGTGTTACGCTTGTTGCTTGAGCAGCGTTGCCAATTGTGATTTTTTTTGTTAAAAAAAAGTTTTTTTTATAATGTAAGAAAAGATAAACTCACTGTTTTTGTTTAAACTGTTATAAGTATAACTGTTGCTTATAATTCTTATTCGCTTAACAGTTTTATTTGTTTAATATAAAAAAGTACTCTTTTAGTTAAAGTTCAGTACCATTTCAAAATTTCAATTTTGCAACACTGTTATGTCTTGTTAATTTTTTCTTCTATTAAAGAGATAATTCTGACTTCACTCTCTTTTATTAAAGTGTTATTAAAATTTAAGTGTTTCTCTTCACTATCTTTTATGGAACTCTTTAAATAGTTCGCTTTCTTTTATTATATCCCGAAAGAAGGCTTTATCGTCTGACGACAATCGCGGGGGCTTAGTGCTTTTTTCTAGAGGGGATACTTGCATAGACTCTCTCATCCTCTTGGCGGACGATTCACTACGTGTATACATTTTGTATAATATTTATGTTATTGTTTTAGTGTTTTAGTTTTTTTTTTTAGATTTGGTTGTTAAAAATTTATTTTAGAGGTTTTGTTTGGTTGAAGAGAAAACCCGGTTTATCCAAGTAAAAAATGTACACTGGAGTTTTGTTGTGTTGACTTTGTTGTTGTTTATGAAGTTTCGTTGGTTTGGTTCTTTTTATTGTTTTGTTGTTTTGATTTTTGGTTTCATTACACTGCTTTGTTTATTTATTTATTTTTAATTTGTTATTGTTTATTAATCATATGTTTTGGCTTTTAGAGTTATTTGCTATTGTTTATTTTAAAGTAGGTATTAAATACACAGTTTCTAGTTTGTTTACTTATTTATTTTTAATTTTTAATTTGCTTATATTGTTTATGAACAATATAAGTTAACTTTTAAAGTTTGCTATTGTTAATAATTAAAATATTAAATGCACAAAATTTCTTAAATGCGATATATGGGGATATATGGGGGCTAGCACTGCGGCTCATGCCCCGCAGTGCTAGCTCTTTTTAGTTTAACGGGGATTCTTGTGAAGACTGCTGATAACCCCGCTGGTTGTTTCTTGGTGGTGAAGCAGATCTTGAACGTTTTCTTGGTGCTTTGCAGTTACGCTGTATGTGACCAGTCTTATCGCAGTTATAGCATTTGACTCTGTTTTTAGATTGCTTTTCACCTAAAGCCTTAAAAAGTGCCTCTTCATGTCCCTCACTTCCTTTATTAACTCGCTTTCATCCTCGCAAGCCATATCAAGTTTACGTACTTTGTAAGCCTGTGGTTTGGAAATGATCCTTGCGGTTTCCTGGGCTAAAGCAAATGAAACAGTTTCTGCAAAGGTTGGTTTTTGTGATGCACATACCGCAAGTTTTATATTAGCATCTCTAATACCATTTACAAATGCTTCGGTTTTAAAATGATCCAAAAATGGATGATTCTCACCAGGGTATGTAAGCTGAATCAAGCGCTCGATCTCGAGAGCAAAATCTTGTAAGGTTTCGGTTGCCTTTTGCACTCTGCCACGCAACTCCATTCGGTATATCTCTTTCTTGTGTTCCCCACCATATTAACGCTGCAGTGCAACCATTAGTCATCATAATTGTTTCTACAGTTAATTGGTACACTTTCAAGCACTTCAGCCGCAGTCCCCTTTAAAGCAAGAATTAGCTCTATTGCTTTTTCCTCACTGTTCCATGCATTTCTGTTGGCAACTGTATCGAACTGGAACTTGAAAACATTTAATGGAACACTACCGTCAAAGCAAGGGGCCTTTATTGTACTAGAAACTTCTGGAATAACTCGCACTGGTGCTTATTGGCATTGAATGTTTTAACTTTTGCCTCCAGATGGTGTAGTTTTTCATCAAAAACCGTAACTTGTGTTTTAACATCCGTGACTTGTGTTTTTACATCAGACAGCTTCTGATTAAATTCTATTTCCATTTCCTTTACTCTTTCGTTCATCTCACTGGAAATCTCCTGAAGTTTCTCGTTTGTTATTCTAGAATGCTCTTGAATTTCAGCTTATATGGCAACTGAATTCTCCTTTACCATTTTTTCTACATTTCTAGAAGTTTCATCTATTTTTCTAGAAGTTTCATCCATTTTTCTAGAAGTTTCAGCTAGAATATCACTCGAATTTTCGTCCATTTTTCTAGAATTCTTAAAATTTTCTTCCAACAATTTTTGCCATCATAGCAGCAAACATTGTGTTAAAATCCATACTGCTAGCAACTGCACGAGTACATACCTCTCCCAACATACCATATAGTAATCAAACTACAATACAATTTGAGAATAAGCTTATATTAACAGTGTTTTCTAAGCTTTTCTTAATTTCACTTAAGATAATGTTTATAAAATTTGAATTCACAAGCAGCTTTTAACAATGCTTGAGGAAATCTTATTAAAAACAACTGTTTCTTAAGTGCAACAACTGTTTTCAAGGAGAGCGACAGCAAGTGCCGTTACATTTTGCTTTTTATACCCTCCACCACAATTAGTTGTGAAGAGGGTATACTAAGTTTGTCATTCCGTGTGAAACTTTTTTATTATTCATCTCAGACCCCATAAAGTATATATATTCTGGCTGCTTGAGTAATTCTAAGTCGATTTAGCCATGTCCGTCTGTCTGTCCGTCTGTCCGTCTGTCCGTCTGTTGAAAACACGCTCACTTTCGAAAAACTCAAAAGAAATAAACAAACTAGGTGTCAAATTGCTTGTAGTTATCCTAAGCAGTTTGGGATTGAATTTCAGCAAAATCGGTTCAGTAGGACCAGAGCTATGAATCAAAATGTGGAACCACCACCTTCAAAAACTTGATAATTTTGTTACAAAAACTAACATAAATGATGCAAAAATGCACGGACTGATATAAGATTTTGCACAAGTCCGTTTTATTCGACTAGAAATGACACTGTAAAATTTCGCGAAGGTCGGTCCATAATTTACCCTAAGCCCCATATAAACACTACTCCCGGAAAACAGTTTAGTACGCCTAAAACCGTAAAAAATAATGCAATCATAACAAATTTTGGCTCGTCACAATTTTATAGGACTATAAATGATACTGTGAAATTTCGTGAAGATCGGTACATAATTTACCCTAGGCCCCATATATGCCCTACTCCCGGAAAACAGTTTAGTCTCCTAAAACCATAATTAATAACAAATCGTCACAGTTTAAGATAATAATAATAAAAAGACATCATACAGATATTACTCCTTAAACATTCGAACTGTCGGTGGAGGGTATCAAAGATTCGGCACAGCCGAATATAGCACTCTAACTTGTTTCTTGAGTAAATTTGTTGAAAGTGTTTTTCGTGTCAACTTAAAGTTATAAATTTTGAAGTGAGTTGACGTGAAATTTTAAAATAATAAAAGAGTTGGTAAAAAACTTAATATAAAATGTCTAATAAATATAAAAAAAGTGTTAGAAGACAAAAAAAAGAAGTTTTTGATCTTCTGTTAAATAATAAAAAATAAAAAAAACAGTGAATTGGAGGAAGATTTCAGTGCTGATGTTTTAATTGTACAAAATAATATTGAATGCGCAAGTTCTAGTGAAGCTGGTGCAGGAAAAGGAACTGATAGTGGTTGCTAAGACACCAAATTTTATAAAAAATGGTTGGAGAAAATTATTAACTGACGAATTAGGTGAACAGCTATGCTGGAAAGGTACAGACACTAAGAAAAGCGTTAGAAATCTAAGCACAACAAAGGCAATAAGAAGTAAGTTTATTAAAATATTTTAACTAAAAGAAAATAATCATAATATTTCTACATTTCATATATGCAGCTTTGTCAGTGGGCCTTTTTATTAAAGACACCCGAACGTTCTTCCAGTTTGCGAAAAATCGCATTAAGTTGAGAAATAACTATAAAAATAATGAAACTAAACAATTTATTTAATAATTTTTAATAAATATAAATTAAACAAACTTAAAAGAAAAAACAAAGATTTTTATTTTTCAACGCAAAATAATATAGTATTTGTGAAGCTTATTATACAATTATATAAAAAAGCTTATTAAAATATTAAGACGAATAAGCTTTTCTATACAAAAGTTAATTTAATATTATTTTCGTAAGATAATTCTACAATTGCAAAGATAAGCTTATATTAATCATACATTTGTAATATTTTAACGAGGGTTCCGTTTTGATTTTTGTACAATTGTTACGATAGCCCTTTTCAATATATTCTAAAATCTTTTTCAAGCTTAACGCTTGTGTTGGTAAGCTTATTATAATATTTTTCTCAAGTCATTTGGTTTGTTGGGCTATTTCTTCTTTGTCCTCAAATTCGTAACTCATATTGCGTCGCTCGAATTCATCTAATAGTCTCTTCTGCAGCTCTGCTTTATTACCTGCAGTTGGCAGATCCAACTTGCCCAATTCTTTCTTGAGCTGTTCTACTTTAAGCTCTTCAAATTTCATTGCTGTCTTCTTTTTATTTTTTTTTTTTTATTAATTAATTAATTATTTTTTTTTTATCTTATTATTTTTTTCACTTTTTTCACTCTTATTTATTTTACTTTTGCAATTTCACATCTGACACCAACTGTTACGTTACTGCCTTTCAATAACGTTTCGGTTTATTTCCTTTATAATAAACCGTTTCGAGTTCTTTATTGCAACTTTAATAAAATAAATAAAACACAACACTTTAAACACGTAATTTATAGCTTTTATTCACAACCAACTATAATTTTCTCAGCGTTATACGTTATTGACAAAGTCTGAACTTAGAATGAATCAATTACGCTAGTCGCCGCTAGTATTTATACAGCAATTTGGTTGTCTAGAACATTCGAAATGTTTTTCGAAGGTTCGAGGCTTTACTATTCACCACACTTTAATTTGATTTATGGCAGCGCTAATGTTTACATAATTTTACCTCTTATACTGAAGCTTTTTTAACGGTCATTTCTAGGTCCTTCTGCACATTGGGATTGAAGTGTACTAAATTATAACAATTTTTAATAAGAATGTAAGACAACTAATAAATACAACTAATTCTAAACTAATAATTACAACCAATTCTTAACTAAAGTTACTTTCGTAACAATATTTTTAAATAAAATGAATTCCATATACTTTTTTTCATTTAATTATTTAATATAAAAAGCCTTACAACATGTTTTTGTTTTTTGTTTTTTTTTTAATGTTAGCACTTTTGCAAAAAAAAAAGTTTTTTTTCAGAAATAAGAGGTTTTTTTCAAAAAATAAATTATGGACTTATCATCACGAAATCCTGCAAATATGGACCGATAATCAGAAAATTGCATGGTATTATTTCTAGCAATATGAACCAAAATTGGACCAAACTTTAAAATATCTATAGCTGCTAAGGTTTTAGGTGTATTTAAATAATTTCCTAGAGTGAGCATTATATAGAAAATTATGGGCCGATGTTCTAGAAATTTTATAGCGAGATAGTGCCAAATTGCATTACAATAGCATTACTTGCTACGTTTTTAACGAACTAAACTGTTTTCCGAGGGTAGGCTTTATATGGCGCCAAGGGTAAATTATGGACCAATCTTTACGAAATTTAGCAGTGTCTTATAAAACTGTAACGTACCAAATTTTATTATGATAGCGATATTTATTACGTTTTTATGCGTACTAAACTGTATTCCGTGAGTGGGCTTGATATGGGGCCTATGGTAAATTATGGACCAATCTTATGAAAGCACATTTAAATATGATAGCCATATTTATTACGGTTTTAGAAGTACATTATGGCACCTTTTACGTAAGTTTTTGTTACAAAATTGTCAATTTTTAAGGGTGGTGGTTCTACATATTGATTGATAACTATGATCCTACTGATTGGATTTTGCTGGATTTTACTCCCAAACTGCTTAGAATAACTAGAAGCCATTTGACACCAAGATTGAACTTTTGTTTTAAATTTTTCGAAAGTGAGCGCATTTTGAACAGACGGACAGACAGACAGACAGACATGGCTAAATCGACTTAGAATTACTCAAGAAACCAGGGGTATTAGATGCATAATAAAAAGTTTCACATGGAATGACAAACTTAGTATACCCTCCTTCCGTACGGTAATTACCCTTTTTTAGGGTAATTTTGGGCCGCAAAAGGTAGGAAGGTAATCTTATATAAAAAACGGTAATTTAAAGAAATTTTGATTTTTAGTATACACATATACATGCTTACATATGCATGAATGTTTAATAATTTTAACGTTTGAGAGGTGATTTTAAATCTAAAAATAGATCAATTTTATAACAAAAACTTATGAACATAATGTTTTTGCAAATGTTTTCGTAACAGCGAAAAGTCCAATTAAGAAAACTGAAATTATGCTTGTATAATTATTATTAATTTTATATAAAACTTTTTGTTTGTCTAAAAATCAACAATATTTAAACATACTTACATATCAAATAGCCGTGAGCTAATACATTTTACTATAGTTTTCGGACTATTTTAAGTACGGATCAGGGATTAAATGGAGCTAAAGTTAAGTGTTTGGCACTTGAATAATCCGTATTTGAATCAAGCATTCTGTACTTGATTTAAGAAAATCTGTACTTACCGTACTATTGACATAACTTTGCCTTGGTTAAGTACGGATGGATTGGTTTTTCTTGTGACTGTAACAATTCAAAAATTATTATAGTACATAACTTTTTTTAGTATATATATAAAAAAATTAAACAAAACATTATTTTCTTTAATGCTTATCACATACATATGCATTAGTGTTTTTTCCCGGGATTTCCCGTCCCGGGAATTCCCGGGAATTTCAATTATTTTATTTCCCGTTTTCCCGGGATTTTTCTTGCGGGATCCCGGGAAATAAAAAATTCCTCATAATTTCAGAAAACAGCTATTTATACTTTGAAATTTAGTTTTCTATTCTCTGAAAATAAGTGAGTACATGTATTTAAATCAATGTCTCCTGATGCAATAAATCTACTAAAAGCAGAATGGGCAGTGCAACAGTTGATAATTATTACATTTAGTGAAGTGAAGAGTTAATAAAGTACATTAATTCAAAATAAGATGCAGGCAGTAAAGTTTCATTGTCCATGAATAAGTCTTAAAAATAGGAGATAACTTAACATATCGCTCCTTTATTGCAACATAGTCATATCTACAAAAACAAACGATCTTGGCAAAATGCGATTAAAGTTTTCAAAATGTACCGATTTAAAGATATATTTTGCTATAACTTCGGTTCAGTTTGAGATATAAAACAAGAAGATATGAAGGAAAACTTTGCTAAAGTTACTTCAAATTTTAAGATATGACTATGATACAATGAAGGAGCGATATGTTTATATACCCGTGAAGTCCGGGGAAACCGAAATAAAATAACATTTTGGAAACTCGTGTAAGATACTACAACATACAACTTGAAAAACACATTGTCCTAAAGATTACAAATGGACCTATTGAAATGAAAAGGTTTGTAAGAAGCAGTCCGGTTGATGTTATTTTTGCATCAACCTTGACATAAGTACATTTGACTGATATAGACGTTGTTTATCAAAAAGAAAAAATTGCCTCTGATTGTGAATCCGAAGCATGCTACAACGGTGAACTTTTTACTATTTGTCCAACCTCGGTAAAAAAATGAACGAAATTTTTCGGAAACATGATAATTAGTAAATAAAATTAGGAATATACTTTTTGACGACTTACTAAGCGCTTTGAGTGTGTGAGAAAGTTATTTCCTAAGCGCCGTTAAAAATGTTTATATATTTCTTTAAAATATTTTATCTATTTTATTAATTAACTATTGGATCTCATATCTTGAGTACCTTAATCTTTATTTGGTTTTTATTATTGTTTTATGAATTAAATTGTTATGTTTATGTTATCTTTTTATCTTGTATCCAGAGCATAATAATACTGAATGAAAGCATAATAATAGGGAATAAAGGCGTGAGGTGATAATAATTCAAGTTCCTATTTCAATCTTCAATTGATTTTTTTAGTATTGAACCATTTCTTTTACTTTCTTTGTAAACAAGTTCCCTTACGTTATTTTATTAAAGTTTTTTTCATTAATTAATAACAAAATTTACTTTGTATTATTTATATGGAGCGGGATCCCGGGATCCCGGGAAATTTAAAAAAATTTCCCGCTTTCCCGGGAATCGAAAAAGTCCGGGAAAAAAAACTCTAATATGCATGCTAAGCGTATTAAATAAAAATATTTTGAGTTGAATGAATGTACATATGTATGTATGTACCTATTTTATTCAAAATTATTTTACTGCCATATTCATAAAAATACAATAATTTTGCTTAAAAATGTATATTAAACAAAAATTTATAATCAATTTTTTTCTTAAAACACATTTAAAATTTAAATAAATGGTTTATGAATACTGCTCTTATGTGCTGTTTCCAAATGACAGGCGATGGACTGAGTGCTTTTCATATAAATTTTACTACATAATCAATCGCCTGTCATTTGGAAACAGCACATTAATGTTTTTGTACGGCAATTTCTTCTCAAAAACGGTAATTTTTAGAAGGCCGTACGGTAATGAAAAAATAAAAGTTAACATCACTGAGTGTCATATACATTTATCATCAAGATTATAGTAGGAGTTGGAGTCGGAGTCGTGAGTCGTGAGTCTGAGTCGCACTTAAAAAATTTCAGCGTTTGGAGTCGGAGTCGGAGTTAGTACTTTTTTCGGACGACCCTACAGCCCTGATAAAAACCAAACAAATCATGAAAAAATCGTTGATCCGTTCATTTTGTGAATTATGTGAATTATGAATTATGCTTGAAATTACGTTTTTTTTTGGCAAAACTAAGTTCAATTTTATATACGGTGACCATATTTTTTCAAACGAAAAAAGGACATCTTGATTTAAAGTAAATAAAAATAATAAATAATAAGATAATTCAAAGAATATTTTATAAGCAAGTAGAACTACTATTAATACATATCGCCATATTAAATGCAAACGGACGTAACTACACTTTTTATTTTTTTACAGGATAAGAAAAAACTTTACAAAATCAAGAACAACAAGGTGTAATTGGCGTTTGAATTTCGTTAATTTTTTTTTTTTTTTTTTTTTTTTCATTATTTTTTATTGAATCTTCATATTTTAAATATGAACTAACAATAATTAATCAAATCTTAACCTAATACGTTATTTTACGTCCTGCCAGTGCCAGACAAAAATTTTCTTCATCACGGGTTCTGTTCACTTATATAGGTGTTTATCGCTCATCTAATTGGGTAAGTGCTGCAGTGTCTCTTCTTCTTAAGCGAGTGTGGCCGCCATGGTTTTAAATATTTCGAGCTAGTGGATTTGGGTGTTGTTCAAGCCTTTTTAAATATTTTACTGCATATTTTGTAATCATAGTTTTTACTAAAGGAACATTGAGATCCTTGTGAATATTTGAGTTTTTAACATACCAAGGGGCAGCTGTGATTATTCGAAGAAGTTTATTTTGGCGCCTTTGAATTTTTTCGATATTAGAGGCCGAGGCAGTGCCCCATAGTTGAATACCGTAGCACCAGATTGGCTTTAAGATGGAGTTGTAAAGTAAAAGTTTGCAGTCGAGACTTAGGACAGAGTTTCTTCCAATAAGCCAATGAATTTGGATGGCTTTTAGTTTCATTTGAGATAATTTTGCCTCTATATGGCTTTTCCACGTTAAACGGCGATCTAGATGAATACCGAGGTATTTTACATGCGAATTTTGAGGCACTAAATGATTATTGATTTTAATAGGGGGGCATGTTTCCCGACGCAAGGTAAATGTTACATGTACGCATTTTTGCTCATTGACCTTTATCCTCCATTGCTTCAGCCACAGTTCGAGTTGAAATATATGATCCTGTAGGTATCGAGATGCTTCTTGACTGTTTTCGTGCACGCTTAGAAAAGCTGTGTCATCAGCAAATGTTGAAGTTTGGGTGTAGTTGTTTATTGGCATATCCGAAGTATATATTAAGTATAAAAGTGGGCCTAGGATGCTTCCCTGAGGGACTCCAGCTTCAATTGGTTGAGGAGAGCTTAAATAATCACCTTCTTTAATAATAAACTTTCGACCGACTAAGTAGCTTTCTAACAGCTTGTGTGTGTTTACTGGTAAGTTTAGCTTCAATTTATGTAATAAGCCTTCATGCCAGACTTTGTCAAAAGCTTGAGAAACATCGATGAAGAGAGCGGAACAATATTTTTTTTCTTCAAAGGCTTTTCTTATTGCGTTTACTATACGATGGGTTTGCTCAATTGTGCTGTGTTCTCTTCTAAAGCCGAATTGGTGGTTAGGAATACATCTGTTTTCATTTAGAATTGGGGTTAATTTTGACGCTAACAGCTTCTCAAACAGCTTTGATATATTTGAAAGTAAACTTATAGGCCTATATGACTCAACTTTTGTGTGATCCTTTCCTGGTTTAGGTATCATTATGACTAAGGAAACCTTCCACTTTTGAGGATAGTATTCCAGGCGTAAAATAGCATTAAAAATTAAAAGAATAATTCTCCTTGCTATGCTGGGTAGCTCCAAAAGCATTTTGTTGCTGATCTTATCAAAACCAGGAGCCTTCTTGGGGTTTAAATCACAAATAGCCTTTTCGATTTCTCTTATCTCAAATCTTAGGGGAACAGCTGCTCTAGCAGCAACAGGTGGTAACTCGACCGCCATATCGTGAGATATGTTAGGGGTAAATACGTGTTTTAAATGATTAACAAACAGATTTCCTTTTTCAACATCATTTCTTGCCCAACTTCCATTCAAGTTTCTTAATGGCGGATTAGCGACAACTGGCCTTTTGAGGTTTCTAGCTGCACGCCATAATGAGTAGTCTGATTGTGGAGTTGCATCAAGTTCCTTAAGATATTTTTCCAGAGAAGCCGTTTTCTGAGTCTGCAGTAACTTTCTCAGCCTTTTTGTACAGTCTTTTAGTAAGTTCTTAAGTTGAGGGGATCTGTGCAATTGCCACTCTCTACGAGCTCTCCTTTTTTCAGACAAGAGACGCTCGACATCTGAGGAATATATTTTAGAAAACTGTCAAAATTGACAATAGAGCGATCTATATACTCCGGTGTGCTAAGCGGAATATTTTCTGTGCAATGGGTACTGAGATATTTTTTATATTTTATCCAATTTATATATGTAGCTGACGTCGCTATGTGACCAGAGGGAGATTCAATTCTATTGGTGTTTTTTATAGTAACAATTGTAGGTGTGTGATCAGAGGATAATTCTATGGAAGCTTCAACGTAAATCGTTTCTGTGGGGATGTTTTTAACCACGCCAAAATCGATGACATCTGGAATTTTTTGCGGATCAGCAGGCCAATATGTTGGTTGGCCGCTCGCGACAACATTTAAATTCATTTTAGACATTGTATTAAACAAAACACGACCCTTTGGTGTTATAAGTCGTGACCCCCAGAAGGTATGTTTTGCGTTGTAATCGCCAGCAGCCAGGAAACAGGGCCCCAGTGACTTATAATATTTGTAATATTGGCTTTCTGATATTGCAAATCTAGGTGGTGAATATAGAGATGAAATAACTATGCTTCGATTTAGCTCTTCGACACAAATGTTCGTAGCTTGGAGATAATCTTCACGATGATCACACATTGGGTAGTGTTTAATTCGGTTTTTTATTAATATAGCAGAACCTCCACAAGCTCTATCCCGAGGGTCCTTGGTATCATATAGAGTATAACCATTAATTTTAAACGTATTTCTTGAGGTCAAATGAGTTTCAGAAACCATCATGACATCAATTTGTTTATTTTTAAGAAAGTATTCTAATTCATTTTTATGTTGGCGGATGCCGTTTGCGTTCCAAAAACAAATTTTTAAACAGTTCATGGCTTGTTAAGAATAGCTTGCAATAACATCGATTGCATTCTAAGAATTTCCTGCATCATATTACCCATTGTGCTTGTAAAATTATTTACTGTTTGCACTAATGTTTCCATGGTTTTTTCTAGACGACTTAGATTAGAAACTGGAGTTTCGTCATTACTTGACGAAGCGCCTTGCATTGGTACATTGTTTGATTTTAAAACGTTAGCATAAGAGGTTCTGTTACTACTAGGCTGCGGAGCCTGAAGATCATTACTGTTTACTTGATTCGTTACCTGCATTTGAGGGGGATTAGTTTTCGGTCCAACCGACTGCTTGACGATAGTATATACAGGGCATCCTCTATAATTGGCAGTGTGATTACCACCACAGTTGCTGCATTTTTTTACGTTGGGGTCGGTTTTAGACTTATCGCAAAGAACTGTACCGTGTAGCTCACCACATACTACGCAAACAGGGGGTAAATAGCAGTATGCCTTAGTATGGCCAAATTCTTGGCAGTTCAAACATTGAACGGGACCACCTCTTTTGTGCGGCTCCTCTATAGTTACCTTTCTGTACAGAATGTATTTTAAATCATAGATGGGATGCGTTTCATTTTTTTTAAGCTTAACGTCGCCGGGTTCAAACTCTACTCGAAAAAGTGGTTGGGGAATTTTTTCTCTATTTTTTATGTTTACTACATGTTTTACCTTGAAGCCTTTTTCTTCTAGGAATGTTTTGACCTCTTCTGGGTCCACACATGAGTCAATACCCTTAATCACTACCTGAAGACCTTTACTGCTTTTCAGTTGGTATGTATAAAAGTTTTTTTTTAGTGCTTCAAAGTTGATTATTACTTTGCGAAAGTCATTCTCATGATTGACTTGAATTTTAGTCTCGTTTATACTACGTTTATACTATATCTTTATCTATATCTATATCTATATCTATATCTATATCTATATCTATATCTATATCTATATCTATATCTATATCTATATCTATATCTATATCTATATCTATATCTATATCTATATCTATATCTATATCTATATCTATATCTATATCTATATCTATATCTATATCTATATCTATATCTATATCTATATCTATATCTATATCTATATCTATATCTATATCTATATCTATATCTATATCTATATCTATATCTATATCTATATCTATATCTATATCTATATCTATATCTATATCTATATCTATATCTATATCTATATCTATATCTATATCTATATCTATATCTATATCTATATCTATATCTATATCTATATCTATATCTATATCTATATCTATATCTATATCTATATCTATATCTATATCTATATCTATATCTATATCTATATCTATATCTATATCTATATCTATATCTATATCTATATCTATATCTATATCTATATCTATATCTATATCTATATCTATATCTATATCTATATCTATATCTATATCTATATCTATATCTATATCTATATCTATATCTATATCTATATCTATATCTATATCTATATCTATATCTATATCTATATCTATATCTATATCTATATCTATATCTATATCTATATCTATATCTATATCTATATCTATATCTATATCTATATCTATATCTATATCTATATCTATATCTATATCTATATCTATATCTATATCTATATCTATATCTATATCTATATCTATATCTATATCTATATCTATATCTATATCTATATCTATATCTATATCTATATCTATATCTATATCTATATCTATATCTATATCTATATCTATATCTATATCTATATCTATATCTATATCTATATCTATATCTATATCTATATCTATATCTATATCTATATCTATATCTATATCTATATCTATATCTATATCTATATCTATATCTATATCTATATCTATATCTATATCTATATCTATATCTATATCTATATCTATATCTATATCTATATCTATATCTATATCTATATCTATATCTATATCTATATCTATATCTATATCTATATCTATATCTATATCTATATCTATATCTATATCTATATCTATATCTATATCTATATCTATATCTATATCTATATCTATATCTATATCTATATCTATATCTATATCTATATCTATATCTATATCTATATCTATATCTATATCTATATCTATATCTATATCTATATCTATATCTATATCTATATCTATATCTATATCTATATCTATATCTATATCTATATCTATATCTATATCTATATCTATATCTATATCTATATCTATATCTATATCTATATCTATATCTATATCTATATCTATATCTATATCTATATCTATATCTATATCTATATCTTTTTTTTTTTTTTTTTTTTGTGTGGACGTAGTGATAGCGCGCTATCATCTAGTGGCCCTACGATATCTTCTCCAATCCACCCCGGTACCACTGTAGCATTCCATCAGGGTGGGTGGTTTTGTGTTGTTACATGT
This sequence comes from Pollenia griseotomentosa, assembly GCA_963931875.1. Taxonomy (NCBI): domain Eukaryota; kingdom Metazoa; phylum Arthropoda; class Insecta; order Diptera; family Polleniidae; genus Pollenia; species Pollenia griseotomentosa. The sequence continues at coordinate 3,015,580 of OZ007564.1, read as the reverse complement.
CTTCATTACATAGTTGTCTTGTTCCTAGTCCCCCGTCCTCCAAAGAGATTAGGGGTTTGGAACTCTGCGGCATTTTTCTCTCATTATGCGGCAGATAAAGGTTTCACACAATTGCCACGACTCCATAGAGCCCAGCATTTCATTAACCATGTTGTCAGGAGATAAAACCACATGGAGTTTGTCGTTTAGTTCAAGTCTATCATGTTCCCATCTTGGACAATGGAAGAGATTGTGTTCAGCATTATCTTCTTTACCACCGCATTCGTCACAGTGTTTATAGGTTTTGATCTTAAATCTATATAGGTAGCTGTTAAAACTACCATGATCGGTCATCATCTGTGTAATAAAATAGTTCATGCTTCCATGTTTTCTTTCTATCCATCGGCGAATATTGGGGATTAATCGATAGGTCCACCTACCGTCTCCACCAGTATCCCATCGCACTTGCCAGGCATTTAGTAGTGCTAGCCGAGCGTCTGTTCTTATCTGGTTTGCAGTCAGCCCAGTGTTTCCGCTCTTCGATACGTTATATATTCTTTCTCTTTCTTTCACCATGAGATCTATAGGTGGAATTCCAGCAAGTACAGAAGCTGCATTTGTGGATACTGTGCGGTATGCCGATATTACACGTAAGGCACTGATTCTCTGTGGTTTTTGTAATTGTTTCACGACGTAGCTTTGACTCATTGCCATAGCAAATGTTGGTGCGGCGTACATAAGTTGTGAGTGTATCACACTGTTGATCAATCTTCTTGTTGATTCCTTTGGACCTCTGCAATTCGGCATTATTTTTGAAAGTGTGGTAACCGTTTTCAGTGCTTTATCTCTAATTTTTCCTGCATGTTCATGGAAGTTGAGTTTGTCGTCTAGTTGTACGCCCAGGTAAGTGAGACTGCGTCTGAAGGATATTTCCTCCTGCTGGACAATGATATAAGGCATGTTAAAGGATCTTCTACTAGTTACAAGTATTGCTTCCGTTTTGGCTGCTGCAAGTCTAAGTCCATTTTCTTTCAGCCATCTATCACACCGAGAAATACTATCGTTTGCAATTATTCTTAGCAACTCAGGGCATTGCTGAGTTACAACTAGGGCAACATCGTCGGCGTATCCTATAAGCCTTGCACCGTGTTGTAGTTTTATATTTAAAAGACCGTCATACATCACATTCCATAAGAAAGGACCCAGCACCGATCCCTGAGGGACGCCCGCCGTGATGGTATATTCTTTTTTTCCGATATCTGTGTCATAAATAAGAACACGATCGCTTAGGTAGTCTATTATCATATTGTGTAAGTGTGTTTTTATTCCTTTCTTCTGTAAAGCGTCTAAGACGACTTTCCATTTTACCGTGTTGAAAGCATTTTTAACATCTAGTGTTACGATAGCACAAAAACCCTTAGAGTTTTTTGCCATTGTTGCTAAGCCAACTACTTCACTTATCGCATCTACTGTGCTCTTTCCCCTTCTAAAACCATACTGTTGTGGCGAAAGGCCTCCTAGGCTTTCTATTTCTTTTTCTAGTCGCTGCAATAGAAGACATTCTAGCAACTTTCCCAGTGTGTCAAGCATACACAAAGGTCTATATGAGCTTGCTTCGTTAAATGGTTTGGCGCCCTTTCTTATGAGGACTAGCTTTTGCCTTTTCCAACATTTGGGGAATACACCGTTTGCTAGACAAATGTTAAAGGTCATTAATAATATTTCAGGCCACGTTTCAGCTGCCAATCTAATGACTTCGTTGGGAATACCGTCTGGTCCAGGAGTCTTTCCAGTTTTTAATTTTCCGATTGATGATTTTAATTCATCAGCATTAAAAGGTACTATTTCTTCTGTTGGTACCATCTTCTCTTTGGGGTTCATTCCCTCTTTATCTGTTGGGAATAATGTTTTTACTACTTCTTCTGCCCAGATTGGTTCTTTAATTCCAGGTATTGGTTTTCTCCCCCCGGTTTTCTTCATTACGATTTGGTATGGCTTGCCCCATGGGTCTGCATCAACTTCGTCACACAGTTCAGCCCATTTTTCCCGCTTGGTCTTTTTTATTGCGCTTCTTAAAGCTTTTCTTTTCATTTTAAACTCCCATTTGAGAGATTCATCATCGGGGTGCCTCGTTGATATTCTACGAGCAGTCAAGCATATTTTTCTTAGCTCCCCAATTTCGGGAGTCCACCAATAAACTGGCTGTTTATTCCTGTTGTATTTTTTGATTTTCGGCATTCCTGCATTGCAGGACTTCGTAATGATGTCTGTTGTGAGAGCAACAATGTCCTCACAGTCTCCAGAAAGGTTATTTATATTCCGCTCTTTGGCATGTAAGAGATATTCTGTAGTTTTCTTCACATTAAGTTTTCGTACATTCCATTTAGGGAGTTCTTCCTCGTATCTAAGAACAGGTCTCTTGTTAGTGATGTCAAATGTTATGTATTGATGATCACTTAAGGTGATTTCATCAAGTACCCTCCAGTTTATAATCTGGTTATTCAGTTCATTCGATCCAAAAGTTATATCGATAATACTGGTACTTTTTCCTCTCCTGAATGTAGGAGTATCACCATTGTTAAAAATTGTAAGACCGAGAGATGCTATCAATTCAGCAACGATGGTGCCTTTCTTGTCTAGTTTCCTTGAATTCCATTCTGGGGATTTGCTGTTGAAGTCACCGCCTACGATAACTTTTCCCTTTGCTGTTCTGATACTTAACTCTAATTTATTAATTGCATGTGAGAAGTTTGTGTAGTCCATATTCGGTGAAAAATAGCAGCTATAAATTCGAATCCCATTGATAGTTGCATAAACGAAGCCATCATTTTCCTCATTTATTTCGCTAATACATAATTGTTTATTTAATATCATCATTGCCGCTCTCTTTGTCGAGTCTTCGTACCAAATTTTAGAATGAGCTTTTCTATAGGGTTCACTAATTAGAACTATATCACATTTACTTTCTGCGGATTTTTGGATCATTAGATCCTGTGCCTCTCTCCCATGTCCAAGGTTAATTTGAATTAATTTCATATTCATACTGTTCGGGGTTTCTTCCTGTTTCCAACACACAGCGCACTACCAATTAGGTGGTCTATATTTTGTAAACCAGCTTCTTGGCAGAGTATACACCTTTCATCTTGCTGACACTCTTTAGCTAGGTGTCCTGGTTGGCAGCATTTTCTACATGTTCCCGTTCTATCTGCGCCTTTGCATTCTATTGCCCGGTGTCCACGGTCTAGACAACGAAAGCATATTACAGCCCGCGTCTTTGGTTTAATTTTGCATCGCACCCATCCTACTATGATCTTCCTTTCTTTCACAAGTTTTGCCGCCAGGTTTGCCGGCATTTGTACCAGAGCTTGCTTAGTCTTACCATATCCTTCCCTTAAATTAAGGATTTTAAACAAAGTATCCTGCTGTTCACCTGTTGCAGTCTTAAGGGCGTTCATTAATTCCTCCATATCTGTGCTTTCATCCATATCCCTGATATCAAGTGTTTGGTTTTTAAGAACAGATCGGATTGTTACATCTTCACCGAGCTTCATCGTTAACGCATCTCTCAACTTGTCTGCTTGTCCTTCTCCTTTTCCAAACTTAACGAGAAGTTCCCCCGCTCTTGTTCTTCGCATACCGCTGATTTCCACACCTATTTCGCTAGGGTTAACAGCATTTTTCATCTTTTTTATTACATCTGCGTATGTTTCCGGGTTAGCTTTAATGGCAATTGCTTCACCTGTTTCACGTATAGGTCTTGGTTTTTTGTTCCTTATAGCCTTTTTTCTTCTCTCCTTTCGGTGGTGTACGGTTTTCCAATTGTTGAAGTTCACTGAGGCCTCTTCCTCCATTGGATCAACGACTACTATCGCCTGCGGCCGTTCCTTGCTTGTACCAGGTAGGACTTTTACGTGTGTTGTATCTACGGTCTTTGGTGTTTTCGGGACACTATCCTGTTTTGGCGAAGTTGACGATTGTCTTTTACTCCTATCTCCTTGCCTTCGTTCATAAAATGCTGTATGCGTTCTTACGTCTACCTGTATTGCCTTTGTTTCCATAGTAACATTAACTACAGGAGCAGCCTCTGCAGTAGGACTTTTGGAAATTGCTTCTCTAAGCTCTCTCATCTGTTGGTATATGGCCATAGCACATGTGATATCATCCCGTATCGACTTGTGTATATTCTTCGCGGTCATTAGTATCGCATTTACCGAACTAATTTTATTACCGACTTCTATAAAAGCTTTCTCCTCGTCTTGTTTTAGCAATATTAGATGCTTAGGATCTTCTCCATTTTTTTCCAGATCGCCTTGTTGTTTCATGTCAGCCGTTCCCGTTGTGTTATTCGGGGGCGATCTTGCCAACACTGAGCTACGTTTGAAAGGGTTGTGTTGTAGCGGTAAGTAACTCCCGTAAGTATCTTTGGGTTTACCTGTAAAAACTTCGTCTTCGTTTTGATTCTTGTAATTGTAATATCTATATCTATATCTATATCTATATCTATATCTATATCTATATCTATATCTATATCTATATCTATATCTATATCTATATCTATATCTATATCTATATCTATATCTATATCTATATCTATATCTATATCTATATCTATATCTATATCTATATCTATATCTATATCTATATCTATATCTATATCTATATCTATATCTATATCTATATCTATATCTATATCTATATCTATATCTATATCTATATCTATATCTATATCTATATCTATATCTATATCTATATCTATATCTATATCTATATCTATATCTATATCTATATCTATATCTATATCTATATCTATATCTATATCTATATCTATATCTATATCTATATCTATATCTATATCTATATCTATATCTATATCTATATCTATATCTATATCTATATCTATATCTATATCTATATCTATATCTATATCTATATCTATATCTATATCTATATCTATATCTATATCTATATCTATATCTATATCTATATCTATATCTATATCTATATCTATATCTATATCTATATCTATATCTATATCTATATCTATATCTATATCTATATCTATATCTATATCTATATCTATATCTATATCTATATCTATATCTATATCTATATCTATATCTATATCTATATCTATATCTATATCTATATCTATATCTATATCTATATCTATATCTATATCTATATCTATATCTATATCTATATCTATATCTATATCTATATCTATATCTATATCTATATCTATATCTATATCTATATCTATATCTATATCTATATCTATATCTATATCTATATCTATATCTATATCTATATCTATATCTATATCTATATCTATATCTATATCTATATCTATATCTATATCTATATCTATATCTATATCTATATCTATATCTATATCTATATCTATATCTATATCTATATCTATATCTATATCTATATCTATATCTATATCTATATCTATATCTATATCTATATCTATATCTATATCTATATCTATATCTATATCTATATCTATATCTATATCTATATCTATATCTATATCTATATCTATATCTATATCTATATCTATATCTATATCTATATCTATATCTATATCTATATCTATATCTATATCTATATCTATATCTATATCTATATCTATATCTATATCTATATCTATATCTATATCTATATCTATATCTATATCTATATCTATATCTATATCTATATCTATATCTATATCTATATCTATATCTATATCTATATCTATATCTATATCTATATCTATATCTATATCTATATCTATATCTATATCTATATCTATATCTATATCTATATCTATATCTATATCTATATCTATATCTATATCTATATCTATATCTATATCTATATCTATATCTATATCTATATCTATATCTATATCTATATCTATATCTATATCTATATCTATATCTATATCTATATCTATATCTATATCTATATCTATATCTATATCTATATCTATATCTATATCTATATCTATATCTATATCTATATCTATATCTATATCTATATCTATATCTATATCTATATCTATATCTATATCTATATCTATATCTATATCTATATCTATATCTATATCTATATCTATATCTATATCTATATCTATATCTATATCTATATCTATATCTATATCTATATCTATATCTATATCTATATCTATATCTATATCTATATCTATATCTATATCTATATCTATATCTATATCTATATCTATATCTATATCTATATCTATATCTATATCTATATCTATATCTATATCTATATCTATATCTATATCTATATCTATATCTATATCTATATCTATATCTATATCTATATCTATATCTATATCTATATCTATATCTATATCTATATCTATATCTATATCTATATCTATATCTATATCTATATCTATATCTATATCTATATCTATATCTATATCTATATCTATATCTATATCTATATCTATATCTATATCTATATCTATATCTATATCTATATCTATATCTATATCTATATCTATATCTATATCTATATCTATATCTATATCTATATCTATATCTATATCTATATCTATATCTATATCTATATCTATATCTATATCTATATCTATATCTATATCTATATCTATATCTATATCTATATCTATATCTATATCTATATCTATATCTATATCTATATCTATATCTATATCTATATCTATATCTATATCTATATCTATATCTATATCTATATCTATATCTATATCTATATCTATATCTATATCTATATCTATATCTATATCTATATCTATATCTATATCTATATCTATATCTATATCTATATCTATATCTATATCTATATCTATATCTATATCTATATCTATATCTATATCTATATCTATATCTATATCTATATCTATATCTATATCTATATCTATATCTATATCTATATCTATATCTATATCTATATCTATATCTATATCTATATCTATATCTATATCTATATCTATATCTATATCTATATCTATATCTATATCTATATCTATATCTATATCTATATCTATATCTATATCTATATCTATATCTATATCTATATCTATATCTATATCTATATCTATATCTATATCTATATCTATATCTATATCTATATCTATATCTATATCTATATCTATATCTATATCTATATCTATATCTATATCTATATCTAATCTATATCTATATCTATATCTATATCTATATCTATATCTATATCTATATCTATATCTATATCTATATCTATATCTATATCTATATCTATATCTATATCTATATCTATATCTATATCTATATCTATATCTATATCTATATCTATATCTATATCTATATCTATATCTATATCTATATCTATATCTATATCTATATCTATATCTATATCTATATCTATATCTATATCTATATCTATATCTATATCTATATCTATATCTATATCTATATCTATATCTATATCTATATCTATATCTATATCTATATCTATATCTATATCTATATCTATATCTATATCTATATCTATATCTATATCTATATCTATATCTATATCTATATCTATATCTATATCTATATCTATATCTATATCTATATCTATATCTATATCTATATCTATATCTATATCTATATCTATATCTATATCTATATCTATATCTATATCTATATCTATATCTATATCTATATCTATATCTATATCTATATCTATATCTATATCTATATCTATATCTATATCTATATCTATATCTATATCTATATCTATATCTATATCTATATCTATATCTATATCTATATCTATATCTATATCTATATCTATATCTATATCTATATCTATATCTATATCTATATCTATATCTATATCTATATCTATATCTATATCTATATCTATATCTATATCTATATCTATATCTATATCTATATCTATATCTATATCTATATCTATATCTATATCTATATCTATATCTATATCTATATCTATATCTATATCTATATCTATATCTATATCTATATCTATATCTATATCTATATCTATATCTATATCTATATCTATATCTATATCTATATCTATATCTATATCTATATCTATATCTATATCTATATCTATATCTATATCTATATCTATATCTATATCTATATCTATATCTATATCTATATCTATATCTATATCTATATCTATATCTATATCTATATCTATATCTATATCTATATCTATATCTATATCTATATCTATATCTATATCTATATCTATATCTATATCTATATCTATATCTATATCTATATCTATATCTATATCTATATCTATATCTATATCTATATCTATATCTATATCTATATCTATATCTATATCTATATCTATATCTATATCTATATCTATATCTATATCTATATCTATATCTATATCTATATCTATATCTATATCTATATCTATATCTATATCTATATCTATATCTATATCTATATCTATATCTATATCTATATCTATATCTATATCTATATCTATATCTATATCTATATCTATATCTATATCTATATCTATATCTATATCTATATCTATATCTATATCTATATCTATATCTATATCTATATCTATATCTATATCTATATCTATATCTATATCTATATCTATATCTATATCTATATCTATATCTATATCTATATCTATATCTATATCTATATCTATATCTATATCTATATCTATATCTATATCTATATCTATATCTATATCTATATCTATATCTATATCTATATCTATATCTATATCTATATCTATATCTATATCTATATCTATATCTATATCTATATCTATATCTATATCTATATCTATATCTATATCTATATCTATATCTATATCTATATCTATATCTATATCTATATCTATATCTATATCTATATCTATATCTATATCTATATCTATATCTATATCTATATCTATATCTATATCTATATCTATATCTATATCTATATCTATATCTATATCTATATCTATATCTATATCTATATCTATATCTATATCTATATCTATATCTATATCTATATCTATATCTATATCTATATCTATATCTATATCTATATCTATATCTATATCTATATCTATATCTATATCTATATCTATATCTATATCTATATCTATATCTATATCTATATCTATATCTATATCTATATCTATATCTATATCTATATCTATATCTATATCTATATCTATATCTATATCTATATCTATATCTATATCTATATCTATATCTATATCTATATCTATATCTATATCTATATCTATATCTATATCTATATCTATATCTATATCTATATCTATATCTATATCTATATCTATATCTATATCTATATCTATATCTATATCTATATCTATATCTATATCTATATCTATATCTATATCTATATCTATATCTATATCTATATCTATATCTATATCTATATCTATATCTATATCTATATCTATATCTATATCTATATCTATATCTATATCTATATCTATATCTATATCTATATCTATATCTATATCTATATCTATATCTATATCTATATCTATATCTATATCTATATCTATATCTATATCTATATCTATATCTATATCTATATCTATATCTATATCTATATCTATATCTATATCTATATCTATATCTATATCTATATCTATATCTATATCTATATCTATATCTATATCTATATCTATATCTATATCTATATCTATATCTATATCTATATCTATATCTATATCTATATCTATATCTATATCTATATCTATATCTATATCTATATCTATATCTATATCTATATCTATATCTATATCTATATCTATATCTATATCTATATCTATATCTATATCTATATCTATATCTATATCTATATCTATATCTATATCTATATCTATATCTATATCTATATCTATATCTATATCTATATCTATATCTATATCTATATCTATATCTATATCTATATCTATCTATATCTATATCTATATCTATATCTATATCTATATCTATATCTATATCTATATCTATATCTATATCTATATCTATATCTATATCTATATCTATATCTATATCTATATCTATATCTATATCTATATCTATATCTATATCTATATCTATATCTATATCTATATCTATATCTATATCTATATCTATATCTATATCTATATCTATATCTATATCTATATCTATATCTATATCTATATCTATATCTATATCTATATCTATATCTATATCTATATCTATATCTATATCTATATCTATATCTATATCTATATCTATATCTATATCTATATCTATATCTATATCTATATCTATATCTATATCTATATCTATATCTATATCTATATCTATATCTATATCTATATCTATATCTATATCTATATCTATATCTATATCTATATCTATATCTATATCTATATCTATATCTATATCTATATCTATATCTATATCTATATCTATATCTATATCTATATCTATATCTATATCTATATCTATATCTATATCTATATCTATATCTATATCTATATCTATATCTATATCTATATCTATATCTATATCTATATCTATATCTATATCTATATCTATATCTATATCTATATCTATATCTATATCTATATCTATATCTATATCTATATCTATATCTATATCTATATCTATATCTATATCTATATCTATATCTATATCTATATCTATATCTATATCTATATCTATATCTATATCTATATCTATATCTATATCTATATCTATATCTATATCTATATCTATATCTATATCTATATCTATATCTATATCTATATCTATATCTATATCTATATCTATATCTATATCTATATCTATATCTATATCTATATCTATATCTATATCTATATCTATATCTATATCTATATCTATATCTATATCTATATCTATATCTATATCTATATCTATATCTATATCTATATCTATATCTATATCTATATCTATATCTATATCTATATCTATATCTATATCTATATCTATATCTATATCTATATCTATATCTATATCTATATCTATATCTATATCTATATCTATATCTATATCTATATCTATATCTATATCTATATCTATATCTATATCTATATCTATATCTATATCTATATATCTATATCTATATCTATATCTATATCTATATCTATATCTATATCTATATCTATATCTATATCTATATCTATATCTATATCTATATCTATATCTATATCTATATCTATATCTATATCTATATCTATATCTATATCTATATCTATATCTATATCTATATCTATATCTATATCTATATCTATATCTATATCTATATCTATATCTATATCTATATCTATATCTATATCTATATCTATATCTATATCTATACTATATCTATATCTATATCTATATCTATATCTATATCTATATCTATATCTATATCTATATCTATATCTATATCTATATCTATATCTATATCTATATCTATATCTATATCTATATCTATATCTATATCTATATCTATATCTATATCTATATCTATATCTATATCTATATCTATATCTATATCTATATCTATATCTATATCTATATCTATATCTATATCTATATCTATATCTATATCTATATCTATATCTATATCTATATCTATATCTATATCTATATCTATATCTATATCTATATCTATATCTATATCTATATCTATATCTATATCTATATCTATATCTATATCTATATCTATATCTATATCTATATCTATATCTATATCTATATCTATATCTATATCTATATCTATATCTATATCTATATCTATATCTATATCTATATCTATATCTATATCTATATCTATATCTATATCTATATCTATATCTATATCTATATCTATATCTATATCTATATCTATATCTATATCTATATCTATATCTATATCTATATCTATATCTATATCTATATCTATATCTATATCTATATCTATATCTATATCTATATCTATATCTATATCTATATCTATATCTATATCTATATCTATATCTATATCTATATCTATATCTATATCTATATCTATATCTATATCTATATCTATATCTATATCTATATCTATATCTATATCTATATCTATATCTATATCTATATCTATATCTATATCTATATCTATATCTATATCTATATCTATATCTATATCTATATCTATATCTATATCTATATATATATATCTATATCTATATCTATATCTATATCTATATCTATATCTATATCTATATCTATATCTATATCTATATCTATATCTATATCTATATCTATATCTATATCTATATCTATATCTATATCTATATCTATATCTATATCTTATATCTATATCTATATCTATATCTATATCTATATCTATATCTATATCTATATCTATATCTATATCTATATCTATATCTATATCTATATCTATATCTATATCTATATCTATATCTATATCTATATATCTATATCTATATCTATATCTATATCTATATCTATATCTATATCTATATCTATATCTATATCTAATATCTATATCTATATCTATATCTATATCTATATCTATATCTATATCTATATCTATATCTATATCTATATCTATATCTATATCTATATCTATATCTATATCTATATCTATATCTATATCTATATCTATATCTATATCTATATCTATATCTATATCTATATCTATATCTATATCTATATCTATATCTATATCTATATCTATATCTATATCTATATCTATATCTATATCTATATCTATATCTATATCTATATCTATATCTATATCTATATCTATATCTATATCTATATCTATATCTATATCTATATCTATATCTATATCTATATCTATATCTATATCTATATCTATATCTATATCTATATCTATATCTATATCTATATCTATATCTATATCTATATCTATATCTATATCTATATCTATATCTATATCTATATCTATATCTATATCTATATCTATATCTATATCTATATCTATATCTATATCTATATCTATATCTATATCTATATCTATATCTATATCTATATCTATATCTATATCTATATCTATATCTATATCTATATCTATATCTATATCTATATCTATATCTATATCTATATCTATATCTATATCTATATCTATATCTATATCTATATCTATATCTATATCTATATCTATATCTATATCTATATCTATATCTATATCTATATCTATATCTATATCTATATCTATATCTATATCTATATCTATATCTATATCTATATCTATATCTATATCTATATCTATATCTATATCTATATCTATATCTATATCTATATCTATATCTATATCTATATCTATATCTATATCTATATCTATATCTATATCTATATCTATATCTATATCTATATCTATATCTATATCTATATCTATATCTATATCTATATCTATATCTATATCTATATCTATATCTATATCTATATCTATATCTATATCTATATCTATATCTATATCTATATCTATATCTATATCTATATCTATATCTATATCTATATCTATATCTATATCTATATCTATATCTATATCTATATCTATATCTATATCTATATCTATATCTATATCTATATCTATATCTATATCTATATCTATATCTATATCTATATCTATATCTATATCTATATCTATATCTATATCTATATCTATATCTATATCTATATCTATATCTATATCTATATCTATATCTATATCTATATCTATATCTATATCTATATCTATATCTATATCTATATCTATATCTATATCTATATCTATATCTATATCTATATCTATATCTATATCTATATCTATATCTATATCTATATCTATATCTATATCTATATCTATATCTATATCTATATCTATATCTATATCTATATCTATATCTATATCTATATCTATATCTATATCTATATCTATATCTATATCTATATCTATATCTATATCTATATCTATATCTATATCTATATCTATATCTATATCTATATCTATATCTATATCTATATCTATATCTATATCTATATCTATATCTATATCTATATCTATATCTATATCTATATCTATATCTATATCTATATCTATATCTATATCTATATCTATATCTATATCTATATCTATATCTATATCTATATCTATATCTATATCTATATCTATATCTATATCTATATCTATATCTATATCTATATCTATATCTATATCTATATCTATATCTATATCTATATCTATATCTATATCTATATCTATATCTATATCTATATCTATATCTATATCTATATCTATATCTATATCTATATCTATATCTATATCTATATCTATATCTATATCTATATCTATATCTATATCTATATCTATATCTATATCTATATCTATATCTATATCTATATCTATATCTATATCTATATCTATATCTATATCTATATCTATATCTATATCTATATCTATATCTATATCTATATCTATATACTATATAAAAGAGTTGCGTGAGTGACTGACTGACTCATTCATCATCGCCCAGCCCAAACCACTGACCCTAGAAATTTGGACTAGCTATTGGTCACTCCCTAAATCGATCCACTAAGACGTATTTTTTTGAAATTCGAATGTTTAGGGGGTAAAAAAAGATAAAAACGGAAAAATTCGGTTACCTTATATCTCCAAAACTAAAAGAGATGCAAAATAAATGTAATACTTATCGTTGTACCTTAGAAAAATAAACAGACAGGTGTCTGATACTTTTTTGAAATTCGGCCCTATTAGGGAGTAAACGGGTAAAATCTGAATTTTAGTACTTTTTTGCCACCCCATCTATTTTTTGAACCAATAAACATAGAAACAAAGTTAATACCACATTCGAAACTTATCAAAAAAATACGTATATGAATTTGGTACTTTTTCGAAATTAGAACATTTAAGGGGTGAAAATCGTAACTATTTTTGGTACTTTTTTTACAAAACATTTTCCTCTATTTATTGACATATTCGTACTAAATTATGGGCTGCCACTACAATACTGAAATTTTTGATACTTTAATGGAGGGAAAATATAGTACAAAAAAATGAAAATACTGGAAATTTGATATTTTGCTTTAGCTTTTTGGTTCTACTAAAGTAGCAGGTTAAGTGCTAGAATTTAAACAAGTTTAAACCTAGAAAAATAAACTTTGGCATAAAAATATGTCCACGAAGAAAAAGGAGACGCTAACGAAGTAGCGGGTATATGCTAGTATTATATAAAACTCTTTAAAACTAAAAAATTTAATAATTAAAAATAATTGATATATTTCTGTAGAAGTAATTATTTAAATATGACTGTATTAACATAACACTAATTTCAATTCTGCACAGCCCATTTGAAATTTGCACTTTGTTATTAAAATTGATTCTTTAGCTACCATTTTTAATTGGCACTTTTCGATAATCCAAAAATTATTAGCAAACGTCAGATACAAACAAAATGCTACAAAATTTATTATATTTTTACCTCCAATATTATTTGATCCACTGATGTATCATCTTTTCTCCACTTCTCACCCAATTTTAATGTTAAATTTTTGTAAACATTGCAGCCCATTTATATAAATCGTCAATACAGAATACTAACTGCCAACTTAGTATAACAAAATGGTTTAAATAACCAATGGTAAAAACACATTTTCTTTGCGTGCAATTAATTTTAATTTAAAGTCCTTTAAGTTAAAGCAGCCTTAGGCATTGAAATATGTTGTTACTCTAGACGACAAATATATTTATGTAATATAAAGGCAAGGCTCTTGTGCCAAAAGTACCCACAGTCCAGAACATAAATCATCAAAATAACTTTTGCAATAACATCGGGCTTCTTTGTTGAGAGAGAAAATATTATTTCAATGGAACGAACAATTTTATAATTCGATCTAACGCTAACATTAATTTTAACCAGCGTGTTTTGCTGTATTAATGTTAAGCTTTTGGGGTTTTGGGAAAATAAAACTTATAGTTTTAGAGTTTAAAGAAGAAGTCATAATCTAGCAAAAGGACAATTCACTAAAATCTTAAAACATAAATATCATTTAGATATTGTTACCCTTGCAACATATGTTCTACTCGTACAACATTTTGTTGCAGATGGTCTATACAGGACCACAGGTTCTATATACATATATCTCATCCAATAAATGTCGTTAGTATAGGAAAAACTTTTACAAAGTTGCCTTTAAAGCTTAACAAAATATATATTTTGTGTTATTATTTCAACAATTCACAAAAAAAAAATTGTAAATTTATTTAAATTTTTTTTAAACGCCTATCACTATTTTTCGCTGACTATTCACAAATATCTTGAATTTTAGATATGGAAATGTTAAATTGTGATTTGAATCATAGAATAAAATATCTGCGGATTTATGAAACCTTTGCATATTTTATTCGTAATATACTGGCTTTCTAATAAAAATGTAAAATTTTTGTCGTCTTAATTTTTTATGAACTTTTGCAAAAAAAAAAAAAAATACATAATACTAATTTTGCATGAGAAAAAAAAATTATGGCCACTAATTTCTTTATCACTCCGAAAACATTAAAAATATTAAATATCTACGCAATAATTGTGTGTATTGTTATATACACCAATGTGTTCTATTTTGACGACGAATATTCGTTGCGAATAATTCGCGAATATTTTCCTATAAAAAATGTTTTCAAAACGTATTTTCATTATTGGTGCATGGCAATCTTTTTCTTGTGTCAGGTTTTTTTAAAGGAGTTTTCTTATATAGAAAACTTTTGATATAGAAAAGGCATGGGACGATACTGATAGTCAAAATAATGCATACTTTAAACTAAAACCGGCTTTAAATGCATGTATACCTTAGAAAAAGTCGACTTTATTTTTGAATATGATTATTGGCCATGGTGTTTGTGCCATCCCTTCTTAAAGAGGGATTTTTTTTTATATGAAATCTTCTTATATTCGTACTGTGTGTATTTTTTTTATAACTATGTAATAGTTATTATAACTAGTATTGAACTGTTTATGGTTTTTAATTTAATAAATTTTGATATTTTAATTAGGCTAAAGTTCATCAAATTTAATTTTCATTAAATTATTTTTATAAAGAATGGAATTTTTACAAAATGAATTTAATTAAAATTTATTAAAAATCGCTAAATCGGCAAAAAAAAGTCGGAACATAACAAAAAAAAGCATTAAAAATGAGCTATAATGATGAAGAACAAACTTTTTAACAGGTGCTAAAAACTGGAAAGGGCAGTCCTCAAACAAATATTTCTTGTTTGTTTTTAAAAAAACATGGTCTTATTATTTTCTTTAAAATGGAAAATACTGTTTGAAAAAAACTTGACCATTTTTAATTGAAATACCCTTTTTTTGACCCCTTTTTTTGAAAATCCCTTTTGTGACTCTTTTAAAAAGAATTTCCAACGGTAACCCTGCATGTAAGGGTAACCTGTCCGTGAAAGCCTGGGTTCGATTCCCGCGGCAGTCAAGAATGAAAAATTATCAATAAATTTTAATTAATTTCATGTTGTAAAAATTTCTTTCTTCATAAAAAAAATATCAAAATATGTAATAGTTATTTAAACTATTTTAAACTGTAATTTCCTCTGAAGAAGTCACACAAAGGCGTTACGAAATATCGGGAAAAAAAATTTTTTTGAAAATAATAAAAGACCTCAAGCTTAATAAAAAAATATAAATTTTCAAAACAAAGGTCGAACAATAGATAATTTATACTAAAAAAATGTCTTTATATTTTTTCGTTTTATCTCGTCGACTGAGTATTTGACCGATAAGTCGTAACAACTTGCACTTCTGAATCATATTCTTAACTTTTATTTTTGTTTGCCACTTTTAATTAAATATGACAACAATGAAGTTTATCTTAAAGTGAATGTCTCTAGATCTACTTGTTATGTTCGACAATGTAAGAAGAGACTTTTCTCTTAGACTACATTATCAATTTTTTATTTATCAATAAACTTTGTACTTTAATGCAGCTATAAATACAGACTGCTATTAAAAAGTAGGATCAGTACATTAGCTGCAATTATCGAATCGCTTGTACGCAATTTAATTGACGATTTTTGCGACATGAAAGTAATCGTAACATTTGCTTTGGTTTTTTGTTTGGTAGCATGTTTTGCTGTCTAATCCTTGGCATTGCCTGCAGGTGTTGATGGCGGGTTGGAGGCTCTAACAAAAATTGAACCAGGAGTTCATGGTCGTTACAAAAGGGCCACATGTGATCTATTAAGCGCTGCTGGTGTCAGTCATACCGCCTGTGCTGCTCACTGTTTGTGGATTGGATACCATGGTGGTTACTGTAACAGTAAAGCTATATGTGTTTGCCGTAAATAAACCGCTATATCTGCATGATACGAGAAATGTTCCTAATTAATAAACAGATTAAATATGTATAAAATGTAACATTTTTCAAGATACATTCATTGTTCCGGAGTCTAGAAGCTAGAGTTTGCTAAAAACCGTAAAAACCTGAAAATGATTAAAACCGGTCGGTTTCGGTTCGGTTTTCGGTTTTGAAAATATCCAAGTAAAAGTACATACATATACATATATTTTTTTGTATGTAATAAAATTTTTTTATTTGTTTTAATTCAGATACTTTTATTAAAAAAGACACATTTGTTCTTCTTATGCCCGTAATTTATACAAACAGACATCTGGCCGTGTTTGCACCTAACAGTTATCTTTACCTACCCGGTAAAACTATTTTGGTAATTTGAACGTTAATTTTGCCTACGTGTTTTTTCCTTTAAGTTTTCTTTTAAAATATGGCAACATCTGTATTTTTTTTAGTTTTTTGAATAAACTGTCAAAAATCGATGGTGTAAAAAATACCACAGTTTAACCAGTAGGTGAGACATACATACGTGTTAAAATTATGAAAAATTCGTTACACCATAGATTTCTATACACAACTAGATATCTATTCGTAGAAATTACGGGCATTAGTACTTATTTTAAATTTAAAGAATTTTGAAATACCTTGCCATTGTTCCAAACTGTTATGTTTAAAGTTTTATTATAAATATACATTTTAAGTAAAAGCTAAAACCGAAGTTTTTTGGTCGGTTTTCGGTTTCGGTTTTTAGGCATTAAAACCGCGGTTTCGATTTCGGTTAAAACCGAACAGCAATCCCTAAATTAGGCATAAAATATTTGTAAGTTAACATAAAAACATGACAAAATAAATCCAATATATTGTCAGCTCGATATTGGTTTGGCGCATATGCCAAAAAGTCGTAATGGAGAAAAACGCCAATGAAGGTTTACATGAAGTTTTCTGAAAATATAGGCGACATTTTTTTTTGGAAAATTTCAGTTTATGTAAACGTTCATGCACGAACTTAGAAATAAATATGTAGTATTTTATTTAAAGTGAAAATTATTGTTTTGTGGCGCATACGCCACTTTACTAAATTTATTTTAAAAAAATAGCCTTTTGTGCTGCATACGTATACTTGCTACTGTGTATTGAATAATTGACATTTTGCTTTGCTTTTGCTTTAACTACTTTTTTTCCTTTGGGAATGAAACGAAGCAAAAGTAAAATTTATTTTGTACGTTTTTGTATGATGAATTTTCTGTATTCGCCCAACAGTGGCGTGTAGAGCAAACAATACTTAATAAACTTTAAATAAGTTAATATGGAGCAAACTTAATGATTAAACCATAAAATATTTTGTGAAACTGGTTTTGGATTCAATCAAACCAATATAGAGCTGATGATATATTTATAAAATCTATATAAATACAAATGATCGCACACTTTTACCGATATATCTAAAATTCCTATTTACCCTAATTGGAGGGTAATAACCCGTACAAGTATAACTGACCACTCAAAATTTTAACGCCCAATTTTGTCAAAATATGTGAAAACGGTATACGTCGACTTCTAACGACTGGATCGATTTGGCAGATTTCTTTCTTTTTTTAACTGTACACTCGACTTCAAACGCTTGCATTCGCAATGACAATAAACAAATTACAAGGACAGTCATTAAGTGCTTGCGGAAATAACCTCGAAAATCCATGCTTTTTTCCACTGCATAAAACTTTTTGAATTATTCGAGTTATTCAAATAAATTAAAATTTTTATTCGATTAATAGACCAATATTGAAACTCGAATAATGCCCGTAGACGAAAAGTCAAATGTATAATTTGCAGTTTCTCTTAGCGTAAATGTATATTTAAAGTAAAAGCTAAAACCGAGGTTTTTGGTCGGTTTCTGGTTTTTTGGCATTAAAATCGCCGTTTCGATTTCGGTTAAAACCGAACAGCTATCCCTATATCTGTAAAGTACTGGCCGCAGTTTTGAGATAAACTCAAGAAATTTGATGCATACCTACATTAAAATTGAAAATGGTAAGAATCAGTCTATAATTTCGTATACCCCCTATACAAACTTCTCTCTTCGAAATAGAATATTTTTGTCCATTAACCATATAATAATGTTGCTATTTCGATTAAATTCGGCCCAAACATATTTTATTGCTACCTTATTAATCAGTGAGTTTTATGGGAATCGGTGAATACTTGACCATGGCTCCCATACAATCATTACTCCCAAAAATACTTTCAATGTCATAACTTGCTTATTAATATTGATATTGATATAAAATTTGGCTGCAATAAGTGTTATGTCTTCTTGTAATACCATGGCAGTTTAGATTGTAGGTTAAAAAACTTAAACCTTCCGATATCGTCAACCAAATGGAAACATTTATAAGATTTAAAGGCCCCCAATATGTATATATGTTTATAATTCTACACCATAAAATTTTCGAATATTTCCGACGTTTTTTTCCCAAATTATTATTTTTAAAAGAATGCAAAGTAAAACATAATTTTATTAAGAAGCCCTTAAGCAAAATTTTATTATATAATTCAAATGATTTCTGACGGTTTTATTTGCAATACACATTTTATGTTTAATTACGACACACACAAACACCTTTTCCATTACAATACCCGCCACGATTTCCTCTCAATAAACAGTGGGCAGCGCAGGCGGAGTGATTGGCTCCAGTTCCACTTAATAAATCGCAAGTAGCCCTCTTGTAGCGGCCATGTAATTCGGGTTCAATTGCTTTTAAAGCCTGTAGGCCATCGACAAATTGAGCCTCACTGGCGGCATCAGCAGGTATTGCTGATGACAGGGAGGCGAAGCAAACAGCCAAGCAGAAAGTGACAGCGAATACGGTAAAGGAGTTCATCTTTATCTTAGATTTTAAGTTGTGTAGTTGATTTGTTTATTTAAAAAATAACGTTTAAGTTGTTCTGATATCTAGACCTGTCACGAAACTACTGATGGATTTATTTCGATTTATTGCGGTATTTATGTGCTTCAAGATGGATCTGTCTATTTTAAAAATTATTTTTTTTTCAATTTTCTACTGAAATAGATGGGGACTTACTCTTAACACACGTTAATTTTATTTTTTGCAATTATATGCATGTTTGTGCTTATAAAAATATTATTAAAATAAAAATATACTTGTGATAAGCTGTCAAGTCAAAGGGACTTTTTTTCTTTAACATTTTAAATTTCTACATTTTTTTATAAATCAACTACAGTATTTATTGCGGAATGCATTTTTCTCGTCTTTTGATTTTTTTAAACGAGAAATAGTCAGATGTACAATTACTTGCTGCAGATTTGATTGGGCAGTATTTCAAATACAAACATGTACATAAGTGTTTTGTATTTTAAATACTTGTCGATCAAGTATTTTGTAGCTCAAATACTAATGGTCATATATTTTCCTCCTGTACAGCATTTATATGAGTTTTCACAACACTGGAAAACTAATTTTGATTTGTTCAGTATCGGCTAAAAGATTCAAATATAAAATTGCTTTCGAATAGAAAAAATATTCGATCGCGACTGCCAGAACTAGCCTCCAGTTTACAAATCAAATCTATAGCAACCATGCAAATTTCGTTTGAGTCACTGTCTTCTTCAACTTATCTTCTTTACCACCGAGAAATTTTCATAAAGCTGGTTGTCCACACCACGCGTTTTCGCCTCTACACATTGCATGATTTTTATACCTTTCATGCGTTCTATGTCTCAAGTTACATGCAACATTTTTTATGCGGCATCACCACAAGTAAAAGTTAAATTTTATTTGTCAAAACCAGCTGCGTAGATAACGAAAATGCGTGTTAATTAATTTCATGTTGTAAAAATTTCTTTCTTCATAAAAAAAAATATCAAAATATGTAATAGTTATTTAAACTATTTTAAACTGTAATTTCCTCTGAAGAAATTTTTTTGAAAATAATAAAAGACCTCAAGCTTAATAAAAAAATATAAATTTTCAAAACAAAGGTCGAACAATAGATAATTTATACTAAAAAAATGTCTTTATATTTTTTCGTTTTATCTCGTCGACTGAGTATTTGACCGATAAGTCGTAACAACTTGCACTTCTGAATCATATTCTTAACTTTTATTTTTGTTTGCCACTTTTAATTAAATATGACAACAATGAAGTTTATCTTAAAGTGAATGTCTCTAGATCTACTTGTTATTTTCGACAATGTAAGAAGAGACTTTTCTCTTAGACTATATTATCAATTTTTTATTTATCAATAAACTTTGTACTTTAATGCAGCTATAAATACAGACTGCTATTAAAAAGTAGGATCAGTACATTAGCTGCAATTATCGAATCGCTTATACGCAATTTAATTGAAGATTTTTGCGACATGAAAGTAATCGTAACATTTGCTTTGGTTTTTTGTTTGGTAGCATGTTTTGCTGTATAATGTAGAAATTTAAAATGTTAAAGAAAAAAAGTCCCTTTGACTTGACAGCTTATCACAAGTATATTTTTATTTTAATAATATTTTTATAAGCACAAACATGCATATAATTGCAAAAAATAAAATTAACGTGTGTTAAGAGTAAGTCCCCATCTATTTCAGTAGAAAATTGAAAAAAAAATAATTTTTAAAATAGACAGATCCATCTTGAAGCACATAAATACCGCAATAAATCGAAATAAATCCATCAGTAGTTTCGTGACAGGTCTAGATATCAGAACAACTTAAACGTTATTTTTTAAATAAACAAATCAACTACACAACTTAAAATCTAAGATAAAGATGAACTCCTTTACCGTATTCGCTGTCACTTTCTGCTTGGCTGTTTGCTTCGCCGCCCTGTCATCAGCAATACCTGCTGATGCCGCCAGTGAGCCTCAATTTATCGATAGCCTACAGGCTTTAAAAGCAATTGAACCCGAATTACATGGCCGCTACAAGAGGGCTACTTGCGATTTATTAAGTGGAACTGGAGCCAATCACTCTGCCTGCGCTGCCCACTATTTATTGAGAGGAAATCGTGGCGGGTATTGTAATGGAAAAGGTGTTTGTGTGTGTCGTAATTAAACATAAAATGTGTATTGCAAATAAAACCATAAGAAATCATTTGAATTATACAATAAAATTTTGCTTAAGTGCTTCTAAATAAAATTATGTTTTACTTTGTATTCTTTTAAAAATAATAATTTGGAAAAATATAGTCTAAAATATTTGAAAATTTTATAATGTAGAATTATAAACTCACATATCGCACGCTAAATCAGAAACAGCCACAACTCAAAATTTATCAAAATTGTTTTTTTTATACACCAGTACACAAATCAAATCTCTAACGACCACGAAACAAGAAACGCTTTTGACTCAGCGACTAATTTATTTTGTTTATCGAAAAGTATTGTATTTTTGAAAACCATAATTTTTCATTAAAAATTAGTTTAAGCTTTTTTATTATCTTTGCGTCGAACCCTGAAAACCCACCCAGCTGGGTTGTTCTAGATACACTTCTGTGGTTTTCACGAATAATCGCGTAAGTCGGTTTTTACCGAAATTGAGATAATGATGTCAAAGTGCTACATTTTGCATTAGGTTTTTATAAGTATTAAGCTTTTTAGAATATAATGTAGTATTATTAATTTTTTTCTGCTAAAAACAACTTAAGTTAACTGTTTAATAAAATATTTTGCTATTATAACGATTTATGTCGACATACATCGCCAAAAATTGTAAAATTGCTGAATATGTTTCCAAAAAAAAAGCATATGTGATGTTGTGTTGTTATTCGTGCAAAAAATATGAAAGTATTTTTTGAAAATTTTTCTATTAATAACAACTTATATGGACATGTGCGTTTATTGTTGACTTCTTTAGTTGCAACAACAGCAGATGAGCGGTTGTTTGTAATTTTAAGTCCATACGTTGTGCTGTAAGTATCAAAAACTCTGAATATGTCGCCAACTTGTGTGCTAAAAATAACAACGTAAGTCGTCATGTGTGAATAAAATGATAACATTTATTTTCACAAAAAAGAACTTATGTGGAGATATGATGTTATATTGCACACACTTAATGAGTCAATCAAACATATGCATTTTTAATCCTTTTACAGATTGTGATCCTGTGAGGATTTTTTCATGAAAACTATGTATAATACGTAGAAAGTCACTGTTAAGAGGATAGTAAAGAAAAAAGTTTAATAAAGCATCTACAGAAGCCGCAATTGAAAAAAATAATTGTTTTTGCTCTCCTGAAAAGTTTGGTTTTATAACTTACGCGATTATTCGTGAAAATCACAGACTTTATTGTGCACTTTTTTCTTATATCTATTCTTATTATTTTCGTAATTTTTGATCATCATTAACTTATATATTTAGCACATATTAAACAAATAATGTAATTTTACCTATAATCACCAAAAAAACTGACCCACTTGGGTTGGCTTTGGGTGTTTACGTGTATAATTTTCTTTGAAAGCGCGAAGGTTAATAAAAAAACATCAAATAATTTTTTTATAAAACCATTTTCAAAAATGTGTGTAAAAAAAGATAATCTACGCCGGATTGTGTCAAGTATGTTTTTTTTAATTAGATTTAATTAAAATTTATTTGTTAAGCATTTGAAAAACGTATTTACCCTCAATATATAGCAGTCGAGTTACCACCTGTTGATGTTAGAGCAGCTATTCCCCAAAGATTTGAGATTAGAGAAATCGAAAAGGCAATTTGTGATTTAACCCAAAGAAATCCCCTGGTATTGATAAGATCAGTAGCGAAATGTTTTTGGAGCTACCTTGCATAGCAAAAAAAATGTTTCTTTTAATTTTTAATGCTATTTTACGCCTTGAATACAAACCTTAAGATTGGAAGGTTTCCTTAGTTACCATGATGCCATAAACCTGAAAAAGATTACACAAAAGTTTAGTCATATTGGCCTCTAGGCTTGCACATGAAGTTGGCCAAAAAAACAAAAAAAATTATGTGTCAGTTTTTTTGAGTGTTTTGAAAACAGCACATTAAATATTGCCCCTATTACGGTTGACAACTCAACTCAATTGAGTTAAAATTAAAACAACTGCTAGCGATGAGTTGTAATTTTTTGGTATTTTTGTTAAACTCAATTTAACAGAGTTGTTAACGATAATACAAAAACTGCAAAATTTCTACTTAACTAGAGTTGAGTTATAAGCCGTAATAGGGGCATATGTGTATTAATGAATGTATGTATGAATAAATACTCTAATGTTTCATTTTAAACAAGCAAAAAAAGGAAATTATATCTAATTTATTAATACAATATAATAACCATAGAATAAATAACTCGAACTATAATACGGAACCAAAAGTTTATAAATCGCTAACTTATGTACCAAAATTTTCGGAGAGATTAGAAAAATCTAATATTTATGATACGGAAAGGTATGCAATTGCGCATAAATCTTATAACACAATAGGTAGGTTATTCACTAATATGAAGGATAAAATAAATAAGTTGGAAATGTCGAATGTAGTTTATAAGATACCTTGTGGGGAAAATGTTAATTGACAATGTGGTAAAATATATGTTGGTACAACGAAGAATAAACTGAAAACTAGGTTAGCAGGACATAAGTCAGATCAAAAATATAGACATATTTCATCCTAAAAAACGGCTTTATCAGCTCATTGTGCAAATTTAAACCATTATCCTGATTTTGAAAATACAACAGTTTTAAGTACGGAAAATAATTATAAACGTAGGCTTATGTTAGAAAGGTTGCAAATTATAAATGTACCGACAATATCGAGAATTAATTTTAATGGCCTGTTCGTCGATAACGAATGAAGACTTCGTTCGCTTAACTTACATGTAAAACAAAAACAATATTTTATAATTTGTTTTTGTTTTAAATGTAATTTAAGCGAACGAAGTCTTCATTCGTTATCGACGAACAGGCCCTAAGTCAGATACTGAAAGTGTAGCACATAATTATAGGCATTTAGTTTATAAAAATATAAACGGAAGTTAAAAGTTTATTTATATTGTAATAGATTAGTTTTTGAATTGGAAAACCTTTTTTTGTATTTATGTATTTATTTTATATTTATTTAATTTTTTAAAAATTGTTAATTTTGTCAAAAATTCAAGAAAAACCCTGAAGAAGGCACACAACGGAGTGCCGAAATATTGGTTTAATAAATATAATATATTTTTTATATAAAAAAAGACCTCAAGCTTAATTAAATAATAATAATAATAAAAAAAATATTAAAAATGCATTATGTATTATTAAATACTTATTAATAATAATTAATAATTCAACCGCACGCAATTTCAAGTCAAACGTTCAGTCTTTGGATATAGATGGCACCTGCTGGAATTGAATGAAGAATAATAAGATTGAAATACAGTAAACTAGATGTTTCATTGAAAATATCTAATAAATAACCAATAGGATTAAGATTTGTATACTTATTGAAAATTTCGTTAGAGATTCAATAAGAAATAAAAAAATACTTATTGAAAATTTCGTTAGAAATTCAATAAAAAAAAAAAAAAACCTTGCTGGGATTTCCAAAAATGTTGTACATTTAAAAAAAAAAATATTATTGGGAATTCTTATATTATCGAAATAAACAAAACGTATTATTATAATTGAGGGGGGGGGGGGAGGGGGGGTTTGGGGAAATGTCCTTATTTCCCCCCTGAATCCGCGCCTGTCTCACTATAAACACATTTTAACAATGACATGGTCCATGGAGTAGTCCATTTAATCAAAATGGATCAGGTGGTCCAACATTAATTGCAGGATTAGTATCCTTTATAGTAAAACTATTTGAGCAACAGTAAGTGTCAAAATTAACCCCCATTTTAAATAAAAATAGATGTATCCAACCCATCAATACGTTTTTAGAAGCACAATTGAACAAACCCATCGAATAGTAAACGCCATAATAAAAACGGGGTTTTTTTTATTTCCAATCCCACACATACATATTTTTAAGGAAGTCAAATACGAAATGCTTGGTATAATATTTTATCAACAACTAATCGTTGTCGCTCGATTATAAATTTTCAATTGGAAAAAGTCCCTACGACGTAAGAGCGTCTTATCATTATTTTATTATCGTTCGGTAATACGAATACAAATAAACAGATGTGTATAATAATAGATTAGAACAATCTTGAAAGTAAGTCCCCACGGTTTTGCATTGGAACAATAAAAAAATCCCGTTTAAATACAGTCAAGCTTAAAAATTTTTATATATGTATATATGTATTTTGTGTTTGTAGAGTCTACACTGTAGACATAGAAATTAATGTACTAAGTGGGGAAAACAAGTCTTCCATCCGCATTTTACTTTTATGTCCTCGTGTCTTTGAAGACCTTACTTATAAAAAAATAATACAAATAATTTTATGAAACGGATTTTCTATAAAAATTCGTTCTACTTTTTGATAATAAAACGGTTGGTTCAAAATTTTTTTTTCATACGCCTTGCTTGTTTTGCTTTTACTAAAAATTTTTAAATTTTGAGTCAATACTCTGTTGTTGACCAATGGCGATTTTAAATCCCATAAAAATTGGTTTTTGTTTTTAAAAAATTGGGCAACAAAAAAACCTTTAATTGCCAAATACATATGTAAAGGGTGGTTACATTTTAAGGGTCGATGTCGAATGTGAACCACACCTGAAATTATGGGCTGATTGTCACAATTTTTAATAGGCTGGGTTCTTGTGGCAACTAGGGTTCACTGTGAATAACTCCTTTAACGAAGTGATGTTCCCGACGGGAATGGGTGAGAGTACTTATGTACCAAATGATCTCTACAACTGTAAACGGTACCTTGTGCGCGAACAAGGTGTAGATAAACAGCCAGCCGGACGGACGGACATCGTTAAATAAACTCAAAAAGTGATTCTTAGTAGATGGGTATACGAAAAAGTAGGTCTAGGGCCAATATTTAAAGGTGCTACAAACATCGGCACAACCCCATAATACTCTTACAAAAGAAAACAATTTTAAGGGAAAGATAAAAAAAATTTTAACTCTTCGGAATGATAGCAAATGTCATTTTTAACTCCCTTAACTGTAGAGAACCCTTTTCCCTCCAGCTAAAGGGCACCTTTGTAAGAAAATAACGAGCCAAACCGATTTATAGCACATATATTCAGGGGAAAACCCTTTCTTCCGTTTGACAGAAGACCGGCTATACAAAAAACGTTCATAAGCAAAGCCTTTTTTGCGTCATACCCGGAATAAAAAATGCTTTCCTAAGTGGATAAAATCTTCAATCAATTTTTCGAATTTGTGGAACACAACATCGTTCAAATGTAAGCCACGGCTTCTCTGGGTGGAGCGCATCCGAAATGTCCAGTTTTCCATGACTCTGACGCATAAATCAGGCTGAATGAAGGAAGCGCTTAATAAGTGACCCTTTACTATCGTAAAAAATAAAACTCAAGTTAATTTTTTATGGACACTATTTTCGGAGTTTTTTCCCCCCTTTGAATTTTAATAATATTAATATTAATTTTTGTGACTTGTATCTTGTATCATACTGTATCTATAATATTTTTAAATTTTATCAGCCACAAATGGGAAGTACACAGATCGTGCAAGTCGTACGTATTTTGAGGAAAATCCTATTTATTATGCTATTAAACATTTTCAGTTTATATTTTATTTCGAAAATCATCGCATCGCCAGTAAATCAAGTTCGAAAGATATAAAAAACCTCTATCATGTTTTCAAACCAAAATATTTCTTTCACTATTATTACGAGGCTTTCGAATTTAAATATCTTTTACTCTCTTTCTGAAAAACCAACAGTTCTCTCTGTGTTTGAATTCCATTTCGTAGTTGTTTACAATTAAGATTTTTGTTTCACTCATTCACAAGCTCACTTAACAACAATCATTCGTTAACAAAGTTTTTAAGCGAGTGGACGTTTCAAAAATTCGTGTACGGTGTTTGATACATTTTTTTTGTGTGTTTCAAACTATAAATTATGAATAGTTTAGATTAACAGATACTTTTATTGTTTCAATTTTTTTTTTCAAGAAAACAGAAAAGTTTGTAAAATTTGAAACCGAACTTGTGAAAATTTAAATGCTGCCTAAAGTGAGATCGATCGCAACCAAAGTTGAAAATTGATAAACTGAAACCTTCATCATACTTTAGGCATATCTTTATTACTATAGACGTAGAGACAAGACAATAAAAAGGTTTCTTTCTCATTACGCTGTGTGCTATTTTTTAAGGTTTATTTTCTGTTTATTATTCGCTTTCAACGTATATTTTGTTTATTTATTTTTTGCTGTCCATGAGAATGCAAAATCAGAAAAATATTGTATATAATTTTATAAAATTATCGCACATGAAATAAGAAACACGATGAAAAATTTATTTTTATAAACAAATTATTAGAAAAATCAATTTCAAATAATTTATTTTAATAAAAACAAAAAAGTGTCTGTTAAGAAGTGATAAAAAGAATAAATTAAAAAACAAGAGTTAAAAATATGGAATGTACCTAATCAAAAAATATGATAAAAAAAAGTAACAAAATCGTAATTAAATCAACAGGTGCACATGAAAAATTAAAAATAATTCCACTCGAAAGCAAAATTTTAAAATTATCATTAAGGACGACAGGATCAATATTACAACAAATATGTTATTAAAATTGTTGCTCTTTGTATCTGGCCAAAGTTGTTGCACAATTTGTCGTCGTTGTCATTATTCTGCGACATCTACAATGTTCAACTGAGTGTGTTTTTCCCCGTTTACGTTTCACTAGCAATCACATCAATCGATTAATGCAACAACAAACAATTACTCACACACAGCCACACGCAGTTACGCTACATTGATTTGCTGTAGGTATCTAAAAGTGAAGAGTGAATTAAACAAACAAACAAATTACCAACAACCAACTAAACAACGTTCAACAATATCAAGGAACTGTTTGATACGCTTCACCGATCGTCATCAAGAAATCTAGACTATAAAAAACAGAAACAACAATAACAATTTAAAAATTAATAGAAGTGCATTACAAAATAATTAAATAGGTATAAAAAATTTGCAATAACAAAACGGTTTTTAATAAAATTTTTTGTTAAAGAAACAAAAAAAAAAAAAAAACGTTAAGAACCTCAAACAAATTTAAATAAAATGGCCTTTAAGTTTGAATACATTTTGGGATTGCTTATGATTCTGTGGGATTTTACATTAGCCGGTACTCCTGGTTATGTGGATCATGGCGATACTAAAGGTATGTTTCCGCTTATTATATTTTTTATAGGTTTTGCAAAAACATATTTTGGTTTATTTGCACTTTTAACAGAAACTGGAGAGTTTTGATTTTAAATTTCGGGATTTTGTTTTTTTTTGTTACACATATATTTTTTACAATTGTCCTAGACGGAACTGAAAACGTCTAAAGCGTAAGAGTCGATCATGTAATTATGAATTTTAGCTTTGCAAAAAAACTTAAACTCCAATAAAAGTTTAGAGTTTATAAAAATAAACCTTTTTTCGTGTTTTTAATTTCTTTTTTTTATATTTAATTCTTGGAATTAAAAATTTGTCTCTGTAAATTTAAAGTTTTAAGTTGTTATTATACCCTTTACTACAAGTGGAAATGGTATTCATATATAAGTTTGTCATTCCGTTTGTAATTTCTACAATATTGATCTTAGACGCTATAAAGTGTATATTTATGTATATTCTGGGTCATTTCGAGTAGAGAAGTTGATTTAATTATGTCCGTTTGTCCATGTGTATATTGAAATGGGTTTTTTGAGGACCCGGATTTAATGGGGACTAGGTTGTTATATATTTGTATCACATATAGTCTGGAATAGTTTGCTGTTTAAATAAAGTTACATATATGGTGCCAAAAATTCCTGATATATAAACAATAAGCTACGACTGCCTCTAAATTTTACCGATAAAGCTTGACTTTTTAAAGTCTCTTAAGTAAACTTGGTAGAATTCTGGTAGTGAAAATTAACAAAACCGGTTTAAAAATGAGCGTGTTATAGACAAGAACCTCTTTTTCATTCCAAAATCATAGTTTTGGCACAATAACACCCATACCATATGAGCTAGGAAGACCAAATTTGGCACAAATATTTCTCAAATATCAGGAGTATGTCATATGTATTTAAAACTGCGATCGGTAAATCAGGGCGCCGCCTTTTCTCTATTCTCTTTGATTCTCTTTTATTACGTACGTGTGCACACACATTGAGGAGAACTTCACAACATTAACAACAACATATGTAAAATTCATACAACGCATACAATCGCAAAATGTTATAGTATAGGTTGCCGATCGCAGGTTTAAAATCAGCTATAACTTCACCTGGCTCCCATATAAGTGTCATCCTGAAGTTGGGGTTTTGGTACAATCCATACAAAGCAAGCTATATTGATAAAATTGAGCTCGAATATACTCTATATGTAGGAAGGTACCTATATACGATTTGTTTGGTTTTAAACTAGAGCCCATAAAAATATGCTTCCAAAAAAGTGAAAATATACTTCAAACTTAAGAACAATTGTCTTCTTAATACTATAGTGAAGGGTGTATATAAGATTCGGCCGAGCCGACTAAGCACTTGTTTTTTTTTCTTTTGTTGTTTGTTTCTTAACTACATTTTTTATTTTCTTTTAAATTTTTGTTGTCAAATTTCTTTATAAATTAACGTCATTATACTCTGTGAGTATTAAATTATTTTTGCTTATCGTACGTAATTTAAACTTTGCAAAAAAATTTAACAAAATTTAAAAAAATTAAAAAACAAAGCCAAGCGACTAGTATTAACAACAACAACAACAGACATATTAAGTACAATCACAGTGATAAGCATAAATTTCTGTCTGTATAGGTACATATATAAAAAGCCTGTGTGCTATAGTCACATTTTTATCTTTTTTACCTGTATTTGAGACATTTTCGAAAAAGATTTTTTAAAAATTATTTCAAAATAAATATTTTTTAAATAAGGTCTCTTTCAGTGTTACCACCAGTATAATTCAAAATTACACTTGAGATGAAGCAAAATTACCCGATTTAAATGAAATTACACCTGATATAAAATTGAAGTTGTATTTAATAAAAAGATATTTATAAAGAAGCAAAAACACAACAAACTAATTGAAAGAAGATCAATATTAGTCAAACTGTTTAGATTCTTATTGTAATATAAAACAAATTAACAAAAATTACATTAAAGACTTAAAAACAATTAATAAAACTCCTAAAATAATGAGTTTAACTTCCACATTTGGTTGCATATATCTAGGGAAGGTTCAAAATGATCATTGCCATTTTTCTATAATGGGTGTTTTTTAAGCCCGATAGAGCTTACGAAAGGTTAGCTGTCAAACGAACTGTCATACTGCTCTCACTTTTTGCTCAGGCACATCATTATGAATAGATTCATGTTTGAACAACGCCACCAAATTATCAAAATTTACTTTAAAAATGTTTGCACAAATGAAGGCGATGTGTTCATTTAGAGAAAATAAACTGTCAATTAGACCATGCGATGTGACACCTCTTGATTGTTTTCCGTAGGGCTGTGAAGTCACTGGTTTATGCTGATAAACCAGCAACAATTGACGTCTTGGAGGTCAAAACTGTTCATTTTATTCGTTAAGAGCAGCCAGCGATTCTCGAAAAAAGGAACAAAATTGGACGTCTGCAATGCGTTTCGTCAAGGCCGGCACGGTGCCTATTTGTTTGAAATCAGTTTCAAGTGGTAATACCGTGCATAAATCTGCGATTAAAATAAATTTTTTTGTGTTGTCTACCATTTTACCAAGGTACCCTCTGTACCTTGTTTAGTTAACAAAATGACTGAAAGGTTTTATATAACTGCCCCTTTTGTTATTCAGTTTTACAACTGTTAAGGGCGTTAATTATTCTTCAAACTAAAGCATTAGAAAGCTGCAAGATATGTAAAAATAAAATTAAATATATGTTGGAATATTGGAAACATATCTTCCCCCATGCTAGTTTTTAGTTTGAATAACATGTTTCAATAAACTTCAGGTTCTAAATCACTATGATAGGTATCTTTATCCAAATCTAAGGGTTCATCTTGCGACATTCATTACCAAACTTTTGGAAATATATATTAAATTATTACAGACTTTTCTTAAAAAGACTTTGGTTCAGAAGACTGTGCATTTTTTATCAACAATATTTAAAAAGAAATAAATATCACCACTGAAATCGAATCTTGATTTTATTTGGGTATCTGAAGTAAGAATTTCAATCTACAACTGAATTGCACCTAAGAGAAATTACCCACGCTCTACCCACGACTGTAAAAATTATACCAAATTCGGGTAATTACCCACAAAGTGACAACACTGGTCTCTTTGCTTTTTATATTTTGGATGTACACCAGAGTTGCCAGTTTTTTAATAATTATTCAAAAATTCTCTTTTCTTTGAATTTCTTTATTTTAAGCAAATGTTTTCCTCAAAATTTCCCGAAATTTTTACTATTACAGAATAAGAATATCATTTATAGAAGATTTTAGTTAGTAATTGTGTTTTTCGGTACAGCGTTTTACAATTATGTTTCTATCGCAAAATAGCTTTAAAGGAAATTGTCCTTTAAAATGTCGTCCTATTTTGCTTTGGGGACGTTTGTTTTGTACGATACAAGTGCAGGATCATTATCTTATTAAGATTCCAAAAAGTGTTCCTAATTTCCAGCTTTTATTCCCGGAAATTTCCGGTATTTTTTTGTCGAAACTTTCATTCGATTTTCGGTGAGTTCTATTTAAAATCAATTTTTGTTTTAAGTATGTGGCTTGTCAGAAAAACTGTCTCGGAATTCTTGTCATCGTCGCCAAATCTGGCCACATACATCAAACTGGCTCATCAAACTAACATTTTTTAAATCAAATCAGATATTTGACGTGCTACACGTAGCCACTTATTTTATTGAAAAATTGTTTGCTTTTGCACAACGTTTGCTAGATCAAACATCATCTAACAGTTTCTTAACTACATTATACAATTATCTTCTTACAAATAAAGTTAAGTAAATCAATCAAAATTGGTTAAAAGAAAGCTAAAGTTTGGTCAATTTACTGGTCACGCTTTTTTTGTATTTTTTTTTTTATCAAATTTTTGTTTTGTCTGAATAAATTGTATGTTCCTTAAGTACCAAAAAACTCGCACGTATGGTTTGTTGTGAATTTGACAAAAATCGAAATACATACTCTTAGGCCCGTTTTCACGACTTACCTATAAAGTTCGAAATAGTAAACGGTACCTTTAGCACTAGTGAGGAATAAAGTTACCTTCAACTATTTTTCGTTTTCACAACTTCTGTATAAAATAAACTTAACATTTTTGAAAATGTGGCAATACTAAAGAAAATACCGATTATTTTTGCCAAAATAAAAATACAAACTGGCAACTACGTAGTTTTTTTACATTTACAAAAATATACGAATAATTGGAGTTGCCATATATAAAAATTATGTGAATACAATATGGCAATCTCAAATCTAAACCTTACGACAAAAGTTAAAGGTAGAACGTTCCTCTCTTTAGCTTATCCTTCACTTTAGATTAAAGGGAACTTGTGATAATTAAAAGCTCATTATCTGTTCGATAACTTCCTACATTTAGCTATCGTTAAGTCGTGAAAACGGGCCTTAATATCATATAAATTTTACGCCAGTTCCTTTAAATTTTATTTATGTTTTGTTTAAAAATGAACTAAAAAAATTTAATTTTAATATTTTTTTATTGAAATTTTATTATTTGACAAATAGTTTAAAATTTGATGAATCAGTTCGATGGGTGGCAATGCCGCCTTATAGTCCAAGACGTAAAAATCGTGACGGAAATGAAGAGAATTGATGAAAAAATATTCCAAATTATACATTTTTCGTTGAAAAAGGGAATACTTGCTTGGAATTTTTAGGGAAACCTCAGTCTATAAAGTTTTATACCAAAATTCAAAATGCTCCTTTTTAAGGTTAAATCTTTTCTAATGTTTTTGTTGGTCATTACATTAAACGTTTTCTCATGTACATAGTTTAAAATTGATTGCCAACTTCACCAGCTTTTCATTAAATTTTTGAGCTTGGACTTTCGCTGGAAAACTAGATATAATCTTCAAAAACTAAAATATTATTAAATTAAATTCAGCTCGTTAAACTTTTGTAGTTTGATTGGCCCGGTTTAGGAGTTAAACAATTTTTTCGACATGGATGAAATAAAAAAAACTATTGAATTTAACATTTTAAGTTTCATTAAAATACTTACTATGTCTACGGTCGCACAAAGCAGTTTTTCTCAATTTTCTTTTGAACTTGCTCACTTGTTCACACACGAATATTTTGTAGTAGTTGTCGTGTTTTCTTTAACTTTAAATTTCTTACCATTTGACATTTGTATGTAAATTTGTCAAAAAAAAAAAAAAAAAAAAAAAAAACAGAAATTAATTATAAATACCACGTTGTAAATTGAAATTGTTAAAACTAAAATACGTTTTTTTTAACAAATTTTCTTTTTTTAAACAGATGTTTCTATTAATTTATGTATATTGAATTTATAAAAGGTTTCTTACATCGCAATACACGAAACGACGAATGAGCAGAAATATCAAATATTAATCTTCGGTAAAAAAGCGAATGCCAGAACAAAATTCATTCTATTCATTTCCCTCTTCGCATTCCTTTAGAAACCCAAGAAATGCTCAACTTAAATATCCCTTTCTGATTCAGCATGTAGCAGAAAAATTTCCGTCATATATATTTTTAAAATATTTTGTCTGGAAATATTCGGAAACCAACGCTGAGTAAAAAAATTTCATATGATTTTTAACAATTTGGACCGAAAAGTCTTGTTACTTTTTTGTTCAGTGGTGGTAACACTGTTGCATACAATAGTAACATAAATTCTTTTTTTGATTTCTGCAACATAAACATCTGCATTATGATCTTTTATTTTTTTATTTATTTTTGGTACGTATACAAGTGCATACATGTACAGGTAATTGAGTACTCTAAGCATGTGCAATGTGGATCTTGTTTAATGAAACTTCACCTGCACTTGGATAGTGATATTTTAAGTTCGTCTCTTTGTTTATAAAATTGTAGAATGAACAGAATATGTACGCAAATGTATATCTGTACGAATATATCTGTGGTCATATGAAGAGAAGCTTATGTCGACATAAGATATTTTTTTTTTAATTTTATAATTTATTTTTTTCCAATATGTAAAAGATTCTAAAAATTTTAAGGTGTTACAAACACCAGCAAAAGGGACTATAAAAACTCGGCTTATTAGCTGATCGTACTGTGTACACTAGGGTGGCCGTTATTTTTTTTTTTTGATTTCTTATATTCTCCCCCCCAAATCGATTCAGTTTTATGAAAAAAAAAATACAAAAAAATTTCGTAGCGATAAGTTGTGTTTTAGGGGGAGCGTCCGTCCCTCAAACTTTGCCATCAAGCCATTTATTCAAATGTAATTTGTTTGCGTATGACTATCTTCTAAAAACAACATTTTACAAGAATATGAGATATGGCAATATTTTAGCTCTTCTAGTCAACAACATAAGCCTCCAAAAAAGTTTTTTGCTAAAATCAATATTTTAGAAAATAATTAAGAAAATAACAACAAAATACCAAACATTTTATATACGTTTTATATATATAAAAGGGGGATTTAATGGCAAGTGACCCAATTTTGAAATAGATGTCTTTCGATTTGGATGAAATTTACTATATGATACCCAATACCACCGTTTAAAGAGACACATTTTCCAGAGTGTATCCTATTTGGCACCCATGGGCAATCATGGGCCCGACAACAAAATTATGTTATGAGATTAAGATTTGAACAAAATAATTTTTTTTCAATACCAACATTTGTAATGAAGTTTTAGCACTAAAGGCTATTTTTTAGAGTAGAATTTGTATGTACCGATTTAAATACTGTATTTAAAAAACTGCAGTCAAAGTAGAAAAACTGCCATTACTTCAACTTCTTCACTAGAACATTCTAGAGGCGAGTTGGCAAAAATAAAATAAGAAATTAAGCAAATCATACATACTGTACTTTGCGCACAAGGTTACATGGCCAGCCAGCCAGGCGGACATCGTTAGATCGACTGAGAAAATAACGGCTATAAACAGGGGTTAACAAACTGCAGTCGAAACCAAAAACTGTCGAACTAAAAACTTAAATTTGTGTACAACTTTTCCCTTTTTGAGTAGGTTTGACAGCGACTGCCTAAATATAACGAATCAGAAGTAAAAGCAACTGTTTTTTTTTTTGCTAATGACTAGGGATGCGATTTCCATGCAAATGCATGTTTTTTGTCGATAGTCTAAGAACGATGTCCGAATCTTTAAATCTGCGTTAAAATGGCATCGATTTGTTTTAGCATATTGTTGCATATTTTGGTGAAAATGCATATTTAGATTTTAAATGCATATTTTTGCATATTTTGAAATTTTTAAGGGTTTTTTTAATTTTTATATTATAAAAAAGTTCTAATAAAATTTTTAATACACAAAAAAAAAACTTTTAAAAAAAAATTTTATCTATATATTATTATTTTATTTTATATATATATATATAAAAGGAAGTGGCGTTAGTTACTACGTTTATAACTAAAGAACGGCTGGACCGATTAATAGCAAAGAAAGAATAGCAAAAAAAAAAATCTAAAATAGGTGGCGCCATTGAAAATTACGCAGTATGAATTAAATCGTAAACTCTGCATTTGACGATGTGATGCTCCCGATAGGTGGCGCTGTTGTCGTGATATTTAAATTTTTTTTATTGATGGTAGATAGCGATGGGGTAAAGTTATTAACAAAATTCTCCGGTATTTCCTTTTTTATTTTTATTTAGAAAATCCCGAGCAGCGCCGGGACCAAACAGCTAGTAATAAATAAATTCTTTTAGAACTTTGCTTTAAATACAAGATTTTCAAGAATTCGAAAAAATATGCTTCTATCTTAAACTGATGCAGCACCTTACATTGGTAAGGCTTCCAAAGGGTTGAAAAATGTTTATCCAAAACTGTTACAAGCTACTTGCATGGCACATGGGTTATTCCGCGTGGCAGATAATTTAGAAGCCAATTCGATAATATTGCAATTTTTAATGAAATGTATCCCTTTATTTCCCTGCCACCGCAGCCAGTAGAAGCAAAATGAATGCTTCTGAAATCTATTCAAAAAACTTCGAGTAATTTAAGAATGTTGGAAGAGCTTGGTGATGCCAATGAGTGTGCAATTAAAAAAAGCAAAAGAAATATTTAAATTAAAAAACATCAGAACTCAATTAGCATTTGTATTTTCCAATTACGGATATATTGGTGCAACAATAACTAATTAGGAGGGATTCAGTTCACTTAATACGCAAGTCGATTTAATTGATATTGCAAAAAGTAAAATTAACAATGTGGAAGGAAGAATAGACCTACAAATTAAAAAAAAATCCAACACGTTTTGCAGAAAAAATTTAAGGTTTAAAAAAAAAAAAAAAATAAAATATTTTTGATCTGATCTGGAATCAAAGTGGGATCTGAAAATAAATTTTTTCAAAATGCATTGGCATTCTTCAAGCATAAGACATTTTTACTTTTTATAAAACAGTACTTATTTATTTAAACAAACAACAATTTAAATTAGTTATTTAGGTTTTTTTTTAGATATTTTAATAACAATATACTGCATTTTTTATATTTTTTTGTTTTCAGTAAAATAAAAAAACGATTTTTTATGGAAAACTTTCAAGTTTTTAGTGCATAATTTTTATTTTTTTAGTGCATATTTTAGATTTGTTAGTGCATATTTTATGCGCATATTTTCGAATTTTTGTGCATGATAATCTCATCCCTACTAATGACAAATGACTGCAGTTTTTTAAACGCTGGTTATAAGTTATGTTTTAATAATTACTTTTTAATCATTATTCCTTGAATTTTATTTTTTACTTAGAAAATAAAAGTTATTTTCTGAGTTTTATTTATTGCTCAGAAATAAAACTTATTTCATCTTATAATATATAATAAAACATGAACTAACAATAACTCTGTGCTCGAATTTGACACTTTTTTCTACAAAGACTTTTTCTTCAATAATATAATTTATGCTCTTCACATATATTGAAGAAAAAGTCCCATAATTGCCTAGGAGCCGCCCCTAGGGGGATAAAATGCATGACCGACCTCCATTAGTTTTTGTTCTAATCATTTTTTCAAAATATACTTTCCCTTTATCACATCACTCTATGGGAGGTCCCATACAGATATGGCGTTTTATGAAATTCCTAAATTTAATTAAAGTTTTTGATCTTTTGTGAATTAAAGCCAAAGTTGTAAACAGATTTTAATCATTACTGCTTGTTTTGCTTGGACCTTTGTTTTCTATACATGTAAAATTGGCAGCATTGCTGCATTTTCCAATTTTAATAAAAAATATTTTTTTGACAAAAAAAAATTTATAGACAGGGAATCATTTGGAAGGGAAACATTTAGTTTTGTAGCATATTACGGATGGGAAAGAGCAGGGTTTTTGAGTTTGGTAGTCGACGACACCCTTTGTTCACATTTTCTTTCTTGAAATTTACTTTGCTTTTAACGAATAACTAAGCAGCAATAGTAATAGAATGTTTTCGGCAACATGTTTGTCTGTGTTACCGCGAATGAAAAAACAAAAGGGAACTCCAGATGTTTTCCTTCTAACAGTAACGTGGCAAATCAGCTGCTTAATTTTGTTGTATGTAAAGCAATTAGAACGATTGTAGTTAGCAGTAAGATGTTACGTCTCAATCTTTAAGAAATAGATTTGTCTTACTTTTTTACGGTAAGGTTAAGTTACTGTTACTCCCGGCTAACCGAGCCTTAACCCGCTATGTGATCCGCTTGACAGTTTCTTCAACTAGCACAGTGTTAATCAAATCTTTTCATTATTCTTCAGTTAACTTCCTGCCAATGCTGGACGAAAATTCTTCCAATCATGATACTGTTTTTGAATACTTTATGATCATAGTTTTTGCTGATGACACATTGAGATCTTCGGAAATGTTAGATGTTTTTGCATATCAGGAATATTTTATATGAATTTTAGGTGTATTGAAATCGAAAAACTATACAAATATTAAGTAAAACATTAAACCATTGGCTTAAACTTAGGTTTATTTTTTTAATTAAGATTATTTTTTGTCATTCACTGTATGTATTAAGTGGCAAAGACCAAATTATATACGTATGAGAACCGTTTACAACTTATAGGTAGACATTAAGTATGTAGTTTCATTTGAAAAAATACGGGATAACACCAATAATATAAAAACTTCTTTTGCAATATGGATGCAACAACGGCGATACTCGTTGCTACCTTTACTATGCAAGTAGCACTAAAACACTAACAACAACCGGTTTCATTATACTGATGTTGCCAAGTGTTCATTTATACTGCTTCCACTCCAATTGAACTATTAGTTTTATGTAAGTATGTACAAAAAACGTAATAATATCAAAAATATACTTAGTTTACAATCGGCCATAAAATCGTTGAAAACGCCCTTAAAAATCAACTAGATCATCTGTTCTCTAAACATTTAATCTTAGATTATTTCCCTTTTTACCTCAGTTTTCCGTTAAATTCTTACGAAAAAAATGTATCAAAGATTGGTTACGCAAAACAATATTTATCAGCTTGGCACTGCATCCATCTACTTATTGTTTCGTTAGTACAGCCTAGAACAAAAAAATAAAAAAAAATCTAAATCTTTCACATGGTTAACAGGTCATGAGTGAAGGGATTACTAGAGAGAATACTCAAGGATATTATTAAAGAAAAAAAAGGACTCACAAGCGAATCAAACAAGAAAAAACGCTCATATAAAAACAAATAAACAAAGAAATGAACTAACAAGACAATCGACAAGTTTTATTCCAAGACTGAGATAAAGGAAATCTTAAACTACCCAAATCTACAAAATCAGGCGAGACAGCAGTTAAATGCACAATTTCTATAGTTGTACAAAGAAATTTATTCATTCATTCCCTCATCCATTCAGTTCAGAAATTATTAAACCAAAACAATAAC
Organism: Pollenia griseotomentosa; assembly: GCA_963931875.1. NCBI lineage: Eukaryota > Metazoa > Arthropoda > Insecta > Diptera > Polleniidae > Pollenia > Pollenia griseotomentosa. The sequence continues at coordinate 2,974,157 of OZ007564.1, read as the reverse complement.
TATGCTTGATCAGTTCTCAGACGAAAAGGAAAAAAAAACAGTCTCCTTGTTAAAACAAACAGCGTCAGGTAAAATTCAGGTATGCAAAAAATATTTGTTTAATTTTTGACACTGAGCGGTAGGAATATCGCCAACTAATTTTTCCTCTTGTTGATTCAGATGATGACGGTAGTGGTGGTACTCGTAGCTGTAGTTGTAGTGGCTGATACTAAATGATTCCAATAGCACAGTTTAGTTCGCTTGCTCAGTCAGGTAGTTCACAAACACTCTACATAACCTCACAGATACACACTTACACATTCAGACAGACACACTGGTACAATACACTTTGCTTTTCAGCGACACCATGGGAATTTACGAATAAAACCTGTTCGTTGAAAATGAAAAAAGGAAAACATGTTGTATTTTTTTTGTATTTTTAATTTGTTTTGTTGTCTTGTACACTGCAGCTTGTTATTGCAGTTGTTGTTTTGTTATGAAGGAAAAAACATAAAGGAACTGAAAAAGGAACAGATGTTAAAGGAAAGAAAGAAGAAAAAAGTGATTTTACATTATTTTATAGTAGAGGGAGGATATTTTGATTTAAACGAAATTTCGAATTTTTTTTGTATAAAAGGAAACCATTTTATTATGTACTTTGATAAGATGTAAGTATGCATGTGTGAAGTATATATACGCATGTACATATGTATGTATGTATTTATTTTAGAGGTATACAAACCCTTTGCGTAAGCATATATTTATCAAAAATTCGAGGGCGTAAATTTCGTTTATTCCTGAGGATTTTTAATAAATAAAATATGAAAATATATTGTTTTCTAAATCTGATCTGAAATGATTTAAGTTTTGGTTTTGAACTCCAGGAAAGCATGTGAAAAATACAGCGACAGCTCGACGAATTATTCCACTGGGTGTAGTTGCTGATGAAAGCTATAGAATAAATGAAGCGCAGGAAATTGGCATATAGGAGAACAAACGCGAAAGAAAAATCATAGAACATATTAAAACAATGCACAAATAGCAAAGACAATGGAAGAATTCACCAAAAACCCGATGGACGTATTGGAGTATTTCAGTTATAAGAAAACAACTTTCTCATTTAATTTGGACACGATAACTCACCGAATTGTGCAAGAAGCCAAAGGACGCGGAACGCTTTGTTTTTGCATGTTATAGATTGGAGCATAACCTGGAATGTGCTATTTCAACAGAAAATATCTTAGAGGTCATGCTGGATTCGAAGGAAAAATGGAAGTTTGTGTCGAACTTTATAGGTGAAATAAATTCACTGCTACGTTTAGAGGAAACGAGACGGAAATGAGAACTTAGACGAAATTTGGGACTAGCTTTGATGCTGACGAGCACTGCGGTGTAATATATTCGAGCAGTGCCGCAAAGTGTGTTGTTGACGTTGGGAAGGCGGTTTAGCGCACCCTACTAAAAAAAAAAAATACATACATACTTACATAGATACGTACATGCCCAGCTAGCATTTTGTATCATAATCTAATCATTTAGGAATCAGCTTCAATAGCAAAATATCCGTATATGAGCTCATTTTTCAATCATAAATGATACTCTCGTTGTGAGAAAATGGTACCCTACCGATGAATCACCTGAAAGAATCATTTATGATACAATTTTCTGATTCCTTTTTGATCAATTTAATGGTAGTTTTTATAATCATTATTGATTCGTGTTCATCTCATTTTTCAATCGTAAACTATATAGTTTTTGATTATATTTCATATCGTTTTTTAATTGTCATGTTTTTTATTTTTTCTCCGATAATTATGACTTTTGATTATTCGATCCAGCTTTATTTCAAACCAAACAAAAGTGATCGGTTTTTCGCATAGAAGAGAAGAAACAGTTTGCACTAACTTTTATGTTCATAAATTGTCAATAATTTTTGGACTTCTTTTTTTAGCCAAGCTTCTTATTTATGTATTTGGCTAACATGAAAGTTTCAGTTTTTATTTTTTTCATTTGGTAAAAACAAAAATTCAAAATATTTAAAAACCATTATTCAAACATATAAATGAATCATTTATGAATCCTTCTTCAATCACTCAAGTGATAAATCAGTTTTCAATCATCAAAACTGATCTGAAAAGAATCATTTGGGTGATTTTTACAAAAAATAATCAGCCAAATGCTAGCTGGGTGAATATTTTTCAGTTTGAAGTTATTTTGATTTAAGTTTACCAGAAACAGGAATATTAAATTTAAAGTTTCCCTCAAAAGACAACAAATTATTAAAAACACTTGACTATTTCAAAAATTAATTGTTGTTGTTCAAAATCAGGTACATATGTATGTGAATATATAGTAAATATTCGTATTACATACATACATATGTATGTACATATGTATGTATTGTTTCGCATAAATATATTCATGTAAGTGGATACTTTGTATAACAACAAAACAACAACAACGACAAAATCTTAAAATTTAAAGGACCTTATTAAGTGTTTGTCGTGTTTTAAATATTTTATAAAAGACCAGCTGCTTTCTTTGAAACTCGTACTTGCACTTAGTCGAATTATTTAAGTAGAAAAATATCAAATTTCATAATTTTTTATGTTAAAACGTGAGACTTGTTTGAAGTAAAAAAAAAAAAACAAAAAACAAGGCAACATGTCCCCAGTCCTTCCGAAAAAGCATATCCCACATGTCTGAAAAAATCTCAATTATTTTGCTGTTCAAGGAAAAAAGTCCTCTTTGCTTTTAAGTATTTTTCTTGTAGATAGTACTTGGCTGTTCTTTTATACGCATTCCAGCAAAAGTCTACACACATTCATACACATGTACGTACTGCATTTTTGATTTATTTTTTCTTACGTACCGTTAATTATCGGAAAACACTTGAGTGAATATATCCGGTTGCTTTTTACTTTTAAAGTGAGTGCATTTGCATCATAATAATATCAAGGAACGCAGACCAGGTTGATCGCTTGGCAGCCTAAATCAAAACAATCTAAATTTAAAATTTAAATAAAATTATTTGTTATTGTTTAATTAGACCAAAGAAAGAGAGCGGTGCATGCAAACATTTGTTGTCTTAAGAGTTAATGCACAAACAACATAAAAAGACAAACATAAATAACAAAATAATACACACATATGTACAAACATATGGAAACTTTTAATATTTTTTAAAATTGGAATATATTTCCTTAAGAATTGAAATGTTTAATTTGTTATTATGTCCATCTCCCTCCCTACTAATGTTATTCCCCATTTGGAGCCATTTGCAACCATTTGTTTCAAATAATATTCCTTCATCAACAATGTGATTGGCTTATCAAATCAAATAAATATAAATTCTGCACAAATAAACATTTACTTTTTATTCGTTTGTTTTAGTATTATTTTCTTCCACATATTTGTGAGACGATGCTGCGTCCCCATTCATTCAAACAAGACACATTGCAGCTGTGGATCAACATGATGATCGTGGTGGTAGCAACGGCTAATGATAATTATCATTAAGATGATAATCAAAATGTGTGGAAATTAATTGAAGATTGCTTTATTGGCATCATTTGACGATGGGAGCATATTTGCCCCATGCACACACATACACTCAGATATGCGAAAAAGTTTTACGATTGTAGATATTAAAAGTGATGTGTTGCTTTTATATGATTGTTTGCAAAAAGTAGCCCGTTCGCCCGCCAATAGAGTGATGATGGCTCCCGTTATATACCATGTACAATGTACATACATACATACTACTAGAAGCGCATATTAGTTCAATTGACCAAACGATCTTAAAAACGAACAACAATGTGAACAAGGTTGCCAGAAAGAAATTTAATTTTTGTAGACATTTAGAAATTATGTACATATTGGTTTTATACGAGTAAATATAAATCCTACTAATATTACAAATGTGAAAGTTTGTTAGTTTGTGACTGAATCACGAGAAAACCGCTTAATGGATTTGGATGAAATTTGTTAGACAGATAGTACATGGCCCAGACTAAAATATACCACTATTTAAGAGGTAAATCGGGGGAAAAATGGGTACTTGGTACTTTTTATCTTTTTGAATTTTTTGATAAAGTTGTTAGCCTACATTAACATACAGTGTCCTTTCAAGAAAATTTGGTACTATTAATACTCTTTTACCTTTGGTACCTTTTTTTTTTTTGAAAAATTTGATATAGAGATAGCATATTGCCCACATTAAAATATAAAATATTTTTTGTGATATAAAAACCGAAAACATTTTAAACAAGATTTCGTTTAAATGTGCTAAATTCCGAATTCATACTATTGATAAACTGAAATTTATTGTTGATGGGATAAGCTATTCTTATGCGCATTTCACTGGTTGCTTAAGACAGATCATCAGGAAACTTCATCCAAAGATTTTAGAAAAACTAAAGATAATAAACAAGTAAAACTGTTAAACGAATAAGAATTATGAACAACAATTTTACTTGTAACAATATCAAAGCAATAAACTGTGAGTTTTTATTTTTTACTGTCCCACTTTTTTACCATTGGTACTTTTTCTAATTTTAATAAATTTGGTATCAAGGGTATCGAGTGCTAAATACTTATATGTATGTATGTATTGGCGAAAAATAATTTCTTTAATATTGTTTATTAAAATATTTTAACATAAAATAAGTATTGATGTAGAGAACTATACAAAATTTCTGTAATTTGTTAGGACAAATCCTTTTGTTTTAATCTTGATCTAATTTGGCTTTATTAACTCACAAATTTCGTGGCATATGTATAATGTTTCAAAATAATATCTGGCATATGGCTCCACGACTGCTCTTTATGAACGCCAGTCTAATATGCACGACTTTTTCGAGCATACCCCGTCTTATCTCGTCAATAGTGCGTCGAATGTTGGCTTCTTAATTTTCAATCATTGCTTGTTTATCAGCATAGACCAGAGATGTAATGTACCTCCACAAAAAGTAATCCAAACGTGTCAAATCACACGAAAGAGATGGCTTATTCATAGGTGCATTTCTTGAGATTTTTTGGTCACCAAACATTAGGCTCAACAAAGTGATGGTTTCCCGTGCTGTTTGTCATGTTAAGCCGTCTTGTTCAAACCATTTCCCCTCTAAATGATTTGCAACGACATTAGTTATAAAAAGTAACAAAACTTTTGCCTGTAGCGTTTGTTATTGTTGTTTGTGATTGTGTACTAGCTGCAGCTTCATAAGTAGGACAGCTAGTTTAACAGTTATCCCTATCGGCAGTTTTATATGTCAAATGACCAACTTTACCAATTCTTTTTAAATATCAATTCATATTTACATATCGTCATCTAACATCATCTATCTACACCCAGAGAAAAAACATGTTTAAATATGGTCACCTCCAACAAAACTATTTTTAAATTTAAAACAAATTATGATTCATTTAACAATGTTATTGTCACCGACAACCATATTATGGTTGAATTAGTCCTCCATCAAGAAGCCACAACCATATTATGGTTGCCTCCGAACATGTTATGGTCAAAAATAACTACAACATGTTTAACACTTATAATAGCATGGTTGGTTTTCAACCATAGCATGTTGCTCTTGAAAAAGAGAAAACTACTATTGTTAATTTTAAAACAAATTATTGTCATATTTAACCATAACATGTTTAGAGGCAACCACAATATAGTTGTGGCATCTTGATGGCGGACTAGTTCAACCATAATATGATTGTAGATGACAAAAATATGGTTATATTAGCCTTAATATGCTTAAAATTTTCTTTAAAAATAGTTTTGTTGGAGGTGACCATATTTAAACATGTTTTTTCTCTGCGTGTACCATTTTGAAAATTTTACAGGAGAAGAAAAAGAACTATTTAATATGATAAATTGATAATTTGCATAAAACTGTTTATAATTTATTTTTCTTGTAAAACCTACCAGTTGATTTGACAATAAACAATGTTTCATATTATACAAAGTGTTAGTTAGGTCTTTAAGCGTTTATCATATAATCTTTTGTTGATCGGGTCGTTTGTTTTTTTAAATAAGGTTGGTCGAAAGATTTTAAAATTTTTAATTATTTTTATTATTTTATTTATTAATTACATACATATATATTATATTATACAAATTATTTCTTTTGCAATTTAGGTGACGATATGTAAATAAATATAGTTTTTCAAACAATTTTATTATTTTTTGACATTAAAAACGAATTTTTAACCTAAATTAATATTTAAATAAAAAAACACCCTTTAAATTTACCTTTTTCAAAGACAACGAAAACAATAAACATCCTAATTTTACCTATGAAACGTCTTAAGTTAAACTCTTGTGATCGGGAATACTTTGCAAAATATTTTACCTCTACAGGTATTTATTTTGGCTAAATATGACTTGTTGATGTAAAGAGTTTCTAAAATGTCTGATTTTATAAAAGAAATCTGGCATCTATTTACATAATTTGCCAATAATTGAAATTAAGTGTACGGACATGCGCACTTCTTAAACAAACGCTGATTTGTGCGTCACTAACTACGAGCACGAATGAATCAATTCATCTTTCTCTCTCACCAGATATTTAAAATGCCCAAGTAAATAAATACGTACATACTTATGTAAGTTTGTATTCAAATTCTTTGAATAAAACCTGCAATGACCCAACCAATAGTAAAGTATTTTACAGTCTTCATGCGTTTTATAACTCTTTCGTGTGTGTGTTTTTTTGCTGCCAATCGATTCATCGATTCAAAATACCACAAAAACCATAAAAACGTTGATTAAATTTTTGCTCAAATCAATTTTAATAAAAACTAAAGAATTCTCAATTAAAAATTAATAAAGCAGACGATTGACTTGCAGTACGAGTATTGTTTGTCTGGATACCTCTTGAGAAAATATCTTTAAGTACCAAACATCAATAACCGTTAAGTTGTGTTTTTTTTCAATATAAAAAATACAGATATATTTGTTGTTGTTTTAAAAGTTGTAGTAGGCTTTGATGTTTTTAAATGCAAACGTACTGGTATTGCAATCTGCAAAGAAATAAATAAATAAATAAAACTTTCGCTATACATTTTTCTCAGGAAATGGCTTCAACCATGGAAAAAAAGGTTGTTAGGTTTTCTTGAGATACGAGTAGGTTTTTGGTGGGAAACTGTTTATTGAATGCATTTTGTTTGTTTTTTAAGTTTTCTTTTGTAAGAAAAATATACAATCGTAAAGTAGTTCAAATAAAAATTGTAGTTTAACAACAACTCACATGACAATTTAATTATTTTTTGCATTGATTTGTAGATTTTTTTAATGTTTGTTTGACAATTAAATCTGTATACATATATGCACATATGTATTTATGATGTGAGTAAAAATAAAATTCTTGACAATTTAACTTTGCATTGTTTAAAAAAGATTTATTAATTTCTGATAAATAATTTTGAATTGTGCTGAAATCTTATAAATTGTTGAAGCGAATTTATTTCCACGAGATTGAAGTTCAGAATTTCGCAGATGCATATGCACAGAAATAAGAATTGATTTTAATTAAAGAATTTGTGATATTTATTTAAAACTTAATAAGATTTGCACCAGTAAACAAATTAAAAGTATAAATTAAATTTTTTTTTGATATTTACTACATTTTTTGCAGAAATGTTGTTGATATAAGTAAACGTTTAATTAAATTGATTTAATTTTTAATTAAAACTGATTTAATTGGATTATTCAAAAATTCAATTGAAACAAAAAAATATGAAGACTATTATTTTCTGTGTGTAAATAGATGCATGAATTACTAGAAATCTTCGAAATAATTTATTAACACAGATTTCTTTCATTTTTGGGGTAAAAGAGTTTTTCCCAAAAAAAAAAAATATCTTTGATTATTTAAAGTATTAAAATAATAAACAAGCGATAACAGATTGAACCAAGAAAATGATTTAGAATAAAACCAGAGACTGCTAGGAAGCTTTTATAACGTTAAAAACTCTTAAGGTGTGTTCACACTTAACACATATTTGGCAAACCGTCCGATAAAAGCGTAACCACCTAATTATTAAACTTTTACTATGTCTTCAAAAATTTTTTTGATGTACTTAACTTTATTTCAGAATAAAATTATGCAAAATCATACACATGCTTATTAAAAAAAGCGGTTACGTGTGAGGCATCAAATATTTGATTAGTATGACCACGGCTTTGCGTAAAGGAGCTTTGATAATAATTTATTTATTTTATAAACTTGTCACAAATTTAAGAAATGGTTTCGGATATTTTCCTTAATTTTTTGTTTTTTTTAATGTATGTTTGAGTCACATTTGATCTCATAAAACTTTTGCATATAATCCTGTTTTATTTGACATAAGTGTTGCTTTAATTAAGACAAAATTGCAATATAAATGTACAGCTCAATTATGAATAAAAATTCCCCGGGAGTTTTCTACCTTCTCCCATTTTTCCTATGTAAATTCAATTGTAAAAATAGGGAAAGGGAAAAACTCCCGGGGAATTTGTATTCATAATTGGCCTGGTTAAGTATTTGATTTGATATACAGCGACAACTGTGTCCATTTAATCTAAAATTATCAGAAAAACTTATTTTTTTTTTATCAAGAAACACAAATACCGATTAACACGTTTAAAAAAATCCCTTCTGTCTCAATTTTTTTTAGTTGGTGTTTTTTTTTTAATTGAAATTGAAAAAAAAACACAAGTTATTAGCAGGAAATCGAACCGGCTGTAAGATTTTCTTGCAAAATAAAAGAGAAACCAGTAGAATCAAGTTAAAGGCAGTTAAAAAATGGCTAACAAACATTTTTTTACGTATGTAATTCAAAGCTTAAACTATTGAATGAAGTACAACATGTTTATGCAAGAATGTATGTTTGTATATAAGAAAAAAATACAAAGTAAAAAAAGAAACAAAATCAATTAAAACGTAAAAAAAATCATTTAAACAAATATAAATAATCACCATAAGATGAATTGAAACTAGAGCAGTCACTCACTATTGTATTAAGTATTGCTTTACTTCACATTGCATTCTGAAAATTAAAAAAAAAGAAAAAAAAAAAAATAAGAGTGCTATAATTGGCTATGCCGAATCTTAAACACCCTTCAACATGGTGCGATAAGACAAGAAAGTCATATAACTACCGTTATACCCCTGACAGACATAGGATTTGTATACTATACTATCATGGTATACAACATGTGTGTCAACCTAAACTACAATTAAATCATGAAACAAAGTGGTATATTGATGGTTTATATACTACTGTAGTATGCATACCATGGTATTGAAACTATATGTCTGTCAGGGGTATTAGTTAAATGTACATAAATAAATCTATTTTGTGCCACGCTCCCTTCTCCAATCCCGCTCACATTTTGTCGGATGTTGTGTTTTGATAACTAAGATGCAAGTACCTAATTTGTAAACTTTGGCTTTATCCGTTCTGTAGATATACAGAAATCTATAATGTCTGCCACGCCCACTTCTTCAATCCTGCCGATATTTTTGCGGAGATTGTGTATTTATAACCCAGCTGTGTGTACCAAATTTTGACAACTTTTTCTGCCAAGGCCACTTCTCTAAACCCGGCAACATTTTTTCGGATGTTGTCTATTGATAAACAAGACGCTTTGAAAACGTTTGCTCTTTTCATTCTTTAGATATACAGAAAGACAGACGGACATCGTTCAATCAACTTCGCTGTTTTTGTTAACAATATACGATCAATGTATAAAAAGGCATTAATATAAAATAAAAAATTTTAAAAACCAACTTATATCTTGTAACTTTCGGTGATAGGTATAAAAAAACAAAAACAACATGGGGTTTTTGAAAAAAAAAAAATAGAGACAGTCATATTTTTTTCCTCATATTTCAGCCGTTTATGGACTGCTCTGGCTGTATTTCAATAGTAAAACTACAAGAAACAGATGTGACAGAAATATAAAACAACCAAGTCCCAAACATATCTGGGGTCTTCGGAAAACCTATTTCAACAGACAGACGGATATCGCTAAATCAATTTCGCTACTCACAAGGACCCAGAATATAAATATATACTTTATGGGGGTAGGATCAATTTTATAGAAATTACAAACGGAATGACCAACTTTATACCCTTTTCCACCTGTGGTGAAGGGTATAAAAACGAAAATGTTTTGCAAAAAAGTTTCAAATATTTTTAACGCCAACAAATAAATACATGCACAAGTAGATACTTACACACATGAGTACATAAACATATACCGTTGCATGTTAATCCCAATTAACCGCAATTAATTGTCAACAATGTGGTGTTGTTTATGATGTTGCAATTAACATCTCGTACAAGTTCTTATACATGTACATACATACGTATGTAAATATATGTATGTGATATATGCTATAATACTGTCAGTGTTTAAGTATTTTTTATATATACATATGTACATATGTATAAATAGGAGCTCACACTAAATACATGTTTAAAACATATAATTGTATGTGTGTCATTCATGTACATATACATGCATGTGTATGTAATAAACATTATGTATTATGTTTGTAAATATGTGTGGATGGATGTAAGTGGATTCCTGGGCCCCTTTTTATCCAAAAACTTTAACGGTCACTTAACAGTACAAATAATAAAATAATAAGAACAATAAAAATATGTAATTTGTTTTAAATTGTTTTTGACTCAGTTTTTAAAGTGTTAATATGTTTTCAGTGGAAATCATAAACTCAACTCGACTCTAATTCGAGTACATACCCACCAGAAGCATTATACAACCAGTTAAGTGTTTCTGTGGGTTAAAATTAAACCTTTTTTTGTTGATCGTAAATAAGATCCCTTCTTGATAACGTTGTAATATATTTCTTTTTTTTTAAACACATTATACGAATTTAGAACTTTGTATGTCGTTGTAAAGTTGAACATACATACATGCATACATTTGTGAATATGTATTTGAATGCATGACATACATATGTTTGTATGTACTTATGTATATGTGAATTAGTATTTATTCGATATGCCATGACACCCAGTTGCCCTGACGCTTAATTGTTTTTAATTAACGAAATGCTCTATGAGCAAGAATAAAATTCCAAAACAATTTTTAATGCTATCGACAAACATTCGAGTATGCCAAACTTGTAAGTGTTTCGTCATTTTAAATTTCAAAAGAAAAAAAGAATGAAAAACTATATCATTTATTGTTATTAGTATATTTTATTTGTTGTTAAGTTTTGTTTTTAACCCAACAAACATTCATACATGATTACATACATGCATACAGCAGTATGTGTGTCATTTATAAAAAATAATTAAAAAACATTCGTATACACATACTAACATACATCATAGATTTTTAATAGATTTTTCTTCTGCTGAAATATTTTTGAGCTTCATGTGTATATACACCATGTAACAAAAGTGTGCACACGTTAAATTGTTTATGCACTGGTAAATGCTTTTTGGTGTTTTGAAGCCAAACGGCTAATAAAATTGTGCTTATATGAATAATTTTGTATGAAATTATTTAATACATTGTTTAGGCATGTATCGTATGTAGATTTTTGTAACATGGTGTACATACATACATATATTATTCTATATTTTATTGTCATCATGTTCATCATAACTTTAGACGATGATACGTATCCATTAAATAAAAAAAGTTTAACTTGTGTAACGATCTATAAGATTTGTAACGACCGAAATCAATTTTCACTCTCGATGAATCATTTCATGTGTGATCAATAGAAAATATAAAGAAATTTATATGACCCTTTAGCTACAAAGGGGTCATTTTTGTTTCATTGCTTATTTTTTTTTTTTGTGTTATTTTGTATTGTTTCTTTTAACTTTTTTTAGAATATAAAAGCTGCTTTCGTGTTTTTTAAACAAGATCACTGTCATTATCGTTATTTAGTTCTTTATTTTTATTATTCATGCTATAGTTTTTATTAAGTTCTTCGTTTTTTGTGTATTTGCATTATGACCTTAGTCCATTATCACCTTTTGTTATAGATTTCTTAACATCGTTAATACCAATCCAAAATACTTAAAAAACAAAACAAAAAAAAAAAAAAACATACTTTTATGTACACACGTCCGGCTCAAAGAAGCTGAAATGTGCTCAGAATCCGAAAATGAAGATCAGCAAACCGTTTCTGCCTTATTAGTTTTGTAAAGAAATAAATAAATGCCAATGAACTTTAGAAAACTAAGTTTATCAATGTGAGATGAATTTTATGCCATTTAGTTTGGAGTTGGTAAGTATTTAACAAATGTAGTCTAGTCATTGGGGTAAAACAAAAATCTGTGTATAGAATTTTTTTGGAAATTAAGTTTCAGTCAAAAATTTACTTTGAAAACAACGGACAATTTTTTAAACTTGTTCTAAATTCTTTAGAATATTTATGAGTAAACTTGCTTGCCAGTTAAAAGGGCGCATTTACATGCAGTCCGCATAAACCCATGAGCCGTAGAAACATAAGAACTAGTACATGAAAGCAACCAATAAAAAATTCTTGGCAAGAAACGAGGTGCCTGAACGATCGGTCGGTCATACGTTAATAAATGTCTTCCAAATAAAAGAAACACAATTTGTGTTTTACAATGTATTTTGTATTGTATTGTTAAATTATTGAAACAAATTACCTTCTTTATGATTATTTTATTTCTTCTCTTAATAACTCATGGTAATTGAAGAAATGTTTCAATACTCATTGCACAAATAAAAAATGAGAAAATCACATAACAAAAGGAAAAATCCTAAAAGAATTTGCCTTTTTTTAATTTAAAGACGAAAATTCGATCAAGCGTTAAGTTGTAGTTTTAAGTTCGATTGCAAGTTATTTGGACGTATCTTGAAATCTTTAACATGTCGATCACGTATCGAAACTGTTGGAATACAAATGTAAAATTGTACAAATATATACACAAGTATTAAATGTATTGTGCATGAATATACGAATAAGAATTGATTCTGCTCAATGCTAAATGCCAACAGCTACAGTCATGTGCAAAAAAATAGCAATCGACAGAAAAAAATATGTACTTAAGAGTGCTATTTTCGGCTGTGCCGAATCTTAAAAGAAAGTACATAATATCAATAGATATAAATAAATTTATTTTGTACTATGACCACTTCTGCAATTCCTCCCACGTTTTGTCGGATGTGTGTTAATAACTTATTCACCCAGAGAAAAAACATGTTTAAATATGGTCACCTCCAACAAAACTATTAAAAAAAAAAAAAAAATTATACATATGTATAATGTTTTATTTTATCTTATTATTGTCACCGAGAACCATATTATGGTTGACATAGTCCTCCATCAAGAAGTCACAACCATATTATGGTTGCCTACGAACATGGTATGGCTAAAAATATCTTAAACATGTCTTATAATAGTATGGTTGGTTTTTAACCATAGCATGTTGCTCTTGGAAAAGAGGAAAATACTATTGTTAATTTTAAACCAAATTATTGTCATATTTAACCATACCATGTTTAGAGGCAACTAAAATATGGTTATGGCTTCTTGATTTAGGACTAATTTAACCATAACATAGTTGTAGGTGAAAATAATATGGTTATATTAAGCATAATATGTTTAAAATTTTTTTTAAAAATAGTTTTGTTGGAGGCTCCATATTTAAACATGTTTTTTCTCTGCGTGTATGCTTGTACCTAATTTAGAAGCTTTTGCTCTTGCCGTCCTCCAGATATACGGGGAACACGCGAATAACAAAAATTAGAAAAATTACATTAAAAGTGTATTAAAAACCGCTTCCAAATTTTAGCGTTTTCGATTTCCAGAACACCCCTGATACAGAAATCTTTATGTCTTTGTACGGGAGATGCCACGCGCACTTCTCAAATGGCGCTCACATTTTGTCGGATGTTGTGTATTGATTACAAATATGCTTGTACAAAGTTAGAAATTTTGGTTCCTGCAGTTCTCCAGATATACAGAAATCATTAAAGTCTTTGTATACAATAATTAGTATTGTGGTTATTTTGTTGAACTATTTATGGTTTTTATTCCAAATTTTTAATATTTTCAATTAGGCTTAAGTTCATTAAATTTAATTTTCATTAAATTATTTTTATGAAGAACGGAAATTTACAACATGAAAATTAATTAAAATTGTTATTGATAATCTTTCATTCTTGACCGTGGTCGGGCGTCTTTGTATACATGCTTGGTAAAATTACAGGCAGTCGCGGTTTTTTCTTATATCTCAGCTATTTTTGGAACGATCAGGCTGAATTTTAATAGCAAAATTAAATGGAGCATCATATCTGGGATTTTTGGAAACCCCATTTCAACAAACAGACGAACATCGTAAAATCAACTTCTATTCTTCCTAAAGAGGACCCAGAACATATATATGTACTTTATAAGGTCTAAGATCAATATTGTAGAAAGTACAAACGGAAGGGTACAATAAACTTTATTGTTTCAATTTACTAATTAAAGCAAGATGTAAGAATCGTTGACATAACTAAAAATATTAATGACATAATTGTTAGAGACTGTTTGGATAACAGCTTTCAAAATAAGGAGGAGCTAGGACGTCCTACAGCACATCTCACCACAGCCTTAAAAGAATAAATTCTATGTGGAGTTAATTCGCTAAGCAATTCACTTCATCTTTAAAAATTTTAATTTGTCATTCTTTCAAATCATTCGCCATCACAGACTAAATAATATGTATTTAGTCTGAACTGGAGAAAAAAGTAAAGGTCACATCCATGCTTTGAAACATTTGCTTTAGAGACTTTCTTTAACTCCTTTCTAAACGTGCGTGTCCATACAATGAAACTTTTGTTTTACTATTCCATATTTCTTTTTCTTCATCCCATTAACGAACTAAAAACAACTCTGCTTGCACACGAAACAAAGTATAATTTTCCATTCATCTTTTTATCTTTCACCTTTAAATTTCAATGTTTCGCAGCAAATCTTAATAATATGGACTAGGTCAGAGCATTCTAAAGCTTAGTCTAGACGATATGTTGAATCAGCAAATGTATGCTTACACTCATATGCTTAAAAATAATAACAAATGCCTCTATCAGCATATTTCATATGTTAGGTGTCTAGACGATATGCTGAAAATACCAAATTTTTTAAATTCAACAAGGGCCAGCAAATTATATTTCAACATACAAGTTAGCATACAATTTTTGTGTCTACACGATATGTTGAATTGTGTATGTTGTTATGTATGTTGAGTAAGGAGAACATTTGTTTAAAAATTAAATTTAATTTGACAATTCTCTTTTTTATTATTTAATTTAAATTTGTTTTATCAGTTGTCGATTTAGTGCAAAAATGAATAGTTTTAGTGCATATTAATACTTAATAAGTAAGAGTGCTTTATTGGGCTGGGTCGAATCCGCAAAAAATTAAAATATTTAAGGACCGGATTGATCTAAAAATTATTAATAAAGCCTCACAGTTAATTAATTTATTGCAGTTGTACCTCTATGGTATATTATGTGCCGACCAGCAGAATGTTTTATGGATTCGTTTGATACTCACACCACCATAGTGTCTGTAACACCTTAAAATATTGGTCCTATAACCATCGTTAAGTATACCGATCGACTCAATCACTATCTGAGTATATGTAAGGATGTCCGTCCGGGCGGCTGGCTGGCTGTCCAGCTTGTAGTGCGCAAAGTACAGGTCGCAATTATTTGATGAAATTTGGTACATTGGTTCTAATTATTTATTGTAATTAAAAACTGTGAGGAACGGTCCATAATTTCTCAAAGCTTGCTTGTATATTCTGTGGTATAGGGTATTAAATGACCGGACTTAACGGACTTGTTTATCGTATATAACTTAATTTGACCAAATTTGAATAAACTATCATGATTTGTATCAGTTTAGCCTTATCAAAGAGATATTTGGGATTTCTGGTCGGTTGAGTAATTTTTAGTATTAAAAACATAAATTAGACCAAATTTCAATACAATTATACAAGTTTTTTAACCGTTTTAAAGTCCCGCTATCTACAGGACCTTTAGTGAGTTGTATGCCGATTATCACAAAATTGCATCGTGTTATTTTTAGCTATTTAAAGCTAAATTGGACCATATTTTATCACAATATCGATATTTTTACGGTTTAAGGCCTATTAAAATGATTTCCAGATTAGGCTTTATGTGGAGCATATGGTAAATTGTGGGCGGATCTTCTCCAAATTTAGTTGTGTGATTTCTAGTTTTATGAAACTATGACAGACCAAATTTTACTATAATAACGTAATTCGGTACGTCTTAGACATATTTAAGTATTTCCGTAAATGGGTTTTACATGGGACATATTGTAAATTATGGAGCGATCATCTTAATGTAATATCTAGTCGTAGAAAACGAGTTCAGAAATATCAATTTATAAGTGTGTTGGGGGTTCTGGTTTAAAAGAAAATTAACTCAGCTAAGCGAAGTCGGTGCTTGATAGACCATTAAATTAAGAACCCTTATTAAGCGAAGCTGGTGTTTGTCATTCCACATAGTTAAATAATACCAATATTGCAACAATTGCATAAAGTATATAAATTATTACCACATGTAAACTCAAACCTACATATTAAACAATAATATTTATTAGAATTTACATTTTTAACTTTAATAACTTCAGAATTCTATACGCTACCGTACCATGCATTCTATTATATGAAAGCTTGAAGCGTTCTCTAAAAAATATATGTAAAACAATACCACAATATCGACAAAATTATGAGATTGGAACCATTTTGATAAACTACATTAGTTACTAAAAATATTTTTTGAAATTGGTTATTAATGGGTTAATATTTTGGCATGTTTTATATACCACGTGAAAGGTATTTGGAAACACCGTTCAGCGATACCCATATTGCTGAGATCAAATTTATACTTCAAGAGATATTGGTTAAGAATTTATCAACTTTTATGGTCTATAACTCAAAAACAAAGTTCGTTGGCCAACATTTTTATTTTCAAAGCACTTCTAAATGCATTTTTTTGTTTCTTGCTTGCCGATGAGCTAGAAATCTTGATAAGTTCCGGGGTTATATACAAAATTAAACAAGTAATTAAAAGAATACAAATTTTTATATATTTTATATGCTACCCAATTTGCCGTATGCTGAAAAGCTTGCATACGACTTTCAACAAATAACATATTTGTCAACATACGTAGAAAATTTGTTGAAAAGTAAAAATATTGTGTCTAGACGATATGCTATAATTGTGAACAAACGTTTGCTGACTTCGTTAACAAATGCCTGTCATATGTTGGTAAGCTTACGTTTGTTGAAAAAATTTGGTGTCTACACGATATGTTGGTGCTGAAAGCAAATTTTTCAACATAAATTTGCTGATTCAACATATCGTCTAGACTAAGCTTAAGAGAATTTACAAATTTTAAAGCGAATAATAGAAAAATATTTTAATTCCATTCGTAAAAGATTGCGTTTAAACAAATATGAATCATTTAAAGGGATTCGAGATTCGAAACAAATACATTTATTCTTCTGAAAGCAAATATAATAATTAATGTATGCACTTTCATTTAGGTGGCTCTTGGATTTTAACATTAACTGATCTTTTCGCTGCTTGGAAAAAGACAACTATTATTTTGAACAATGCTGTTAACTTGAAAATGGGTTTAAAATGTTTGTGCAAGCTTAAATATTATTTAAACTAAAGACAAATATCAGAATATGTATGTAAACTTCTCAACAAAAAATAATAACGATTCGTACGTATTTCAACATTGAAAATATTGAAAAACGTTAATTTCTTTCAAAGCTTATTAAATGTTTTTATATATAAAAAAAGATGGGCTTGGTTTCTAAATACTGAAACACATACATATGTACGAATGAATGTTGTGTTTTATTATTATTATTTTTTCAAAAATTAAGAATGTTTCGATTTCTTTATATCTGACTTGAGATATTTATTTGTTGATTGTTGGTCGTGTCGTCATTTGAAATTTTTTAAGGGCGTTTTATTTGTGAGTGATAGTTTGATTATTGTTTGTGACTTAAATTTGAATAAAATATATGTATGTATGTATGTGTTCAATAAGTCTTTTCATTCCCTAAATTTAAAAAAAAAAAATTCATATTTAGGGATTTAGAATTCTCAAAATGCTGGGGTGTCTATATCAACAAGGTGATCGTGTTTTTTTCTTTTTTTTTTTTAATAAAATGTAGGCCATTTTATTTTATAAATGTTTTACGACAGGAAATGTGTGTTAATCACTTGGTTTTGTGCTTTGTTTTAGAATTAATTATTAAATGTTCGAAATTCTGAATGTGAATTGTAGCTTGTATCCTCAGTAGCATACAATCATTTTTATTTATATGTATTTATGTATAATCTGATCTTTTGGTTAAAAAAACCCTTTTCGTTCTTATTGCAGTTCAGTAGTACATGCAGTAAGTATTGAACACGTGCGACATTTTGTAGTCATTTAATGGAATACCCTCACTCCAAAAATCTCCTATTCACTCACCCATAGGAGCAGTTTTGTTGACAAGACAACGAAAAATTACATTTCAAATGTTTTCACATGGTTGGTTGTAATGTTCAATTCTCAAATTTGGAGTAAATCATCTAGAACTAAAGAATATTTACTAATTTGAATATAGAAAACGAGTTTCTTCAGGATTTAATGTTTAAATAGGTCGGCGGGAGCCTTTCAGTGCTAGCAAACAGTCGGTTGCGGGGTTCGTGACCATTTAACATTAACCCAATTTTATTACAAAACTTTATTATCAGACTCCCTAGCTAAAAGAAAGAAACGGTTACCTTTACTGTTTGTTATATGTGCGATGAATTTGTGTAAAAGACTGGTACTGTTTAAAAAATTCGCCTTTATAAAAAAAAATTCTCAGATGTTTTCAGAGAAACCTAGCCTCTAAACCCTCCCTAACCTTGATCCCAGTGGCCTAATATGTTCAACATAGGATCCCGTAGTACACTACTCTTACAAGTTACCCCGAGAGAACAGAAATTCTATATTCAGCAATTCATTTTGAATTCATGCACTTTATTCTAAAAAATCAAATTTTAACATAATCTTATTGATCATTTAAAATGTTAGGAATACACTTAACTATACAAAAAAATTTAATATGTGATATATAAAAAAAACTAAATTAATAAAGTATCTCATTTTCATTGCAGTTTTATTATTACCCAGAAAAAAAAATCACCAAATCCAACATAAGAATATATATGTATACATTTATGTAACTCTTGTATCTAAATTGTTAACGTTTACGTCACGTTTTAAAAACGTTTATTACACTAATTGCTTACTGTGAAAATTTTATAATACCACGGTTGTAATAAATCTGTTAAAGTTTAATAAAAGTAAAATCAAAAGAAATGACAAAATGTCATCAGTTTTGTTATTTTCATATATGTAGTTATGTATGTAATGCATACATTTATTTTGTTAATGCTTTCGGATTAATTCAAGAGTTGGAGTTCGTGATTATATTTTTCTTTTTACATTAGTTTAGTCTCTTTTATCGTTTTTTTATTCTCTTTTTTTTTTTTTTTTTTTTTTACGTATGTAGGCATATGTTTTAATAAAAAATCATAAATTGGTGAAATATATTAGAAAAGTATGCAGAACAAACTCATATGTATACATACATATGTATAATGGGTTCATTAAATATTCGTGTTTTCTTTTGATAAGTTCTCTTCTTCTTTTTCTTTTAATTTAGTTATGGCGTTCTATTTCGGAGAAAACAACACCAAACCTGCCCATCAATGAACGTAATCCAAAATATTTATAATGGGTATAATATAAAATCTTCTTCATGAAACTACTATTGTGGATTTAATTCATTGACCATTGCTTGGTTTTGGTCTTAATGAACGTACGCAAGAAAATACTACAATTATAAAGTAAAAGTTATATTCACTCACCCAGTTAAACACCGACGTTCGATGAGGCCTCCTCGAGATCGATGGCGTAGTGGGATACAGATGCGTAGTTTCTTTTTGTGGTGCTGTGTTATAATTTAACTATTTACAAAGTTTGTTCTTGCATAAAAGTAATTAAAAATAAAAAAAATTAAGTGCGATTAAAAATTAGTCTAAAAGGAAAATAACGTTATGAATTAATAAGTTACACTTGTGGTTTTTCTCTCCAGATATCCAGTTTAACTAATAGGTTTATAGACGTTTCCCAGTATTCAAAGAGCCATATATTCTGTTTAGGTCATCTTAAGTTCACATTCATGGAAATATATATACTGTTGTCGAACTATGGAAAGGTAGGTGTCTTAACAAATCACGTATAAGTCTCGTTCGGTGGGTATTTCGGTAACCAGGATAAGATGTTTTTTCTTTTTTTTTTTTCTTCTTCCTATGCAACACGATCTTCCTTTTTCCTATTTTTCGTTTAATTAAAGAATTCTGGATTCTTGGGAACTGTCTAAGCTTAATCCCCAAATATTCTTGTCTTGTTTTTATGCGGGAAAATGAGGAAAACGTGGCCTTTAGCGATTCTTTAAACTCGCTTATTTGGGGCAGAACGAATTAGCGAACGAGTTCAGGGAACTTCTCTGGCTTTGGGTATATCAATGCACAAGCACGTGAATTTTAGGTTAACTGGCAGGCAGCAGAATTCTATAGGGTTGTTTGAATTTTTGTTTTTTTTTTTAATTTATTTTATAGAGGGTTATATCGTCACTCACCACAGTGTTGCACAACTTAAACTTGCCGTAAGGCCAAGAAAACCGAATTGAAAATTATCGCAAAATCCTTCGCCGAATAAGTTACTTCGATTTTTCCTAAAGGCCACTAAAACATAGCAATGAAACCAATCCGAAATAAAAATGTAATTACAAATATATTATTTTTTAATTTAATTTGTGGCTGGTTCAATTATTACACGATGTCTATTCCTCTTAAAGGTTGATCGAAAAAGGAAATAGTCGACATTTTCTTCATATTAATTAACTTCGATGAAATTCATCACATTTATGCAACGTTAACCATTCACAATGATTATGGTGTAAAATCGCCATTTGGCCTACCGACTGACCGAATAAAATTTTTCCATCACCCCACAATAGATAGTCGAACAAATCCCTGGCTGTTAACTTTCCCGATTGTTAGTTTTCCCCATTTTGTAACATAGCCTTGATTTGCAACTCCCCGGTTGAATGTTTCCCTCGTAACCATGCATGTTTACAGTATATGTTTATAAACATCCTAACAAAACGATTTCATGTATCAAAACTCTAGATCAGTAAACAAAGTTTTTAACATTCAAACTTTGAAATATACATACATAAAGGAATATTGGGTATGAGTGTTAATCTTTTCTTTTCAGTCCATTCAAACATAACAAAAATTTTTTGTTTTTCTTAAGGTTCGCCACAAAACTGCATAACATTTGCTCTCTGAGCATAAATGTTAGGAAGAATTTAAACAATATAAGCAATTAAATACTTGCTTTAGTAGTTTTAAGAAAAGAATAATGTCAGAAGTCATTTTATGCTTCCAATTACATTAGAGTACCAGTGTTAGGGAGTTACTATAACGCGAAAAAAAAATTTACTAATGATTCTGCTTAATCATTTTTCCAAATCATTATTCGAAACTCCTTAAGACCTAATGTCCTTTGCGTGATAAGTGCCCATTACCTTATTATCTGCATCGGCAAGCACATAATAATGGTTTCCGATTTTTTTCTGAATTTTAGCTCGTACAAAAAGGGGGGCTAACTTCGAACTAAAACGTTTCTCCATGTTGCTTTGGACAAAGTTACGTCGAAAAACTTCTTGCCCAACCTGAAAAGTTTCCGGACGTGTTCTTAAATTGTAGGCCTTTTGATTTAGTCGGTAAGCACATTTTAGGTGTTTCTGAATGTCACCTCTTATTAACTGCAAATTATCATCTCTACCTAGGGGTGGAAAAGGTTCATCTAATATTTTTAGAGATTTTAATAAGGCATAAGTTGAGCCATGTGTAATCATGTCAAATCCATATAAGGCATGATATGGCGACATGTTAATCGACTGGTGAAAACCATTTCTTAAAGCACAGCTTATGGCACTTAAATTTTCGTCCCATTTTGTATGGTCTTGTTTAAGATAGGCCCTAATCGCAGCAATAATGGAACGATTAACTCGCTCTGATGCATTTGATTGGGGTGAGTAAAGGGCAGTATACATGTGTTGTACACCCATTGAAGTAAAAAACGCATTTAGATCATTAGCTCTAAACTGCACACCATTATCACTTACAATTACCTCCGGTACCCCATACACATGAAAAATTTGTTTCTCTAAATAATCTTTAATAACCGCTGAGGTAAATTTCTTTAACGGGTGCAGCCACTGAAATTTGGTCAGGTGATCTAACACAATTAAGAGGCCTATGTTTCCCTTCTTGCTCCGTGGATAAGGTCCGAGTAAATCTATAAAAAGCCTCTGAAATGGCCTAAGGGTAATGGTTTGATTGCCCAGTTCTGGTTTTAGGACAAAATTAGGATATTTGGTGGACTTGCAGATTTCACAATTTCGCACAAAATTTCTTACATCTTTTACCATACCGGGCCAGTAGAACGATCGTCTTAGTAGTTCCAAGGTCTTACACATTCCTCCGTGTGCAGCGGTTGGGGAATCATGAAACCGAACGATAAGCGATTTACGAAGTTTTTCAGGAATCCACAATTTCCATGCTTTGTTTTCGTTTGATTCGTTACCATCAAGGTGTTCGGTACGAATGTATACGTACTTTCCAACAATTTTAGCATCTGGAAACTGCGCTTGATTTGTATTAATTTTATTCTTTAAGCACATATATTCGTCGTCCATAAAACAGGAAGAGTCTAAGTCAATTTCAGGATCGGAGTAGTTGAGGGTGTTAATTTCTTCGGAGGGATAACGTGACAGTGCGTCTGGAACAACGTTATCTTTGCCCTTTCTATGGCTCACTGTAAATTTATACGATTGCAGCTTTAGCGCCCATCGAGCTAACCGACCACTCAAATTTGGTTGTCTCATGAGCCATACTAGGCTAGAGTGGTCCGTAATCACTTCAAAGTCCTGAAGTTCTATGTAACACCTGAATCTCTGAATCGCCTCTATAACGGCTAGACACTCACGTTCTGTTACGCTATAATTTCTTTGAGCGGAGTTTAGCTTTTTGCTCATGTAAGCTATTGGTTTTTCCTGGTTATTTTCATCGAGCTGAACTAGCACAGCCCCTATTCCATAGTCACTTGCGTCACAGTGTACAAAGAATTTTTTATCAAAGTCTGGGTTATTTAGTACAGGAGCAGAAGCTAACAGTTGCTTGATTTTCTCAAAAGCTTCTTGAGCTTCTGCATTCCAAGCAAATTTCTTTTTGGAGGATAACGTCTCCGTTATGGGAAACACTACTGTCGAAAAGTTCTCAACAAACCTCCGGTACCATCCGGCTAGACCTAAAAACCCTCTCACCTGTTTTATATTTCTAGGAACAGGCCAATCGCGGATTGCACTGACTTTTTCGGGATCTGTAACAATTCCACCATCACCAATTATATAGCCCAGATATTTAACGCGGGTTACACAAAATCGGCTTTTTGAAATATTAAGGGTGATGTTAGCTTTTCGGAATTGTTCAGATATTCGTACAAGTACGCTTAGGTGTTCCTCAAAATTCTCAGACACTATAACTAAGTCGTCCAGATAGCCAAAAACTCTTGTCTTTAAATCCACTGGAATTAAACTGTCCATCAGGCGACACATGGTCTGTGGTGCGTTGCACAGCCCGAATGGCATAACAGTAAATTGATATAACGGTCTCCCAGGGACAGTGAAGGCCGTAAGTGGTTTAGAGCTTTCCTCAAGGGCAATTTGCCAATAGGCATCTTTCAAATCTAGCTTTGTGATAATATTGGCCTTTGGAAGGCGTGCAAAAATTCCCTCTATAGATGGTAAAGGGTATGCGTCCTTAATAGTGACTGAGTTTACTTTTCTAGCATCTAAACAAAGGCGTATTTTATTAGGTTTAATGACCAAATGCATCGGAGAGCTCCAGGGTGAGTTGGATTGCTCAATTACATTCAATGCTAACATTCTGTCTATTTCTTGGAACATTAGTTTTTCTACAGCCGGAGATACGGGGTAGAATCTTTGCTTGATTGGTTTGGCTTCGCCAACCTCAATTACATGCTTTATTAGGTCCGTTCTTCCCAGCCCTTGCCTTTCGAAGCTTGGAAATAAAGATATTACAGCGCTTAACTGTTGGTGTTGACTAGAAGACAATCTATATTGCTCCGCTTGGACAAATTCTGGTTGGTTAACATCCCCTGGTGGATTATTTGACTTCAAGGAATTTGAGATTTCAGAAGGATTGGCAAAAACTACTGATTTATCGACCAGGTCCACTGACTCAACTAGATTTGGTATTAAATTAAATTGCCTGCAAAAATCAATTCCTAGTATTAAACGTTGGGAAATGGTCGGAATTACGAATAAGTTTACTTTCTGGGTAGTATCCTTGAAAGTAATGTCTACATTAAGCCACCCGATAACTTTTTGTGGCACCCCATCAGCGGTTTTAACAAATGTCGAACATTTTTGGAAGCAAGCGAACTTTAAAAAATTTTCTAGGGCAAAATCTGCCCCAATACAGCTAACACTAGCTCCGGTGTCTAGTAAGCCATATTCGGAAAAATTCAAAAAAGAAACTTTAGCGTAGAACCTACTATCCTTTGGATTAGTTACTATAGCTGAAATAAGTAATTTTGTACAATACCTGCGGTTTTTAAAATAATTTTTTAACCTAATAGTTCCTCTTTTTTGTTTTCTGGCTTCGCCAATGGTGGCTATTGTGGTATTTTCAAAAATTTGGCTACGTTTGGAAATATATTGCTCCCATCTAACATGATAAGGCAGTTTTGGGTAATTTATTTTACTAAAATCGTCATTTTCGGGAACAGAAACATCTTTGCGTTTTAGAATCGTATAGTGGGTATAATTATTGTCGGCAGATGAGTTTAAATTTGAACTTTCAGAGGCTTTAACGAAAACTGATTTACCTATGTTAGATTCCTCGGCTGCGTTTGGCCATGGAAGTTTTTTGACTTTCGGCGTTCTTTACAGGTTGGGCACTGTGGTTTATAAGTATCCTTAGTACCGCAGCCATAACAGAACACTGTGCGGTCCTCTATACAGTCATCCCACAAGTGACCGAGTTTGTCACAATTCCAGCACCGCGGTAAGGAACCGACGTTATTAACTGCATTTATGCCCACTTCTGAAGCTTCGTTAATATCGACTTCGGAGTCCACGTTAACCTCTGCTAGTTGTCTCCGACCGAGCGGGGTGTGAGCTTGACGATTGTGAAGACTTCGTTTAACATATTCGTCATCTAAAAAGGTTTCCCTCATTTGGACCAATTTCCTTAGATGTGGTATTGAATGCACAGGAATATACAAAAGCTCTTGCCTAATTTCTGGTCGTAAATTACGCGTTATGATTTCTATTAGTTCCATTTCCGATAAAACAGTAGGTAATCTATCCATTATTGAAGATAAGGCTTCATAATAAGCATCGAAAGTTTCCCCCGGCTTCTGTTTTCGATTTCTCAATTCCTCGCGAATGTCGAAAGTAGACTTAAATTCCCTATACTGCGATCTGATTGCGTTACAAAATTCATCCCAATCAATTACACCCCTTTCCTGTTTATGAAAACGCCAGAACCAATCTCTTGCTTTTCCTGATAACAGGATATGAAGGTTTTTACATATTATACTAAAGTCGCCATTAAAATTATCATTAGTCAGTGACGTTATCCTATAAAGAAACTCTTCAACCTTTAATCCAGCTGGTGAACCATCAAACTTTAAGCACCAATTTTGGATAACTGAGGTGATTTTGTCGGTGTTAAATGATGGAATTGGAGGAGGAAAGATTGGGATATTATTGGAAGATCGATTATTATTTCCCGAATATTGTGGTTGCATATCGTTTAGATTGTTATGAAGACCAATATTCTCAGAAGGCCTGGATTGTCTTTGATTTTGTACGTTTGTCGGATTTGAAAAATTATTTGTAAAAGGTTGAGACTGATTCTGCACAGTAGCCGTTGGTGGTAAACTTCGCATGGACCGTTGAAAATGTGATTGCATTATCTGATTTATTACATTGGAGTCATTTGACGGAAGTGCATTTTGGGGCTGAATATATTGATTTGGGTTGGACAAGTTTAAATTACTTAATGCCGCTGCAAGTTTTCTCTCAATTAATTTATTAACTTGGCTTACTGTAATGGGATTGTTAGATGGAAAACGGTATGGTTGGCTAGGTAAAGCGGTTGCAACATTAGATGCATTTTGGCTATGCAATGTACTTTGTTCAACGGAATCTTTCTCCTCGAGATCAAAAAGCAGACTGGCGTTGTCTTGAAATAAATTTTGACTTACGCTCCTAGTTTGGTATCTAGTTTGTCCACCGCGTGGCTTCCCCTTAAGTTTATGTACACTCTGTTTGAAAGGAAATGTTATTTGACGAAGATCTTCTAATTCACAGGTCAAATTACACACGGGACAAGAATTAGTGTTACCTAGACTGGTTTCAATGCAAGCCCTGTGAAAAATATGGCTGCATCGATTAATTATCATACACGGAATTTTATCATCCATTTTTTCGCTACATATATAACAGCTAGGTTCATGCCCAATTGCACCAGTAGCTGGTTGTGAAGGAGACCCAGCCGCGGAAGACGCTGAAGGTGGGGGAGGAGTTCATGGGAAAGACATGGTATAAAGCAACAATACCAAAAAAAAATAAATATAAAATTTCCGAACCGAAGAACTATAATGGACTGGTCAAAATTTGGTTATTAATGACTTTCTTATAAAAGAAAACTATATTTCAGAACAAAACCCTGTAGTTCAAATAAGGAGCAGTTTGGATTAAAAATTCAGAATACTGTCCCAGATATTTCTATATAAGGTTTTATTTTTCTTTCAATGCAAATATTTATATATATATAATTAATCTGTTTGTACTGTTCTCTCTGGGGGGTAAAAAAATATAAGAGTAGGAAAATATAACCTATATAAATAACAAAATTTTTAAACAGCTGAGGATTAACTGAGCTATGGAATATTTAAAGAATATTATATCTTACCACAGCGACAAACACACCAACAACAGGCTTTGAAATACGTGTAATGGCCAATGAATAGTGGATGCTAATTCGCAACTGCAAATTTACATAGTCCGTCCTATTCACCAGTAATTAGCAACTTGTTGAAAGCGTACGCCAGAATATAATTTTCTCTAAATATTTAAAAAGAATTGCTTAAGAACTACGAAATTAAAAAAAAAATGTAAATGAAAGGCTAAAAATAGTGGCATTCAGTTAGACTACTCGGCTTTGACGTCCCCAAGTATCTAAATTTCCAGAAATGCGTATTAATGCATTCAAATGCAATCTCTTCCAACTAGACAATATTTAAGCAACTCTCACAATAATTGAAATTTAAAATTGGTATAAAAAAAGTTTACGAGCCGAAAATACCAAAAATCTCGATATATTTCGGCCCCACGTTGGGCGCCATTTGTAATGTTCAATTCTCAAATTTGGAGTAAATCATCTAGAACTAAAGAATATTTACTAATTTGAATATAGAAAACGAGTTTCTTCAGGATTTAATGTTTAAATAGGTCGGCGGGAGCCTTTCAGTGCTAGCAAACAGTCGGTTGCGGGGTTCGTGACCATTTAACATTAACCCAATTTTATTACAAAACTTTATTATCAGACTCCCTAGCTAAAAGAAAGAAACGGTTACCTTTACTGTTTGTTATATGTGCGATGAATTTGTGTAAAAGACTGGTACTGTTTAAAAAATTCGCCTTTATAAAAAAAAATTCTCAGATGTTTTCAGAGAAACCTAGCCTCTAAACCCTCCCTAACCTTGATCCCAGTGGCCTAATATGTTCAACATAGGATCCCGTAGTACACTACTCTTACAAGTTACCCCGAGAGAACAGAAATTCTATATTCAGCAATTCATTTTGAATTCATGCACTTTATTCTAAAAAATCAAATTTTAACATAATCTTATTGATCATTTAAAATGTTAGGAATACACTTAACTATACAAAAAAATTTAATATGTGATATATAAAAAAAACTAAATTAATAAAGTATCTCATTTTCATTGCAGTTTTATTATTACCCAGAAAAAAAAATCACCAAATCCAACATAAGAATATATATGTATACATTTATGTAACTCTTGTATCTAAATTGTTAACGTTTACGTCACGTTTTAAAAACGTTTATTACACTAATTGCTTACTGTGAAAATTTTATAATACCACGGTTGTAATAAATCTGTTAAAGTTTAATAAAAGTAAAATCAAAAGAAATGACAAAATGTCATCAGTTTTGTTATTTTCATATATGTAGTTATGTATGTAATGCATACATTTATTTTGTTAATGCTTTCGGATTAATTCAAGAGTTGGAGTTCGTGATTATATTTTTCTTTTTACATTAGTTTAGTCTCTTTTATCGTTTTTTTATTCTCTTTTTTTTTTTTTTTTTTTTTTTACGTATGTAGGCATATGTTTTAATAAAAAATCATAAATTGGTGAAATATATTAGAAAAGTATGCAGAACAAACTCATATGTATACATACATATGTATAATGGGTTCATTAAATATTCGTGTTTTCTTTTGATAAGTTCTCTTCTTCTTTTTCTTTTAATTTAGTTATGGCGTTCTATTTCGGAGAAAACAACACCAAACCTGCCCATCAATGAACGTAATCCAAAATATTTATAATGGGTATAATATAAAATCTTCTTCATGAAACTACTATTGTGGATTTAATTCATTGACCATTGCTTGGTTTTGGTCTTAATGAACGTACGCAAGAAAATACTACAATTATAAAGTAAAAGTTATATTCACTCACCCAGTTAAACACCGACGTTCGATGAGGCCTCCTCGAGATCGATGGCGTAGTGGGATACAGATGCGTAGTTTCTTTTTGTGGTGCTGTGTTATAATTTAACTATTTACAAAGTTTGTTCTTGCATAAAAGTAATTAAAAATAAAAAAAATTAAGTGCGATTAAAAATTAGTCTAAAAGGAAAATAACGTTATGAATTAATAAGTTACACTTGTGGTTTTTCTCTCCAGATATCCAGTTTAACTAATAGGTTTATAGACGTTTCCCAGTATTCAAAGAGCCATATATTCTGTTTAGGTCATCTTAAGTTCACATTCATGGAAATATATATACTGTTGTCGAACTATGGAAAGGTAGGTGTCTTAACAAATCACGTATAAGTCTCGTTCGGTGGGTATTTCGGTAACCAGGATAAGATGTTTTTTCTTTTTTTTTTTTCTTCTTCCTATGCAACACGATCTTCCTTTTTCCTATTTTTCGTTTAATTAAAGAATTCTGGATTCTTGGGAACTGTCTAAGCTTAATCCCCAAATATTCTTGTCTTGTTTTTATGCGGGAAAATGAGGAAAACGTGGCCTTTAGCGATTCTTTAAACTCGCTTATTTGGGGCAGAACGAATTAGCGAACGAGTTCAGGGAACTTCTCTGGCTTTGGGTATATCAATGCACAAGCACGTGAATTTTAGGTTAACTGGCAGGCAGCAGAATTCTATAGGGTTGTTTGAATTTTTGTTTTTTTTTTTAATTTATTTTATAGAGGGTTATATCGTCACTCACCACAGTGTTGCACAACTTAAACTTGCCGTAAGGCCAAGAAAACCGAATTGAAAATTATCGCAAAATCCTTCGCCGAATAAGTTACTTCGATTTTTCCTAAAGGCCACTAAAACATAGCAATGAAACCAATCCGAAATAACAATGTAATTACAAATATATTATTTTTTAATTTAATTTGTGGCTGGTTCAATTATTACACGATGTCTATTCCTCTTAAAGGTTGATCGAAAAAGGAAATAGTCGACATTTTCTTCATATTAATTAACTTCGATGAAATTCATCACATTTATGCAACGTTAACCATTCACAATGATTATGGTGTAAAATCGCCATTTGGCCTACCGACTGACCGAATAAAATTTTTCCATCACCCCACAATA
This sequence comes from Pollenia griseotomentosa, assembly GCA_963931875.1. NCBI lineage: Eukaryota > Metazoa > Arthropoda > Insecta > Diptera > Polleniidae > Pollenia > Pollenia griseotomentosa. Next base: position 2,944,060 of record OZ007564.1, on the reverse strand, counting down.
GATAGTCGAACAAATCCCTGGCTGTTAACTTTCCCGATTGTTAGTTTTCCCCATTTTGTAACATAGCCTTGATTTGCAACTCCCCGGTTGAATGTTTCCCTCGTAACCATGCATGTTTACAGTATATGTTTATAAACATCCTAACAAAACGATTTCATGTATCAAAACTCTAGATCAGTAAACAAAGTTTTTAACATTCAAACTTTGAAATATACATACATAAAGGAATATTGGGTATGAGTGTTAATCTTTTCTTTTCAGTCCATTCAAACATAACAAAAATTTTTTGTTTTTCTTAAGGTTCGCCACATGGTTGACTGCAAATAGTTACGGGGAAATTGTTATTTGTTGATCACATAATTGTTACCATGGCGATTGATCGTACCTTTAGGGCTGATAAATTGCAAAACTCGTAACGATCTTGTTAAATATTAAATTCTAGTTTGATATTAAATTCTAGTTTGATTTTAGTTTAGTTTGGAGTCGGGAGAGTGGGGAACTTTAATAAAAGAGAAAGTTTCAGCCATAAACTATTCTTAATAAATACATATGTATGTAGATAAGGACATACAAAATTTATTAAAGCTAGTGCAAAGGCATTGAAGAAGAAGAAGAAAACGCGCAATATGAAGAAATACCATCACAACATGCGTACGAGTATGTGTACATATATTGATCTCTACAGATACATGAATTCGTGTATATTTTTTAAATACAAAATGAGGTGAGAACATGTCATTTACGAGTATGTATGTATGTATTTCTGTTGATGTCATGTTTAAAATTCATGGTGCATTGTCAAAGTGTGGATGGATGCATATAACAAAAGTTTTACGGTTACTAAATACGAACATTAATCCATTGCAACACATTCACAGACTGAAATACTTTTATAGTAACATGTAAACATACATATCGTTGGTCTCATGTAGAAAGGCCCCAATTCACATAACTGCAACTTTACAGGTGAAGGTAAAACATAATAAAGACTGTCTGTATCAAAATGTAAAATTGCTTGAAAAACTGTTATTTTAGATACCTACTATTAAATTTAATTTCAAAAAAATAGAGTTAGGGCCTTTTAACATGAGACCAACGATATATACATTACAGAATAAAAGTAGCTTTTTTTGGATAGATACTTTTTTTAATCTTAGATTTTATTGGTAGCGTTTCTTTTTAATTTATTTTATGTAACGAGTATGTTGGCAAAAGAAAAAAAAAAGCTTTTAGATATTTATGGTGTTTTAGTGTCGATGGTTTGTTGTGTGTTGTCAGTTGCCAGAACGAACAATAACTATAATAACAACAATAACAATATAAGAAAAGAGAAAACACAAACAAGCACTTACTAACTCCACTACACCAGAGCTTTTGTTGTTTTGTTGAAACTAGCAACATATTCGTACAGCTGTTGCCAGTTTTATTTTGCTGCAATGTTTTTGCCATTTTTGTTTCAAAACGAAACCACTGACCATAACGATGCAACAGGCTTTTTAAAACATTTACTTACATGTGAAGAAGATATTTAGTTGCACCGTAAAGTTGCGGGTGATCTTGTCAAGGTATATGTCGATTATTCTATGTGCGAATGTATGTGAACAAACCCATACTTTTAAATAAAATATCCAAGAACACACGCATGTAGAGTTTGTTTGTGTTGTGTACATGTATCAACAGCAAAGCTTACTGTTGGCAGTAGTACACCCATCTTTGGAAATATCTCAAATAACCTAATTTACAGCAGACAGCTGGTCTTAGTAAAACAAACAAAAAATATGATTTTAGTTAAAAGGTAATACGATCGGTCACAAAATGGAGCCAAGTAAATCTTTTGTGGAATTTATTTTTTGTATTTTTCTCACATCAAACAGAAGCTTAAGGTTCAAATTCGATCTAATGGAATTTAATTACACTTATAAATTTAAAAATATTAAAAATTCTACGAGTTTAGCCTTCGCATGTACATACATGTGTATATATGTACATTATGACATTAATATATGTACTTGTACATATGCATGTGTATGTACATGTAATACGTGCATTTATGCAAATACGTAAATATTAATTTATTGTTCGCATGTTTAGAATATGCACTAGTCACGAGCTAAAGAAATTGTCAAATCAATTGTTTAAATGCCTACAAAATTCAACAAACATAAATATGTTACACATATACATAAATATGTACACACATACGTATGTATATTTGAATATACAGTTGTGGACACCTAATTAGCCTACATAATTGAAATAATGCAATACATCTTAGTCATTTTGGAGTTCAAAGTTTAATTTAAGATTTTTGGGCATGCCAACTTTATAAAAATTTAAATAATTTTGTTAAATTGGTTTATTTTATTTAAAAAAAAATAAATTGCCAAATTCAAAAATGCAACAATTAGTCACCCATGTTCCGGGAAACTTTTTTCTAATGAAAGTTAATATGTAACTACAAGTTCTGATTCTTTGACATTTAACATTCTGGTCACTCGTTACATTTAGCTGACTAAGAGATAGAAATCAGTTATTTGATTTAATTAAAATAACCAAACTGTTTTGTACCTACACCACAATAGTGGAGAGGGTATTATGCTGTTTGTAACACCTTAAAAAATTGATCCTGGTCTTATGTTTTAGTATGCATGCCGTCCCTCCAGCTGGCTGGTTGTCCATGAAAATTTTAAAGTTTATAAAAATATTCAACATTATTTTATTTTTCGAATTTATTCTATGAGCTAAATTTCAGTTATGTATTTTATAAAGCTTTTTTGTAATAGTTCTATTCCTTAAATTTTGAGAAATGACTTTTATACACTACCAGACTATTATATTGTATTTTCTTGTTACATTTTACCTTAGCTATCCTTTGGATAGCAATGAAGTATATTGTATGTACAGAAAAATTTACAATTATTAGACACCAGCAGAATGTAATGCATTTTCTGGCCCGCATTTTCTGTACATACAATATACTTCATTGCTATCCAAAGGATAGCTAAGGTAAAATGTAACAAGAAAATACAATATAATAGTCTGGTAGTGTATAAAAGTCATTCCCAAAATTTAAGGAATAGAACTATTACAAAAAAAATTTATAAAATACATAACTGAAATTTAGCTCATAGAATAAATTCGAAAAAAAAATAATGTTGAATATAATATAAAGTAACCTACGAAAGGAAATAATTCCCAGTTTCTGTTTTTAAAAATATTTACATACTTTTATATGCCTTAATATTATTTAAAATCAGGAAAAAAACTACTACAAATTAAATTGAAAATAACCATCAATTTCAATTTCACGTGATTTCGATTTCCAGAACATAGTGTTCTGAAACTCGTGCTTTTTGTTTGCTATCTGCAATAGTTTCTTAAAAATATTCTACACCTTTTCCAATTGTAAATCAGAAAGCGTCAATTGTATTTCAGATTAGTCATTTGTAATTCAGAAAGAGTCAATTGTAAATCAGAAACTGTCAATTGTAATTCAGAAAGCGTAAATTGTATATCAGATTTGTCAATTGTAATTCAGAAAGCGTCAATTGGAAATCGGAATTCGTCAATTGTGTTCAAAAAACAAAAAAATTTTACTTACTATTTATTTTTTATTTTATTATAACAAAAAAAAAAAAAAATGTTCACTAAAGAGCTAAATATATTGGTATACATTCGTATTTATTTCGTTGTATTTTTATTATATTCTGAATTACAATTGACGCTTTCTGAATTACAACTGCAAAAGGTGTAGTTCCCTTAAGCATACTTTTGCAATTTGAAGTCGCCAAACATCTTGCGATTGCGGTTTACAGATCACCTGTTATGCGACTTCAAATCAGGTTCGCAAATGTTAAACGTTTTGCGATTGTCAGAACATTCCCGATAATTTAATGAAATTTGGTACATAGTTTTCGATTGTCATAAGGACGAAGTCTGTTGAAAATGGTGAGAGTCGTTACATAATTTCACATGTTCCCCATACAAACTTCTTTCCGGAATAGTCGTTGTGTCCAAAAACCATCTATCGTATTGGCATTTGATTACATTTGGTCAAAACATATTTAATTGTAGTCTTAATCCTCTTACGAAGTTTTAATGGTATCGGTCGATATTTAATCATAGTTCCCATACAAATATTACTCCCGAAAATAGTTTTGAATGCTATAACTTTTTATAAATGTTAGCATTGACATATTTATTAACGACAATAACTTTTACGATAGCTACTAAGTCATGACAAAATATTGTGCCCGTAGGTCCCATATAAGCCCCCTTCCGGAAATCACTTAGAGGAAAACAAATCATATATAGATGAAGATATCTAAATAATATTCGGCACAACATTTTTTTACATGAATCTTAACCTCATAACATTATTTTGTTCTGTGTAGGGTCGGGCTTGACCGATTATACTTTCTTATTTGCTTTTCTTTTGTAGGTATTAAAAATTATTTTTAATTTTTGTTGATTTTTTTTTGGTTGGTAACTGAAATAAGGTGTACTAGATTTTTTTTTTTTTTTTTTTTAATATTGTTGTTGGTAACAGAATAAGCATTTTGCAATTGACTACTGATTCAGATATTCATACATACAAATTTATAAAGAAATGTAAATGTCCCAAATAAAATAAAACTTACAATTAATTTTCGACATGTAAGCACGAGTACACAGCCATAAAAATTGTGAAATAAAAGAACCGAAAACTTGCAATTAACAACTTGATCGGTTAATAATTTATCGTTAAACAGAAAAAAAAAAATAAATAAATAAATTGATAACTACGTTACTGGTACCACAAATTACTTCCGTTGTAAACGTGTTTTTTTCTTCATTCTTTAAATAAATGAAAATTTTTAACACATTCTACCTCATCGTTTTAACATCTTCTTAAAGGTCTTGTTGCCCAAGTCAGTTTCCAATGATTGACTATTAAAAAAAAATGACCAAGAATGCACGTAATGCTGATGATGTGGATGGAGTCTTTACAAGATTATCATAGACCCATACAACAATTACGCAACATTAAAGCCACAAATATGTCTGTATGTATGTACTATTTGTATCTATTCATGTTTGTTTGGGTGTATGAATGTTCGTTTGTTTTACACCAAAAAAATCATCACTATCCACAAGTCTAGGAGTTTGTAGGATTCCAGTTTTCTGCATAATAACTGAAAAGCTTTCTTCTACGTTTTTTGTTTTATTTTTCTAACCGGATGTTATACATTTTATAGAATATACACAAGTGTGTAAGTGGTATGTACTATTACAATATAAACAAGTGGATTTTTATGAATGGTACAAATTGCTGGGGTAGACGGGCATCAGCTTCCGGGAAAAGTATGGGATATTTTTCTAATTCTATTATTATTAACTTACAAGTGAATTAAACTCAAAGGACAACACAATTCGAGTTGAAATAGTCTAGTGCTTCTACCAAGATTTACTGCCTGTTTTTAGAATACGAGCACAAAACTCGCTCGTTTTACTTACGCTTTAAATTTCAAAATTTGTTTTTGTTTATTTACAATGTAAGCTATATGAACGAATTTTGCTCTCGTATTCTTAAGACAGACAGTTAACTCTAATAAAATCTTGCTGCAATCAAAATAAATTAATCCATTTATGGCAAAAATCTTAAAAATTATTAACTCATGTTACTTTGCATAAGCACACTTTGTCTTTGTCCATTCAAAAACAGGAAATAGGATCGATTAAACGGAAAACACACTCATTCATATTCAAGGAAGATTAAGGTTAGAAATTGCGAAAAGTAACTCAAAACATAATGACAAAGAATGACTTTTTTATATCTTTTTAACTTTTTACTTTCTGTCTCTCTGTCTCTCTCTCTGTTTTTTTTTTTTTATTTTATAAAATTATGCTGAGGTATCGTTAATAATAGTTTATTTTTCCGTTGTTGTTAATATATATTTTTGTCGTTTTGTCCATTTTCTCTTTCTTTTATTTATGTACATATGTATGTATGTAGGTATGTATGTATGAAGTTTTTAACTATATACTTTATATAAAAAAAAACTAGAGCTCTTTTTGTTAATATTTTTTTAATAATTATTTCAGAGCAAAGTTCAAGCCAAAAGGCAAATAATAATTGATCTTGCTGATCGCTGTTTGAAACTTCAATCTTCAATAATAAACATTGCGTGTTAAGGAACGCTCCCATTTTTGTATTTGTAAGATAAAAAAAACCCCCCGGGGTAGCACAAAAAGTGACCTGCAATGCCTTTTTCGGTTTTGTTTCAAAACAAAAATTTTAAAATAGTAATCAGCCAAAGCGTTCACAGACCATTCACCTAAATTGTAACGGAAGTTAAAGTAAAATTTTTTTTCAATAATTTCTTTAATTTTTGCTTTAAAATATTTTCCAAAGAACTTTTTTAGATTTTCGGTTTGAAAACTTGTTGGCGGATTTATTTGCTAAAATGGTTAAAAGAAAAAATAACGGATTTTCATAAATAACTGTTCAATGAAATGACTGCTTACGAGTTTTTCCTACATGTCCTAAAATGATCAAACAAATTAGGAAAGTTGCAGTTTTCTTTGAAATCATCAAATATTCTTTACACACAGATACACACATGCACACATGCACACATTCACAAACATACAAATATGGTCATTTTAGCCAAGTCTTATTGGTTTTTTTTTAACCATAATGGATACAATAAATTTCGTATGACGTTTTTAATTAAAAACAACTACTGAAGAAATAAATAAAACAAACAAACAAATAAACTGTAAAAAATGATGATACTTTCCCAGCAACAGCAACATTAGTAACAAAACCAAGTCAAAGCTATGAAATGAATCAAGTCTGAGATTTATGGTTTCAAATGTTTAACCACAAATCAGTATGAGCAACAAAAAAAAATTATATCTGGCAGTCTTTGAGTTCATCAGTTCTTTAACTACTTATTCCGTATTTATTGTAAATACAAAGAGATGAGATCTCTGGTAGTGACGCTTGCAGATCAATGGCTGATCTTTCATAAAGCTCGTGAGTTGAAGAGACGCTTTTTGTTGTCAAATGTTTTTATTGTAAAATAGTGTTGCCAATAAAATTGGTAGAAAATCGTCATATTTTGGCATTGTAAAAAAAATATTGAAGGATGTCATATAGGTATTCGGGAAAGTGAAACATTTTGAGATTATAGAATTAGAGGCGTTACTCAGTGAACTCCCAGAACAATCCACAAATTTCTTTAATAGAGGTCAAACACCGATTAAAGACCGATTTTGTACGTCAAAATTCCTGTTCCAGCTAAACAAACAAAAATTGAATTTGCTTTGGATTGTTTGGGAGTGGAAAAAGGATGTATGTATTATAGGCTTACCAGATCGAAATTTGCAAAAAGCTTGGCATTCAAAATAAAAGCTTGATTTTTTGACAATTAAAACGTTGCTTAAATTAACAAAAAAAAATATTAAAATACCCTTTACCACATTTGGAAAGGGAATACATAAGTTTGTTACTCAGTATGTAATTTTTAGAATATTTATCTTAGAGCCTAAAAATTTATATATATTATGGATCCTTCTAAGTAGAGAAGTTGATTAAACCAAGTCCGTCTATCCGTCTGTCGGCTTATCTCTCTGAGTTTAAGTTGAAAAAGTTTTCTGAAGACTCCAGACATGATGGGGAACAGGTTGTTATATATTTATATTTTTAACCTAAACTTATCCCGCAAAGCTCTACGCTGCAGGAGACCAGAGTCTCTGGCGGGGATCGAACCCGCAACCCCAGTACTGATAGACTAGCTCAGCTCACTACCAGCTAGCCAACCGGGCACCCACGCGTATGTTTCGGAATATTTGCGATTGTTACTTTACCATATCGGTCTACAGTTGGCTGAGGCATCAGAAAAACAAAACGGCGACCTCTAATTATTCCAATAAATCGCAAATTTTTACCCATAAATCTTCAGTTTTAAAAGTCTTGTTATAATTTGTGGTTTTTAATTTAACTTTCAGACAAAATAAACCTAGTTAAGTACTGGTAGTAAAAATAACAAAGTTGGTCTTGAAATCATATAGCTATAGACAAATAACTAAATTTTTCTTCCAGAAATCATGGTTTTGGTACAGTAACGTCACACCATATGAGAGAGATGGACTTTATTTTGCTCAGATATTTCGTGTTTATAAATATAGTAAGAAAAATAAAAAAGCCAAATCGAGCCATATGAGCTCATCATTTCACTATGATGGCAAAAGGGAATATACATTTTTTGAACATGTTATACGATTTGAGTATATACTTATCAAGGCGAATTCTACTACAGGTGGTGTCGGAACTACAACAATCCACAAACAACAGAAGCAACATAGGGTTTTTTGCATTACATTGTTAGTGCCTATAGCTCGAAATGTCAACCATTCTTATGAAAACATTAACAAATCAAAACAAATAAGCCCGAACTGTCAAAATCAGAAGCCGTTTCGACACCACCTACAGTTAATTCGCATTGATACTTATAAAGGGAATTTGAAGTAAAACAAATAAAATAAAGATAATACGCCCAAAAAATTTTTATAACAAAAACAAGTAATGAAGTTACATTTAATTTAGAGTTTTCATTACTGAGCTTATATTAAAAAAAAATGTGTACAGCTTTACTTCTATAGAAACAAACACAACTACTACAACTTTAAGAGTTACATATAAAACAAAAAAATGAACTGATTTCCAAAAAATTTTTGTTATGCGATGACAGTTGCAATAAAATTTTTTTGACCCGAATTGTAATAAAAACACTATTAGCCTATTTTTGATAGCGAAAGAAATATTTCTTTCGAACAATTTCATTTAAAACATAAACAAATTCTAAAAATTGTATTTTTGTTTAAAATGTATTTGTACGAAAGAAAGAATTCTTTCGCACATCGGAAATAGGCAGTAACAAATTAATCAGAAATACTCTATTTATGTAAAATATTACCGATTTTCAAATATATATAGCCAGCAAGCCAAACTTTCGTACACCAGTGATATTTCTATGTATCATTTAAAAAATCGTCAAATGTGAGCCAAAAATAGTCAAAATGAGAATAAATCGTCAAATCTGGCAGCCATAATTGTAACTGTAAGAAAAATGAATGTATAATGTAGACCCTTTTAAGTTTTCTGTTTATACTTTATACGTTTTTTTTTTTTTGAATTTGAACAATAACAAAGGCCAGATAGGAGTATTGTTTAAGACACATACCCACATTTACACATATGAGTATTTCGAGCTGATCAAGTGATCTTTTATTTAGGGTTCCCATCTTTATAATACTTTTAGGTGATCGTAAAATTTTCAAAAACAGAGTGAGAGAGCGATATCTTTGGAGGTGCGTTTTCAAATTAAGACTCGAATAAGTCAACAATCCGATCAGTTTTTAATTTATTTAAATTAAAAATCTTTAAGATTTTGATATTATCAAAATTAGTGACTTTTTTAAGCACATTTGCAAAAAACGTTTTTAAAAAATAATTTTTTCTTATATTCAAAGAACTGTGGACAGTCTATAATACTCATTACAACTAAATTGTTCGCTGGTCACTAATTATTACCAACTTTTTGATGGGAGATTTTAGGCAATTTCTTAGAATGTATTGATTTCTTTAAATTTTGAGAATTAATTTATTATTGATGAACGACAACATCGTATTTATTTCTGATAATGTTTTCTGTTTTATAATCTCTATCGTCTGATTCTATTAAATTTAATTGAAGGCACAAAAATATTTTTATAAAAAAAAAAATGTTAATGGAACTCATGATAACACTTGACTTTTAAATATTTTCAAGAAATAACAACGAAACTAAATTTTGTTTTTTTAACTTTATCATTTTTCAGCTAAAAATGATCAAAAAAAATTTTTTCCAATAAGTAAATGAAATAAAAAAGTTAAACTCGATTTTAAATGAGGAAAATGACAAAAAAAAAAAGGAAAAATTATTTTTATTAATTTTTTTTAATAAAACAAATACATATTTCAATTAACTTAAATAAAAAACTGGCAAAGATTGTTTTGGGGAAATTCTTTTAAAGCAAATTTTTTTGTATGTATTATATGTAGAATATGTATTTAGATATGTATGTTATTCAAATGACATATCGCTTATTTGCTGCAACATCGTCTTAACTCAAAAATATTAGTTTAACATAAAACGTATTAAAAGTTTTAAATTTACACACAACATAATGGAAGAAGAAAAATTTTATCATTTTCTTAAGAATTGAGTTTACAATATCGTCATAAGAAATATTTACAATTTCTTCATAAGAATAATGATTTACTATACATTAGTGATATTAAGACGAAGTTTGCGATATTCGACTTATGACGCTGTTGCAGCAAATGAGCGATATGTATAATCATTTATGGAAATAAATTTAACTTAAATTGCAATATATAGACATAAGTACAAGTTCATACATACGTTTATGTACAAATGCCGACATTGTATTCAAAACAAAAAAGCAAATTTGGAAAATGTTTAATGAAATATTAACGCCAGCTTTAAAAATTTGTTCTACTTACGCGAACCATTGAGAAAAACTCTGGCGTTGTTGTACAAATATGTTGCATGAGCATATGTATGCATGTTTTCAAGTGTGTACTTAATACATGTGTATGTTTATATTTCAAAAGTATCGTGTGCGTGAGAACTTTTCAGATGTGAAAACCATTCTTATACATACAGCCACCCAGCCGATATCTGAACAGACAGTAATATATTTTAAGTATTTGTGGTTGTTTGACTGTAGCAAGTAATTGTTGTAATTTTATTTGTTTTTTTTTTTTGTTTTATCTTAATTTCCATATGTAAGAATATAAGTACAATATGTAAATATGTACCTACATTGATATGTTTGTGTATAATGTAGAGTTTTTACTTTGTATAAATATTTTGGATGTTTTTTTTATTATTTTGTGTTTTTTAAATGCATATGTTTAAGTTTAAAAGCAGCATCATAATTTTCTTTGACTACAGTGTTGCCAGCTCTTTAAGACAAAAAATGGCTAAATATTTATAAAGCAAAAAATGGCTTAAACATTTGGTAAATTTGTAGTGGCTAAAAAATGGCTTAACTCGATTTTTTAACAAAAACCCATTAATATTATTTCAAAATCGTGGCGGTTGATTTTTTTTTTACGATGTTATTAAAAACATTTTTTTGATAACGAAGCTCAAATGCCAAATCAATTAACTGCACTTTTTGAATTTTTCGAAATTTTAAAATCAAAGTACTTGATAGATGCCAAATTGCTGCCAATCGTAATAAAACTTTCTAATATAAAAATTAACACCACTCAATGATAAAATGTAATAAAAAAAACTTATTTCAGATACAATTTTCTCATTTATCTCAACTATTCATTTATCTATCTTTTTTTTTTGGTCAAAAATTTTTAAAAACTTTAAAGAATCAAATTTATATACAGAACCTCGAGGCCAGTTACTCAGTTTTTTTTCATTATTTATTTTCAATATTTTAGTACCCTTCTGATATCATTTTCAAAGAAAATGAGTAACAATAACATGATAAGGACGTGACAATTTCATAAAATTCAATGTATCAAAATATCTAAAATAAATACTAGAGGTATTCAGTGCGTTTTTGATTGCAACTTTTTGTATTGTAAGCAACAGCTGATATACAGAATTGTAGAAAAGACCCACACAGCTAAAAATCAAATAAAACAAAAAACATTTATTTTGTTGTTGTTGATTATTTTTTGAAATGCCACGAAGCAGTGCAAAATAGAATATCGAAGCATAAGTGGTTTTGTCTGGCGATTTTAAATTATTGTTAACAAATGTCAGCTGTTTAAGAATCAGGGATGCTAACGAATTACACGTAACAGAAAATTCTTAAAGTTTTAGTATTGCCCGATAGCACTGATGCAACAATTGCAATTACATATGTATATTTTGTTATTTGATTGTAAACAAAAGCTACATTTGCACTTTCGCAAGACCCTTTGCATTAAACACTGAACTCCGCTAATACAAAAAAAATTAATAACTGACTCAAAGGAATCTTTTTAATTTTCTGCAATATCGTCAGCTCAGAATTAGTTTGGCGCATATCATGGTTAAATTACCATAATATGCACCAAACCAATTCTGAGCTGACGATATGTAGGTATATCGAAAAGTCGAACTAATACTCATAACTTTGAAGAATGTTTTGCTTAATAAAAATAGTTAAAAAAATGAAGATGGCTAATGGCTAAATTCATTTTATAATGGCTAGACAAGATGAATTGGAAACACTGCTTGGTCATCTTTGGATCCTAAGGAAGTGGAATAATATATGGATTTAATCGATAAAACTCCAGTATTTGAAACTTTTTTAAGGGAAAATGTTACATCCTTGAGAAACATTTAATAAAGATAAAATAATTAAGTTGAAAGAAACCTTATTTATTTGCAAGTACTTAGAGTTTAAAAAAAATAATTTATTACAAGTTTGCTTACATTTTTTCAGATATCAATTTTAATTTCAGTGTCGTGAGAATTTGTGTGTTTTATTTTTATTTTTGTTTTTTTTTTTTCTTTCGCATATGAACGAACATCGTGTGAATGAACACATGATAAAGCAAGAGAAAAAAAATTGTCAGTCTTAACTGTTTGGCATCGTTGCATCAGCGAAAGTACCAGCTGTTGAAGCAGAAAATAAAAGCAAATTCACATGCAAGTAGTCGCTCTGCTTTTTTAAGTCAAGTTGACAAAATTTTATGTTTTCAAAATTTTGTATTTCCAATTGGATTTGATAAATTCTTAACTTGAACGAACTAATGCGATAAATTCAGATTGATTTAAATTCGCAAAAATCAAGAAAAAAATATTTCTTAAAAATATCGCTTGTGCCTATAAAATGAAAACTTACTTTTGAGCATATTTATATATTTTTCTTTTGATTACACTACCTTTGAATATATCGCTCATTTGCTGCAACATCATAAGTCAAAAATAGCAAGTTTTACTTATGCATAGTAAATCATTCCTATGAATATATTGTAAATATTTCTTATGAAGGTGATTATGTACGTTCAAATAATTAGCTTAGTATTTATAAAGGCTCAGTAAGCCGGTAGTAACAGTAACGTTGCAAATCAGCTGCTTCATTTTGTTGTATGTAAAGCAATTAGAACGATTATAGTAAGCATGTAAGAAATAGATTGGTCTTACACTGAAACAAAAATGCTTCATGTATTTAATGAATCGTTTTCATAAAAAAATTTCACTGGTTAAATGAAAATTTTCATTGTCCAAATGAAATTTCGTAGTTATAATGAAGTATTTTCGTTAAAATCGATTCATTGGATTTCGTAATTACGTTAAAAATTTTCATTGGATATATGAAAACTAAAGTTTGTCCAATTTTAACAAAAAATTTTAATTGGGAACATAAAAAACAATATACAAACATAACTATATTCATAAATTAATACAAAATTATAGTTTCCTTAAAAATATGTTTAATTGTTAATTAAAATATGTAAGATTTAATAATTTCACACATCTAATGCAATATGCCACTAAATTTATGAAATCAAAAATTTTTTTATAAAAGCAACATATTTCAATAATTGAAAAAAAAAAATTATTTTTAACAATCAAATAACTCTATAGTCTCAATAATTAAAAGTATAAAAATATTTCGAAATAGCATGCCCTCATAAATTTAAATTTTCATTATGACAATGAAAAATGTCATTATAGTAATAAAACAAAAACTTTCAATCCATAAATATGTTTATTTTTAGTTTTCTTTAATATGAACATACCTACCTACATATAGTATGAACTAAGTAATGAACAAATAAATGTTCTCCTTTAAAAAAAAACACCCTAATTTTTAACTGTTGTCAACCAAATAATGTATACGAAAAAGCTTGTTCTCTCTTTATGTGGTCTTTTTTATTATGCGTTAGCCAAAAAATCAACATTGTTTTTGTTGTTATGTTATGACATTTTAATTTCATATTTACGCTCTTAATGGAGTAATGGCAAAAAACATAGTTTTTTTATTCAAAAACTATAATGCCCCAGTAGGCTAGCTGGTAGTGAGCTAGTCTATCAGCGCCGAGGTTGCGGGATCGATTCCCGCCAAGCGACTCTGGTTAAAAAAAAAAGTTGAATAAGAACAACTTTGATTAAAAAAAAAAAAAAAAAAAAAAAAAATTAAAAAATTTTTTTTTACTTTTTTGAAAGTATTCATCCAATGAATTACATTCATAGATCTAATGTGATGTTTCATTAAATACATTTAAACGAAACAGGTTTCAGTGATCCAATGAACCGCTGCATAGGTTCCTTATTAATGCAATTTTTCATGGGATTAATGTCAAAATTCATTGGTATTCTGAAGAAAATTCTTTCAGTGTACTTTTTTATGGTGAGGTTAAGTTACTGGTACTCCCGGCTAACTGAGCCTTAAATGTTTCAGTTCCTACCAGTAATTTTAAGTCTCTTAGACCTTTATTTTACATATTTTCATTTGTTTTACTCTTTTAATATCTTTGATTATATTTTAGTTTATGTTATCGCAGTGCAACGTATTTTATTAAAATTCTATTTTATCTTTTTCATTTCAGGTAAGAAATCTTAAGTGATAAAAAAACTACAAAAATTAATAAAAATACAAGAGGACAAAAAGGCCAAAAGAAAGATGCATCATAACAAAGTACAAAGTAAATAATAGAAAAAGTGAGAAAATAAAAAACCCTATCAGTAAGTAAGCACAAACTTAGAGTAATGACCCTTTTTAAGATTGTCTTATTATGACCAACAAAAAAGCTCGTGCCCCAAATATTTAAAGTTTTTGGGATTTTTAATATTTGACTTGTGCCTGCCTTTCTTTCTTAACAATTAATATGATAAAAATAATAACTGGTAAATTTCAGTAAAACAGATGAATTTGGAAAACACAGACACACACAGCTAAAAACCGAAAAAAATTAAGCAAAAAACACATCTCTTTTGTTAAAAAAAAGAGTGCTATATTCGGTTGTGCCGAATCTTAGATTCGCTTCACTTACTTGATGCAGCGTCCTAGACCACTCACCCACTAACACACATTTTAAAAAAGAATTAAAAAAACATATGCTGAGTATATTTTTTGAGTTTCTTTTACAAAGTCTTAATTTTTGATCGCAGGGACTTAAAACTTTTCGTGAACATGTAGTTCAATAAAACGAACAAAAGCTCATTTCCTTAGTTTTGAGAAGTTACGTTCGTTTGCATTTAAGATGACGGCATGTGACATAAACATATAACAACCTAGTCCCCTTTATTTCTTGGGTCTTCTTCGCTTCTTTCAACGACCCAGAGTATATATACATTTGTATACTTAATAGGGCTGAGTTCAATATTGTAGAAATTATAAACGGATTGATAAACTTATATATACCCTCTCCGTCTGTGGCGAAGGGCTTAAAAATAACATGCCAAATATTTTATAAATTATAAAAAGGAAAGCCAATCTCAGTTTCAAAATTCTAAATAAATATATTAATTTTTTATCTTTAAAAGTCGATTTTGGATCTATAATTCCTACATATCACATATCAAACATATCAAACAAGTGAGAGTGCTACATTAGGGTTCACCCTATTTTATAATAAAAGCTATTGTTAAGAGTTTTAAATTTTGAATTATATTAAAAATTTTTCGAAGGTGCTTCTATGAGTCAAATTTCAATTTATAAAGCTTTTTACAACAGTCTTATTCCCTGAATGGTTAATATAATTTAAAATAATTTTGAAAAATAAATAATTCCCACATTCTATTTGTTTTAAATTTTGTTAAGCTTTTAATTTTAAATAAATACAAAAAACTGACAGTTTAAATCATCAAATACATATAGCAGTAGTAACATATACATACTTAATAGCAGGGCTGTAGAGTTATTTGACTTTAAACTCTTTTTTTTTTTTTTTTTTGGTTAAAAATAGCAAGAAAATAATAAATGAATGGTTAAAAATAGCAAGAAAATAATTCTGTAAAAATTTCAAATCGATATTATAAAGCCGCATTGAGCTACATAGTTATTTACATATGTAAAGAAGACTGGTCCTTATTTTCTGACTTCAAAATTTTTTTATTTTGGAATATATTATTATTTAGACAATCTATACTCACAAGAATAGAAATTTTAATAGGATTTATTTTTGATTAACTAACGGCCGCGGTCAAGAATGAAGGATTATCGATAACAATTTTAATTAGTTTTCATGTTGTAAAATTCCTTTCTTCATAAAAATAATTTAATGAAAATTAAATTTAATGAACTTAAGCCTAATTAAAATTATTAAAAAATTTGGATTAAAAACCGTAAGTAGTTCAACAAAATAACCACAATACTAATTAACTAACAACTTTAAATTAAAACAAGATTTAAAAAATTCTGTGAATAACAATACAAAATAAGTACATTCCTATATGAGGAGCCGCAGAACAAAACGTACTTTTTCGCATTTTTTGACAAATTGGTTTTTTGATATTTTTATAATATTTGGGTTAAAATCTTTAAGAAAACATCTTGTTAGCGTATTTTTTTTCTTTTTTTTTACCAAGAAAATGGGTTCTAAAAAATTGGTGCATAACAAAACGTACTTTTTTCATTTTATTTTTCAAAACGTGCTTTTTTCATTGTTTTTGCCATTTCTTCGTGAAGTTGTTTTAATAACAAATCATTTCTTAGGCCCCTATTATGGTTTACAACTCAACTCAATTGAGTTGTTATTAAGACAACTGGTTGTGATCAGTTGTAATTTTTGTTATGTTTTTGTTCACCGCAAAATAGCAAAGTTGTAAACCATAATACAAAAATTAAGAAATTACAATTCAACTGAGTTGAGTTGTTAACCGTAATAGGGGCCTTAATATTCTTAATTTGTTTGACGTTTATTTATGTCTTAACTATTTTCGTTAAAATTAACTGTTAAATAATGGTGACTATTCTTGAAAACGCGTCGAAAAAGTGAAAATTTTCAGTAAAACAAAAACAAAGTTAAAGAAATTGTTTTTGGGTTGTCATACAATTTACCGTTTTTTAAAGAGAGAGAAACGAGTCAAAATTCTCGCGTTTATTTAATTTTAGAAATGTATGATAAACAAAAACTATTTTTTAAACTTTACTTTTGTTTTAATGTACATTTGTATTTGTTTCACGAGTTTTCAAGAATAGCCTCCAATAATTGCAATAATTTAACTATTGTTTAGTGAATGAGTGTTATGAAAAAAATAATTAATATAATAGTATAATTGAAACATGGAAGAATTACAAGAATCTGTAGAAAATTTATATATTTTATTAAATATTTTTTTAATCAAAACGTACTTTTTTCATTTTTTTTTAACAAAACGTACTTTTTTCGATATAAAATTGGTTTGATATTAAATATCCTTGACATTGAATATGTTGACTTACGGCAGTTTGATTCATCTTTTGGTAAGCAAAAAACTTGTTTCCATTTCCAGGTTCATACAGTTTTTTAAGGGGTCGAAAAATATAAACCTCAATTTCCCAAAAATTTTAAATATGTGAAAAAGTACGTTTTGTTCTGCGGCTCCTCATATGTATGTTGCAAAACAAATATGTAGTTATATTTTTTATGGTTTAAAATAATTTACCTATGCCGTTACTAAAATCCAAAAGGCCGTAATTGTTGATTGATCATGATGTTATTAACAAATATATATCATAACTAATCAAACAGTCGATTTTGAAATTTTTTGTTACTTACCCCTTTTGGATTTCAGGTGACGATTTGTAATATGGAGTAAGACCGAATTTTAATTGTGTTTGTTTCTTATGTTATTTTTTTTTTTTTTTTTTTGTGAAAAAAATGAAATAAAATTTTACTTTTTTGAACTATCGCAAAGTATATTTTTAAATTGTCCAGGTCTTTAAATTTTGATTTCTGGCAACCCTAGGTAAAGGGTGGACATTCAAATTTTTAAAAATTCCCGAATTTTTGGCATAAATACCAAAGTTTGGCAAGCCTATTTCATTCATCACTTCAAAGATCATGAATGATTGTTATGAAGAGAAAAAATACTAAAAAAAAACAAAATAAAACAAAAATAATAAAAATAAAACAAAAATCTATAGTTCTTTCAACAGTACATACAACATCATGGCCTGTAAGTTTGTGTTACAAAATGCACGAAACTTCACGCCTGGCCAACGCCACCAAACAAAAGAATCCAACAGAAAAAATGTACAAAAGCCACAAATAAAATGCGACATATTCACAATTTAGTTAATTTCAAATACATACTTTTTTGTACATGACATATGTATACAAACAAACGTAAATATATTCCATATAGGTACATAAGTAAATAATATTTGAAAAATATATTTTTTAAAAAATATTGATAGACAGAAAATTTTATTATAAAAACATAAAAAATGTAAAACTCAGCTTTTTTACCGATAACTGACTGATAGAATAACCTGGCTACATCTCCTCAAAACGATTGTGTCAATAGCTGATCCCTTAAGATCAACTTGTTATTATTTTTTGGTTTGGTGCCAGACTCATTTAGTAATAGAATATTAAAATCTCCGATTTGACTGAATCTACTACGCTATTTTTTTAAAATGTAGTTGTAGATTAATTTTTTATGTCCCCAGTATAAACATTTCAAATATAGAGAATACGATAACCTTTAAGCACGATCATATTAAATGCTGATAAGTGTTTATAAAATTATTAATTATTTTTCCTTTTCCTAGAATTCTTCACTATCTATTCTAATAATAATATGTGTACAAACAAAATACTGACGCAAAAAAAAAATATTAATTACAATACATTCATAAATTTGTAATTTTTAATAAAAAAAAATTCAGATTTACTTTTTCGACTTAAAAAAGAAGTTGTCGATCGCTTAAGTAGCGTAATTTAAAGCTGATCTTTGCATATTAATTTTGTTTAAACAGTCTGTTTTTTTTTCTTAACAACATCAAAAAGAACGAATATTAAGTGTTTCAATTCATCAACGTTTCTCAATTTTTTTTTGGAAAGAAATCCAAAAAAAAATTAAAGAGAGTGAGAAAGAGTCAGGGTCTCTCATATTCGAATTAACAATAACTTCGACATGGTTTTAAACTATAATTGATTAGTAGCAAAGACAGTAACCGATTTCGACAAGCGATTAAATTAAAATAAATATCGCACACGGATATGTGATCGATAACTTTCGGTTGATTTTTTTAATAAATAAACTGATGTTTTAAATAGGTTCAAGGCTTTACTGAGCTGTTCTTGTTTTTAACACTAATATATTTATCGCTAATCAGTAGCAACATTGTGTAGGATAACGGTTTCGTGGTGAATAAACTCTATTTAGCACTATCTGTGATGAGTTTTTCAAAAATTCACCATGTACGCCTTTTAAATTTTTTTTGTCTAATGAGTGGCCAAATATAAAAGATATTTAAGCCCTTATGACACTACATTTTTTATTCATTAATTGATATAGAATTGATAGAAAGAAACAGTAAATGTTAGAAAGAGCAAACTGGAGCAAACTATAAAAAATGTAAACAAAGTTTTGTAGTTTTTTTTTTCTCTTGTTATGGTTTTGTTTCAGGGATGGCGTTGAGAATTTTTAAAATTGTACCAACAACCTTTAAAAATTGTACTTTTTTACCCTAATTGTACTAAAAGATTTTTTTAGTTGAAATGAATTTTATTTATGTTCATAAAAAATACCACAAAAAGGTATTATACATCTTTGTTTAAAAAGTATCAACAAAAAAGTACAATTGAAACAACTTAGCCATCCCTGTTTTGTTTATTTTATTAAATGTTGCCAACTTTTTGTTTATGAGAAACCTAAAAACAAAAAGCGGTAAATCGCTGAATTTGCCCATAAACCGCTGATTCAGCAACACTTTTAATATTTCAAGCTTGAAATGTCAATTTTAAGTTAAAAAATTTTAAATTTTTTTTGACATAACTTCATTTTTTATCGATAACTTTTTTAAAATTGTTGACAGTTTGCCATTTATCTTAATACAGCTGAACTCTTTGCACTTGGTAAATTTTTCTATTACATTATATTTGTACTGTTCACCAAAACTTGAACAATGCATTAAAAATGTAGTGTCATATGGGCTTTAGGAATTCTTTGATTCTGCATTAAAACATTTTTAAAACCTTACCACAGACTCGAGATAGCGGGATGTTTATGCTTTTCAATTCGATTTTAATGAAAATTTAAATAACTTACCCATTTTTCGTCCGATTTTCATTTCCAATACGTCGTTAGAGAGTTATTAAATGTAAAATAGGCAGTAAAGGGTTGATTTTTGACTTAAATGTAAAATAGGCAGTAAAGGGTTGATTTCTGACTTAAATCTCAAACGCTGGACAACATCTTTCTAACGACGTATTGGAAGTAAAAATCGAATTGAAAAACATCAAAAAACTGACATAAACATCTCGCTATATCGAGTCTGTGGTGAGATTTTTAAAATGTTTTAATGCAGAATCAAAGAATTCCTAAATATCTATTATATTTGGCCACTCATTGGACAAAAAAATTTTACCAAGCTTTTTATTCATACAAAATGCCATTTTTGACGCGGCTTAGCTCACGGGAGATTATCGCCAGAGCCAAAATATTTTGAGCATCTTCATAAAACATTTCAAAGTTAATTTTCAGGGGGTAGGTACAACTTTAACTTTTTTTTGCCCATAAAAGGTGCAATTTTGCAATTTTGTGATAATTATTTCTTGTTTTATTATATAAAGCGGCATTCCGAAAAGTTATCACACAAAACACAATGACCATTGTGGCTTTGTAAAGACGTCAAAATTACATCAAAACATATATGCGCACGTGGTTTTTCACATTCCGTGTACTCCAGGCTTTATTATTTATTTATTGAAATCCTGCTCAACAAGATTATATCTTATAATTATAGAGCAAGAGTATTAATGTTAATAAAAAAAGCCACAACAATTTGATAAAGAAAAAAATTAAAATTAAAAAGTACAAAATTAAAACAAAATTAAAAAGTACAAGATAAAATTAAAAAAAATTAAAAGTACAAAATTAAACAAAATTAAAACGTACAAGATAAAAATTAAAAAGTACAAAATTAAAGCAATAAAAAATTAAAAGCTCAAAATTAAAACAAATTTAAGTTAAAAATTATAAAATTATGACCTGTGGTCTATTTATTGAATAAATTAAAAAGCTGTTGTTTGAATTGTACTGTGTTGAAATTTATTCTAACTTAGGACATTTTAATACTAGGAATCACTCTACCGAATTTTGTAATGATCGCTTCATAATTTACCAAAATTTATATGACGTTTTGGAATAGATTTTATTTAATACGCCTTAGTTTTTATTAGGACTAGTTCATAACTTATCCCACATAAAGCCGACTCCTTCGATATTCGAACTTTCGGTGGAGGATATCAAAGATTCGACACAGCCAAATAAAGCCACTTTTACTGGTTAGGTTATAATGTTGTTTTTAGCAAATTTATTTCTAAATTTATGTTAATAAGTTAGTATAGTATTGCAAAAACATTTGAGTTTATAAAAGTTATCGACCGTTGCGTCACTTTTAATTGGTCCGCGTGTATTTTTGTTTTGTAAGCAGACTTTTACTTTTTGTGAACTAAACGCGGCTCAAAAATAAAATTCAAAAGCTTTGCAATACATACTTATTTCGTTTTTTTTTTTCAAATATCAATAGTATTTTTCTACAATTTTATTTAATTTCGTTAAATTTAAATTAAATTTTGAACTAGACCCATTAAATTTATAAAGAAAATTTAATGTTTGATCTAAAAAACAAAGCTAAAATTCTTCTTAGTAAAAAAATAAATACTACATTTATGTCTTTGAAATATCCAATTTCCTTAGGTCAGTCTAACAAAGGGCCATGTCACAGAGTACAATTCCGTTCGGAACCGAAGAAAAAAGGTTTTTTGGCCTTTCAGATACAGAAAAATCCCATTCCGTTCATGAAAACAAAAATGGCTTCATTCCGTCATTTTCTGAAGCGCCAAATAACGTAATGAATTCCGTTTCCGAAAATTGTACTCTCTGACATGGCTGAAAATTGCAAACATTTTCAAAAAATTGTTGAAATTAACTAAATAAATTAATTTAGGGCTTGAATTGTAATAAAATTTTTCCAAGTTATTCTTATTAAGTAGCGTTTCCAAGATCTAGAAATTTATCTGGTCAAAAATTAATTACATGGGAAGCTGCAATCCAGTGATGTCAACTTTTGAGACAATAAACGCGTAAAGACATTTTACGTAATCTTTTTTAAAGGGCTAAATATTTTTTTCCAAAGTAAAACACCTTTGAGTATAAGATCCTTTTACATTGAACTGAATAAAGACACAACTGTAGCTTAAAATGAGGGCTTAGACGGTAATACAATTCGTACGTATTTTGGCAAAAGTGTTTTCTGATCTAATTATTGTTTGAAAATTTTCAAAAAACAGGGTTGTTAACTACATTCACATCCTTTTGAAATTGGTCACCCTAAAATAAAATTAACAGTACTTGGTAGACCATTCTCGTTGTCATCTATGTGATGTAGTGACTTTATATGTTTCATCAGAATTAATTTTAAAGCATAACTCGTCACGTATATAGCAAAACTTAAAATGGATTGTAGTTTTATTTTTATAACTACGAACTTTATTTGTACTTGCAATGTTTTTTTAATTGCACGTTTTTATTTAAAACAGTTTTCACAATTTAATATTGCCAGAAAAACAAAACATGTGATCATCCCGAAACAAAATTAAAAGAGCTAAAAGTAAAAAGGACTGAATTTGCGCGTTTTTTTTAGTTTCGGGCTAAATAGTTTTTTTCGTTTCACTTAAAAAAGGCTTAATCTAGCCCGAAAAGTGCCAAGTTGGCATCACTGCCGCAAATATAAGAGATTTGTTGGTGATTGCTGGCAACAAGTTTTTACAAAACAATTAAATAAAGAGAAATAGAATAAAACTCACTCGATAAAAGAGATATTTTTCTTGCAATAATTATTTTTGTTTAAATATTTGGCTAAAAGTATCTTAAAGATACATTCGTGCATTCAGGTGAGCGTAAGAAAACAGACAACAAGATTTGTATCTCACCTCTTTAAAACCGGTTTGATAATAAATAAATAATCTTTCAATTTCTTAGTAAATTTGAACGAAATAAAAACATATAAATAAAAAACAACAATAGCATTTTCAAACGATTTTTGCTTTTACCATAAAAGTAAATATACGTCTCGAATACTTATACAATAAAAACTATCTCCGCAATACATATGAAAAGTTGTATCTGAGTTGTTAATTTAGAGATTTTTTTTATAGACTTTAAGTGCTTTTTTTCAAATTTCGAAATAAACAGTTTGAAAAATTATTTGTATGTAAACGAATTTAACTTCGTTCACAATGACAGCAACAATTTCGTTTTTTCTTCTATCTTATTTCTTTCCAAAATAATTCATACATGTTCGTTAATTTTTCGAACAAAAATGTTACTAAAGTTTTTTTAAAAATCTGCTTCATCAAAAATTTTTATGGAATTGTTAAATTTTATTTAGTTTCAAATGAAAATTTTAACAAAATGATTTAAAAAATAATAATAAATACGTAATATTGTTGTGCGAACGTTTTCTTAATTTAAAATGTGTGACGTTGCGAAAAAACTTTGCTTTATTGTAAACACCAAGTGAAAATGTTGCTGCCATTGTGAACGAAGTTTTAAGAAGTAAGTATTTTTACTTGTAAAATAAACAATAAACAGTTTTTTTTTCGTTTTGAAATCTTATTATAATTAATTTTTCGCTTACATTTTGCGCACTTTAAAGTTTGTTCCACATTAATGTCAATATTACAAAATGATAATAACTTCAAAGGAAAAAAAAAACATTATGTATTTTTGCATTAGATAAGAAATCTGTGCACTTAAAACACCAGAAGTTTGTTTGTATTTTAGTGGTTTTTTTTATTGTTTGACAAATTGACAAGACTAATTTTCCAACACGAGAGTTGGAAAACTAAGATCTATTATTTTTAATATATTATTTAGTTAAGAATAATAATTACAAAAAAAAAATATAATTATTGCATATTATGCTGTTCATATACTTAATAACTAAGTTTTTATAAGAAACTAATCTCAGACAATCATTTTAATTTGGCGTTAGTTAAATTAGAATCAAGATCATTTAAAAATTGAATGAAATATAAATTGATCCACAACTACAATAAGAGCACAGCCAATAATAACGTTGTAAGTGACAAAAAAAAAAAACGTTTTTAAATGGCAGGATTATTTATTTCTTAATTTTTTTTTTAGATTATCACAAATAATAATAATAAAACGTTTATGCAAAATATGAATAAATTTTAGTTTTAATTACATGCAAATTTACAGTTTATATATTTTTTAGTGGAAAAACGTTTTATGTCCACAATCGCGATGTCAGTTAAAACGTTTTTCTACTACACAAGCGGCTTTAAAAACGTTGTAAAACGATATCGTTTGTATCATTTTGTTAGTAACTTAAAACGTTCTTTCACTGGCTGACTCTTTTTATCGCATTTTGACGGCGTTTATTAATTTCAAAACTTGTAAACATCAGTCACATTTTTGTTCGAAAAATTAAAGGAAAATATACGACAGGAAGAAAACCCAAGTTGTTGCTTGCATTGTGAATGCAGCTTTGTTCACAATAGCAGCGACATTTTCACTTGGTGTTCACAATAAAGCAGCAATTTTTTTCACAACCACACACATTTTCTACTAAGAAAACGTTTGCAAATTGTGCGCAGAACACTTTTTCGTATTTATTAAGTACTGTTTTTTAAAACATTTTGTTAAAATTATCATTCAAAACAGAATAAAATTATTAAAACATAAAATTATGCAAAAAGCACTCCCAAGCTCTTGATACCATAATTTTCTAATAAATGTTGGTATTGATATTAAATTTGGCCACGATAATCTTCATAATAGCTACAATGTCAATTTCTGCACCCTCCCTAAAATTCCCTTAAGACTAAAAATTCTCATACAGATGTGACACAAAGAATCTTAACCTCATAACTTATTTTGTTTTTCCGGTCTTATAATTGCCTATGGGTCCCAAATAGGGCTTCTTTTCGAAAATTTGTCTGTAATTTCTGTGGTGTAGGGTACAAAAAATTTTATTTATTTTGTTTAATTTTATTGTAAAAAAAAGTTGTAAACACACCCAGAGTAAAAACATGTTTCAATATGGATGGTCACCCTCAACAGAACTATTTTTAAAGAAAATTTTTAAAATATTATGTTTAATTTAAACATATTATTGTCACCGACAACCATATTATGGTTAAATTAGTCCTTCATAAAGAAGCCACAATCATATAATGGTTGCCTCCGAACATGTTATGGTTAATTATAAGTAACATATGTTTAACACTTATTAAAGCATGGTTGGTTTTCAACCATAGCATATTGCTCTTGGAAATTATTGCCATATTTAACCATAGAATGTTTTGCCTCAAAACCATACATTTTGGTTCCCTCGTAAATACGTATTTTTTGTAATTCAAAGTCTGAGCATTCTTCTCTAAATCGTGCTTGTTTGTAGACAGCCTCTTATAGTTAGTAATTAAAACCAATATGTTTTTGGGAAAAAAAAACGCAAAAGCAACGTTTTTATAAAAGTTTATACAAGTTTTCATTTCCGTTTATGAAAACTGAACTTTTTATTTTTCGTTTTGTTGTTTATTACTAGGGATGCGATTTCCATGCAAATGCATGTTTTTTGTCGATAGTCTAAAAACGATGACGACCAAATATCTATCTGAATCATCGATTTGTTTTTGCATATTGTTGCATATATTAGGAAAAATGCATATTTTTGCATATTTAGGTTTTAAATGCATATTTTTGCATATTTTGAAATTGATGTGTAATTGTTTCTTTAATTTCACACACAAAAAAACCTTCCAAAAAAATTTTAAAATCAAAAAATAAATTCTCTAAGACTTTGCTTTCAATACAGGATATTCAAGATTTCGACAAAAGATCCTTCTACAGTGGTATCCCGGCTTAACGAATTATATATTGTCAGGCCCTTTCGTTATATCGAAAAACTCGTTATATCCCGAAGTTTTTTTAAATGCATTTTTATAAATAAAACAATAATATTTTAATAAAACAAAGTAAATTCGTTTATTTCCATTCATAACACAAACAAAAAATAAATACTTCATATCATTTTCAATTAAATAAGTACATAGTGGAGAGCAAAACTAATAATAATGAACTTATTTGTCTGTTTTCGAAGTGCTTTAATCGAGTATTGAACTGCTTTTTCCTCGAGCTCTCTTAGCACAATTTTTTTTTGACGTTTCGATATTGTTTTTATCTCTCCATTTAATACACTGTTCAAAGTTTCAAAGTTTGTGTATATCTAGGGCTTTTGCTTTTAATATAGGATCACTAATAGGAATGTTTGCCTTCCTCTTGTTTTGAAACCAATTAAACAATTCTGTTTCCATTCTTGGAAACTCACCTGTGTTAAAGGCCCTTCTATTCGTTGATCCGAAATTAGTCTTTTCCATTTCGCTCAAAAGTTTCCGTTTTGATTTTATAATTGTGCATATTGATGACTTTGGCAGCTGATATTTATTAGATAAAGCACTTAGTCGCAGGCCCTTTTCATAGTCGTCAAAATTGTTTAATTTTTCTTTAAGAATTAAACCTTTACTTTTGGGCATTTTGACGTCAACTTTACAAAAACTTCACAAAAATTACGTAAAATTTGAAACAGAAAACAAACATTTGTTTTGTAAAAAGAAGTAAAAAATTACTTTATAATGTAAAAATCTTAAAGAGAATGGATGCAAATATGTTTGCATTCATTCATTCTATTTTTTTTTTTTTTTCAAATCTTTTTGTGAAAATTCGTTATATAGAGTACAAAAAATTGCTGTTTGTTCGTAATATAAGGTACTCAATGAAAAATATATGACCATACGTTAAATCGCGAATTCGTTAAACTGAGTATACGTTAAACCGGGATACCACTGCATTTTAAACCGATGGATCACCTTACATGCTTAAGGCTTCCAATGGGCTTAAAATATTTTATCCAAAACTGTTTCAAATTACTTGCTTGGCACATGGCTTATACCGCGTTGCAGAGGAAATTAGAAGCCAAAACAATAATATTCCAATTATCCTTTGGTTACCCTTTCACCGCAGCCAGTATTACCAAGATAGGGACCCTGGCTAGATGCTTCAGTATTATATTCAAAATATGTATGTTGAGTAATTTCAGAATGTTATTGAAGAGTTTGTTGATACCGTTGATTATGCAACTAAAAAAGAAAAGAAATATTAAGTTTACATAACATAAGAAGTCAATTAGCATTTGTTTTTTCCAACTGCGGATACCTATATTGGTGAAGCAATAACTAAATTTGAGGGATTTTGTTCACTTAATATTCAGGTCAAATTAATTGATATATTTTTCTTTATTAAAAACAATTTTTATGAAGTTTTTTGAGGTCTTAAGTGCATATTTTGTATTTTTTTTTAGTACATATTTTGGATTTTTTAACGCATATTTACATGTAAATCCAATCCCTATTTATTACATATTGTTAAATAAATTGCAACGTTTTAAAATCATTTGTTTTTTAAGTTAAAACCCCATAAATCGTTTGTATTAAATTTTTACCTCGTTAAATCGAAATCCCTTTGTTATAAAAACTCCTCTAATTCGTTAAAAGCAGTCGTGATTCTACTGTGAGTCTACTATATAACAGTAAAATTTGCATAACTGATTCAAGTATACACCATATTGATCCTCATGAACTAGTTAGTCTATAAAAAACATATCATTTTTAAAAATATGATTGTTGTTTTTTTGTATTATAAAAGTTATTATAGGTAATATAACGGTTTTTTTATTTTTTTTTTTTAACAAAAATAAAAGTTACTTTTTATATAAATGTACGAGTTGTAAGATTTTAGTTGACTTTTACTCGTTATTTCAATGTGTTATCATCATGAGGATTTCTCATGCACTTTAAATTAATACTAAAATTCAGCTTAATTATTATATATTTCAAATATTTCTTTAGTGTGAACTTACCTTAATACTTTTTTTAGAGTCGTTTTATGGAATAATTTAAACAAATATCAACAAAACATCTTGGGACTTTCTTGTATCATTGAAACATTTTAGAATGGAATAATCAAAGCATCCACAAAACGAAAGTTAGAGAGATGTTTAAATGACTGGCATTCCTCAGTGCTTCTTTAAACGAGTATAGTTTTCAAAACAAACAAAAAAGATACAGAAATCATCGAAATCGTGTATCCATTATGTTTACAATTGTTAGAGAGACAAACAGTGTGAATATGTTTTTGTTTGTATTGTGGAAGAAGAACAATAGAAAAGCCGAATAAATCTTTTGTTTGAAATATCTAAAATATACCAAACCAAACTTAATCGAACGCATTATTGTTTCATTTAAAATTTGACATGAGCCATATTTGAAATTCATCTTTCAGCCAAGTCAGTATGGGAATCGATCCCACCATTTCAAAATTAAAATAAAAAATAAAAAAATAAAATGCTTGACCTGCCTCTTTTTAAGAGATTGTTTTCTCCGAAGAAAAAGAAAGGTTTACTTGGTTTAATGTTGCATGAATGTCTAAAAAGTTTTCATCTGTACGGCTTAAAGCCAGCCCTTTTACTTCAAGATCTTTAACATTCTTTTCGTTTGAAATATCAAATCGTCTTTTGTTTTTGGGTTTTGGGTTTTGTTAATTCTAATTTTATGATTTTATCAAATTATAAATGATTCTTCATAATTATAAAATGTTTCTTTTTTTGTTTAGATTTTTCTTTAATTATGTGCGATTTGAGAATTGAGCGAGTGAGAGCTGCGAGAACAAACTGGTTTCAAATCGAATTCGTTGTGGTGCGCGGTTCTCGTGAATATTCAAATCATTTGTTTAACAAACCCCTAAAGGTTTTATCGGTTTCATACAATTTTCTTAGGAAAAAATATCCATATTTACATAAGTATGTATGTATAATAAGTATGTGTGTGGTTTTGTGAACTTTTGTAAAGGAATTTTTAAAACTGATCGCCAACAAGACACAAATTCGTTGGATGCGCAAGTATTTTTTTTCTTAAATTTTTGTATTTTTAAGCTTTTATGTTTTTGTTTGTAGCGACAGCAATTATCTTTTAACAAACATGAAGTTATTTTGCACAAAAGAAAAAGATTTTTATTTCTTACATTATTTTCGTCCAAAATTGTGTATGTCTGTCCGTGTGTTTGTATGTGTGTGTGTATAAAAGTTGATAAATGTAGAATGTATGTTTAAAAAAAGAAGACATAAGTTACGGGTCCAATAACAATGTTAAACACGAATTTCATGTGTGTCACTTAGCAGCACTACACGGAGAAAAATTTAATGATTTGAAGGCATAATTTATTTACTTAATATTGGGATAAAAAAGTATGACTTTTAGATGGCAGTGCTAATATTTTATAAAATATTTATAAGGAAAAATTCCAAACAACTGTTTAAAATATAAGTGTGTGTGTTTTTTTCAGTGCATTTAAAATATGCCACAGATAAAACATGTAGAAACTTATGTTTGTTTGTCTTTGAAAACGGAGTGCTTTTTTAAAAAAAAGATCATCATCAAGTAGAAGAAGCAAATGAAGGAGTAGACCTTATTCTACTTAATCTTGGTGTAAAGAGAAACCAAAGATGACAACCACAGCATGAGGCCTTAAATGCATAAATGCTAAGGTTGCAAAAGCAAACAATAAACAGCATTCCAGCGGTAAATCAAGAAGCTTACTAAGGATTCCAAACAACCACAAATGCAATGAGAAACATCAAAAGCATGGCCTGGAGAAACTTTTTTCGCTAAAAACTACGTTTGTTCGTGCTGAAGTTGGAAATTTCGTAGCGATGCCAAACTAGAGATAACAACTGAAAAAGTAACTTCTTTTATGGTATGATTCCTAAAGGGCCTAAAATGTCTTGTTAAATAATGACCAGATCAAAAAAAAAAAAAAAAAAAAAAATAACAAAACAAAGTCGTGCCTTTTTAAGCTTTTTATAACAATAGTAAAGAAAAACATGGGCTCAAATAAAAACAAAATCAAGTAAATCGTGCTAATTTGTTACTGTTTCCGAACTTTTTGTTTTCTTCGTATTTTTTTGTTTTTTTTTTTTTTGCCTTAATGTCCCTTTAAGCCGGAATGTAATTAATGATGATGATCGAAAGTAAAAGCCCAGCATCAGCAATCAAGGACTTAACTATTTGAACCAACATCAACGACAAGGGGAATACACCACTGTGGTTGCAAACCTCAACATTAGTGTATAACAAAATACATAAATTCCAAAATATTTACTCGTATCAACAACCTTGAAGCTGTGGTTCTTGGTAACGTTAAACAAACTACCAATAAAAAACAATATGTATTAACACATAATAAATACCCGAGTTTTACATTTAAATAATATTTATTTACTTGCTTTGTGAAAAAAAAACTTAAAGAAAAAAAAAACCCATACATATTTAAATCCCACTTTAGGAAAATGGTAAAAGGCGCATAAGAAAATAAAGAAAAACCCAACACATTCTCTTTTTATATACACAATAATAAAAACAAAACCTCAAACGACCTCAAGTCTTCAGCCAAAGTTGTTGTGATTGAGGTGGATTAAACATTATTTTAGCCAAATCAGAAAAACAACAGTCCATCTTAAGCATCTCTCAACGAGCCAGTCTGCCAGCTAACCAACCATTCAACCCATTCACTCAACCCATTTGAACAGTTTGACAAACAAACCTCAATATTTATCCCTACAACCAACTTTGCAACTTCAATAGTGGCCCAAGAGTTTTACAAACAAAATACACATGAACACGGCAACGAAGATCGATCGGTACGAAAAGTACAAAGTCTAGAACTCGACCACGTTTATCGTGCAGCAATCTGAATACATACACACACATGAGTACATTTTTATGTATTCATATGTAAACAAAATTTGTTTGGATGTAGTTTGTGCAATGAAAGTTAAGTAGATGGTGAAGGGAATGATGACGCGAAGGATAAAGTGGAGGTACACAAATTGTAAGCTCAAGCATCTTTATGCCACGAGCACTATGCAAGCACTTAAAACTAAAACATACATACTCATACTTGTTACTAGGACGTGGAGTTTCATGCAATTATTATTAAAAAATATGCGATATAAACATGCTAAAAAAATTCAAAATATGCTTTAAGATTTCGTAAAATATGCATATATTATTATAAGAAAAACTGACAGTGTACCTACTGTATTTTTATACCCTTCACCACAGGTGGTGAATAGGGTATATATAAGTTTGTCATTCCGTTTGTAATTTCTATTATATTGATGTTAGTTAGACCCTATAAAGTATATATATTCTGGGTGAAATGGATTTTCCGAAGACCCCATATATGATGGGGACCAGGTTATTATACATTTATGTCACGTATAGTCCGGAATTGTTTGCTTTTGAAATTCAGCAAGATCGGTCCACAAATGGCTGAGAAATGAGTAAAAAACCACGACTGCCTCAAATTTTTTCCTTTAAAGGTCCAATTAGGCTTGACATTACCATACCAATACTGTATTACTAAAACGACATAAACATACCAAACAAACCAATTAAATTTTGGTTTCAACGGTCATACAGTGGCTATGGTAATACAGTGTTGGTTATGTGTTTTTTTTGTTGTTTTTTTATACCCTTCACTACAAGTGGTGGATTTTATTTGTAATTTGTTTTATTTTTCGCAGAAACATACACATTAATGCATGTACATGATATGCCGCTCAAATAAAGAAACAAACTCATAGACTCAATATATTTTAATTTAACGCTTCTTCAGTAAAAGCATTCGCAGCCGAGTTGTTAAGTTCTCGCCTGAGACTGAGTATATTGCCAGTTCGAATCCCAAAAATAATTTTTTTTCATTTTTTTATTTAATTTTTTATGTACTAAAAACGATTTTAAGATTATAAAACGAATTTCAAACATCAACTTTGGCAAAAGAGGAAGCCCGGTACATATATAAATTTTTTGTTTTTTTATATTCTTCGGCATGGCGAAATGAAAAGTTGGCGTGGCTCAATTAATATTTATTTATACCTTTCTAAAGAACGTTATTTATGTTTATAACTTTTTGTTCTTAGCTCATCATGGTGAAGGGTATATAAGATTCGGCATAACCGAATATAGCACTCTTACTTGTTTTAAGAATTAAGTTACTTTTGCTTCCAAACATCACATTTTTGAAACGTAAACTTAATTTTTATTGGCTGTAATAAAGTTTAATAACTATATACAGCGAAGTCTTATTTATCTAACAAGATACTTTTAACAAAAACAAAATAGGGTCTAAAAAAGTTTCTGTCAAAAATTTGTCTTACAACCAACTCATACGAGGGCTTTTATGACGGCGTTTTTTCTTCATTCCCTTTTCAAGCATCTCCCAAAAATCCTTTGAAAATCCCTGACACTTCAAGTAAAAATATAATACTTAAAAAGAAGAAAAGAAATTAGTTTAAAGAGAAATATAAGAAAATGACATAAAACACAAACAGAGTCTTTTGGTTTACCCCTTTTCGTTCTCTACGCCGTTAGCCTACAATAAGAGACGCCTAACAATAAGAGACGTCGAAAAAGCGACATCGTAAAAGTCCCCGTGTGAATTGGCTGTTATTAAAAAAACACAGAAATGCAATCTATTCTCGAGGAATTTCAAGCTATGCATTTTCTTTTTCTGGAACCAACTGTACAAACTGGATGTGCGTTTAACACTTCATAAATTACAACACCAGTTTTAAGATTTTTGTCAAACAAAAATATCTCGATAGACATCGAACGGTGATTTTGCTCAGAAATGCTTTTTTAAGCATTAAAATAACAGCAATTTTCAATTTTAAAAAAGTCATTTATTGTCACCAATTTTTTAAAATAATTTCATAAATTTTTGTTTGCTTACAATTGTTTCATTGTAACAACACCAAAAATCAATAGAATGAAGACAAAACATATGCAAAGCATATACTTTTTCCATCAAAATATGCAAACTTTATATGCATTTTTAAGCATTATATGACAAAAAATGCATTAACGCTAAAATATGCACAAACAAATCGATGCCACTTTTCAGTAAAAATTATGATTCGGATAAATAACTTATAAAATCATGCGCTTGCATGAAATTCCACGCCCTTCTTATTACAGTCGACACCACGATTGCAATCCTATGCATGCGTCCAATTGAAACACATACATTTGTACAGTAATACGTTTGATAAAGTATACGATCATTATTAGGGTCGTCCAAATTGAAGACGCCGTTATTGCCTACCCGTTTCAAAGAAAAAATATTCATATCTTCTTTTTTATAAAATTTACTACATTACGATAAAATCTTAAAAATTTAACCCAAATAGAACTTATTTTGTAAAAATGTTAGAAATCTATCTAATCTTTAATTTACCTTCATATATACGAGGGAAAACCTAATACAGATACATACATATGTACATGAGTTTTAGCAATATCTTTTGAAGTTGTTAAATACGATGATGACCCCACCCTTAAGGCTCAGTTAGCCGGGAGTAACAGTAACGTTGCAAATCAGCTGCTTTATTTTGTTGTATGTAAAGCAATTAGAACGATTATAGTTAGCAGTAAGATGTTACGTCTTAATCTGTGAGAAATATATTGGTCTTACTTTTTTTACGGTAAGGTTAAGTTACTGCTACTCCCGGCTAACTGAGCCTTTAAGCTCAAATTAGACGTGACATAAGCTCAAATTAGACGTGACATAAACATAGGAAAACTGTATTAACATAACCACTGCACTACCAAAATGACATAAACATACCGTACAAACCAATTCAATTTTGGTTTCTAAATTCGCCGCTACGGCTGTGGCATTATGGTTATGTCACGTCTAATTTGAGCTTTAGTGTTGGTTCACACTCTTCAAGTTTAAGTCGTTAAGTCATGAGTTTTTAGGAGAGAGAGAGAGAGAGAGTGAGAGAAATGACATTCTCTTCTCCATTCTCTTCTAAAAGTTCAAGTCTTGAAGGCTTTAACTTGTAGTGTGTGAATCTGCACTTAGTTTAAGTATGAATAGAAGATCCTCGATAACTCGATATTATATTTTAAGATTTAAAGCAAATATTTTCAAAAATATTTTTATTATTTACGATAAAAATACACAATTTTAAATTTCTACTTGCAAAATTAACTACTGGAAATATAAATTAAACAAATACAATAAAAATTTTGTACGAACGAAGTTAAAACGACAAAAAAACATGTCTTTCTAACACATTTATAGAGTTTTTTTTTTGACAGCTAAATTAGGATTTAGGAAAGATACGGGCTTTAAGTTTAAGTCGTCTATTATGCAAATCAACATGAATTGAAATATTTTCGTTATGTTATAGAAGGGAACGCTGTTATTGTTTATTCATATTGTTGAAGTTGTTAGTGTTTTTGTTGTTGTTGTTGGGTTTTGGTTTACGGCAAATGCATTAATGACGAAACATTTGATAAACACTTGGATGGAATATTCGAACACACATGCAAACATGGTGTAAGCAACAAATACAACAATATCAGATGCATTAAAAAATGTACAAACACATAAGCAAACATTTGAATGTTGTAAGCAAGTAGATGCATTTTAACATTAAACATTTACTTATAACTTACAAAGGATTGTTCGATCATTATGACTATCATCCTTAGCTTCGTGATTATGACGTGTAATAACTCTTTTTTTATTTATTTATTTTTTACTTACGATCAGTTTGTTGTTTGCAGCAACAACAGAGAAAAGTCATGATGAAATTTAACCCTTAAATGTTCAACCACTGATTTTGTTACCATTTTAATTTAAATTGCATTATCCAAAACCAAACCAAGAAATAAGTATATTTTTCATTTAATCAAGAGAAATCGGTTGTGAACAATAAAAAACTGTTTAAAACCATTTTTATGGATTATCGGCAAAAATATTTATTTCAGGGTGAAACCTATTCGTATGGAGGATTAAGTAATTAACGGGTTGATTTTGAACATTTTCTATACCAAACAAATGTTTTGCCTTTTGGCTATTTTTAAAAAAAAGTTTGACCCTATCGTGCTTTTAACAGAGGGACAGATGGACAATACGGAAGGACATGGCTAAGTAATTTTTTTTTTAAATCACAACAATATCCAAAACAAGTACTTTCTGGAGTCTCTGGTCATTCGATTTTTCAGAATTGATTTAAATAAAAAAAAAACGGCACATAATGCCCGTAATCTCTACAAAAATAAATCTGGTCGTGTTCGTGCCTAACAGTTATTTTTACCTATTTCAACGTTTATATTGCCTACGTGTTTTTACCGTCAGGTTTCTTTTAAAATATGGCAGCATTTACACCATAGGTTTCTATACACAGATAGATTTCTTTTTGTAGAAATAACATAACTGAACAATAAATATACAACTACAAATAGAAGTTCAACCAAAGCAAAATCACTTTTTTATGCATAAAGAACCGCGAGTGAAAAATTTAATTTTGAACATCAAAACTATTCTTAGAATCTAATTATTTTTACAATTACCGATCCTAAGTTGCCAGAAGTAATTTATTAACACCTTAAATACCTCCAAAATGGCCCTTTGTTCCTTATAGGAACTAAACAATATATATATATATATATATATAATACCTCAAATGGCAACAAAGTGCAGTTAAGGGTTAAAAAATAAAGTTTACAATTACAACAACTTCAAAATAAACTTTATGTTACGTTTAAAAGAAACTGCAAGAAAAAAAATAAACAACAACAGCAAGAAAAAAGTAAGCGGCATTTTTAAGCAATAAAGATGGATTCTTGGTATTTTACAAGCAACTTAATCTTCTTCTCAAAATTCCAACATAATGATCATTAAAAATATAATGAATTTGTATAACATATTAATTATAGAGACGAATTAAAACACAAATCTAAAAAAAATCTGTTAAAAATTTTAATAATCAATATGAGCAAACTGACAAATATTTTGATGATGATAATATTGTTATACCTATGGGACATATGGGCAAACATTTAACACTGCAAAGTAATGAATTTAATAACTCTTCTGGAAATAAAGCTTTAAAAATACATAATTCTTTAGAAACTGTATTGCGGAATATTAAATTCTATTTTCTAAAAGTAATCAATTTTTTCGAACTTTTGCTGTAATGGCTGCGAATTTTTGAAAAAAAAATTCAAGACTTACACAAACACTATTTTCAAAAATTGGACAGATTTGTTAATGTCAGCCAAAATCGGTCTAGGGTAGAACCAAAAATCCATTTAATCAGAGAAAATCTAAATAAGCTAGACGTTTCTTTATAGATCGATACTTAAAAAAAAGATAGTTGCACGATTTTGAATTGTTTATACATATGCCTAATAGAAGGCCTTATTTAGCAGTCACAAGCCCTTCTTGCCGCATTGCATACTTATTTATTTTTTACACAGGTTGTCATTGCGAGCAAGCCCTTCTACACTCTCTTTAATATCAACTTCGATCCCTTCCTAAAGAAGGGAGTAAGGAAGGGGACTGATAATAAAGAATAAATAAAACTGAACAACTTCCTTTCTCCCTTCTTATAGAAGGGAGTTGCGAATGTGTACTGAATATTCTGCAAGGTCTTTCAAAAAGAAATTTATACCTTCTAGAAGACGTACTTCTGAAGGCAGGATATCATAGGAAGCGAATCTCTTAGAAAGGAGTATAGTGGCCTTCAAAAAGGCCTGCCACTTGCGGTCCTTTCAATATTTACCGCTGGGAAGTGTCCTCTTTATCCTCTTTTTAAATTACACCATTTTCCAGTTAAATGCATTTTTAACTTATTTGAAAATGAATTATTTAACCATTAACTAGTACAAAAGCCATAAAGATTGTCCTCAAATCCATACAAAATTGTGTAAGACCATACAATGTTCATTAGTATATGTATGTATGTATGTATGTTGTGCTTGTGTGTATTGAATTTGAAAACATAAAGAAATGTCAAGTACCATAATGTCATAAATTTGTATACGCACTAAAATATATCTAAAATTAATGAGCAGATTTTTATCCTTTTGTAAATCTCTGTTAAGAAAATCTCAAATTTCTTCTTAAACTGCAACTACACCTACCTCACCTGTCTGTCCACAAAACGAAATATGGGTTCGTCCTATCTCAGTTCGTTTAAGCAGCATGTAGCTGCTACACACAGGTTGTCTGTCATCCATACATCGGTCGATACAAGACTCTTCAAAGTACAAGAAAAACAAACAGGTAACAAGTACAAAAAACACAATAAAAAACCTTTAAAACCTGATCGTTTTTGGAATTCCCAAAATACAACAAACGAAAATGATAAAAATACAGACAAACTGACATATTTTTTTTGTACTTTTGAACTTGTGAGTTCAAACAAGTACGAGTGCTTTAAGAAAAAGAACAACAAGATTAGAGAGCAATAAATTTAGAAACACAAAATCAATAATCCTTTGGCGCATCTGCTTGAGCGTATAATGAACATCGGCGTAACTAAAGTGTACAACACCTTAAAACAAAAGACCAATGCAACAAACACATCTACAAAAACAATACTAAGAACAGAAACAAATGTTATCGCTTTTTGCCTTAGCGTTCATCGCTCTCCTCTTAAAGACAAAAAAAGTCAATGCCGAAAATTCATACTTCTCTATTCTTTTAAACATTTTTCCTAATTTTTGTTTTTGGTTAATTTTGTTTGTGCTGCTGCTCCTCGCCTGGTGCTGGCTAATATGAACTTGTATCCTGCTGCGTGTGGCGTGGAACTCAAGTGGTTGGCTTGCTCGAGTGCATCATCTATTGTTAATAAATCCAACAACCACTTGAACGTAACAAAGAAATTCTTTCCATTTTCTTTTTGTAAAATTATCTGTTGTTACGCCTTCAAAAAAGTTATTTCAAATATTAAACGAACATTAATAGAAATTATAATTGTCAATTCGTCTTCATTATCAGTACACAGTATATTCACTTATTTTATATTGGCCGAAATAGAAATAACAGCGTATTAAATCGCCAACGAATGTTTGTCAGTAAAAAATTAATAAATAAAACCAAAATTATATTTGTCAAATCGAAGTCGTCCTTTCTGTTTTCTGTTTACTGTTTTCCGCGAAGCGAACTTTTTAGATTTTTGTACTATTTTTATGATTCAAACTTTTAAAATTTATCTTATAATGCAAACTTTAAGCATATATTTAATTATAAATTAATTTTCTAAATGCAAGCATTTCAATCACAATAAATCCAAATTGATGTCCGGCAAATTATTAAAGCGAATTTTTAAATTGTGGCCCAAATGTTGTATGTATTACATCTACCAAAGTTTTTTGGCTTTTCCAACCAAATATTATTTTTCAGCGTCCTTAAAATTTCGATTTTAACTCGTCTTTAACTAAATACAAGAGAAGTCCAGAATATGATAAGGGCTTGCAATATCGAAATCATAGAAATTTTATCGTTAACACCAATTTCGATGTCGAAATTTAAAAACTGTTTTTCGTACCCATAAATTTACTTTAAAATGTGAAAATATAGTTTTTCCTTTTACTAATTTTTCAGATTTTTAGCCACAAGTAGTGATAAACAATTAAAAGTTATGACTAGGGCGTTTATTATTTATAAACATGCGCATAAAACATGATTCATATCGCATCAACAATTTGACGATTTTTGTCACAGACAAAAACATCTTGGTAGACATCGAACATAATTAAAATAACAGTAATTTTTAATTTTAATAAAGTCAATTGTAAATATATGATAAAATATATGCACAAACAAATTGATGCCATTTTCAGCAAAAATTATGATTCGGATAAATAATTTATTTACTTAAAATTTAAACCTTCAAGAAAAAAACTTGGATTTGCATGAAATTACACCCCAGAACCTCCAAGAA
The DNA here is from genome assembly GCA_963931875.1 of Pollenia griseotomentosa. Taxonomy (NCBI): domain Eukaryota; kingdom Metazoa; phylum Arthropoda; class Insecta; order Diptera; family Polleniidae; genus Pollenia; species Pollenia griseotomentosa. The sequence goes on along the minus strand of OZ007564.1, from coordinate 2,904,940 downwards.
CCTATCCTGAATATTTTGTATCGTTATAAACTTGCGAGAGATGGTTGTGCGGCCAAGATCTAGTCAGCCAAATAGTTTTTGAAATACTGATTGCTAACTAAATGCCCGGTATTGCAAACCCTACATTTTATAAAAACAAACCAAGCCAAAAATCTTGAAAAAACTTTGTTAACTGATACTTGTGCATGTTTTTAAAACAAAAATCTATTGGATTAAAAATAAATATTTTTCTTTTTCGTAAAAATGTATCTAAAATTTTAAGCAAAAAAAAAAAAAAAAAAATTTTCTAATTTTACTTTAGAAATAATTGTTACTGTTTATGATTTTTAATCCAATTTTTTTCATTTTAAATCATTTATTCAAATACAAATTTAATAAAAATTAAATTTGATAACCACAAGCCTGATCTTAAATTAAAAAATTAAAAAATTTGAATTAAGTTCCTTCCTTCAGTAAAAATAATTTAATTCAATTAAATTTGATGAACTCAATCAAGCCTAACTAAAAAAAAATATCAAAATTAAAAAATTAACAGTTCAACTAAAAATCGAAATTGTTTTAATAAATTTTAAATTAAACCTTTAATAAAAAATAAATAAAATTCTACGGGGCGAAATGTGCACATTAAGGGGGTCTGCATTAGACCCCTGTAAAATATTATTAATTTATTTTTAGTGTAAGAATCCGTGCTTTGGCCTTCAATTTTGAATATAACAACAATAGCATTGTAGTATTGCAAAAAAGCATATAACTGTATTTTGACGACTTTTAAGTTCGTGAAAATAGTGTCGGAAGCTTCCATGACTCTATGCGACAAAAAATCAAGAGAAGGGTTAATATGGAGAGAACTTGAATCAATACCAGGTTTGCCGTTGAAAATTTCGAAAAAGTGTCATAAAAAGGGTACTTAAGAAAATATGGGTAAACTAGATTTTGCGACCAAAAAAGGGTTTTATTGCTTTATGTTGTATAAGAACCAAAGCTTTATTATTTTAAGTTTAATTCAAAATGTTTTTAGTTTTAATTAATAATTATTGATAGTAAATAAAATATTAAAGTTTAAAAAATAGACTTTTTTGAAATATACATACTTAATTCTGACCTTTTTTTTAGCAATTTTTATTTGATTTAAAGTAAGACAAAAAAAATATTAGAATATGATTCGAGAACTTTTATTTTTTCTCATACATCAGTGACGCACACTAGTGCACATATTTGTTCTTCTGAAAATGTGCGTGTTTGTGAATCTGGCTTAAATTCAAGTTCGAATCTTCGAATTTGTTTTCTTTAATTTATTGCTTTTTAAAGAAAAGTCTTGTAAATGGCTTATTTAAAGCCGCACAAATTGATATAGAAACAAAACCGTTAATGCATTTGTGAGCACTTGTCCAAAACAAGAAAACCAAACTCAAATAGTCGTATCTATTAAGAAAAAATATGTATGTATTCAATTTAAGAACCTGTTAAAATTATAAATAATAAAACACGAATACGAACATACGATCGCCACAACCCAACTCAGACAAATATTTGAGATTGTCAAAGTTAAAAACTCAAATTGAATTCGAAATAAAAAGCATCGAAAAAAACTCTTAAATCCGCTTAACAATTAAAACTAATTGTGACAAATTTTAAAACAGAATTTAAAAATTATTTCCCTCTTGCCATGAACTGGTGTTTTGACATTTTTTTCCTTTTAATTTAACAAATCGTTTCGAAAATCTATCGCTCTTGTTTCAGTTTTGTTTTTGTTCTGTCGCTTTTGAAATATGTATGTATTTTGTGTGTTTACGATTGTTTTCGTTGGTTGCTGTTTATTGCTTTTGTAGTCTTTATTTGATTGTCAGTCTGTCGGTGTGTTTGTCATTTTGTTTAGAGTGAGTGGTGGTGACGTTGCCGGTGGTTGTGGTGTTAAAATAAAAGCTCAAATGCGCATGCGTACAAATGTATTTCAATTTCAGCAAGCCGGTTCCATATCTTAACAATTATTTGTTGATTTTTGGCATACGTTGTTGTTTTCTAAAGAAACAAAAAGTATCCATGTGTTGTGTACCTAAAAAAAAACTTACAAAATATTCACATTTACTTGCAAGCGAGAAATAAAAACAAACAGAAATCGTCATACAAAACACTAAAACACATCGTACCAGCACTTTGAAAAGTTTATAAACCTCATGCACTCACAGATTCACACACACATACTCGCTCATGATTTAAGCGTTTCTTGGTTATTTCATTTTCAGGAGAGAAGAAAAAAAAAAAAATAAACCAACAAACTTTATGTGTGACTTTTTAATGGTTTTGTAAACAAACACAGTCAACAATTCAAACGCTTTAACAACAAAAACAAAATACATATTTTGTTGTATGTATTTAAGTACATATGTTGTTGTTGTTTAAAATATCATGACTTTCATTTATTTAATATATTTTCAAATTTAAGTTACAATGTTATGCACAGCAAAAAAGAGCTTGTACACAAAATGTTTGCATTGAATGCAATTCATTATATTTACGAATAATAAATATGTAGTACGAAAGTGTTCATATTTTTCAATTTCAAACAAAATTTAGAAAGCTTGAACACAGAAAATTGTTTTAATATGTTTCGGCAAAAACCTTCAATAACTCAATTAAATTACACAAGAAACTTTTAACTTTTAATATTAGCGATAATTTACAACCAAATATGTGAAATTATCTGCCAAAACGGCAAAATGTTGAATAAGTTTGCTATTTATATTCGGCTATGCAGAATCTTATATAATCTTCACCGTGGTAACATAAGAAGAGAAAGTTGTACAAATACCGCTCTTAAGATATAAATAAATCTATTTTGTGCCACGCCCATTCCACTTTTTGTCGAATGTTGCGTTTAGGAGGTTTATGGGTAAAATAAAATTGCTCATATTTATTTTGCTATTTATGCACCAATCTGGCTGAATTAAAAAAAAATTGCTAGGGTCATCGGAAAATCCGTTCTAACATACACTCGGACATCGCTAAATCAACTGTGATGTAAAAATATAACAACTTAGTCGCCATCATATATGGGGCCTTCAAAAAACCCATTTCAATGGACAAACGGACTGCCGCACAGACGGATATTGTTAAACAAGCTTCGCTATTGACATGGAACTAGAATACACATTTTAAAGACTTATATATATACTTTATAGGGTCTAAGATCAATATTGTAGAAACTACAAACGAAATGACAAATTTATATACAGTAATTTTGACTTAGCTGCACAATCTCCTTTGCACGATTTTTTGTGCAGGTAACTCAAAAAAGCAGCTATCTTAAATGTATTTAGCTGCCTAAATGTGCAGGTACGCAATTGTGGTTACCTGCATAGAAGTGCAGCTTAAGTAAGGTGTTTGAAAAAGGAGTATCAACGTTTTTATTAATAAATTGATAATAACAATGACGTTCAAACAACCTGTATTAATTTTTTATGCATTTTTATAAAGAACGAGATAGCCAAAATGGTAACAATAAAGTGTGGAACAGAAAAGTTGGTGTAATACAACGTTAAGAATAGCGCTGCAAGCTGTCAAAAGTTAAAAACGGCAGTTTCAAAGTAGTGTCAACAGAAAACGTAGTTGTAGTAGTCGTTGCAGTTGAAGCGCAAAATTCGAAATTTTGAACTTTGTTGCGCTACAGAGCATTCGTCAGCTTCAAAAACTACTACAACTACTTTATTCTGTTCCAGACCTAAGATTTGCTATTCCTTTCATATAATAGTGGTAAAGTTGCAGTAACCACAACCCATATGCATAAATGTAGGTACATGCAAACAAAATAAATGAATTATAATAATACCAACTTGACTTGTTTGCGATTTTTGTTTTTATAAACACCTAAAATTGGATATTTATGTGAAAAAGTGGCCACCACATTTTGTCATGTGTGCAGGTAACTTTGATGTTTTATATGAAAATATTTTAACGCTGCCCAAAAATATGAAAAATGTGCAGGTATACAAAATGCACGTAAACAAGGATTTTTAAGAATAATTACAGAAAATATGTAATTTGGGCAGTTAAGTCAAAGTGCAGCTAAGTTGAATTTTTTGTATGAAAATAATTTTAAAATGCCAAAAATTTTGGGCTCTTATCTTAAATATGCAGGTAAAGAAAGTGCACTTAAAAAAGGAATTTGTATGGGATTATAAAGAATAAAGCCAAAAATTATCAGTTTTGTGCAGTTAAGTCAAAAGTGCACGTAAATAAAAGGCAGCTAAGTCAAAACTACTGTATACCCTTTCCACCCGTGGTTGTTGTTGGAACCGCAATGTTCACTCATTACACGGTATTGAATGCCATTCGCATTAACCTAGTTGCGTCATTTTCGGAAAATATGGTCCAGCGATCTTTTAAAGTTGTTCTTCATCATACTGTGTTATTCCGCATTATACAGTTTCTGTCAAACAATTTAAATTGGATTTTGGGTGCCCCATATTTTTATTAACGTGACCATTGAGGTGCAAATGGGCCTAATCTCTCAGTATTCGATGTGATCTTTGTCTCTAAATAAGCGAATGCTGACTTTGAAAATAAAATTGAACAACTTTTGTTCTTTGTTCGTGCTGAGTTTTTTCAAAAATCAAAAAAAAAAACCGTTAACAAAAAACTTAATCACTTTTTAAATCATAACGTTCGCTATGCATCACCCTGTATAAAAAGTTGCATAAGTCCCCGTCCAGAATATTAAACATTTGCTGAGAAACTTTTTTAATTCCATTAAATGAAACCTTTGTTTTGCAGCATTTAAAGTTGTTTTAACAGCATTCCCTTTTCCTCCCTCTGAATAATAAACTCTTAAGAACTGCATGTACATGAACCCAAGTATCCTTTTCCATGTGCCTGTTCTTTTCCATCATTAAACTCAAATGCTCATGGTCTGCACAGGGACAAAGTTATTTTCTTTTAGACGAATACATTGCACAAAAGATTTGAAAGCACTGAAAATTTAAAAAAAAAATTCTAAATCGCATTCTACCAATTGCGACTGAAGCAGTTGCAATTTTAGTTGAGAACACCAAAATAACTTAAAAGCAATAAAAAGAGACAAATTTCATAAATTATATTTTTGCTTTTGATTGAGATTGATAATGATACATACATATTTATAGATATCTATGAAAATGGAACGCGAATCGAAAAAGAAATTGAGACACTGCGTTATGATGCATGGATACAGTGTCGTAATTTTACTCCACGAAACTTTTGCGAATAATCTACGAAAGTAAACAAAATGTACGAAAAATGGGACTGCGGATGAGTTTATCAGAAATATTTTACGAATGATATAAAAAACAGTAGCTTCGAAAGTTCTTTTCTTAAAATGTGTTATAATTATAATCGTTTACTTTAAAGACTTACCTTATGCAAAAAAAATAAAGTTCACATTAAGAATAGCTAACCAACACATTAAGCCCAGTAAAAGTGCTTGGGCTTTTTTGCATAAGGGGGTTAAATTTTTAGGAAATTTCGATCACTTTTTTTTATTATATTTAGTAAGACAGCGAAAAGCTTTTAAGTAAAATTAAAATGACTTTGGCTTATGTGAACTCATTAATAATAAAAATCGATTAAATAAAAATTTCCCGAATCGAATTGTTGTTAATAATATAAAGGGTGTTTTTTAAAATTGCCCTTTAGTCAAAAACATTTTTTTTTATTCATAAGATCAATACATGGTGGCTGTTTTTAACGAAGCGCATTTTGGTCCAAAGATGCTATTAGCGTATTTGGTTCTAAAGGGTCTGTTGTGGGTTGGTCCCACTCCACATGCGGCACGGACGAAAATAAGTCATGCGCCATTAAAATCACAAAGTTGCCAAAATGTTGCGCGAATTGATTACTGATTTTCAAAGATAAGTTGGATAATTTGGTAGCATTGTTCAAGCGTAACTCTCTTCGTGATTATTTGTCAGAGTAAACTGTTCATAAATGTTAAAAAATGAGCGCAGTTTGACAGACCTAACCCTTTCGTAAGTTCTGTCGGGCTTAAAAAACAACCTTTAAATTATTATTTTTCGGATTTTTGTTATTAAAATCATTTCATTATTCGAGCTAAGTTAATTAACTGAAAGGAAGCGAGTTAAAATTTAATTTCCGAAATGTTACGGTTGTAATTATTTCTTAACATTTCTCTTATGAGAATTAACACTTTATTATTGTATTCAGAGATTTGAATCTCATTGGAAGTTTTATTATTTTATTATCATAATTTGCCATGTGTCTTTAGATGAATTGAACCATTTTTTTTAAACTTGTCTACTAAAAAACAAATTTATAAACTATTTACATAAATATTTGTTATAAAAGTTTTAATAAAATAAAAATGTGCCAGAAATTTATCTTAACATATATTTGTTGGCTTTTTGAATTCCCCCATCTTTACTAAAGTGGCAACACTTCTGAAATCAATAACCATCTTTCAGTGGACTTCTGTCAAAATTTCAATAAGGTGCGTCATTTAGTTTGTGTTTGACAGCAGCAATTGGCAGCAGACTACTTCGTGATTTCAGGAGATGGAAAAAAGTGAATTTCGTGTGCTCACTAAGCATTTTATGGCAAAATCCATGGATAAGGCTACGAATATACTCCGGATTCATCTCCGGGTAACTATTTATTTTTTTTAAACCTGAATAAATGGCTTGACGGACAAATATTTGACTGCAACGCCGAAATCATCTCACAAACAAATACCTATTTGTATTACTGACAAATAATATTTTTTTTTGGAAGGCATACGCAAATTGAAGAAACGTTGGATGAAGTGTATAAACCTCAAGTGTATAGAGCTCAAAGAAAAATACGTTGAAAAGCAAAATGATTTTTTTATTAAAAAACCTGTCTCATTTTAAAAGTGCCGAACTTTTTAACCAACCCTCGTATATCTTAAGTAATATTTGGATTTTTTAAACTTAAGATATTCAATATTTTCCTCCTAAAGTACTAAAAACGTACTAAATGTTCAAAAATTAACGTGTTCTAATCGTCGTATACAAATTACTCTTATATTTAAAACGTTTTCTTCTCACTACAAGACATAACATTCATTTTTTTAAGAAATCTCGCTGTAGTTAAGTAATTCGACAGTTTCTCTGTTGAACTCATGATTTTACCACTCAAAATGTGTTAAATATTAAAACAAACAAAACCCACGTTTATAACAAAACTAAAGATATTTTATCTACAAAAATCCAGATAAATTTCAATAACAGGTGAGAGAGAAGTGAACTATCCGACCTGTTTTAGAATAAAACGAAGAGATTTTACAGGCTGTGTAGTTTCTACTACCACCACTGTACAAGAACTAGAGACGACTACACGGCTGACTACCTGAAAATACCTGGGCGCAAACTCAAAACGACTGGAGTTACCAACAACAAAAACAACAACTATAGTGTGCAACACATTTGATTGCAAAGGTGGTTAAAAGGTAATGAGCGAGTGGTAAAAACAATCTTCCAGTACGAACGAGTAACTGGCAAAACTGAAGAGAGTCAAACCAAATACCAGAAGAGAGTCTGTCAGTCTGTCTGCCTCTATGAAGCGTATGAATATTTTTGTATATTTCGTTTATTTGTTGTATACATTTCGAAAATAGCGTTGGTAGTTACTTTTGTATTTTTAAGATAAACTTTAGTTTCGTATTCAACGTTTTAAAGCGCACTTCGTATTGAAAATAATAAAACACATGCACGGATTTTTGACGGCGTTCAGTGAATGGATTTCTTTCAAGATCAAATTAAAAGAGTTCAAATTAAAAATAAGATGAACAAAAATTATGCAAAATTTATTAGCAATTAAAATCAAAAAGATTTTTTAAGAAAACGAGTGTTCTAAGAATCTGTGCAAAATTTATTCAAATACCAATTTTCAGTGCAAAAGCAATAACAGCAACAAAATTTTGTAACACAATCTATTTAAATAACTAGTTTGGCTAGAAATCTCTAAAACAAAAAATAATACGATTTTTGCCAAGCAAATTCAAAAATAAATAAAATAAAAAAAAATTTAAAACAAAATAAATAAAAAAGTGATGTTTTTTTTTTAAATATAAAAAGCTGTAAACGTCTGCAAATGACGTAAGCTTCTTCTTAGTTATCAATAAAAATATTAAAGGAAAATTTACAATACTAAAAAAGAAAATCTTTAAAAGTTTTTGTTTTCCGAACAAGTTTATTCTATACTGCTTACATACACTCGCATTCTCGCTCAGCCAGTCGTCAGTCAGTCAGTCAGTCAATCAGTTGCACAAATACGTTAATCTCGAAAATATATAATGACGTTGGCGTTATTAAATTGCTAGCCTTAGTTTTGACAATGAAAGGATTCAATTGGTTTGGAGCTTCACTACTCCTACTGATCGTACTCACGCACAATTTCAGCCCCCTTCAAGCACAACGCACACGCAATGGCCGGAATAGCAACAATTCGGAGGATAGAGGACAGCGAAAACGTAATAATAATCAAAGAACGTCATCAGCCCATCGTCAGCGCACCTCCTCCTCTACTCAACACTTGCTCTCTTCATTAGCCGCCCAGCCAAATACTAACCATCACATAGAAGATCAGCACACAGAATTTGTTAAGGGCAAAAGTAAGTTTTCTCATACCAACTTTATTGATCATTTAGTTCTTAATTCATCATTGAAAACGTTTTCTTCTTCTCTTCAGTGTTTAGGGCTTCAGTTTGTTTGTGCAGATTTAAAATGAATTAATTATTTGTTTGAACCAACAAATTGCAACATTAGTACAAAAACAACAATGCAAAAATATTTAAATAAAGTTTATTTTATATACATATATGTATAAATATATGTATGTATTTATGTCTGTTTGTTTGTATGTATATGGAGCCATGTAAAACGACTAGCACTAGCAAATACACAGATACCACAAGCGACTAGTAAATTACAATAATCATTTGATTTAAATTTTGTAGCTGTGTATACGATTGCGATTACAAATGTTTCTGTGGTTGTGTGCGCCATTACACGTCCCATAGTTCACTCTTGTTAAGACGTGATTTTAATACCAATTTGCATCGCTAACTGATGCGATATAGTTTTTTATGGTCTACACGCTCACCAGCGAATAAACACACATGCTCGTATTTAGAATATTTTGGATTTTCTGTTGTTATTTTCTTTGACGTTTTGCATAGAAAGAGCTCAGACGTTGCATTAAGTGATTGATTGAAAAATTAACTAGAAATTTGTTCGAGTTCGTTGAAATTGTAGTTTTTAAAAAGAAAAATAATAAACATTTCACACACACAAATACACAAACAAAGAAATATACACACCTCACATTAAATGTGCTAATTAAACGAATAACACTTACAAGTGTTATTTAAGTGTAAAACAATTAATTTATTTATGCACCCTACAGCTGTCAATTCAAGCATTAACCCAGTAAAAACTTCGCCTACTTTTCTAAAATGAATCGCTTCTTTCTTCTATATAAACACTATAACTACTTGTATAACTACTTATTTTTTAGAAGTGCGTAGGTAACAAATAATGACTTACATTTAAATGCGTTCATTTTAAGACATCCCTTGTAAAATTCATTGGTTCTTTCAGTAGAGTTGGAAGTAGTATTTTTACTTTTTCCTGATTATTTAACACATTATTTTGTAGGCGAAGTTTTTACTGGGAACAAACGATACATTCAGAAGTAAATAGAACGAGTTAAATTGAAAAAAAGGAATTATTGTTCGAAAGTAACATTTTAATATTGCCAGAGGTAGATAAAAATCCCTACACTGAAAGAATTTTCTTCACAATACCAATATATTTCGACATTAATCCCATGAAAAATTGCATTAAAAAGGAACCTATGCAGCATTTCGTTGGATCAATGAAACCCGTTTCATTAAAATGTATTTAATGAAACATTACATAAGATCTATGAATATTATTCATTGGATGAATACTTTCAAAAAGGGAAAAAAATTGTTTTTTTATTTTATTTTTTTCTATTTTTTTTATTTATTTTATTTTTTTTTTTAAAATCTTTTTTTTGTTTTGTTTTTTTTTTTAATAATTTTCTAAACTAATCCCGCAAAGCTTTACGCTTGTCTGCAGTTACCTGAGTCTCTGGCGGGAATCGATCCCGCAACCTCGGCGCTGATAGACTAGCTCACTACCAGCTAGCCTACTGGGGCATTATAGTTTTTGAATAAAAAAACTATGTTTTTTTGCCATTACTCAATTAAGAGCGTAAATATGAGATTAAATTATCCATAATAACAACGTTGATTTTTTTTTTTTTTTTTGCTAACGCATAATAAAAAAAAGACCACATAAAGAGAGAACAAGCTTTTTCGTATATATCATTTGGTTGACAACAGTTTAAAATAAGGGTGTGTTTTTTTTTTAAAGGAGAACATTTGTTTGTTCATTACTTATTACATACTATATGTAGGTAGGTATGTTCATATTAAAGAAAACTAAAAATAAACATATTTATGGATTGAAAGTTTTTGTTTCATTACCATAATAACATTTTTCATTGTCATAATGAAAATTTAAATTTATGAAGGCATGCTTTTTCAAAATATTTTTATGCTTTTAATTATTGAGACTATAGAGTTATTTGAATGTTAAAAATATTTTTTTTTTTTTTGAAATATTGAAATATGTTGCTTTTATAAAAAATTTTTGATTTCTTAAATTTAATGGCATATTACATTAGATGTATGAAATAATTAAATCTTTCATTTTTTAATTAACAATTAAACATTTTTTAAGGTAACTTAAATTTTGTATAAATTTATGAATATAGTTATGTTTGTATATTGTTTTTTTATGTTCCCAATTAAAATTTTTTGTTTAACTTGGACAATCTTTAGTTTTCATATATCCAATAAAAATTTTTAACGTAGTTACGAAATCCAATGAAGCGATTTTAACAAAAATACTTCATTATAACTATGAAATTCCATTTAGACAATGAAAATTTTCATTTAAAAAATGAAAATTTTTTTATGAAAACGATTCATTAAATACATGAAGCATTTTTCTTTCAGTGTAATGAGGCGTAGAGAAAATCCGGTAGAGTTTCTTATCCTCTTTAAATTGTATGCACAAGGGTATATATAAGTTTGTCACTCAGTTTTTAATTTCTCTAATATTTATCTTAGACCCTTTTAAGTATATATGTATATGTTGGATCGTTATGAGAACGATGTCCTTCTGTGCGTCTGTTGAAATGGGTCATGATGGGGAGTAGGATGTTTACATATTTTTATCACCTATAGTCCGGATTTATTTGCGTTTGAAATTCCGCCAGATCGGTCTACAAATGGCCGAGATGTAAGCAAAAAAACTCCGACTGCCTCTAATTTTAACCAAAAATCCCTTGTTGTTGTTTTTTTTTTAAATCTGGAAATGGGCAAGAGCAAATGTTTTCAAATAAGGTACAAGCTTCTTAGTTATCAATAAACTACCTCTCTAAAAAATGGGCGAGATTGGAGAAGTGGGCGTGACACTGTCCATGCAAAGGCAGAAAACGGAATATACAATATCCGTCAAAATTTCGGCGGGATTGAAGAAGTGGGTGTGGCACAAACAGATTTATATCTAAAGAACCGTAACCGAAATATTGTCCATATTTGGTACACATAGATGCGTTATAAATACACAATTTCTCTAAAAAAATATACCGGGTTGGAGAAGAGAGAGTGGCACAAATAAATAGATTTCTCTTTATCTGCAGAATTGAATCAGTAAAAGTTAAGTTATTTGGTACAAATAGCTTTGATGTGAATGTGGATTTAAGAAGTAGGCGTTGCACAAAATACATTTCTTTATATCTGGAGAACGGTTTGAGAAAAATTGTTTCAATTTGGTACATGTAGTTGGGTTGTTCTATTTGAGAATGTGTGTTAGAGGGTGACTGATCTAAGACGCTGCATTACGTTAGTTGAAGTGGAATAAAGATTCGGCGCGGACGATTATAGCACTCTTACTTGCTTAAAATGGCATTTTTTATATTAGAATTTTTGTTGTTGTAATTTTTCGAGAAAAAAAATATTGAGATTGTGTCTGCTTAAAACTTTTCTGTAATTACCTTTTGTAAGTTTGATATTTTGATTTTACAAAAAAACTAAAATTTTCTTTATAAAAATTTGTATTTTAATAAAAATGTTTGTTTAAAATTTCTAATGTGGGGAATATATCGCTCATTTGCTACGACAACGTCACAAGTAAAAATTCGCAAATATAGACTTGATATCATTGATGCTTAGGAAATCAGATGTTTTATGAAGTGGTTATTATTTCAAGTTATTTCATTGTTAGCTCAAGAATAAAATTTTCTATTTCCTTTATGTTGTGTTTACATTTAAAACTTTAAAGTCGTTTTATGTAAAACTAAAATTTTTGAGTTATGACGATGTTGCAGCAAATAAGCGTTATATAATTAATCCTTTTACTCCTGTAAGGAGCACAGGACCGTAATTGTGGGAAAAATCAAATTATTTCTTCTGGCAACATGAAAAGCAAAGTTCAAGTAAAATTTTAATGAAAGAACTTTTTCTAACTAATGTTACGCTTTCTTAAATTTAACAAAACCAACTTATTTTTTTATATTTTTATTTGAACTCGATCAATCATTTTTTAATTTAAATTGTTAACTATAAAATATTATAAATCATTATTAATGTTTAAATGTTTCACATTTAATGTTTATTAAAAATACACACACACACACACATACAAATTTATGTGCTTTCCTTTAACGGGTTTCACGAAAAACAACGATTTGTCTTCGTTTATTATTTTCCAAAAAGAAAAAATTTAACAAATATTTTTACGAAAAAACTAAAATAAATGAAATGTCTGTCTACCTGTTGATATTTGTAAGAGAAAGATTAATTTTGTTGGCATATCTTTATTTTTATTTTGTTTGTTGTTGTTTTTTTTTTTTTTTTGTTAATACTTGTGAGGTGTTGAAGTACAGGGTCTTGAATGTTGCATCATAGTGTACGAGTATCTAGAAGAATGCGTTCCTAAAAATTTGTATGCATGTGCTGAAGAGTGTGTGTGTGTTTGTGTACAAAAGATTGATATTTTTGTAATAACTTGTGATTTCTGCTGATTTTTTAATTCTAAAAAATAAAAAGTAAATACGTATGTTAGTATGTATGTGTGTATGTATGTAAGTGTTTACGTACACAAGTATTTTTATTTATTGACTGTTCTCAATTTTTGTCTAAACGACTGCTTTGTTTGAATATAAAATAAAAGAAACGGTTGGGTAACTAACTGTTCTTTACCATTTTGGAACTAAATTGAACAAACTTCACTTTATCTTATCTTTACCAAAAGAACGTACACAGCCAGCGTTCGGGCGTTCGCTGAACAGTAAATGTGTTACAACAATTGACTTAATTTATTATTTTACTTACAAGTTCAGTTTGTACTTGTATTTTAATTACTGATCATTTTGTTTTTTTAATTTTTTACCTTCAAAACAGAAATGTTTTCTGACTTTAACATACTTTTTTCAACAACACAGTTAAATAACGTTCGTTAATAGCACTTAAGACTTTTGAATGATTAAGAACAAAATTACAATTTAATCAAGATAGTATTAAATCATATTTATTTAGTTTTATTTAACAACTTGGTTTTTCATATTTTTAACACTCTTTTGTAATTTTTTTCTTTCATTAATTGTAGACTAAATACTTAGAAACGACCGAAAATTCTTATAACAAAATATCTAATAAAAAGGGAAAATATGCATTAAAAAAATATATTACAAAAAGAAATATGAAATGTGTTTGAAACTTAAAATTATACTTAATTTAACTACATTGAATTTTTTTTGATCTCGTGATTTTATAAATTTTTTATTTGCGTAATCATGTATACAAATTTTAAATATGATAGTTATCCACATATTGCACACACACACACACACCTCTTATAAACCTTTTTATTTGCAAGTCAATATTTAATTAACAACAATCAAAATGTTTGTGTATTGAAAAAATAATTCAAGTTAAACAGAAATCTCTGAAAAACTTGACAACATGTTCTTCCCTATACATTAGAGTTGTTGTACTTAATAAAACCAGATATTTATTTCCATGAAAATGTTACCGCCATACATGACGATACCAGAAACTTTCTGTACCTGGATAGACTTTAAAACTTCGAAAAAAGCACTGCAATGAAAGCATATTGTCACAAATAAATTTCAATAAAATGCTTATCAATTTTGCATATTTTGATATCTTTAGTCTTAGAGTTGGTGTGGAAAAAACTTAAATTCAAACAATAAGTTGATTGTGCATTTTTGCATAGATATTTAATAGTTGAGTACTATGGAGAAATAATGGCTGTATAACTAACTATTTGTAAAAGGGTTCGACCGAAGTCACTTTTTTATTTGATTTCCTATTTTTTCTTTTCAAAATTTCTTTTAAGATATTTCAAATTGTTGACTTGTTAAATATTTAGGTTTAAAATGTGAATCTAAAAGAGTAGCAATACTTTAAAAGCTCTAAGCCTCAATGGATTTAAACCTTTTATTTAAACTTTCTTCAGCGAATCTTAAAAGCCCGATACTGATTCATAACAATCGAGGTTATAGTTTAACATTTTATATAAAGGTATTGCTATCGAAATCGATGCTGCATTTCCTGAAATGTCTAAAGTGGCTTCATAAAATAATTCCAACATGATTACGAGATCTCTGATTTGTTCCCACTCCTTGGCTTATTAAAGTTCGGACTTTGGATAAATTTGGCCAAATGTCGAACAACGATTACACTGTGCTCGAATTTGACATTTTTTTTCTGTCATCCCGTTATTTCGAAAATGGAAGAGGTTGCACGGTTTAGTTAATTAAATAAACTAAAAAAAACGAAATTCTGCAATAAAATTACCTTAAATTAAGAATAAAACTTTTTCTTAATCTGCGCAGTAGTTTTAGAAAAGTATTTTTTTTTTTTTGCCAAACAAATTTGTCTATATGAAACGACTGCGACTTTCAGAATAAACTAGTCCTCCAATCCAGGAACTCCCCATACAAAAACCATGCATCCCGTCAGCAGGTTTGAACGCGATTATTTTTAACTTTCATAGTAAAATCCTGCTCATTTTAGAGCACATTTTTTACTAGGAAATTTTAACTATTTTTTAGTTTTTAAACGATCCGTAATCGTAAACTACAAACCTTTCACTGAATAAATGATCCTTCAGATAACAGATATTTAACAGTTGACAGCTTTGCCAGACCGGAGATTTTGAAACCACTAAAAAGATAACCCTGGATTTTAGAAATCCTATCTCAGCTGTCAAAAAACAAAGCCTAACTAAGTGATTGTGTTCAGTTCGATGAAACTGTCATTTGCTTAAGCAAAATGTGAAACTAATCGCACATTCCGTACGATATCAGTTGTTGTTTGATTTATATTCTTTTTGTGAATTTAGTAAGTAGTTGGGTTTTTGTGGTTGTAATTTATACATACGACTTTTTAAAGATTTTTTAATTGTTTTAAGAGAGTTTCTTGTCTATCCGTTTCCCTCTGGCTAATATGTGCACAAGAAATGAAAAAAGTTGAAACAGATATCTGCGTTTGTACCATTTCGGCAAGGGAATCGGAATAAACTTGAGCACCATGTGAACCTAGACATTATATTAAAACAGACCCGGAAATGATATATATCCCGGTAAGTGGAGTCTTCTTCAACGTATGTATGTCAGCTCATTATTGGTTTGGGGCATATGCCAAAAAGTCGAAGTGGAGAAAAATGACAATTAAGGTTTATAAGAAGTTTGCGGAAAATATTCCCGATAGATTTTTTTTGTATTTTACCACTGCTTCAGGCATATGTTTTGAAGAAAAATGTAAATTTTTGTGAACTTTCATTAACAAACTTAGAAGTAAATAGTATTTTATTGAAAGTGAAAATTATTGCTTGGTGACGCAAACGCCACTTTTCTAATTTTTTTTTTGTTTACTTACCGCTGTGTATTGAGTAGTTGACATTTTATTTTGCTTTAGTGTTTTTTCTTCTTATGACAATGAGCCGAAGCAAGAGGGAAATTTATTTACTTGTTATCATGTTATTTTGCTTTCGCTTTAAGTATTTTTTTCTAACGGTAATAAAGCCAAGCAATTGATTTCGTATGAGGAATTTGCTGCAATCGCCAAACTTTAAACTTTAAAAAAGTAGATATGGAGCAAAATTATAGATAAATATCTCAGAAGCCATAAAAACAGATTTTGGATTCTTAAATGAGTATTCAAAATATATATACCCTCCTACACCTAACTTAATTTTTTCAAAAATGGTCGGCAGGTCAAACCGATAATGAACTGACGATATAAAGCTGAAAAATGCATGTTTATATTAACATTAGAGTTATCTTAATCTTATCTTAAATAACTTGATTTGCTGACCGAAAACTTCTAAAAAGTTCGTGCGTGTTAAAGGTTAATGCGTTCTGAAAGTTACGAGCTCTAGAAGTTTGTTCACACTCAAAAAAGACATTCTTAATAACTTGTATTAACTTTAAAAGCAATTGAAAGATATCAATTTATCGTCTGAAAAAAACAATTAATGTTATGTTTTTTTATTTTGTTCTCTTATCATTTTTGAGAACTTTTTAAAAATTAAAAAAAAAAACAAATTAATTGCCGTTAATTTGTTTCAACGTTTAACTGTCGTATGTTCATATTCCTAAATGATAAATAATCTAGTTCATAAGTAAGAACTGTGAAGATGGCTATTTCATACGAACAATTCGATCCTCTGTGATCTAATAACTGGGAAATATTGGAACTTCATATAGTATATTTGTTAAAGGTGTTATAGGAAAAGAAAATTTGAGCCAGCCTAATAAATCTTTCATTTACTGGGGCAAAAATATTCGTGGAACTAAAGGTACAATACTGTACCTAACGTTAAAATACTTTAACGTAAACAAAAATTAGCAAGAAATTATGCAAATATTGAATTATTACCCTCGTTTTTTTCATTTAACTTTTTACGAGTGTTTGAGTATGTGTTAAATAAGCAAAGATAAGCAATATTTTTATTAAGTTGAATTTGCTTAAAAGTATATTTAAATTGAACTCTATACATTTTGAATGTATGGATGCATGTATGTATGTATTTATGCATGTATGTATGTAAGTAAGTAAATAAGTATTTATGAGCTCAGCTCGTACATCGATGGTTGATTGTTTAAAGATTATAAAATAAATAAATTTAAATTTGTTGGTTTATTACTTTTTATCTTTAACGGATGTGTACCTGGATAACTGAATTGTATCTAAAATAGACAAATAGACTTGTGTAATATTCGTATGTATGTGAATATGTATGTAAAGTAATGTTTGTGATGGGGTACTGACAATTGTATAATATGCCAAATAAACTGATCATAAACCATATCGAATGATCCATAAAACACGTGTAACTGCAGTTTTCGTCTTTCGAAAGAGCAAAAGACACATGGATGAGTTTATAATACTCATCATAAATAAAAAATATGAAATCCATAATTAACAAATAAAAATTGTTTTTCCTCCTTTGAATATAAAAAAGAAAACTGGTTTTGTTTAAACATCTCCAAAAAATTAAAATATTATTGATGTGTTACCGTTTTGTTTGACTCTTAATGTAAACGCTTTCAACTTTGTTTTGTAGCGTTTTTCTACAAAAAAAAAAAAAAAAAAAAAAAAAAAAAAAAAAAAAAAAAAAAAAACACATGTACAAACGTACTTGATAAAACTATTCAAGTTTGTGAGCGTAGAAGACTATTTTCTGTTGGAATAGTTTTATGGCTTAAGGCCTTATTTATTCATGCTCAACATTTACCACATAACGATTTCATTTTGTTTGATCACTACAAATTGCCAAAATCTAATATTATTTGATTAAGTGTGTACATCACAATTCAATAGCATCACTAATTTTAGTTATTGTTTTTTTTTCAATTCATTAGGAAACCTACGATAATTATAAGTTTTGTACCAATACATAGAAACAGAAATTCTGAAAAGTGACAGACACATAGACATTTTAACAATAACAATATTCTAATGCTGGCTAAAAATAAATACTAAAATATTGTACTAATACTACGAAAGCTTGCTCACGAGTCACACATTTCGTGAGCTTAACCACCAAATCTCTTAAATTATTTTGGTTAAATAACAAAAACATTAGAATTGGATTTTATTGGATGCTTTTTATTGTATTGAATATTATTATTTCGAAAAAGGTTTTAGGAAAACTTTTTGCTAAATTGATGTACTAAACAGCCAACGATGGACTTTCAGTAGATACAAAATGTACATAAATACAAGCATACACACACATACAAATATACATACATATGTGTGTTTTTCTTTAAGCTTTTTTTCTTTGCCTTTTTTTCTTTTTTTTTAATGTACCACTACAGGGGCACGCGCCAGTAGATTTGTTTGTCTTGATTTTCTTTCTAAATTCATTTTGAAAATGCATTTTTATTTTTTTCCATGTTGTTCACAAATAGACTTGTGTGTGTGTGTGTTTTTGTAGTGGTTGTTATTTTGTGGTATAACAACATTCCAATGTTATTTTACATATCTGTAAGTATGTATGTTTGTATATGTACATACATATGTATCTTAACTTGAGCTTACAATAATATGAACAACAACAACAACAACGTAATACAACCAGCATCCAGCCGTTCATTTTTCTTAGACTTCGTACTCTAAAGCGAGACTTTCAATAAATAAACAAATGTTTTTGCTTTTTTTTTTTTCTTTTAACTTTATTTTGTAGATACACTTAAAGATAAAGTGCATACGTATGTGGTAGAAGATGGATGAATAAATAGAAGAAAAGCAACTAAAACTCTATTACACAGATACACGTACACACATACACACACACACACCCATAGATACAGTAAATATGTATAATAGATTTAATTTCAAGTCAATATTTTTTTTTTTGTAGCAACTTTTAACAAGTTTTGTTTTAGAATTTACCGATATTCAAATCTTTTTTCGTTACACTATTTCCAGACATAAAGTTAATTAGAAAGAAAATTTTAATTTTAATTAGAAGAGAATGTGTGTCAGTAAAGCGGTATTTTTAGCTTTTTAATTTTAAAGCACGCGGTTTGAAATCGAATCATTAAAGACTCAAATTTTCTTATATTTAGAAATAAAAAGCCGAAGAATAGTGGAGAAAATATCTTAAATTAATAGACCACAATTAATATTTTTTATGAAAAAACTAATATGTAAGAAGGTCTTTTAAGCTCTTCTGCTGCACAATTCAATTCAATTTATTTTCAAATTTATTATCAAACTAAGATGTTTCAACACCGATACTGAATTATTTTTTTCAGATAAAAAACAATCAACCAATTACTAATAATTCATCAAATTATTTTAATCTCTATAATTTATTTTAATTTTTCCTCAACAATGTTTTTAATTAAAAGAAAATGTTAAAAATATAAAATAATTAAACATTAATTTTAACAAACACGTAGGTAGAGTTTTTAAAAATAATTATGAAAAAAATGTTTAAAATTCAATAAAATTTTGGTTGAAGTAAAATTCTTTTAAGCACGCGCTCAGTTTACTTTGTATATAAATTAAAAGTCTTTGCAACTTGGAATACAAATATAAATTATTTATAACTTTGCGTTAAAGTTTACAACAAAATAACGGCAAATTAAAGGATTTTTAAAAATGTCATTAAAAATGCTGCAATAGAAAAATCAGACAGCGACTGAAAGTAGAGCTCATATCTTAACACGAGCACACACATGGATACATACTCATACATTGAGTTTTGTGGCTGCTCCAAAAGCACGAGCCAATTGGCGACACTGCCGTTTTGTAGTAAATTATTGATAGAGAAAAAAACCAAACAAACAATCATACGAAATTGTTTAATAAAATTAACTACAAAATCGCAAACATAACCGTTTACACTCATACATACAAGAAAATAATGTGAAATTTGAACAGTCAAAAACGCATTCATACACAGCATGCTTTGTGGCATTTTTAAGCCATAAATATTGATATTTTATACCGGTCATTTACGTACATACACAACACACATTGGTTTGTAGATACATCTGTAGATACAAAGTTATTCGCAATAAATACGAATTATACTCGCAGTTATTTGCTTTGATTTCTACCTCCAATGCTCACTCTACCATCCACGATGTGATGGTAATGCTGATGATGATGTTTTGTCAAACCGAATGAAATGGATAAAACCCGAACTAAATTCAAGTCGCCTCCAGCCAGCCAGCCAGCATCTTTGGTTTCAACATTTTGTACATTCGATCGATTATTATTTTAGCATGTCGTGCTTAAAGGTTCTTAAAACTTTTCTCAGTAATTGATTGTGGCAATGACGACGATGATCATGATGGTGGCGTCGGTGGCAGTGATGCAGCAAAATCATAAATAAAAAAATCGTGCTTCACGTTTGGCAATTTCTTGCAACTACTTTTTAGAAAAGAAGAACTTAACAAAAGATGGATTATACATACATACGAACAGACATCAATATATTTACTACTCGTTTTCAGCAAAATCTTTTCATAGTTTTATTTATATAATACTACAGCATTTAATCATTAAAAGCTTCAAACGCTTGTTATTGAAAACTGTTTTTAAAGTTCCTTCCCATGCCAATATTTAGTTAAATTTAATTCAAATTTAAATATTTACCGCAATCTGCCAATTAAACTTTAAACTCCATTTAAGCTTTCGAATTCTCCAGACTCAGAAGTAAAAGGATTTTGACCGCTAGAATTTTAAAGAAACTTTTTTTCTAAGATTTTTTATTACGTAAGTTTCATTTAACAATTAAATTTTTGACTAAAACATTGACATTATTGCACAAAAATAAAACTTTAAGTGGGTTTTTCATTTCTGGGTTTAATGTTAAATTGATAATATTAATAACCATTAAAACAAAAAAAAGAAATAAAAAAACAACAAAACATATCAACAGAAACAAACGACGCCTACATTAAACTTGTGGATAAACAAAAACAAGAAAAAAAATTATGTAAACAAAGATTTTCGCTTTTGCAACAAATTAAACTTAAATCAAATTAACACGAAAAAAAATCACAACCAAAAGCGCAAAACCACAACCAAACAATGTTTGTTGTGCATAATTTTTTTCTTATTTCTGGAGTATTAAATTCACTTTGTATCACAATTTCAAATGTTTCTTCATTGAAACTTGAAATTTTGTTTCTGAAGTTTTTTTTTTTATTATTATTTCATTTATTTGTACAAAAGTTAATTATTTACATTTACATTTGGTCCCAGCGTCTAGAGGCATTGTTGGGAGAAGTTCTACACTTAATATAAAAGCATTTCCACAATAGTGGAGTTCAGTGATTGGTGATTTTAAAAGAGCAAATCGATGCACTATGGCTTCACAGAACGCTTTTCTTCGCCAAAATTACGAAAATAATAATATTTTATTTATATGTTTACCCACTTACAACTACACTTCGAGTCGGAAAAGCTTTAATATCGTTGCAAATAAAACTTGAGTGTTTTTAATTCTCATTCGCTTAAAAGTTTTGTTTGTATATATTCAAAAGTCTTTGGGAAAAGGTTTCCTGATGATCTGGCCTAAGCAACCAGTGAAATTCGCATAGGAAGTAGCTTATCCCCCGACAATAAATTTCAGCGTATTTATCAACGAATATTGGGAATTAAACACACATAGAAAATATTTGTGTTCCCGAAAATAACTTTGATTAAATTTTTTGGTTTGAAGTAAGATTTCTTGGTTTAATATTTTTTTTTTTTTTTTGTGAAATTAACCCATTAATGCACTTTTCTATTTCATTGTTGGGTTAAAAATCCTTTAAATAATTCTATATTAATATCAAGTAAACCGAATTCTCAATTCAGGCCTAGCTTTTAGCTCTAGATGATTAAAAAAATTATGAAAAAAGTAAAATTTTAAACGTTAACAAGGTATTACGGGATTCAATGTTTTTTTTTTAGTTCTTATTTTTTTTTTTTGCAGTTATATAACTTTTTTTTTGGCTATTTTAACCAAATTATATGTGGTATTGTGAGAACTTTCTTCCAGAATTTAAAAAAAAAATTAAGATCAGACAATTTATAATAATTTTTTTATATGAAATAAATCCGAATTTTGAAAAAAATAAAATTAAAACAACCAGCAAAATCTAAAAAAGTTAAATTAAGGCCTAGATCTCAATTTATGTTTTCTGTTTGGTCTTATAATGATTATTAGTTATAATTCGTTTGTAGATCCGTGTAAAGTTAAATTTTTTTACCAAACATTTTTTTGTGTGCCAATTTTATGCACTTTTTTATATTAAATTATGATTTTTACTTGCCTTCAGGTATGTTTTCCATCTTAAATACAGTAGAATCCCGATAATTCGTAATCGAAGGGAACGACTGCTTCTTACGAATAAGAGGAGATGTCGAAACAAAGATATAAAATGAGTTTTAATGCAAATTTTCATTAAAGAATACAACAAATTCAATACTCTAGCCCCATGAAATCTTCAGCAAGACTCGTTTGGCGTTTGTCTTCCAAAATAAACAAAAGAAGCTTTTAAAAAATCATCAAAATGAAAGATATAGTGGGTTTTTTTTTGGAAAATTTACCAACCAAATAGACAGAGCTCTTGTTAGATTAAATAGCTTAGATATTTTGCACTTGCTCTTTCCCAAGACCATTTGCACTATACACTGAACTCCGCTAATATACATCAAATTTTAATCATACTGAGTTTGGGTACAGGCTATTTCATTTACTGTGATTCGATTTTTTTCGAATTTTTAACTTAAAGTTTTCTTTCATCTTTCGGGAGGTAGTAACCAAAATATTTTAAAATGTATTTATTACTCGCCAGAGGAAAAAATAATCGAAACCAGCATGACATTTTGCACGATTTTAAGAAAACAAATACAAATAGAAATATTCATGCTTTTATAAAAACCGACCAAAACCTTTGGATACTTCATTAAAATGTGGACAAAACAGCACAAAAATACACATTCCCAATAAATACATTCTTGTCTGCAAAAACAAAACTATTTTTTTTTTATTATTTGCAGTATCGTATCTGTCTACGTTGCATTATGATATCGAACCGTGTATACAATTTGTGTAAATTAATATTAGCGAAATTATGAAAACGAATTCAGTCAGTATGAAAATAAAGAGAGCAAAATATGTTTATATAAAATAACAAACAACAGCAACAATAACACAAAAAAGCCATCCAGGTGTCTAAACACTAAAAATAAGCAAAAAAAAAAAAAAAAAATATAAAAACATTCATAATAGTGTGAGTAGTAGAAATAAAAAATAGTACATCATTGGATATGTCCACGAATTTCGAAAAACAAAACACAACAAAAGTGTTAGTGATGCCAATATATAAAGGAGACAAAAAACTCTGTTACTTAAGCATTAAGCCTACTTACTAACTTTTTTATTACGGACGATTATCGGCTTTAAATTCTAAAAGAACTTTGACATGAATAATGATCGCGTGAAAGTTAAATTTAAATGAAATGTCATCAATTATAACTGAAAACACAAAAAAAACGCCAACAATTTATATCAAAAATCAGCTAAATTAGCACTTGCCAACCCATACAAACACACTAAAATGATCATACAAATGAACAACAAGAAATACAAAATAAAATAAAAAACTACTAAAAACCGGTAAGACTAGGCTACTAGAGGGCATATATAACCAAGATACTTTTATGTTAGCATTGTTGTTGTTGTTGTTGTTTTTTGTTTTTTGATATTTTTATTTTTGTTTTTATTTACGAGTATCTTACAGTTTGAGTGTAAGAAACATGTTGAAAAGAATATTTGAACAGAAGAAACTTAAAGCAGCAACAACAAAATAACAATAACAACAACACAATCAACAAACAAGGTAAAAGAAGAGTAGTGCTCGTACAACATACAACATGATTGAAGATTTGTTAAAAGTTAAAAGAACTAACAGATTGTTTTTACACATTTGTGTGCCTGCGTGCGTGTGAGTCTGTTGATTTGTCTGCTGGGCCTGGGTTATTGGATGCATTTTATTTTTTACAGAGCAGAACCGAAACGAATCAAACAAAACCTAAAAGCAAAACTAAAAATAAAAAAACAAAAAGTAGATAATTATTGAGTTGTGGTTACAAAAAAAAAAAAAAAAAACACAAATTCTTGAAATTTATTTGCCATATTTGTGTATGTAAAGCCAAAGGGAAAGAGCGAAGCTTGGAAACAAGCTTCAGAAGAAAGTTTAAAAGAAGAAAAAACCAAAACAACAATAATAAGATGAAGCAAAGTGTAGTTTAAAAGCAAAAAAAAAAACTCAAACCTTTTGATTTCCCTTTGATTACTTGTTAAACAATCAATCATTTTTGGTGAGATGGTTCGAAAGGAGTTTAAGCAAATTATGGCGTTTAAAAAATTTGTTTGCTGTTGCTTGGTTTTTGTTGTTGTGGCAGAGGTTTGTAGCTTAAGTCTTTTGATTTTAATGAGTCTTTAGTTTTTGTATCCACCGTTAAGACTTTTTTGTTTTGCTGCTGGCCTTAAGCCATTTTCAAAAGATACAATTTTCTACAACTCTTTGAAAAAATAAGCTTTTAGTTCAAAACCTTATGATTTTTAAGCTAGATTATTCAAAAAGTCACGAGCAAAAAATGGCGTTTGCTTTTTTTTATTGTTTTTATATAAAAAATGAATAAAGCGCTTGATGTTTAAGTCGTGTCCAATTCGTTTGTTAGTTGCTTTTATTTTTGTGTTGCATTAAAGTTGATTCTGTAGAGCTTGTGTTGGGCATTTCATGATTATTAAAAAAAATTGTTTGCCTTTTATAGAATCCTGTAAAAACTGAAACCTTTTATTTAGTTTTCGGTATTTTTATTCTTTTTGTTACTTTAATGACTCGAAGTAGCAGAAATGCTTTGGAACGATTGCTTCGTGTACGTATTGCTAAATTGCGCGGCTTCTTTTGTTTTTTTTTTTCTTTGCCAGAAAACAGTTTTTTCAAACATTTCCGAAATTCTTTGTGAAGAAAAACAGAAATGGCAAAATTTCTGTTCAAACAATAATTTATTGTTTCGAAGGCGAAACAAAACAATCTGATCATCTACCTAACAAACCAAGAAGCGATAGCTTATAATCAGTTATATCATATGTCATAAGTTTATAAGATTTTTATGCATCGCACTGGTTCCTCAAAAGAGAGTCAACTCAAAATTTATAAATTTTCAGTAGAAACAAAAAACTGTTTTCTTTTTATATCTTGTCTTATACTACAAAGGGGGAAACAATTGTATTTTTTCGGCAAAATACTAGAGAAATTGATCTAAGATTTTTACAGTGCGCAGATATGACCACTGTTCATCGATTTCTTGCAAAAAGTGAAAATTTAAAAATTTTAAGTTGACTCTCTTTAGAGGAACCAGTGCGATATGTATTATATAAAATATATAATTTTATAAAAATCTTGTGTTACGAAGTTTGGTAGGTATGAGAATAGGTCGTGCATTTCATACCACAAGGTGATTAGGGGGTCTCTATTCAGAAAAATGTTTTCCATTTTTTTGCCAAAACTTAGGCGTTCATGCTTATATTATTATTATTTTTGTTTAACAGAGCCACCCTTGTCTATTTAAGTTCTTATGTCAAATACTTTCTTCACTTTGCATTAAACTTTTAAGAGATCAAACAATGAATATGTCTGTTTCGTTATTGAAATATACGGAACTGAAAAAATATATGGTTGGTGTTTTTTGATTTGTTTATTTTTTATTTAACAACCAAAATATTCACTAGATAGCGGTCATTAAGCTTTATTTGCCGTCATTTATTTATTCTGTCTCTATTGCTAATTAAACATAAACGTTCGAACGATACAATTTTAAAAAATGTTACACTGACCCTAATTTTCAACAAAAAATTATCTTCAGGAATGAGTCTCTTTCCTAGATGATTGGGTGCGTCAACAAACAAAATTGTCAAATTAAATATGAGATCCAAGAGCATCCAGGTCATGTCGAAAAAGGAAATGTTAGGTGTGGATTTAGTTGAGAACGACATTTACCATTCCATTACCCTTAACGGAAAGCTCTAAAGGCCGTTGATTACCAACTATTTTAGTCTAATTTGGCTGACATGTATACCATCGGTATGTTCGCGTCACATCGGGCATTATGGACGGGAGATTTGAGAACATGGTTACCCTTAGTGGTGGTGATATGTAAGATCGTACGATTTGACCTCGTTAGAACTTTTGTTGCGATGTTTTCTTAAATCGTAGGCCTTTGCGAATAAGCCACAAACATAAGCATTCCTCATAGCCAACATTGGTCAAATTTAGCCTGATTTTTGCGCCAGGATCATGTAAAATTCAGCGTTTCGGAAGCGTGTAAATCAACAAAGACACAGCGGGCATATGGCTGAAATGATATCACTACAATGTCTTTTGGTTTGTTGGGTAGTAAAAAAGCTAAAAGAGTTCTTAATCAAAAGCAGCTTTACCATTTGAAATATTGATCGTCAAAAGTTTTTAATATGATTTTTATAAAATTTTCAGATTTGTTTTGTCAGATGGCACACTTCATTATTAATTTCGAAATGCTGCCCACTTAAATGGTCAGATATTGGCTTTTATGTTAATTTATTAAATTGTTTTATTGCATTACCGACATTTTGTAGGTATTCATTGTCCCTTAACCTTTTCGTTGTCGTTTTCATTTCCATAATTTGCATTTTATTTAAATACAAAAACAGTGAACTAAAATTTAAATAAACTTTTCTCAATGCTGACTAATAACGTTTTAACAGAAATCATAAAAAAATGCGTGGTCTTGTGTTAAATAATACGAGTTGTATGAAAAAATACTTATTAACAAAATTAACCAATATTCATATATAATTTGTTAATACATTTAATGTGTAGAAAATTATAATGAAAACAAAAATAAAGTTTTTTTTTGTGTAGGATGCTAATTATTGTTTACACCAACATCATTTCTTATTCTCTCATTCTCATTCTCACTCTCCCTTTGTCATCTGCTTTGCTTTTATTTCGTTATCGTCTCGTTGCAAACCCACTTATTTAGTTTTATTTTTTATTATTAATTCATTCTTTTGCTTTTAAGAAATTTTCTACTCTTTTACCAATATTTTTGAAATGAGTTATTTACTTAAGGCCAACAATCAACATTTACTTGGACTGTTTCGAATGGGTTTCTTATACATCTGTATACTTAACAGATGTAAGAGCACGTAGTAGATGCTTTATTTGAATTGTAAACCCATCCGAACCCAACGCCCACTTTTCCTTTGTATCTAAACGCATATTACTAGTGTGTATAATTAGTTTAAAAAGACAGGCATGGAGCTAGTGGCCGCACCAAATACAGCCTACATTTTTGATGAATTGTAGAAAGAGTATTTGTGGAATAAATTAATTTAGACGACCAAAAAGTTAAAGTGCATCTCTAATTTAAATCTCTCTGAATCAAAATCACAAAAACCGAGCTAAAATCATCACCCACTTATTAAATAACTAAATCAATTAATTAACAAGTTAGTAGGTGTTTTGTGAAAACTTTCGTTTCTCTTTCGGACAACAAGACAATTAATTTTTTTAGAAATTTAACTAAAAACTTAGAATGATTTAAACAAATTTAAACGTTAAAACAAAAGATTCGAGAAACAAACCTGCCTGAATGTTTTTGCACAAATACTTATAACACACCATCTGTGTGCATGTGGGGTTGTGCAAGTTTGCTCATATCAACTTTAATTTTTACATTTGAAATGTTATTATGCAAAGCTATTAACAAATTTATGTCATTTAATTTGAAAAGAATGGTTAAATAAATTAATAGCATTCCTGGCTTTATTTCAATGTTTTTAAACGGTTCTGCAGAAACGACAGACGCTTCAGATGAAAAACTTTAAAGTTTTTTTAGTAAAAAAAGTACAATAGATAATAAACGATTACAAGGAATTAGCTGCACCTAAAATACACTATTGAGCATTCTCTTAAATTGGTCTAAGGTTGTCATTTTGGGGAAATGAAAACAAAGGTGCGATAGATTTTGGAGAAACTTGAAAGTTTTTAAGATACATTCGACTTTGCTCTCAAATATACCAAAATAAGGTACAGATACTGATGTATGTGTGAGTGTGAATAAAAATGAAAACATTTTCTCTTTTATTTTGATTCTCTTTTTTCTTTTCATTCGATTGAAAAGCAGAAGTTCTGCCCAAATAAAGTACGATCGTTTGAAAAAAAAAGTTTATAGAAATACCTTGTGAACCGCCTTTTAAGGTCATTTCGGTTTAAGTTGTGTTTTTATTTTTAAGAGATAAATTTAAAAAAAAATCTAATATTTTTACTTATTTTTTTTATAATTGCAGTTTGTATTGGTACAAAATCCCGTTTGTCTGTGCCCTCGAATCGAGAACATCATTATCGTAACTTACGCGATCGCTACAATAATTGCACCTATGTCGATGGTAATTTGGAGTTGACGTGGCTACAGGATCCCAATTCGGACTTGAGTTTTTTGGAGAATATTAGAGAAGTTACCGGTTATATATTGATCAGTCATGTAGACATACGCAAAGTCGTATTCCCAAGGTTAGTGTGTCTGTAAATGTCACTTAGTGTTCAATTATAATATTTGTATGGTTTTTTCTTTGTTGCAGACTTCAAATAATACGGGGTCGTACTCTGTTCAATCTAAATGTTCAGGATGAACAATTTGCATTTTTTGTTACGTATTCGAAGATGTTTTCTTTGGAAATGCCCGCTTTGCGGGATATTCTTCAGGGTTCAGTGGGATTTTTCAACAATTTCAACCTGTGTCATATAAAGAGCATTGATTGGAACGAAATAATGTCGGGACCGAGTGACAAGTATCGCTATAATTACATCTACAATTTCACTTTGCCGGAGAGAGAATGTCCCAAGTGCCACGAGTCTTGTGAAAAAGGGTGTTGGGGGGAAGGACCGAACAACTGCCAAAAGTTTAGTAAAATCAATTGTTCGCCACAGTGTGCTCAGGATAGATGTTTTGGACCTCGTCCAAGGGAATGCTGTCATCTCTTTTGCGCTGGCGGTTGTACTGGCCCCACACAGAAGGAGTGCATTGCATGTAAGAATTTCTATGATGACGGCGTGTGCAAGGAGGAATGTCCGCCAATGCAAAAATATAATCCGACGAATTATTTGTGGGAATCCAATCCGGAGGGAAAATATGCTTATGGAGCCACTTGTGTCAAAGAATGCCCGGAGCACTTGTTGAAAGACAGTGGAGCCTGTGTAAGAAGTTGTCCTGCCTTTAAAATGGCTAAAGATGGTGAATGTATACCGTGTAATGGACCTTGTCCGAAATCATGTCCGGGTCTAGCAATTTTGCACGCTGGCAATATAGATTCTTATAAAGGCTGCACTGTCATCGAAGGCTCACTACGCATTTTGGACCAGACCTTTTCCGGCTTTCAAGACATTTATAAAAACTATTCACTTGGTCCCCGCTATAGTGCAATGCATCCAGATGCTTTAGAAGTTTTTTCAACTGTAAAGGAAATTACCGGCTATTTAGACATTGAAGGAGCCCACCCAGACTTTAAAAATCTTACATACTTCCGCAATTTGGAGGTTATACACGGTCGTCAGTTAATGGAGAGCTATTTTGCCTCCTTATCGATCGTTAAGACTTCGTTGCAAAGTTTAGAACTGAAATCCTTAAAGCGGATTAATGCCGGTTCAGTTGTCATACAACATAATGAAAAAATATGTTACGTGAACGAAATAAATTGGGCAAAACTTCAAAAATCTGGTGAACATGGTTTTGTCGTAGAAAGAAATCGAAATAAGGAGGACTGCAGTAAGTATTTGCCCACTAAGTAAATGAATAGAAATGCAAAAAAAAAACTTAAATGAACTTTTATTTATACTTGCAGAAAAAGAAGGTCTGGTTTGTTCAGATCAATGTGACAAATCCGGTTGTTGGGGCTCTGGAAATGATCAATGCTTGGAATGCAAGAACTTTGAATACAACGGTACTTGTATTGCAGATTGTCGTAATATCACCAAGTGAGTTAAATGTTATATAAATTCATAAAAAACTGATAATGATGTAATACTTATATTATTTTAGTGCCTATCAATTTAATGCCAAAACATGCAAACAGTGTCATCCAGAATGTCGGACTTGTTCGGGGCCAGATGCTGAACATTGCGATGAGTGCGTTCACGTGAGAGATGAAAATCGTTGTGTTACCGTGTGCCCAGACAACAAATTTTCCGATTACGGTATATGTCGTAGCTGTCACCAAACCTGTGAAGGTTGCACTGGGCCCAGTGATACTATTGGACCTGGAGGCTGCAAGACTTGTCCTTTAGCAATCATAAGCTCAGATGGAAATATTGAAAAATGTCTTCACAAAAATGACAAATGTCCTGATGGTTATTATTGGGAATATGTTAATCCCAGAGAACAAGGTCAGCTTAAGCCGCTGGCTGGAAAAGCAATGTGTCGTAAATGTCACCCTCGCTGTGAGTTGTGTAGTGGTTACGGCTTCCACGAACAAGTGTGTCAGAAATGTGCCGGCTACAAGAGAGGAGAACAGTGTGAAGATGAGTGTCCCTCGGATCACTTTGCCGACGAAGCCAATCGCGAATGCTTCATGTGCAATCAAGAATGCAAGGGATGCATTGGTCCTGGCTCGGATGATTGCTTGGCTTGTCGCAGCTTTAAGCTTTTTGGGGAAGGTGATCCTTACGATAATTCAACAATTTTTAATTGCACCTCAAAATGTCCTTCGGAATACTCTCACGTCATTTATCAAGCACCTCATTTGGGTACATACTGTTCAGCTGTGCCCATGAAAGGGTCTAAATTGGTGGCAGCCGTTGACAATTACATATTTCTAATTATAGCCCTGGTTACTTTGGTTTTAGTTTTGGGAATTTTGAGTGTAGTGACGTATGTATGCCGCCAAAAGGCCAAAGCTAAAAAAGAGGCTGTGAAAATGACTATGGTCTTGTCAGGCTGTGAGGACTCCGAACCATTAAGACCTTCTAATATTGGGGCCAATTTGTCCAAATTGCGCATTGTTAAGGAGGCCGAACTGCGAAAAGGAGGAGTTTTGGGTATGGGAGCATTTGGTCGTGTCTATAAAGGTGTTTGGGTTCCTGAAGGCGAAAATGTTAAGATTCCCGTAGCCATCAAAGAGCTCTTAAAATCAACGGGCGCCGAATCAAGCGAAGAGTTCCTACGCGAAGCATATATTATGGCCTCTGTGGAACATCCGAACTTGTTAAAACTTTTAGCTGTCTGCATGACTTCACAAATGATGTTAATAACCCAACTCATGCCACTGGGTTGCCTGTTAGATTATGTTCGCAATAACAGAGACAAAATTGGCTCAAAGGCTCTGCTTAATTGGTCGACCCAAATAGCTAAAGGTATGTCGTATTTAGAAGAAAAACGTTTAGTTCATCGTGACTTGGCTGCAAGAAATGTGCTTGTCCAAACACCATCCTGTATAAAAATCACAGATTTTGGCTTGGCAAAGCTTTTAAACAATGACTCCAATGAGTATAAAGCAGCGGGTGGCAAAATGCCGATTAAGTGGCTGGCATTGGAATGTATACGTCATCGTATTTTCACAAGTAAATCAGATGTTTGGGCATTTGGTGTAACGATCTGGGAACTACTGACATTTGGTCAAAGACCGCATGAAAATATCCCAGCCAAAGATATTCCTGATCTCATTGAAGTCGGCTTGAAATTAGAACAGCCTGAAATTTGTTCCTTAGATATTTATTGCACTCTATTGTCGTGCTGGCATTTGGATGCTGAGATGAGACCTTCATTTAAGCAGTTGGTAAACGTGTTTGCTGAATTTGCCCGAGATCCTGGCCGGTATTTGGCCATTCCCGGAGATAAGTTCACCAGGCTACCTTCATACACCAGTCAAGACGAAAAAGATCTCATACGCAAATTAGCACCCACCTTTGAGGGTGGCTCTGAGCCAATTGCTGAAACCGATGACTATTTACAACCAAAATCGGCACCCGGACCTCTTAACCACGACGGCTCCGAAGATATTCCCAAACTTAATCGCTACTGCAAAGATCCGATGAACAAAAACTCCTCCCATGAAAGTGACGAAACTGATTCGAATGCCCGAGAAGTAGGAATAGGGGATTTGCGTCTAGACCTTCCAGTCGATGAAGATGACTATCTCATGCCCACCTGTCAGTTAACCTCACAAAGCCATATAAACAATAACAACAACAATATAACAACAAATAATGCCATGTCGTCAGCTCCTGGAGGTTATATGGACCTTATTGGTGTGCCAGCCAGTGTAGATAATCCCGAATATTTGCTCAACCCAACTGCCAACCAGAACTCCCACGAGGCTCCCATACCAACACAAACATTAGGAATTCCCGTTATGGTATCAAGGCCGACAAACGGACCACCCACCATGCTCGACATGCCCGCCACTCCCTCAGAGCCCACCAGCTCCGACCACGAGTACTATAACGACACACAGCGGGAACTACAACCCTTGCACCGAAATGAAACGAGGGTATGATACTAATAATGGGCACTGATAACACCACCACTGCCCTCGTACCCCCTATGGAAACATTAAACAAATTCTTGCCCTACTACGGTTAAAAAACAAGTGCCTTTAAATCTCCTAATTGTAAATAGAACAAATTTTAGATGTAAAAACAAAAACCCAACAATCATTGTAACATTTGTAAGGATTCTCTCCCGCCTGTTGAAATAAGAACTGATCTAAATCTAACCGAGAAAAACTACAAAAATTAAACGCCTTAAACGTGCCTGCATATAAATGTAAATTATTATATTAAGTTATGTATTTATTAAACATATTAAGCTTGTATCACATAAAAAATTACATATTTACCTACATATGTATATACTAAATATATATGTTATCTTATTCTTATTAAATAAGTACTTATTGTTATTGTAGTAGAGAAAGAAACGATATAAAAACCAACAGGAAATGCTTTCAAAATTAGTCTACACAGCGGATTTATATTCGAAGCGTTGCCACAAGATTACAAAATTTCACTACTTTTATAATTTTACCATCTTAATGCATGACATGAAAACAACAACTACAATGAACTGTGGCGACAAAACTACAAATCAAACGTTAATTTAGAATTATCATCAAAAAATATTATGCCTTTTGTTCCATTAAGCTATTTTTATTTAAATTCAACAACAATTATGATCAAAATGTTTGTTTGTGTGTTTTTAGATAATATTAAGATATAATTATAGGAATATTAACTTTAATACATTTACTATCGAACTGTGATAATCCGTAGTAATAAGTCCTTTTTCATTTAATTTTAGTTTCATTTATTTACAAATTTAAAACAATTGCAAAACAAACTAAAAACCTAATAGAATTGTATAAGCTAGTTTAGATATTGATTTAACAAACAATATATATATTTTATACAAAAATATGAATATTTACACATGTATGTATGTATTGCATTGTACATAAATGAATGTAATTCTAGTTTCATTAAGCTTTTAGTTTTACACACGAAAACACAAATAAAAAATAAAAAAAAAAATACATTTTTAGTATGAGTGCCATTTCTTGCAATAAATAATTCGTTCATTGAAATTTTGTCAGTCATTCAGTCAATAATTCACTTTAAATTATTTTGGCACCAAGACTTTACTTTAGTAACAATCAATATCTTTCTTTTATAAACCTCCACTTCGATAAAATTTCGATCGATTTTTTATGTTTGTAACTTCTTATTAAATTCGAACATTTTGTAAGGAAAAATTAGATTCCAACGACAGCCAAGACATATATGCACATACATCTATATCTTAACAATAAAGATACATTTCAGGGTCTGCGTTATATAGATTATTTTAGCTTTTGTTAAATTAAAATATATGTATGTATATTCATTTGTGAAAGATCAAATATGTATACTTTCAAACGATTACGATTCTACTAACTGAGTGCTAAATTATCGATATTCTGAAAACCTCTACTGCTATTTGTGGTTAGAAACGAACGAATATTATTGATGAGTGTATGTATGTATGTTAATTTTATGAATATATAAAAAATTATGTATCTGTATGAGTAAATTAATTATATTTAATTATCAACAATTTATATCCATCTGTATGTGTCTTTATCTATAAAAGTTGTACATATTTGCTTTATTCATAAAATTATTATTTTATTTTCTCTTTTATTGAAATTTAAAACAAAATTGTTATAAGTAATCATGTAAACGAACAGATAGATCTATTAAGTTTACAAGAACAACAATATTTACATAAAAATAAAAATTTTAAAACCTTAAACCGATTGTTTTTAATTAGTTTTCGGAAGAGTTTTAGTTAAAAAAAACTTTAATTTAAATACTATTTTTGTATTTCCCGATAATTCCGCATTACATTCTTGGGAAAGCAGGAATTGAAAACAATTGAGTGTCCCACACAATTGCAAAACGCTTAACATTCTGACTTGAGATCACACAATAGGTGTTCTGTAAATCGCATCCGCAAGAAGTTTGGCGCCTTTAAATTGCAAAAGTATGCTCTAGAGAACTAGAATAATTTAAGGAAACTATGGCAGATCGCAAGCAAAACGCACTAGTTTCAGAGTACCATAAAATAAATCTGGCGTTTTGCGATTTCAAATCGTGCGATTGTCAGAACAAAAATAAGTTTTATACGTATAGAACCACACACGTATTATCACCTAAAAAATCGGCTTTAACGATTGTCCTAAAAAATTTAGAGTAATAAATTTATTAC
Organism: Pollenia griseotomentosa; assembly: GCA_963931875.1. Classification (NCBI taxonomy): domain Eukaryota; kingdom Metazoa; phylum Arthropoda; class Insecta; order Diptera; family Polleniidae; genus Pollenia; species Pollenia griseotomentosa. The sequence continues at coordinate 2,870,007 of OZ007564.1, read as the reverse complement.
CAGGGAAAGTTTTAATGCCTTTTGCATGAAAAATATGCATTTGCATGTATACTTTCCAATTTTTTTTTTGTGCACATTTAAACTTACCCTGTTAATACTCACAATGTCTCTAATTGTGCTATGAATGATACTCAAGAATGAGATATTTTCTAAGCTAAATTTGGCCTGCAGAAAAACAAGATTTCCGCGAATATCTCAAAAACGCTTTCTATGAAAAATAAATTACTACAATATTCGCGTTCAGCAGCTTAAACAAAAATCTAGTTTTTGAGGATCGTTTTTTTTTTGTAGCAAAGTGTAATTGACTGCTATCAACATATTTTGTAAGCGAAAACGGCTTCACCATACTGAAATATATAATATTGTTCGGATTTATTGCTTTGCACGATTTGAAAAAAAATTTACAACAAAAATAATTTTTTGAAAATTTTACATTTTCCAAAATTTGACAACTCGAGTCATAACCGCAAAAAAGCTTAAGCGACAAAAACCAAATTTTACAGGAAAAGGTTTTTTATATTTTATTTTGTATAAATTTTGTATGATACAATTGTTTTTGCTATAAAATAGTAACGGTTCCTTACGGACCATGACATTTTAGGAGATGATGCAAATTATGTCGCTTAAGTTTTTTTTTCTGGTAATGACTTGAATTGCTAATATATACATATGTACATAATAAATAACCTCCAACAATTTTAACAAATGGAAAAAAAAATCTGTAGTTTTATTTTCAGGAACATGTTGGGAAACGCGATTGCAAACAAATCGCTTGATCTTAGAAATCGCTTTGGTCAAAATAATTGCCAATAATTTAAGCGAATCAAAAAATAGAAAAATACACTTTTTTAAACTGGCGTGAGAAATGTAAGATATTAAATATAACTCTCCACTCGTAAATACATCCCTCCACTCCTGCAATTGTTTAAAATTTATGGTCGACCTTCACGAAGTTTGGTGACAGACAAAACGAATTTGTTAAAATTTTAATACAGTCAGGTTGTTCCCCATTTGCGTGCATAACTCTTCTCCTACTGAAATGATTCTGCTTGATTTCAATCCCAAACTCCCTAATAAAACTAGAAACAATATGACATCCAAATGGCTAATTCGAATTAGCATTACGAAGGACCTAGAATATTTACGAACATATATACTTTATTAGATGAATATTATAAAAGTTTCAAATAATGTCACAATGTTAGTACACCTTCTTACACCACAGCTGTATAAAATATATTATTATAACTTGAATCTTAATTTTTTTTGTTTTTATTATACTGGCATACAAGCCAGTAAGAAATGTTAGTTCCATTGGTGAATTAAGTAAAAAAATAAATGTCAAATTTTGGGCGGGAATCCCGGGATCCAGGGAATATGATCTTTATTTCCCGCTTTCCCGAGAATCCAAGAAGTGCGGTATAAAAGAAAGTCTAGTAAAAATGTAAATATGAATTAGCATTAGTAAAACGTACAAAAAATGTGATTGGATTCAGGGTTAGATAAAATCTTTTACCAAAAATAGGCAAGAATAGGAGAAAAATGTTGGTTTCCGGTTTAATCAGAATTTTTGTTAAACTATTCAGGGCTGGGCAGTATTTGAAATACATGTATTTGAAATACGTATTTAAAATACAAATATGTATTTTGTATTTGTATTTTAAATACATGACGTGCAAGTATTTTGTATTTTGTATTTTAAATACATAAAAAAATGGGAGTATTTTGTATTTTAAAAACATAGTTTACAAAATATATTCTGTCAGTTTATTGATGGTTGATTGCATTTTAATCTACCAAAATATAAAAAAATATGGTGTCACTTTTCATCTTTCGTGAAAAAAGTTTCCGCACCGAAAGCGTTGAAGTTTTGTTTTTATTTTTTATTTTCATCATTAAATCAGTGGCTCTTGTCTTTAATAAGTTCGTTTTTGTTTAAATTTATATATAATCTTCAACATTAAACCATTTTTCATAAGTCTAATGCAAAATCAAAAGGGTTTCAATTTTCAAAAATAAAATTTACACATAATATGGACTTTTAGGAATCGCTTACGGTGCGGAAACTTTTTTCACCGAATCAGCTTAAAAAACAGTTTTTTATTATCAGAACAAAATTCCCCACATAACGCTGCAGTGGTATTTTGCACTCAAAAAAAAGTTATAACCTTAATGTACATGACGTGGAAGTATTTTGTATTTTGTATTTGAAATACGTACAATAAATGGAAGTATTTTGTATTTTGTATTTTAAATACATACAGGATGTGTAAGTATTTTGTATTTTGTATTTTAAATACATACAGGATGTGTAAGTATTTTGTATTTTGTATTTTAAATACATGACCAGCAAGTATTTTGTATTTTGTATTTTAAATACCGCAAACCATGTATTTTGCCCAACACTGAAACTATTCCATATTTAATTGAAGGGGACAAATCAGGCCTTTAACATCACTAATTTGTAATAGAATCATACAAATGTTATCGAATAATATTTTGGAGTTTGTCTTTACTTACCTTCGAATGTGTCATGACTAAATTGAAGTCGGTAACGCAGTTCATTTACAATAATTACAAACAAAGCTGCCAGATAAAATGTGTCGAAAATCGGCAAATTTTTCAAAAAACTTAACCCTTAAAAATGTATATGGGTCAAATTTATGAAGGCGGGTTTGTAATATTGCCATTTTTGATGCAATCCACGCTTTCATTGGAGTTCTTGTACAGATGTGAGATGGGTCGTGATCGTTTTGATTTTTGTTACGATGTCTCTGAATGGATGATAAAAGTATACGCCTCACATTGCGATGATAAGGTGTATCTACTCCTGTCGAAAACCACTGCATAAATGCTTAAGTTTCTTCCAGGGGCTCCCGTGACTGAAGATAAACAATTGCTTGATTTTTGTGGACAGCGCCGCTTAGGATATTTGTTTCTAACAAACCAAGTAAGTATGGGATACAATTTGTAGTTATGTGTGACGGTGGGATAAAGGGAATGCCTTATTCTGGAAAGTGGCGTGCCGTATGGCGAATATTAAGTGAAGCAGTTATAAAATCCATTGCATAAAAGTTTTCGTAATGATACATGCGACAATTGGTCGATTTCTTTGAAAGAAAAATTAGTTCAGGAATCTTACAAATTGTCTGTTGTAGAAACGATTCTATCGAACAACATCAAGAGATAAAAACCGTCGTTAAAGGCCAGTCGGAAAATGCATGTATTGCTTAAACGTACGCCTTATAATTGTCCATTTGACACTGCCCCAACTTTCCCAATTTTTGCCACAACATTTTATTTTTACACAAAAATGTCGCTTACTATGTCATAGCTGGCATTTGGAAGACTGTTTCTTTTATCCAAATTCTAATTAATAAATCTTTTTCGAGTACTTTTGATGATCGTTTAAAAAACGAATCGAAAATGACTAACGCTTATGATTTTGCAGTGTTTGATTTAAAAATTATTATAAATACCATTAGAAAATAGTTTTAATGAAAATTGCCATTAATTTACAAAAAAAGTCCCGTTTGAACATCTGTATGAATTCAGCCAGGAATTTATTAGTCATATCGGTACATTAATTCCCCCGATATCTCCATGCGAAATCGATCAGAAAACGGCCGACAGGGCGTATTTTCAATGTCTGACAGAGATCTGAACGAAGTCTCTAAGAATGAAGTAAGACATTTGCAAGATATGTCTGATTCAGACTGGGTAGTTGTATACTAACTTTGCGTAAACTTTCATGAAATTTTATTATTTTCGTCAATAATACGTATGTGTATGGAACTTTCCAGAAATTACTTTCGTATGTAAATGCAGTAGAGTGTATGTACAGCTCGTTTACTTCAATAGTGCCTTAACGGCAAAAAAAACGATTTTTTAGCTAAGTATGTATGCAGAAATGTGTCCAATATTATAATTAATTGGTGTTGTGTAAAATTTTTTTTTTGAATCGTTGGAAATTTACCGCGATGATAAAAATGTGTTAAGACGCGTTTTTTAAAGTATACCAATGACACATCTCAGCTTGCAAAGGCCCTCATTAAGTTGAGATCGTAGGTATTTTTAGAATAAACGATGTATTTTGTAATAGAACGATATATTTGATATATTTTTGGATTTTGATATCTGTGGTCAAAAGCTTTAAACGGCTTCATTTAAAAATAGAATTTTTTTAAAGTATGACTCTCTTAAAGCAAATTAGAGATATATATCTGTGGCATTTTGACATAACATCTTAAGTCAAATTTTTAAAAAGTTGAAAAAAAATGTTGTTAATCATACGAATTTTCATGCAAAAAACATTTTTGTTTACGTTTTTAAGATTTTGTATTAAAAACGAATGATTTCTTCACCGAGTTTTTTTTTTTTTAAACGTTTTTGCTATCTTATCTCGACTTAAGATGTTTTGTCAAAATGCCACAGATATGTGAGGAGGTCCATAACAAAACGCAATATTTACACCATAACATTTTTTTTTGGATAAACGACAAAATGTAATTTAAGTAAGTAGCACATAGTTTTTTTAAAAAGCAATTATTGTGGTATTATTAGCTGCGTTCGTTTACCCCAAAATTTGTACGAATTTGTAGTGGATTTTACTGAAATGCGTTCGCGTACACATAAATTTGTAAAATTTTCATATTACTCACCTACTGGATTTTACTGGGATTTTACTGGAAAAGTAAACGTTTGCAAAAAAAAAAATGTTGATCACAAATTAATTATTTTATCTGACAGTTTTTTTTAAAGTTATTTAGATAACAAATTTGGAATTATTGCGTTGTGGTCCGAATTATAGTATTTATTTCAGCTTGCTTTGAACTGTATGAAAATATTGCGTTTTGATCTGAAATAGGGCTGGAATTTCTGCGTTTTGCTTTGGATAGATTTGTATTATATCACTTTGATTTAAATTGAAACCACTTGTTGAAAAATTAAAACACTTTTTCATGTGTAATTATTGCATTTTGCTCTGGACCATTATATTTGATATTGAATTGCAGTGTAGTTATTGAGTTTTGGAATGCTTTATAATAGAGGTAATATAGATTTCAATGTGTAGAATAGGATTCAATCAAAAAGTCAAAAAATTTGAAAAATTTAATTATTGCGTTTTGTTATGGACCTCCTCATGTATTGTATAAGTTTGTTTGTCAATTATTGTTGCAGTGCTGAAAGCGGCTAACAAATTATGATTGATTAAATATTTCCGATTAAAACATTTCTTTATTGTGTGTGTTTATACTTCCAATTCTATAAAGTTATTACAATCCTAAAATCGGTGTTCCTCATGTGCTTCTGACATATCGTGCGGCGAGTTTCGTGCAACTTAACAAACAGCTCTGTCTAGTTGCTGAATTTAGTTTCTTAGCAAATCAAAAAAAAATGTTAAACAAAAAGTCTCAGAAAAGGTGTATTTAAACGACCTCACTTGGCATTATTTTGCATCTACATCGTTACATATTATTTAAAAATTGACGGGAAGTGCATTTCAATCAGGATATAATCCATTACCAATGAACATTTATTACCATGTCAACGTATACATATTTATACATATAAACATTTCTCAAGCGTCATTGTGCGTGAAGGCTGAATTAGAATTCCATCACTCATACAACTGTTTTAAAGAACAGATATCGCTAATGAGGGCACACTTTAGAATTTTTCGCTTTCCTAACAATGCAACATTTAATGAAGTTTCACCATCACACATCGCTTCTATTGTTAAAACATACAAAAAGTATTTACGGAAATCATTTTAACGCAATTTTTCTTAAATGCTTCCAAAAAAATCACCTGCATCTTCGTTTGTATAAGGAAGAAAGAAAGGAAAGGACACTAACGTCTTACCCGCATTGTTTATTTTACAAGAAAATCGCCCGCGCCAAAAAACAACAGAATTTTTGGTGTGCCTTCATGTGTGTGTGTGTGTGTGTTTTATTTATTTTTGTATCTTTTGGACAAGTGCCAATCATTATTTTTTGGCTATCAATCGAAAACCAAAACACCGGTCCTTTACAAAACGCCCCTTCACTCTGACTCCTGGCAATTATTGTCGAGTACATTGTTCTTATGTCCTTTTGCTGATTTTTTTCTTCACATTTTATTGTCGTTTGTTTTCACCAGTATCCTTTTAATGCACCTTTTGCACACACCAACACATACTAACATGCTCCTCTCGAAGATTGTTGCTCCTTTTTATACCTTTAAGCCAATTCTTCCTTTCTTTTTAAAAAGCAGCGATCATTGTGCTGAATTTGACTTAAATGCGTCCGCTTTCATAATGGAATTATAATTATAGGTGTTGCTCTCATTAATTTCAACCATCATCAACTCTCATCATCAATTCGATCAAAGTGCAGCTAATTTTCTGAATTGCTGCACTTGGCGCACATGTGGACGGACAGAAAATAAATTGTCAAACTGTTTTCACTCCGTTATTTACCAGTTGTCTGACTTTAAAGACACTTGGCACGCGCTTTTTGTGCGGGATATTTTTTGCCTTTTTGTCTTGAAGTTTGTTCTCTGTGTTTTGCTTTGTTGGTGTTTTACTGTTAAATATTTCATGTGCATGTTTAACATGTATTTTACATGTCAAATTAATGTTATCGGAACATACAATAATTAACAATGAATTTAAGCAACATAAAGGGGACGAAAATTACTTAGTCAATTTGTTTTTATATTCGAGGGACAAAAAGTCTACAAGTGTTTCTACAGAGTGAATTACCAGAATCAAAAACAAAAGATTTAGAAAACAAACTCTACCTTTAGATACGGAATAACACTGTTATTTAAGAAAATTAAAAGAATATTTTTCAGAACTTTAATGATTAAGACTAATTTCTTTTAACGCAACAAAAATTAAAAATAAAATTGCTAAATGAAATGAATTTTTTGGTAATAGTATGAATCGAAAGGTTTTTGCTGTTTCTATAGAAGGGGTAACACTTTCTACTAATACGTATTATGAATATGAAAGTTTGTATGCTTGTGAGTTTGTATATACCCAGCGGTAACAAGAATGAGTAAAGAGACCTAATAGAAGGTCGTATTTAGCAGTCACTTATTTATTTTTTTACACAGGTTGTCATTGGGAGCAAGCCCTTCTACAATCCCTTTAATATCAATTTCGATCCCGTCCTAAATTAAGGAGTAAGGAAAAACTGAACAACTTTCTTTCTCCCTTCTTAACGAATGGAGTTGCGAATGTGTACTGAATATTTTGGAAGGTCTTTCAAAAAGAAATTTATACCTTCTAGAAGACGTACTTCTGAAGGCAGGATATCATAGGAAGCGAATCTTTTAGAAAGGAGTATAGAGGCCTTCAAAAAGGCCTGCCACTTGCGGTCCTTTCAATATTTACCGTTGGGTATGAATATGGTACTTTTTAAGAGGAAATAAATAGAAAATAATTGATACATTTGGTACTTTTATTCTTTTTGATAAAATTGGTATAGTGGTTTTTAAGGGGGGGAAAGGGTATAAATTTGTACTTTTTCTCTTTTTGATATATTTGGTTAAAGCCTTGTATAACTGGTACCTTTTTTAAAGCTGGTAATTTTGGTAATCTTTTTCCTTTGGTACTTTTTTCTTTTTGCGGCATTTGGTATACAGATTGCATACTTATCCAGTAGCCGGAATATACATATTCATACTACCCTCACTTTTCAAATGGGCAGCGAATGTCGATTACTTAAGAGTATTGAGGGTTAAAAAAGTATGTGTTGATGGAAAATAAAAAATCTTATAATGTTGTTATATAATATATTATTATAGCAATATTTTAGCATAAAATAAGTTAAGATGAAGAAAATTAAATAACATTTCTGTAACCCTTTTCTTTAAATAGTTTTTACGTGAAGCCACGGGCAGTGAGGGAAAAAAGGACAAACTTTTTAAAATCAATAAAATGTAGGGACTTTTGAACAATGTTGGAAAACTGAACACATTTGGCGACCTTTTTCGATTTGTTATAGCGTACTAATGAAGTTGTTAATACGGCAACAGTACAAATTGTTAAATTTCTTTGAGTCATCGCTTGTCGTCTTTGATTTTAACGTAAATTTGGGAAGATCTCATTTGGAGATCTTTTAAACTTAATTTTCCAGAGCAAAAAATAGAAATTTATAAAGGATGGGCATCGAAAAGTTTTGGGTTAAAGTCACCAAAATGAAAAATTTGAATGAAAATTTAATTTCCCCCCGAATGAATTTTTTCTATCATCACTGATTTTGGCACTAAGTCAAGGCGAATTCATTTTGATTTTTACAAAAAATATCACCCATTACATTAATACAAATTGTTTTATTTGTATTGGTGTTTTATAATTTTTAAGTTGTAGGGATTTTTGTAGAGGTAATTTTTTTGGCCCGTAGGTAAAAATAGGGATTTTTTCGGGCTTCGTAAGGACTTTTCAGAAAAGTGTATACCATCACTGGCCACGGGTAAAAGCTGGTAAACAATATTGGATCATAACTCCTCGCTAATTTCTTAAATTTAAAGTGAATTGTGAAAAGCCTGAATCAGAACCTTTTTGTATGCTAATATAAAATCTGATCAGTGCCAGCAAACTAAAGTTTGCAAATCGATTATAGTCTTGATTGCGATTAATCAAACCTTTTGTGCGAAATAGCACAAACATTTTTTTAAATACTGATTATTATTTTTGGTTCCTTTAAACTTTTGTTTAATTTGGAGCTTAACATAGCGTTTACATTTGACAGTACTGGCAAGACAGTAAGAAAATACATATTAGTTGCCAAAAACACTGCTAACTGTCTTCGTGACGTAGGCGTCCATATGTCAAACGTGAATGTTGCAGGGAAAGTTCAGCTAAACGTGTTTTATATGAACTAAACAAACTTAATAACAGCCTAAAATAACTATATTTTGTTAAAAACATAACACTTAACTAAAACATAAAAAGTCAAAGCAAAATATATATTTATTTTTTACGTTTTTTTCCTTTTGCTTATAAAACTTCAGATTACTGTTAGAAAATGTCAATCACTGTCCAATTTTACTGGCTTCAAAATTTGCTAGACAGTAGACAAGACAGTTGGAAAAGTGTGCAGTACTGGCAAATGAAAACGACAGGGTAAGCTTCGTTTACAATAGGCAGCAACATTTTTCGCGACCACAGACATTTTAACACACCGTTTGCAAATTTTTCCCAGAACAATATTCATATTTATTATTATTTGTTGCAACATTTTGTTAAAATTTTCATTAAAAACTAAATAAAATTATTAACAATTTCATAAATTTTTCATACTTTTTAAAAAAACTTTAGTTACATTTTTGTTTGAAAACTTAAAGGAAAATATATGAAATACTTTGAAAAGAAATAAGATAGAAGAAAAAACGAAATTGTTGCTCTGATTGTGAACAAAACTATACATATTAAATATTTTTTTTCTTCTTTTCAGATAAGTATGTTTGGTAATAAGATAATTTTTAGTTCTGGTTTTTAAAGATTTAAAGATTTGTTGGTCTAAGTTTTATGCAATAATATGCTGTACCGCTAATTCACCCAAACGTATTCCAATTTGATAATTAGTTTTATATTTGATAGTATAAAAAAAATCATATTTTAAAGTTCATTTTTGTTTTGAATGCAACTCAAGCGGAGGAAGTCTTCGTAATAAATCGATGAGCAGGTCATTAAAATGTTCAAAAAAAAGACCCACTGCGGAAATCGTATTTTAAAATTGATACATACGGGCATTTCCAGGGCGACGATTTCTACTGTCGTACGTCTTCAATGGGGAAGAAAACCTTAAAGAAATATTCTTTCGTTCATATTCAAATTTTTTAATATCATTGTACCAGAACTAGTATGTCTAGTGGTAAATCTGCATATTTGCTAAAGTAAGATTCACATCTATGAAAATGCAAAAGTCTCCGAAATGATTCAGATTCGTTTAAACATTTAAAATTTGGACTTATTTCGCTCCGCGTTAGTGCTTATGGCATTTTTTATACAATCAATAGTTGATACAAAACGTTACATTCGTTACGTGACATATTTTACCATAGTTATAAATTTGAGTGACAGATAAAGTATTTTTCAGGGCGGCATGAAAAAACCCCCCAAAAAAATAATGAAATAACCCCCGAAAATTTTGTACAGAGCACAACAACAACAACGATATTTGGGGTGTTATTTCGTTTTGTTTGGTGTGTTATTTCATTTTCTTAATTATGAAATCATTATGATATAAAGCCCCAATATATTTATTTGGGGATTATTTCATTTTTATATTTATTACGGAAACGTTTTTTGGCGCAAGGACTTTCTCCTCTATGATATAACAAACACCGCCTTCGTTAGCAAAAGCTTCTCTGTATAGCCGGCCTTCGGCTGGTCGCTAGAATTTTCTGCTCTATGGTTTACCAAACACCGTCTTCGCTAAGTAAAGTTCCTAAATTTGGCCTTGCGCTAGGCCTAAGGCCGTCTATGCAGAAAAGCTTTTCTTTACGAAGCCGGTATTTGTTATACCATAGAGGAGGAAATCCTTGCGCCCGGCCGTAGGCCGTCTAAATAGAAGAGCTTTAGTTATCGAAGCCGATGATTGGCATATCATAGAGGAGAAAATCCTTGCGCTTGGCCGAAGTCTCAACCATGCTATCTATCGCATGATTCTTTAAACCAAAACTGTACAATTAATGTATTATACATACTGGGGTCTTATTGCATTCCAGAATTTGGGGTCTTATTTCATATTATTATTTCATTTCTGTTTGGGGCGTTATTTCATTTCGTTGGGAGTTTATTTCATTTTCAAAATTGGGGGTTTATTGCATATGATACAAGGCCTCACACTTTGGGGGGTTATTTCATGCCGCCATTTTTCAGGATATTATACATGTATATATCGTAAGTTAAAATGCAAAAAGGCGTAACTAACAAAAAACTCAAGATCGAGTTTTTGATTGATTATTGTGACTGCCATTAATCTTCATGTCTTGGCAAAATTTAACACTTCTGCGATCAAAAATAACGACATTATTAACAAAAAAACAAAGGGACGTAGCTACAAGTGTGTTTATTTGATAAATGCAAAATTACTTAACAGCGCATTTTTTTCAAATAAAATATAATGAAATGGGTTTCTTTGAAAATTGTTTGAAGAATTCCATGTACGACTTATCAATGCATGTTTTTCTGACACGTTATAGTTTTGGCTTTACAAAGTTTTTTTCTTCTCCTGTAAAATTATAATTTATATTTACATATTTACATTAAATTAATGACCTTGAAAGCCTGCATATACGAAACTATATAAACTATTTAGAGTAATCAAAAAAGGGGATCAACACTTATAATTATATTTTTGTAAGTTACGCCTTTTTGCATTTTGGCTAGCGATATGTACATGTAAAAACTATATCAAGTATTAAGCCTACAGTACACGGAATGTAAAAAGCCATATGCGTATGTCGTTCTGACGTAATTTTGTCGTCATCACACATCACCAACATGCTATCGAGGCTTTGCAGTGACGTCAAAATTACGTCAGAACGACATACGCATGTGGCTTTTTACATCGTGTACTGTAGGCTTTAGATATTATTAATTTTTTGCTCAACTTCAATACACTTTTTCGATATTTCCGCATTCTTTTCTTGTTCTTTTTTTTCTCTAAACTCTTCCATGTTCTATTGGCCCTTTGCATTGTCCTTTTTCTTTTCAGCGACTGTTTTAGTCATCTGCATAAAAAGATACAGTGTTGGACAAATAATAGGGACGATAACTTCCTTCCAAATAAAATATCGTAAGAAAGTTTGCATTAAACTTTTATTGATTGTAAAATTCTTTCAAATATAACTTCTGGGAAAATCTAAAAAATAATAAAGGACAAATAAATGGAAAAATAAGCGTGCAACAAGAAGTTTGGTATTCAATTTTCTTGGGTACCTGCGCCAATCTCGTGAATGCAATGAAGCGGGATGCGAAGAAGTAATTAAAATGAAAGCCCCTTCTACCAAATATATTATTTTGGTTTGAGAGCAAAAAGTAACAAATCTTATATCTCTATTATTTTTACGAGACGTTTTCGAATACAGCTGGACTGTAACTTTTTTTAGTTTTTGATATAGACAAATTGTAAAGCCTTTTAGTATAATGCTAATAATAAATGAGAATTTAAGAAACTATTAAAAATTATTTGTTGCAACACTGTATTAATACATAAAATATTTTTTTTGAAAATAAAGATTTTGTTACGATTAGGAACTCGACAAACTTTGAACTCTAAATAAAAAACTATTTATATGTAAATTTAATGTTTCGTATAAAATTAAAAAGTAATGGAAAACAAAATTTAAAGGAAATTGGTCCGAGCTCTTGCATTTTTTGTTCAGTTTAGTTTTTGACTGCAGACTTCTTTCTGTTTTAGTTGTTTTTTTTGCTAATACCCAATAAAAAATTTTAACATTCTACGAAGCACTAATGGAACATTTAAAAAAATAAGCGCACAATTATGCGCTACGCAATAAGACATACAGAGATGCAGTAAAGTAAGTGAAGGAACTCTTAACAAGTTTTATAAAAGAAGAAATAACATTTCAAGTGCAACGGCGTTCCCTTACCTCGAAGCAGGTTTGTAAGGGAGAATACTAAAACATAACTGTAACAAAACATTCAGTGTGTAAATCTGATAGCTACATTTTATATACGTCAAAAATGTGTTGCTTCAAAGTGGGAACTCACCATATAAAATCACGCTTTCCGTAAGCAAGATGGTAAGCGAAACTCTTTCATTTCTCCCTTACAAACCTGCTTCGTTTGAAGCTCAATTTTTTATTAAACTCCAAATTGTAACACTGTCAAACATTGCATAAATTATTCGAATAATAAATGAAAGGCTTCTTTTTGTAATATTTACCCAGCAAATAACGATTGAAAGCAAGCTGAAAACAAATAAATTGAAAACACTTGTAATGTTTTTAAAATCATTTTCAAATCATTTGTAAACGTTTGTCATTTGAGAAAGCGTTTGACTTCAAATTGAAAATCTTAGTTTGTTGAGTATGTATGGAAACAGGTTTGAACTACTCTGTAAAGAAAGGTCAACTAAAAAATGTTCAAGTGTTAAGGATAGTAAGTATGTATCTCATTAATTCATAGATGTTTTATCTTAAAAGCCACAACTAAAAAAAGAATGTTTCTGAATTTATACTTAAGTATTTTACAATTCACGTATGTTAACGACATAAAATACTTCTTAGTCTTAGTCTTAATTTTTGTATTTACGTTGAAATTTAGTTTTGGTTTTTTTAATATCGATATTTGAGTTCAAAGTAACATCTTCTCCAGGAATTATTTGAGATCCTTAAGGTAACGTACTCTTTGTGAAGCACATTTATTTTATTACTTTTTGTGAAAAAATAACATAATAAATAAATAAATGTTGTATTCTTAATGGTTTAGACCAAAATAAAAATAACTCTTTTTGAAAATTTTATTGTCAATTTAAATCAATTTAACTAGACTCTTGTTTATCGCATGCGTTAAACTAAGTTCAGCTTCTGAAATCAAGCCCAACTCGAATGCACACATAAATAACTTTTTGTTAGTTTGAACTGTAAATATCTATCTGTTAGTGCATTCGTTGATATGTTTACAAGGTGGCGCAAAAGTCATCAATCTATTGGAGATACAAAAATGGTGCGTTATACTATTACGCTAAAGGCTTCCTGAATCTCGACGACGGGTTAGACAACTTTGTATAGAAAATCATCATGAGCGATGAGGCCTATTTCTATCTCTGCAGATACATGAATAAGCAGAATTATCGTTTTTGGGATACCTTAAATCCGCGTATAACACATGAGGAATTATCACACACGTTCAAAGTTACTGTATGTTGTGGTGTTTACTGTAGCCAAACGACTTTTATGAATAGCTAGCGCTGCACGCTCAGCGACTATTTCCTTACTCAATTGAGGCTGATGAAGTTCCAATGTGATAAAGCTATGGCGCATACTGGACAACCTACAATCAAAATTCTGAGGGCTGCTTATCCGGGCCGCCTAATCTTTCGTTTTAGTAATTTGCCCTGGCCGGTGATATCGTTCGATTTAACCGTTCTAAAATTCTTTTTTGGTGTTTCTTAAACACACGCATCGATGTCAAAAAGCCAAGCCGGAAGTTCTGGCAAGACTGATTGCAAAATGCCACAAATCGGGCCCTCATTGACATAAATTCTGGCGTTGGCCACTTCGCCGATATCAATTTTTCTACTTAATGAACAAAAATATTTAGACACGAAATAAACACAACCCAAAAGCAAAACAAAAGTTTTTCATTTTTTAAAAACATTTCAGTCAGGAAATATCGAGTGACAACTTTTGCGCCACCTTGTAGCTTTTCCAAAGTACGCAACTACATGTTTGTATGTATGCACTATGTTTTCATAAATGTTTACTACGGGTAGCAAACAAAAGCCGAATGTTGCAGCATTAAAGCGCAACAAAAAAAAAATGTAAAATATCTTAAGGCGACTGTTAAGTCATAAAATGCATTTAACGATGAAATGATCGAAAAACGATTTCAATTTGAATGAACGCCTATGGTTGTCTTTGGCCGAAGTGAATACATTCTTACGAGTGGATAACACATTTTATGTGAACATTAAACACTGGCAGCTTAGACATCGCGATGCATCATCGCCATCGCCATCATCATCATCATCATCACCTCACAAAAGTGACTGTCACAAGACCAGCGTGGAAGGGTGATTCTCTATTGTATTGCTGGCCCAAATATTTAGTAGATTCACAAGACATTTTATGTGTCTTTAGAATGAATGTGTATCATTAAAATCACTTCCTATTACTAGTTAATGAGCAAGTAAAGTTAATGTACAAAAATATTTTGTATGTTTGAAGATCTTATACTGCGATTTAGAATCGATCGTATTTATCGTATAGAAAGCGATCGTATTTATTACTCTCATCGTTATTTTTATGAAGAGCATCGTAAAGTCGTTATTTTATTAGTTTAATTGCTGTTTTTTGCTATGGCATCTAAAAACATCTAATGGCTTTATAAAAACTTGGCAGAGATGCAAACAAACGCACACACACACACGCACGCACGAATAAAAAATGTCTTGAAAATTTTTCTTAAATTTGTTGCTTTCATGTCTTCAAATGTTATTGCAAATATTGTTTTAGTTTTAAGCATAAATTACAGTTTGCTGCCACTTAAATGACGCAGTTTCATGTGACTTTATGGATTAAAGCTTGTTTTTGAGTTTTTAGTTGAATTACAGTTGCTACAATCGCAACAGGTTGGATACAAATTTAAAATATTTAAGCAAATTTTCAGGAATCTGTTTGAATTTTCCAAATACAAATTTGGGTACTTTGAATTTTGATGAAGTAAGATAAAAATGTTACGATTTGATAAAAGTTAAAAACAGCTTTTTTATTCATCTACAACATTCGATCAATCAGCACAGGATTCAAAAAAATATCCAAAGAAAGGAATAAACATAAATAAAACAAATTTCATTCAGATTTTTTCAATCAAAACGGGAAAAATATGAAATAATAATTTTTTAGTAATTAAATTTAAAAAGAAATTTACAAGAAAACAGTATTGCTATTTGTGAAAAGTTCTAAAACATTGAAAATGTTCGTTATTTCAGAAAGTTAAATGAATGAATGAATAAACAAGATCGAATCGGTTTTTTTTATTTCCGCTCAAATGTTCATTTTTCGAATATCAAATAATCCGGTTATTTTAGTATAATAAACCGGTTATTTTAAAAATATATAATTTATAGACGACTTTCTTACTATTTTTTGTAAATATACCTGTAATTTAAGGCTTTTCTTATTGTAATATTCTTATTGTAATGTCAAAACAAAACGTTAAGGGCCTAAAACGGCTATACAAACATATAAGAAAATATGAATATTAAAAATGTTTAGTATTCACACAAACATCTTTTTGTGTTTGTCAAACAGCTCGTGTCGTTTATTTGGCCCTTACTAAAAGTCAAAAGGCATAGCGAACAGTGTAACTACAAACTACGTTTATAAAAAACGTGTACAGTAGTTTTGACTTAGCTGCCTTTCATTTACGTGCACTTTTGACTTAACTGCACAAAATTGATAATTTTTGGCATTATTCTTTATAATCCCATACAAATTCCTTCTTTAAGTGCACTTTCTTTACCTGCACATTTAAGATAAGTGCCCAACATTTTTGGCATTTTAAAATTATTTTCATACAAAAAATTCAAGTAAGCTGCTCTTTGACTTAACTGCCCAAAATACATATTTTCTGTAATTATTCTTCAAAATCCTTGTTTACGTGCATTTTGTAAACCTGCACAGTTTTCATATTTTTGGACAGCTTTAAAATATTTTCATATAAAACATCAAAGTTAGCTTCACACATAAAAAATGTGGTATCCACTTCTTCACATAAATATCAAATTTTAGCTGTTTATAAAAACAAAAATCGCAAACAAGTCAAGTTGGTATCATAATAATTCATTTATTTTGTTTGCATGTACCTACATTTATGCACATGGGTAGTAGTTACAGTAACTTTACCGCGATTATATGAAAGGAATAGCAAATCTTAGGTCTGGAACAGAATAGAGTAGTTGTAGTAGTATTAAAGCTGACGAATGCTCTGTAGCGCAACAAAGTTCAAAATTTCGAATTTTGAGCTTCAACGGGAACGACTACTACAACTACGTATTCTGTTGACACTACTTTGAAACTGCCGTTTTTAACTTTTGACAGCTTGCAGCGCTATTCTTAACGTTGTACCTAGGGTTGCCAGACGGCCTGGAATGGCCTGGATTGTCCAGTTTTTTTTTGGGTGTTGTCGAGGTTCCAGCTAAAATGCAATTTGTGCAGTTAAAAAACTTTATTTAATTTTGAAAAATTACTTTTTTTATTAATTATATTTATTATTGTTTAGAACAAAATCATATACATACTAAGAAAAAATTGTAAGGAAAAAATTTCTAATTTGCTGTCAGGGTTGTTAGGCTTTTTTCTTAAAAAATCGTCAAAAGTTTTACCAAAATTCGTTAAAATCGTCACGAACATTTAACAAAATCGTCAAATATTTAAATTTTACAAATCAGAGGAAATTTATTGCACTTATTTTTTATTTTTTTTTTCAACCGACTTGAAATGTTTTTTAACATCCAATTTCAGTTCCAAACTAATGCATTTTCTTTTCTTTGCACTCATTTTTCTACACAACTTCTTACTTCCTAGCACGCAACTGTACCTAGAATAACTTACCTAACAGAACTAAATAGGAATTCGTCTTTTTACACGCAAATAGAACAATTCTTCACATGTAATTATGACTTCAGTGAAAAAATCCAATCATATGTAGCGACGCAAATCGGAACCATAAAAACGTAAAGCGGATTTAACCAATTTTTAAAAAGCAACGCAAATCGAAACGACGCAAATCGGGTCTCTAGTGTATATTTTTTGCAGTATCGATACCATTCATATAATTGTAGAATTCGGATTAATAATGCTTCTAATGAAAGCCACCTGGTTTGTGATAAGGGAAGAGTTTTTTTTTTTTTTTTGTTCAATTTCCAAGATTGTTTCGACTTGGACTGTTCCCAATATAATTGTAAATATTTCTTGTTAGTGTTTTATTGATGCCAGAAAACCGTCATAACACTATTACTTTCTCAAAAAAATCGTCAAAATGACCAAAAATCTTCACATCTAACAAACCTGTTTGCCGTAGACATACTAATTAATGACATAGAGAGAGAGATCCAGTTTTTTAAAAATGCGACAAAAATAACGTAAAAAACTTATATAAATTGATCTCGTTTATTATTCATGACAACTAGCAATACTTTTTTGTGCAAGGACTTAAGGTATTTCTAATAATCTTTACTCAAATAATCCATTCATATGACCGAATTTTAATAAGACTAAATTTTGATAAAAGTTGCAAAATGTTTCAAACATTTTTGCTTACAACTAAAGTAATAGAGTTATATAATTCTTCAAATAACAATAAAAAAGTATATATGTGGCTAAACAAAAAGTTATCAGCCATGTTCGGGAAATCGAATTCGAGTGAAATCAAAATCTTATCTTCATTAGAACTTATCTTAAAATAAAAAACCACGGTAATTTAAAGAAAAATTTAACTGAAAATCTGCATTTATTTCAATTTCGCTTGAGCGATAACAAGGCTGTATATGTACTTTTTATTTGTCTTATTTTAAAATATACCAAGTTGAGTTTATATATACGGTGGCAGCAGTACTACAACAAAACAAAAACCACAGAAACAGCAGATGTTTACGGCTCGAAATGTCAACTATTATTATAAATAAAATATTATAAAACCAAAACAAATTGGTTCGAACTGTAAAAGTCAGCCGGCTTTTCGCTACCACTTGTAGTGAATTCGCCCTAATTATAATTTTGTAATATGATATGACTGAATTTTAAGTGTTACGTTTCCTTGCTATTTAAATTTTTTTTTTACTGAATAATAAAATCTGAAGTAAAATTTTATTTTGTCTTATAGTTAAGTGCTTTTTCAAATTGTCCAGTTACTTTTTTAAAATCCAGGTGAATTGTTTCTTTTGTCCAGTTTTTTACTTTTGGTATCTGGCAACCCTAGTTGTACTGGAGCGACTTTTCTGTTCCACACTTTATTGTTACCAATTTGGCTACCTCGTTCTTAAATTTATTAATAAAAACGTTGTTACTCCTCTTTCAAACACTTTACTTTAGCTGCACATTTATGCAGATAACCACAATTGCGTATCTGCACATTAAGGCAGTTAAATACATTTAAGATAGCTGCATTTTTGATTTACCTGCACAACAAATTGTGCAAAGGAGATTGTGCAGCTAAGTCAAAATTACTGTATTCCATTCAGAAATTGTTTGAGTTGGTGAATAACCTAAAAGGTTTTGTATGTAACTTTTCAGAAATATGGCTGAAGTCTGCTGATGATTTGGTATGAGCACTAACGAAATGCAGCAAATAGAGATGTTTAACCACCAACAAATAAAAAAAATTTTAAAATAAAAATGGAAGAATATCTCAAATAATAGATAATGAGACTTTTGGATGAATTTAATTATCTACAATCTTTTTATTATTTTCGCGATATTGTTCAATAATAACAACAAACATTTCTCTCTTGCAACGCTTCATTTTTGAACTGTCAGCTGTTTTATTGTGTTTTAGGGCTGCCAACGCTTACCTACATAAAAGGGGCCCATTTTAAATATTTCTTTTTCAAAGTCTTATTTATATGATAAAAATATAGTCGTAAAATAAAGAAAAATTATATATTTTTATGACTAAATTGCAAATTAAAAATGTATGCAAAAAACTTATTTTTCAAGCAAAACGATTAATAAACTTAAATTGGACAAAAATATTTTTCAAGTTTTTCATATGAACTTTAATTGGCAATTTTGTTGAATAATTTTCATCATTTAAAAATACATTAACAAACTATTGTTCCCAAGTTTCCGTTAATTTATAATTTTACTTTTTCTAAATTAGTATTTTTATAAGTTTAAAGAGAATAATCCATCACATCCGCCGATTGTGATACATCTTGATTTCGGCAATAAATTCAAAAATAAAAAATAAAAAATGAAAAATCATGGGAATTTTTCAATTAATTTTATGGTTCCTCTGAAAATTTAAAACACATAACAAAAATTAATTATGCAAATTTTTATTTCCAACTTTTTTACTTTAATAGTTGAGTAATGAAATGATATCTTAAAAGCCTGCATGATTGAAGTAAAATGAGATAAAACAAAACATGGATACACACCCAGTTAGCCCGCTACTGTAAAACAGTTAAAGGTAAAAAAAAAAAAAAAAATACCAACGACGACTTCCAGTTAAAGATCAATTTTAAACAATCACAAACATTAACCAAACAAACAAAAATACTAATAAATAAATAAGTAATAAAATTAAGAATATATATAACTATAATCATAGATATGTATGCCTGATCTTTCGGAGGAGCAGTAAATTGTCCCCATAAAAGTAGAAAGAAACACAAAACAATCAAAACTTAGAAACGACAAAAAAAAGAGATAATAAAATTATAATCAGAAATGAAAAATTATTTTATTTCAACCAAACTACTGCTTTGAAAATGGACCAAAGCATTTTAAAATAAACCCCAAAAGTGACAAGTAGTCAGTCACTTAAACGAATTTTCTAAATTAGAACAAAATACAACACGATTACACTTGCTAGTCACAACCTGGCTGGGCTTCGCGCCACAATTAACCTTTTCGCTTTCAACATCAAAAGTCAAAAGGAAACAAATCAATTCTGATTTTGTGTCTCTTGACAGAAGTGCTGACTGACTGACTGGCTGACTGACTTTCGTTAAAGCACAATAAGAGCAACAATTAAAAAGATGAATACCAGTACCAACAAGTGCAATGGTTAAATGGCTAAATAATTGTAACTATTTGTTGTTGTTATTGTTGCCACTACTGCTGTTGCTGTTTCTGTTGTTGTAGCCGTATCTTGTCCTCTTAATGTGTCTTTAGTTTAGTAAATAAACCATAAAAAATTGCTTAATTTAAGGCATTTTAACAAGACCAACTAAAATGTCGTAAAACTCTTTTTTCTACTTAAAAATAAAAGTATTAATGTTGTCAATGTTGTTGGTTTCTGCTTTAAAAGCAGATAGCGGTATAATTAAGACATCTTTACAATCATCTCAAACGGCTGGAAGCATTAAAAAGAAACTAAGAAACTAAGTAAAATTAAACCATAAACATAAAGGTCACAATATCTCACAAAAAAATAAAAATAAAATAAACAAATAAAAATACAACTCGGTAAAAATCTTATTAATTTTAATTTTGACTAGATATTTTAAAGATCATTCTCTTTTAACCTCACAAAAACCCAAAATTAAACGTAACATTCGTTTATATTTCTTTTCTCTTGTCTTTGTATATTTTTTTGTATTTGTGTGCGTTTTGTGTTTTTGTTTTTTTTTTTTTTTGTTTGGTCAATCAAATGAAAGGTTAGGTTTTCTTTTGTACAGTAATGTACTGTAAATAAACATTGATTGCTTCGAAAAAATGATAAACATTTTGTTGCTTCATTTGCAACATAAATGACGATGATGATGACGATCATCGCCATTGTCATCGTCATTATCGTCTTTTTGATTTGTGGTTAATTTTTTTTTTTGTTTGTTTTTGGTTCAGGTTCTGTTTGCCGCAAACATGCGCAGAATGTTTAGAGACTGGCGGATCGATCTGATTCGTATTGTTGGTATACATTTTGTTAAGCAACGTCAAAACATTGGTCTTGCTAATCGCGTAAAACATAACACCATTACCGCCATAAAATAAATTTTCTGCCATGATATCTGTCCAACAGACCAAGAATGGACATCTGTGCAAAAACAAAAACTTTATTTTCAAAAGGAACACAATGACAATTTCGCAAAAACTAAAAAAAAGTAATGAAACAAGCAGCCGATCAAGCCAGACATTTTGTTGCGCTTCTGAATTGATCACTCCCAGGAAAAACTTTTTGATTTTTAGTAAAAGGTGGTAGTTATTTCATACGTTACCTGGTAAGTAGTTGTCATTACAATTGTCATTATTTTGAAAACTTTAATAAGTACTTACTAGTAATGACCACAACAACTACTTATTACTTCTATTATTTTCACTACTGAATATTTGCTTACTAATAATCAGCTCAATAACTACTTATTACTTGTGTTGTTTTCAGTACTGAATATTTACTTACTGGTAACGCACTTAATAATTACTTATTAGGTCTATTAACTAGTGATTTTTTGGCTTCTGGTAAGTATATTGTAAGTACTTACAATTCAACTTACTAGTAGTTAAATAATAACTAGATATTTTTTGACTTCTAGTAAGTGTATTGTAAGTACTGAATTCTGTGGACACCTCGAACAAAAATAAGTAGTTATTCAGCCGAAAAATAAGCAGTGTTTATTTTCTCCAACATTATTTGCTAACTTACTTGGTAAGTTAAGTTTTTGCTGGGCTGTTTCTATAGAAAGAAGATTAAAAAATTAAAGAAACCTCGTGTAATTTTTTTGGTAATCGGCAATAAAAAATCACACAATCGAAATCGAGCAAAGCAAAACAAACCATGAGGGATTGCTTAAAATATCGGGCTGTAGATCTATAATGTAACAATAAAAAAGGCTTTACAAAGCTGCGAGCCAAAGTCTGTTCTATGTCACTGGGTTCACATATCGTCCATGACTAATAAGAGATTTTAACCATAAATTTGGGTCACCGTATTATACTTAAAATTCCTCTTATATTTCTACATACAATAAGTAACAAGAACCATATCGCTCATTTGCTGCAACGTCATCATAACTTCAACAATAACAATTTGGAGTTAGAGATGAAATATTTTACTGTTTTTTGAGATCTTTTACTTGCATATTTGTGCATATAAAAACCTTAACTAAATTAATGAGGTAAGTATGTTAGACATAAATGTTGGGAATAAAAAATAATGTTGGGTCATACATTTGATCCGTCTAGGGGCATCGTTGGAGCTGTAGTGACCAAGTTTTTACAATTTCATAAAATTTTGAACTTTGTATGGGAGCGCCTTTAAGAAATGATAATTAAGGGTAAGTGTGTTCGGGAAAAATGTCGGGAAGGGAAAATCGGTCGATCCTTCAGCGAATTCTTCGTAAAGTTACTCTGTGGCAGTTATGAAGTTTTTTTTTTTTTTTTTGTAAAATTTTTTCTTTTTGACCACACTTTGAGTTCGATGAGCGTACCCTTTCCCTCGTCCAACCCACCATTTTTTGGATTATGCCATTTTGTGCCGAACCTTATAAAACTATGGGACTTACTGTTACGATGAAACTCCCTACATCACTATCCCATAGCTAATGTACATACATTTATAAATTTTATCAATATAATGAGGATATCGTAGGCTAATTTCAGTCATTGGTCATTTCCGGTGTTGCAGATGATAAAAAAAATTTTTTAACATTTTTTTAAGATTAAATGATTTCCTATAATAACACTATGCTAGTTGACATGGCGTTTTAACATAATTCGGGTACTCTGAATGCAGTGGTGCCTGCCGTTTTTTTAGATTGGCTCTCGTTTTCGAGATATACCGTTATTTCGAAAATAGAGGACATTGCACAACATATGTTCGCGTAACTCAAAAACGGTTTAGTTTATTGAAATTACTAAAATTTGGCCCCTGCAGCGCCTAGGATGCTTCTAGATAGGTCAAATGTATTTCTAACATACCTACCAGCTATCTCCATTCTCTAAAAAAGTCCCATAAAGGCCCAGGGGTCGCCCCTAGTAAAATAAAATGTATGAGCGACCTCAATTAGTTTTTTGTCCTTAAAATTTTCTCGAGACATACTTGCTCTTTATCACCACTTTTTGGGGGGGCTCCCATACAAATATTGCGTTTTATGAAATTCTTAAATTAATTAAAATTTTTCGACTTTTGTGAATAAAATCAAAAGTTGGTAACAGACTTATGGCTTGTTTTGTTTGCAGCTTCGTTTTTTAGCTGCATTTTTTATGAATTTTTAAAAAACAAAAATTTCGAAATTTGGATAAACAAATTATTTTTTTTCAAAAAAAAAATTATGTTTCAAAATCGACTGCTCATATTAGAAAAAAGGAAATCTTATTGCGGAATTTCGTTTTTTTTAGTAATTTCAATAAACTAAACCGTTTTTGAGTATATGTCGGGCAACCTCCTCCATTTTCGAAATAACGGTATATCCCGAAAACCAGAGCTAATCTAAAAAACTGCGGGCTCCACTGGATTCAGCGTACCCGAATTATGTTAAAACGCCATGTGCCCAGCTTGTCAAGAAAAAAAGTGTCAATTTCTTACACAGTGTAATTACGTATCTGAATTTTTTTAACCGTTCGAACAATAATTTAAGAAAACGTTTTTTCATAAACGGCAACAACTAGAGGTATAATTATGCGTAATAACTATTAAGGAATGTCGGCAATATATTTTTATTGGGATGTCCACTTCACGAATAATGCCTTAAATGTTTTACATATTTTAATTTTAAAATCTATGTTTGCACGTGGTTAACAGAAAATCTGCAAAACTTTTCAAAAATCAAAAAATTGTTTCGCTAAAACTGCCGATCAATAAAAACTGCAAATTAAAATTATAATATTTCTACAAGTCACATTTGGCTATCACTTCTACTTTTTTGACAATACCAAAGCAAAATATGCTGTTATAGAGCAACTTAAGGTCGGTGTTGATTGACCACAAATATGGCATGTATGTTTTTGCAACAAATGCATGTGTAATGAATGATGCGCATATTGATTGTGATGTGTGATTTGATTTATTCCGACCAACATCGTACGAACACAACATACAACACAAATAAAACAGGAACATAGTCCTCACTCTGCTACCAGACTACATATTAAGCAAGGAAGAAAAAACTGAAACAAGAAAATAAAACTTTTGGCACAATGATCATTAAAGGCATCGTCATCAGAAAGTAGCAGTGAAAGATCATCTTATATTGAAAAAGCTAAAATCCCAAACAAAATTCCAAAAGCCAGAAAAAGCAAAAAGCTTTGCATTCAAGCGTTTTTGTTAACCCTTTTTTTAAAAACATTGTTTGTACGATTACGAATGTGAGTACGAGTCGAGAGCAACACGATCAAAAGCAAAAACATTCGAAAAACCCATTCAAGCTCATTGATATTTTAAGCGCGACCGTATAAAAATATTCTGTTTGGAAAAATAAAAGACATTTTGTCATTTTTGTGCTAAACCTAAATGACGAACGATGAACCAAAAGTATCACCTTAAAACGATGTGAAATGATCCTGAAATATCTCGATACAACCACATAAAAACGAAAGAAATGAACATTCGACTGCTTTATACTGATGAATAAAAAAAAACCTGAAAGCTTTAAGAGCGAGTACTGTTTGGCTGCTGATCTGCAACACTGATATCGAATGGCAGAACAGTAGACATGAAAAAAGATTTTTGCTGGTTTTTATTTGTTAACTGTTGCCTTTTTTCCAGGATTCGTTCAAGCGTTTTTACTTAAGGTTTTACACTTTTAAAAGCGAAAAATGTTTAATACTGTCAGTCGTCATGGAATTTTGTTTTCGCAACGCATTACTATACATCGTTGCTCCTCATCATTCCATCAACTCAACAGCCGAAGCGATCGCGCTCACCCAAAGCATACATTATACCCATACAGTTTGATCAGCCAGTCAGTCTATCATCAATACAGATAGAAAACTACACTTCCAGCCATGCGGTCGATCAGTTGGTAAGTCAGTTTGTCCTGAACTCGTGAATGTAATAAGGAATTCAATCGCAAGCTAATTTATTTAACTCTTGCTAATGATGGTAATCACCAGGGAAAGTTTTTTATGGCATATGCAATTTTTTGCAATTTTTGCCATTTCTTCAATTATTTCGTTAAAAAGCCATTGTTGGTCTAGCTTGCCCAAAAATACCTTTTTTGCAACCTAGAATACATTTTTAAATAAGCTTAGCAATTAAGTATGAGGCAGAATCTATTCGAAATGCTAAATGAATGTTAAAAAAATCAGACGTAAAAAGTGACTATCAATCTCGCACAAAACTCCGTTCAAGTATGCTCCAGTTACATCTTGTGATGTTGAAAGAGTGTTTTCCATTAAGTGAACTGTTTTATGCGATAACAGGATTTATTTTATTATTATTATTATTTTTTTAGTTAATTTAATAAGAGTTACAAATACAATTACAAATTATATTCTAACTTAATTAAACGAGCAATCGTAACGTAGACCTTCAGCCCGTTGTAGTGAAACAGACCAGAGTCTGTGGCGGGAATCGAACCCGCAACCCCCGCACTGATAGACTAGCTCAGGACCAACTAGCCTACCGGGGCACCCAGGATTTATTTTAATTTGAAGAAACATGCTATTGTACTATACAATCAAAACTTAATAAAATAAATGTTTCTTAAATAACATGTTTGTTTTTGGCAGTTTTGCCATTTTCGTGCCATTCATTTGTTATACTTTTTTGTGCCATTTTGCCAGCCATTTTTCGTGCAATTTTAAACTTGCCCTTGTTATCACTAAACTCAAAATATTTGAAAAACAAACCAACATTGATATTTTTGAGGGGTTCCTTTAAAGCCTGATGTGTGTTACAAATTTTTTTTAACGCAGTCCAACGTAGTGCGTCGAAATGTCGACCAGGTCTTTTATGATATCCAAAACATTTTTCAGTCGATTTTCTCATATTATTGTTTTTATTTGGTGTTTACTGATGTTTATGAACTGTAAAGCAACGTTAAAGAACAGGAAAGATGTTTGCGATCGATCGATCGATCGATCTATCCATCCAGCGATGAGTCGGATGGATGTCTGATTTTATTTTGGTTTGTTAGATGGACGGATGATGCATGGTTGCACGTGATACAATTATGGCAATGTTTTTGTTAATTTCACATTTCTTAATTTTTCTTTCTCCAATGTGTTGGCTGTGTTACCAAATTTATAATGCAGTTTTTGTTAACATCGTATTTCACTTTTTTGCAAATGTATATTTAGTCTGGTGTTGTTGAGGCCGTAGCTGCGAAATATACGAGTTTCGAATATTTAACACAATCTCAAATTTTTTAAATTTTATTTTATTTGCACTTTTTATTTTTATTTATTTTTGGATACGAGTAAATAAAACATGACACTCGATAAAGATCTATTGATGCAAAAGATTGTTTTTTAAATAAATCTCAAAGAATAAACAAATATAATCAAATGTTTTTGTTTGTTATTGAGAGCTTTTCGACTGGATGTGTTTTGTTTAATCAGCATTACCATCGTTTTCGCCAATTAGAACATGGTTCCCATGAGGCCGAACGCCAGTAAAGTGATGAATACTTTACAAATCAAGAAAAACGAGAGAACACACACATTATTACAACTGCAAACGTTCGAAATAGTCTAGCAGCAAATTGACTTTAACAATTTATGTACTGTTTACAACAACTGCAACGGTGGCAAGAAATAGCAGCAGTAGTAAATGAATTTTACTTTTCATTGCACCAAGAATCGAATTGTTGATTTTGACCAAATTAGTGTTTCATACCCGTACGAGAACTGCATGTAACCTGATCACCAACTACTCGGAACATGGGAAAATTAAATACATTTTTGAGCAGCATTTTTAATTTCGTTCTTAGTCAACTGTGATCACTTGACAATGGAGAGGACACAGACCGACATACACATAGACAGACAGACTGATCACAAATAAGTATTTCGCACCTCACAAGTGCAAAAATTCCCTAAATGGTATGGACTAATATGGTGTAAAAAATACAGCAACAAACACAACAACAGCAATAGCAATTTCAACAAATCAAACGAACAATACACATACACAATTACACTGATCGATTATGAATTCTAAACACGAATGTTGCACGCTGCGCCAGTAACACCAGCAACAATAACACCAACAGCGATCGTATTGTCTACTTCATGTTAGTCTGCTTCCACACTTGCAATTTTTGTTGCAGGAATTTTCGAGCTCGTGGGTGAGAGAGGTAAGTGATTTGAAGCCGACAATGCAAGCGAACGATAACGTTATAGTTTTATACAAATTTGCGCCCCACTAAAAAATATTGTGCGACCACTTTACACAACAAAACTAAATATTTTTTTATACAATCCTGTTACAGAAATGAATTCACATTAAACGAAATCGCTTTCGATCGGAATTATATTTTAATTAAATTTTTTTCACAAAATTGCGTTGTTGAAAACCAATTTTTTTGTTTGCTGCTTTGTTATAATTTGTACCCAACCAAATGGCATAGATCTACAATTTTGTAGCTTAGTTTACAAGTGTACATGTATTTTCAAACAAGCATTTAATTTGTGGTATAGTTGATGTGCTAATGCAGTAATTTGACAATAATTAAAATAATTACGTTAGAAACGAAAACCAGTCGTCCGACAAGTCGGTAGGTAGTGGGACGCTTATGAGAACGGTAATGAGTGACTTGTTGTTGCTTGCTTAAATTGTCGATCGACATCGCGGCAGAATTGAAAAAAAATTGCTGCAACAAAAATTGCAATTCGGGCCGAGGACTAAGTAGTCGATTGAGTTGACTTCAACGAGCGTGTTGCATTTAACTTTTCATAAAATTCTCATCGTCAGTGTCGTTCTCGTCATTATTTTCGTCGCCTTCGTTGTCGTCGTCACCATTGTCAACGTCACCACCATCATCAACACCATACTGGTAATTGTTATTGCTGGTGTTGTTGCTGTTACGATGATGAAGCAGTTGTTTTTATTTAGTAAGTGTGGTAAGTAGTTGCTGTTAGCAGTTGTAACGTTTAAATTCAGCTAGAAGTTGTTATTTTGTATGTTTAAGACTTGTTGACACTTCATTGGCGCGCGAGTTAATTAAAGGCTTCGTAAGCAAGGTAACCAACCATCAATCTATGCACATCCAAAGGCCCATACTTACATCAATGCATACCTGTGTATGTATGTGTTTGGCATTCAAGTGTTTGATTTTACAACAACTCTTAACTTTTAACATTATTTAACAGAATGAAAAAAAATGTGCATGCATATAAAAAGAAATACACAACTGAACTGCCACTACCTACACACATATTTACTACAAGTCCACAGACCGACCACCAACTGTGCAAATAAGTAAAATATGTACATACACACGTCTATGCATACATGCATGCATTAGGTGTATTACATTTTATTTCGCTAGACTTACCCTGAAGAAAACCTGGGTGCAAGTGTCTCCAAGTCACCACTATTTTGGTTAATTTTTTGGCGACATTGTCAACGAAGTGTCTACACTTTTATATTTTCCTTTAATAAGAAGAAAAATTTGTTATGAATTCGTATTTTAATTTTTTTTTTTAATAAAATAATTAAATGCTAAAAAAATAATTTTCATTTCGACATCTACTTTAAAAAAGTACCAAAAGTGTAGCCCAGATTTTTTAAAATGTACTCTGGTTGCAATGTCTAGAAATGGTCCCAAAAGAACTACCTAGTCAATAGAACCAGCGTCAGAAGTAGATTTCCAATGGCACGCACATGTTAAATGTCTATAGTAAATAACATTGTCTGGGGTATAATAAGTCCCGAGTACTGGTGACTGTGTCAGTACTGAATCAGAACAGATTCACTAGTGACATTTCCTACAGGGTATCAACAAAGGGACTTTAATTTATGTTGGTGTTGTCAATTTTTCAATTTTATTGAAAAACATTTGCAAAATGCCTATATTTTGGAAAAATGCTCTAAACTCGGCTATGCCCCTAATGTTTTATGTATGTACGTTAATAGGAATAATCATCGAAAGTATGTTTGTTATTTAACGTAAGTTAAGTTGTAAATTCTATATGGTTGTTGTGTGAAATAAGTTTTGTCCAATGCAAGCGAGTTTGCACACTGTGTGAGTATGAGTTGGTGTGGGCCTATGCGCGTGTTTTCTTTGTGTTTGTGTGTGTGTGTGTATCTATGTTTGGTGTATGGTATTTTGGGCTGTTATGCTCAGCTTAACTATTTTAATTTAATTATTCCTTAAGAAACTTTAAAAAGGGTATAGATTTTAACGGGGAAAATTAAAAAAAAAACGTTAAAAATTTGGCGAAATAAATTATCATTTTACATTGAGGAAGTTTTTTTTTTAACTTCATTATTCAACTTCCGAACGAACTGTGTTTTTAGTAACACGATTTCGTCAAAAGTAGATTATGCCAGTTAAAAAATTATTTTCTTAAATTGTGCGAATACACAAAAATTACAACAATTACCTAATAATTAAAATTTTTTTAAAATTATGATTTACTAAAAACCCAGACTTTTTAAATCCAAACAGCTTTCCTGGGAAAAGAAAAACTCCACTCCATTTTAATGATTTGCAACTTAATCTCCGTATTCATAAATGTTTATTAAGTTTAACAAACGTTTATTTAAAACTTTTATTAAAAATTTGTTGTATAAGCCTTTTTTAAGTTTTAAATATTTATATGAATACGGAACTTATCCTTTATTTTCGAATTCTTGCCAGAAGACCTCATAAGTAAAAATTCGGGCAAAAAACCATGTGAATCTTTTTTAATATTCATGTAAAAAGATATATCGTCGCTGTTTTTTACTGAAATTTTTTTGAAAATTGAGTTAAATAAAAATATTTGTCTTTTTTTATTTAAACAAATAATGCATAAACTCAATTTCATTCGTATTTTGGCTAGGAAATGACTACATTTAAATGTTAGTTACGTCGGTTAGTTAAAACAGCGACGATATATGTATATATTCTGGGTCCTTTAGTAATTCTTAGTCGATTAAGCCATTTGGGCGAGAAATGGTGTCTAGTTCTCCTAGGCAGTTTGGGATTGAACTCCAGGAAAATCGGTTTAGTAGGAAAAGTTTGTCATTTAATTGGAACAAATTGTTTTTATATGTCAACAAATTCCTTAAAGGTCGGTCTATAATTTACATCCGCCCCATCTTAAGATCACCTTTGGAAATCATGTGAGTATGGATAAAAGCGTAACAAAAAAGACTCATAAGACCCGAAATCACATCACTAGATTTTGTGAAGAGCGAATCTTAATTTATCAAAAGCCCCATATAAAACTCACTATCAGAAAACCCTTTATTACGCCTTCACCGCAAAACTTAATAATATTGTTGTAAAATTAAGCCCACTACTGTTTTTATATATTTATATCGTCAACTAAAACGCAAAAGGCCCTATCTTAAATTTGGAAAATTTTAGAGTAGAAGAAAAAACTATTTAATATGATAAATTGCATTAAACTCCCAATAAAAACTTCGCCTACAAAATAATGTGTTAGGTAAAACATAAAAGCCCTACTTACAATTCTACTGAAGGAACCAATGAATTTTACAGGGGATGTCCCAAAATGAACGCATTCAAAGATAAGTCATTATTTTTTTATCTAAATACATCTAGAAAAAAGTAGCTGTAGAAGTTGTTATAGAAGTAGTTATGGAAGAAAGCTACTAAATAATGAGTGAAAGAAGCTATTCATTTTAAAAAGTATGCGAAGTTTTTACTGGGCTGTTTATAATTTATTTTTCTTTTATTTGTAGTTTTGACAATTAACAAAGTTTCATATTATACAAACTGTTAGATAGGTTTTAAAGCGTTTATAATATAATCTTTTGTAGAAAGGTCCGTTTGTTTTTTGTCAACAAAATCGCTAATGTCTCTAATCGTTAATGATTCCAATTTGTAGACATCAGATTTAATGAAAAAGTCGATTTTTATTTTTTGTTAGTTGTAGTCTTTTGCGTTCTAGGTAACGATGAATAAAATACAAACGTTTCTACCTATGTCCGTTGTAGACTCTGAAACCATCCAACCGATGTGCTCCAAGCCGATTTCACGAGTTCCATAGATTTACTAAGGTTTTAAAAAAGTTTTTCATCAAAATTGATTTTTTTATGGTAAGTGAAGTGAATTTAGTCGCACATAAGGGTCAAATGCTTTTTCCATTCTTCTCTTCGCACCATAGCCTAATATTTATTTCGATAAAGTTTTCTCCTAAAGTGAATAGGCATGACATTGAACGAAACAATTATAAACTTATTAATTATGATGAAATGTTTGAATGTGTAAATAGATATGATGTATCTCCAATTTTCTGTACTAATGATATTGATTTGCAACTTTTCGTATTAAATCATTTAATAAGTAACTTACATAGTCTGGTACCTACCTTTACATCTATACCTAAAACTAATGATATTCACTGGATGAAATCAAGGGAAATTGTCCAAGCAAGATCGTTACGTGATGCTGCATATAAAACTTTTTTGAGAAATCCTTCTGAGAGCAATTAGAAACTTTTTTGTAAATTAAGGAACAAATCTAAATCGGTCATTAGAAGAGTTCGTAGGAATTATGGTAAGAATTTATTTACTGGTGCAGATAATGCTCAGATTTGGACTCATGTACGTAGGCTTGGTTGTACTGGTAGAGATAACCATGAACCAAATGAATCCGATGTCGAGTCAATTGCAACGGGATTTTAAAACAACTTCACTCCAAATAATTTGGGTAGTTTAAATTTTGAGAATATTGTCGATGACTCGAACTCTTTTTCATTTAGTATAGTTACTGAATATGATATTTTAATTGCAATCAATTCAATTAAATCAAATGCTATGGGGCATGATATGATTCCAATTAAATTTTTGAGAATTATTTTTCCGCTTATATCAAGGTATATTTGTCATATCATTAATACTATGTTAACTGTTTCTAAATTTCCTCTCGCATGGAAGTTGGCTCGTGTAATTCCGATTGCTAAAAATAAAAATAATACCTATAATGTGGATAATTTAAGGCCTATCTCAATTATGCCAGTTATGTCAAAAATTGCTGAAAACATCATGAAAGAACAAATTTTATCTCATTGCTCAAATTTTTCGCTTTTTCATCCAAGTCAGTATGCTTTTCTTAGAAATCACAACACAACATCCCTACTCGTTGCTCTTACTGATTCAATTAGACATAGGCTAAATAAACATGGAAAATGTATAATGATATCTCTTGATCTTTCAAAAGCATTTGATAGAATAAACCATAACGTTCTTGTTTGGAAGCTTCATGAAAAGTTCAATTTTTCAAAATCAGCTTGTCAATTAGTATACTCTTATTTAAATGATCGTTCTCAGTTTGTATCTGTTGGAAGTTTATGCTCTAGTGTTGGATTTGTCACCTCTGGCGTACCACAGGGGTCTGTATTGGGCCCTATACTGTTTCTCGCATATGTTAATGACTGCATTTCTATGCTGGAGAATAGCTTTTGCAAACCATATGTGTTTGCTGACTATATTTTTCTTCTTTACAGTACTTACTCCGATTTTAATAATATTTTTGAAAATACACTAAATAATCATCTTAGTAATGTACAAAATTGGATGCATCAAAATCATCTTGAAATTAACTCATCTAAAACTAAGGCAGTTTGTTTTCATTTACCTTCCCAAACGTTTAGGTATCCAAATATTTATATAAATAATCAATTAATTACATTTGTCGACTCTCATAAATGTCTTGGTATTGTTATTGACTCGAAACTAAATTTTGAAAGCCACATAAACTCTCTCTCGAGCCAAGTTTCATTTATTTTAAGAAGATTGTACGCCTTAAAGGCATATACGCCAAAGTGCATAAGATATCGTTTGGCACATGCCCTGCTTATGTCCAAACTCATTTACTGCCTTGAAATATTTACTGGAACTTTAGCTAGAAATTTAGATTATCTAGAACGGATTTTCAGACGAATTGTGAGATATATATATAATATTCCTGTTAGAGACCACAATAGAACCACTGAACTAGTCCCGCAATTATTAGGTTGTTCTTTTCATAACTTTTTACATTTACGTCTTTTGCTTCAGTTCTACAAGATTATGAAATTTGGACTGCCTATTCAAGTTGTGGATGAATTCACTTTTATGCACTCAACTCGTAATGTGCAACTGGAAATACCACAAATACATCTTTCCGTTTTTGAACGCTCTTTTCAAATCAGGATATGCCGAATCTGGAATAATTTGCCTATAACTTTTAGACGGTTTACGTACTCATATAACACTTTCAAAAAGGAGCTTTTAAGATTTTATAGTGGAAATACCAATGAATGATATATGTATTTCTGGCATAAGGGAACAAATAAAAAACGTTATTATTTAAATTTATTTTTTGTAATTATTATGTGGTCGGGGAGCCATTTATTTAAATCTAATTAGAAATTACATATTGTACCATTATTAATAAATATTTATATAAAATTGTATTGGTAAATCATGGATAGATGTTAACAGCAATACATGTATAATTGGTCTTATAGGCTTTCTTTGTATTGAAAGAATGGAATAAAATAAAAATAAAAAAAAAAAAAAAAAATAAATTTCTCGAGGAAAGCGGGAATTTAAAACAATTGAAAATCCAAACAAAATTGATCGAACTCTATTCTCAACGCGTAAAGTAAATGGGCTACAAAATAACCCTCTTCAGCAATTACTATGCATAGTGAAGGGTATAGAAGATGCGGCGAAGCCTTATATAGTACATACTTTTTAATTATAATTGAATTGTCAAGTTTGAGGTCTTATTTTTTATAAAGCTTTAAAACGTTTATTTATACGTTAAATAAAGGTCGAATAAAATACATTTTATGTACTTTTAATTTAACAAAAAAAAAATAGTGATAAATAAAAGTAAAAAAACAATAATATTCAACAAGAGTAGCTAAATAATAGAAATGATCGATTATATTTTTCCTGAATCTCTTATATCCAACATGCAATTTAAGGGAGTATTGTTTCTATGAGAGCTACAATTGCGGCTTTTTCAGATAACAAATATTAATTTAACTTTATTTCAAAAAAAATTTCCAAGAGTACAAAATTGTACCCTATTTTTTTCCTCCCACTAAAATTTAAACTTCTAATGCTATTTTATTTGTAAGAAAACTTAAATTCCTGTTTATGTGCCACCTTATTTATCCCTTTTCCTTGTAGAACACACATTTTATACACTAATGTAATCTAACTAAGCGTGCATTTAATTTGGATTGTACTTAGGGTTGCCATCCGTCCTCTTTTCCCCGGACACCGTCCTCTTTTTTTGGGTATCCGGGGCAGTCCTACTTCTTTTTCATCAAGTGTCCGGTGTTGTCCGGCTTTTTACACCTTCATTGTAAATTTGTTCCTGGATTTAAATCACAGTTCACAAAATTCATTAAAAAAAAAGATTTAGGTGCTCAGGTTTTTTTAAGAAAGCTATGATTTAATTTTTGGGGATGTAACGTGACAAAAAGAGTACTTTTCTTTGAATGTGCCCAAAATGGAGCTCAAAAAAAATGGAACAAATAAGCAAAAGCAACCTTATCAATGTCGTTACTTTTGTTCAAATAAATACTTATTGCTCAAATGATTATATTTAAATTTTATTTTAAGATTATTTTTGGAAAGAAAAAAAAATCATATCTTAAAAAAAGCACATCCGTCAAAGTTTTAGGATTTTTAAAAAACAGTTTGAAGTATTATATAAAAAAAAATCAGCAAAAAAATAGGGTTTTGACTTAGTCCATTTTTAAAATTTGATATTTTGCATATAAATTTTTTTCAATATATTTATTGTAGCCTCAAGTATTCTCTTTAAACTGACAAAAATCATCTTCGTATGTAAAGTAGTTTTCGAGATATTAAAAGAATAAACTCGACACATTCGGCTTATTCGGCGATATCAAGGTATATTTACACAAGGTAGACTCATTTGGGAGTGTATACATGTTGCTCTATAAAAAGAACCGAGTTGTCAAAATTATCTTCATATAAAACAAAAACAATTTAACGCACACATGTACAAATTTTGTCTCATATACACGAAATTTGATGTTTGGGTTCCAACTAGGGGTTAACAGCTGACAAACATATGGGCCAACGAGTTTACCTTGTGTAAATATACCTTGGGCGATATTATGACAACTTGAATATGACATAACTTTTGAAAAAAAATTTAAAAATTTTATTTCGTTGATATGTGTTCTTAATGGAATCAAATAAACCCTCTCGCCAAATTGCATTCAAATCGAAAGGGGTCGAGTCCCACTCTTGGTCGACTTGACATGGAATTACATAAATTAAGTTTTTGTGTGCCGTCGTTAATTTTATTAATATTAGGTTGTTTAGAAAGTGTCCTCTTTTTTCGAACAAATGTCCTACATTTTTTATGCTGGCGTCCTCTTTTTCTCAAAATAGAAATGGCAAGCCTAATTGTACTTCAATTATACATTTGATTTTTAATAATATTATATAAAAGTAAAGCGGTTTTCAGAAAAATTACCTTTTTGTCCCATTAATTTTGTATGCATATATGAATATTTTTAGTGGTATTTTAAACCCATAAACAATTCTTTCTAAAAAATGTTTACTATTCAGTAGGTTTCTTAGAACAGGGTTTAAAATTCCCTCTTTATGAATGCCCACCCATTTTGTCCCATAACTCGCTTATAGCACTCAAATGTACTCTATTTGTTTGTTGTCTTTATGTTAAAGATCAAAGTTTTCAAGTTGGCTTAAAATTATTTTTAAAAAAGGTTTTACAAGAAATGCTAAAAGTACAAATTTTTACCATATTTCACACTCAAATATGTACCCTGTTCTGCCCCTTTAAGTTAAAATTTTTAAATCTATGCCACTTTAAATTAATAAACTTTTAAAATGTTGCAGAATAAATTGGTTGAATAAAAAGTACCAAAAAATAGCCTTTTTTTTATCTACTTTTACCCTCTAAAAGGCCGACAAAATAAATTTTAATTAAGGATCGCAAAATTATTTGAAAAAAAGCGTTCACATAAAGTACCAAAAATACGAATTTTTACCATGTTTTGTCCCCTGAAATTAAAATTTTTCAAACCTACTTATGTCCCCGGTAATAGTTTAAGCATTAAAATAAATAAACGTTTAAAATGATGCAGTTTAAATGTGCCTAAAATTCCTTTTTTTACCCACTCTTACCACCAAACGACATGCTAGTGTAGCTATCGAAGTTCGTACGAAAACAATTTTGGGTTAAGAATAAAAATTGGTTCCAGTTTTGCCCTTTTTGACCTTTGCGTCCCTCCCTCGTCCAAAATTGCCTATAACAATTTCTTTTTAACACTCTACCTTGATTGCGGAACAGCTAACTAACACCTAATTTTTAAAATAAACTAGCTTTTACCCGTGACTTCATTTAGATGAAAATTAGAGCAAAATTTAGAGAAAAGAGTTTATCCCATAAAAAATCTATAGCAACTCTATGAAGCTCTCTACATCTATAAATGAGGAGCTCCATAGCAAAACGGAACAATTCCACTTTTACAATATTTGGCTAAATGAACAAAAAAAAACTTAACTAAAGGCAGTACCATGTATGTTTGTATGTGAAATGGTTGCGTTTTAATCCGATTCAAAGTAAATTAATTCATTAAAACAATGACTATAAAGATTTAAGTACTTACAATATTACTCAGTAAAAAAACATGAAATTTTAAAAGTGGAATTGTTGCGTTTTGTTATGGACCTCCTCAAGTGTTCACTTTAAATAAAAATCATATAATTTACAAAATTTTGAAAAAAAAAAAAAAATTATTCAAATCACTTTTGGTGCGTGTGGTTTTTCTACCAATTGAACTGAAAAATATATTTTTATTATCAATACAACATTGGTCATTAGATATTAACTTGTGAGAATTGCGTCCGAAGAAAGTTATACCCCTAATGTACATATATCTTTCAAACTTACAATTTTTAGATTAACCGTATGGATTTGATCGCATGTGCTTTTGCAACAAATTTTCTTAAAGTTTCTTTTAAAAACAATTAAACTGCTCAGGAATTTTAGTTTATTTTTTCCGCATTTTAAAACTAATAACAACTTCTAAATTGGAATTTAAGCATTAATTTCATATTTTTATTTTTTTATTTTCACACATTCACTAATTTTCTAATACATTTGAGTAACATAAATACTTATAAATAAATGTATGTAAGTGTGCTACACTACATCCAGCCATACATGCGATAAATACACCTACTTAATTAATTAATAAATATATAAATCTATATATGTACATATATTGGTGAGAACTAAAATTAATATAAGAATACTTCTACAAATTTTAAAACAAATTAGTAAGAACGCCAAAGAACAAATAATTAATTGACCACCTCCACTGGCTCACAGTTGTCATCCGCTTCGGCCGTTGCTATATTCGATATTGGCGAACAATGACGTTCATCGTCACAGCTGTCATCGGCCACACAGCTAATGTGGCTGCTGGAACTGCTGTGATTGCTATTACTGCTGGCCGAGCACACGCTTATGTTGCAATCCTCCTTTTTTGGACTGAGATTGTGGGAATTTTTAAGTTTTACGTCATTCTGATCGAGGGAAGCATTTAGTCGCATTCGCTTTTCTGGTTTCTTAAGGAGTTCCTCTATTGAGTACGGATTGCGTTTGCGAGTAGAGGACATTGTTAGATTTATAGTTGCTGGAGAAGATTTACCTGAATCACAATCACTTAGTGCATCTCCCGCAGAAGGAGTAGTTAAATCAATTGAACTTTCTGATTTGGTATAACCGCCTGTGCTAGAGGCGTGTAGAGCGGTAGGAAAGTATGCATTCTGCGGGCTTTGAGTATGAGCCGCGTAGGGCAGAAATTGACTAGCGGCTTGGACATGTTGTGTATAGTAGAGTAAGGATGGATTCCAAAACCAATGTTTCTGCAAAGTTGCCGAATAAGAGAGATCTTGTGCGGTTAACTGAGTTGTCAATGATGGTGGGCTAGAGCTACTGCTGGCCAAAGCGCTCAAGGGATGTTTTGGAGATGGTTTAATGGGATGATCAGTAGTAACACCTGCAGGGACTGCATTAGTTGCTGATAATGCACTGCCACTCTCTCCATACCGGTATGGATTTGGTAAGCCAAGTGGTGGCTGTGAGTGCGAAGGTCTATTATGCGTGTATGCCGAAGGATCTGATGGGGAACTAGTTATATGTGAGGAGTTAGAGG
Organism: Pollenia griseotomentosa; assembly: GCA_963931875.1. Lineage (NCBI taxonomy): Eukaryota > Metazoa > Arthropoda > Insecta > Diptera > Polleniidae > Pollenia > Pollenia griseotomentosa. Next base: position 2,831,316 of record OZ007564.1, on the reverse strand, counting down.
AATTATTGTACATTTGATTTGAGGCATTGTATTGAGTTCCAGTTACGGGATGGCCTCCAGAAGCTGCCGCTGCAGCAGCTGCGTTTTGTTGATTTGAAGTCATTTCATCTGTCCATAAGCCACTATTGCGTAGTATTCGATTAATAGAACTTATGGATGGCACAGAGCTCGGATCGCATATACGCTGCTGCTGTAATTGTTCACGTATTTCCCAGGCAAAAAGTCCACTATTTTCTTCTTTTAGTCGTATAATTTTCTTAACAACTGTAGGGGTGGCAACTTGCTGTAATAGAACAGAAAACAAAATGATTTTATCAGTTAAATTTTTTGTTTTTTTTTTTTTTTGTTTTAATAAAATGAAAAATGTTAAAACGAATTTTAAACTTCCGCTAGATGTCGTGCAATGCAAACAATTAAATACCGTGAAATTTCAATTGTTTTTCTTTTTTGTTTTCAAATTTTTGCAATCATGCAATCTTATTAAAATTTTCAATGGGCAAATCTATTATTCAGGTTTAATCCACTAAAAAAAACTTTTATTGCATAAGAGTACTATTGATTATTACAACTTGCAAATAAAATAAAACAATTTGTTATTATTCAACATTTAATGTTATATTGTCCAACGCCTTTTTTATGTTACTAAGTATGTAAAATTTTAATAATATTTTGTAAAACCTCCCCTAAAGTCCGAAAAGTCCTACAAACATTCCTAAATTTTGATGACGTGTGACTTGGCAATTCATTAAAAATTCATAAATAAAAATGTTTATGGACACAAAAATTGTACGATATTCATTCACTTGATGTCTTGATGATTATCGGTAATAAAAGAAACAAAAAAAGGAGAACAACAAAAGGAACAAGAATAATTTTCAATCTACATAGATAAACAGAAAAACACGCTAACGTATGTGCATTATTCTTACGATTATTTAAACACAAAAAGGTGTTAAATGCACGTTTTGTATTTGAACGAACTTAACGCCCCCTCCCACACCCCACTTGCAAACAACCGAACTTGCACTTGCACTAAAACTAATGAGTGTTTATTAAGTTACTGATTCTTACTTCAGTACACTCTATGTTTTGTGTATGTGTCTTTTTTTATTAAAATGTTTTCACATGTCTTCATGTGAAATTGGAAAGAACCTTCAATTTTTTATTAATTAACTGAGAAATATGATTGATTAGCCCTTAAGGGACAGCTACAAATTTCTTTGAAAACAGTTCCAACCACTTTCACACCTACAATTCCAATCAGTTTCATTGGGAATAAAAACCAGTAGCTTCTACTTGTCATTACAACCATAAAGTTGGCATTATGTGGAGATTAGTTTTTTTTTTGTTTCTGTAACCATAAATAAATTGTGATTGTATATTTACTTTAACTCTACAGAGTTTAGGTGTGTGACTGTTTGTGTGTGTTTGTTTGTCTTATCAAATGTTACACTTTTAATATCCTACCGGGGCCCTGAGAAATTATGCATTGGAAAACACCTGAAATGTTTTTTATTTGGTTTACCGTTTTGTTGTTTATTTATCAATATTGTTCCTTTTTTTGTACACATGTACTTTAAATGGTTTCGCTTATAAGAGAAGTTGTTGCTGTTGCTTTTGTTATCAAACTTTATTAACAACTTTGTTTGTAATCGTTAACAATTGAGTTGCAATGTCTTTAGTTGTTGATGTTCAAATCAAAATTCCTGCAGTGATTAGGCGATACCAACGAACATTCATAAGGTATGATGCATGCAAGAGAGTTAAATACCGATCAGCTGGGCGGATGCGTTCAAATTAGCGTTGCCAGTATGAAGATTTTATCTTATTTTTATTGATTATTTGACCAAAATAAGATTTAAAGTTTTTTTTGGGAATACAAAATTTACTATTAATAAGATTTCTGTATGACGTGCTAAATTCCCAATTTTTCATATTTGATAAATACACTGAAATTTATTGTTGAGGGAAAGCTAGCTTCTATGCGCATTTCACTGGTTGCTTAGGCCAGATCGTCAGGAAACCTTTTGCAAAGATTTTAGAAAAGCTAAAAATATTATACGAATAAAACCCTTAAGCGAATAAGAATTTTAAACACTCAAAGTCTTACTTGCAACAATATCAAAGCTTAAACAAAACACCAACAATAAACAGTGAGTTTATCTTTTCTTACATCCCCCTAGCACGTAATACAGAAATCTTATTAAGATTTAAAAATTTTTTTCTCAAATTAAGACTTTATTTTTAAAACCAAAGATTTTAAACTTTAAGTTTGTACAACATACATAATTTTTTTGAAGTTTTTAAACAATCAATTTTTAAAACAATGTTTTGTTTCAGCTTGTTTTGTTGTCTATTGGTTTTGCACACTTTTGTACACTCACAATATTATTACAGTAACGGACTGTAGTTTATTTAAGAAATATTCCGTTCAGTCATTTTTAAATAAATAAACATTTAAAATTCCAAGCAAATTCATTTTTAACTGATTCTAACAGTTATTCAAAAAACTAAGTGCATATTAATACGGATTTTCAGTTGCAGTTAATATTGTCCGTTGATTGAGTTAAATTCTTCTTTATGTTAAAGTAAATAAAAATGTAATTTAAAGCAACGAAAAGTTCATTTAATTTTTACTGTCAAAAATTCAACCGCGAATTCCGTAAAAACAAATCAATATTCAGTTATCTTATATAAATTAGTTGTCAAAAAATTAACTACATATTCCGTAAAAACAAATAAATTTGCAGTTATTTTATAAAATTTTACTGTCAAAAATTCAACACCATATTCAGTAAAAACAATTAAATATTCAGTTGCTTTATATAATTTTACTACCAAAAATAAATTTTTACTTATCTATAAAAAATGAATTGCTTGTTTTGTGTAAGCAATTCCCATTTTCTATTTGTTAAAATAATTTAGTTAAATACATCAAATTTTAAAAGTAAAATAATTGCGAAGCCATATCGGTCATGCTGCTGGTGTCTTATAATTGAGAGTTCTTCTGTAAACAACGTGGTCAGTACAACAAAAGTAAAACAAACGTGTGTAACTGGGTAAGTAAATAAAAATATTCTCCCTCTCTCGCTTATAAGAAAAACAAGCGGACAGGTGTCTGTCTGGTATTTTTTTAGAAATTCGGCTCTTTTGTGGAGTAAACGAAAATTTAATAAAATAACTGAATATTTAATGGTTTTTACTGAATATTGGGTAAATTTTTTGACAGTAAAATTTTAATAAATAACTGAATATTTAATCGTTTTTACTGAATATGGTGTTGAATTTTTGACAGTAAAATTTTACAAAATAACTGAATATTTATTTGATTTTACGGAATATGGTGTTGAATTTTTGACAGTAAAAATTAAATGAACTTTTTGTTAAAAATAAATGAAAAATAGGTAGACCGGTTTTTAATTGAAGTTTCATTTATTTTATATTACAATTTCAGTTAATTTAACGTACAGAATATTGTGAGTGTACCCATTGTCTAGCATATACAAAAATGCATCATTATTTCTGCACACAGAAAAAAATATCAATTTTAAATTAACATTACGAAATGTTGATTAAAAATCATAGAAAATTTCTGCAAAAGTATGGACATTATTTAAACTTATCATTGTTTCATATTAGTTTTAAACGAAAAATGTTAAAATACCATTGTTCAATATTGAATCCATAAAATTCTGTTTTATTTGTTTTGAATAGAAACAATAACAGCATTATAGAAAGAAAAACATAAATTTTTTTCAAAGTTTTTCTTGGGTTTCAAAAAATTATTTAACAAGTTTTCGTTTAAATGTGCTAAATTTTTTTGTTTTCATGTTAAAATTATTTATAAAAAGAAAAAAATTTCCGTATTCTTTTTGATAAAATTATTTAGTTAAATATACATCAAATTTTCAAAGTAGAATGATGACGAAAACCATATCGGGCCATGAAACAAAGAAAACAAGATAGTGCATTTAAATTTATAAAAACATTATTTTTCTGCGCATGTACGTCATAGTAGTAAATGAGCACAAACATGATCACACAAACATGTGTTTGTAGTATACTGAATGTTTGTTTACATTTAAGTCGCTTTACTATAATGACGTCAAAATGAGAGTAAAAAGATAACGGACCTGCGCAATGCGCTATCTTGTTTTCTTTGTTTCATGATATCGGGCCATTCTGCTCGTGTCTTTTAATTGTGAGTGCTTCTGTAAGCAAAGAGGAAAACAAAAAACTGAAGCATGTGTTACAGGAAAATAAATAAATCTATCCTCTCTCTCTCTCTGTTTAGAATTTTTCTTATACTAGCGCATATTTTGTCTCTGAAGCTTCTGCTCACTGTTATTTCAAACTCAAACCAATTCGATTCTACATGAAATTCACGTTGTTTCAACTTGAAAAAACTTTCATTCAACGTTATTCAGAGTGTTATTTCAATATGAATGTAATTTTGCTCTAACTTTACGGGTATGTTAAATTAACATGAATAACAGTTATTTTAAAAGAAAATAATGTTGTTCGCAAGTTATCATGTTAAATTAACAAGCAGTAACTATGAAGCAAAATCACTACCGAACAATGTAAAATCAAACTTGTTTTCGAGGATGTTACATTGATTTTTTCTGTGTGTGGGCATACAAAATATTAAAAAAGATCTTGAATTTGTGGTTGTTAATTTTTCGAATATTAATGAAAAATAATTATTTGTGAAAAGAAAAAACGTATGTTTTTAAAGTTTCATATGTCAAAGAACTTAAAAGTTCATGTACATATTTAGAACCAAGAGGTAAAACTAATGGAACTTAAGAAGCTTTAAGCTTGAAAATTCCACATTCCATGTTTATGATAATTTTTAAACAAAGTATATATACATAAGTGCTTAAGAATATCTTTTAAAAAGTGTATATTCCATTAGGAATATATTGAGAAAAATCATAGCTTCCAAGCTAAAATCTTCTTGCCCAAAATTTAAAAAACTCTAATTTTAGCATTAAATAACTTTCAATGAAGCTTCTTTATTTAGATGGACCATTTTACGATCTTTTTTTATTAGAAATGAAATGGATTTAGATGTTTTTTTACTTTTTTCCTTGTTATAAAAAATTTGAATATTTTTCTCTGCCAAATAAGATTTTTTTTGCCAGATAAAGATTTTCCTTCCAAATCTTCTGGCAACGCTGGTTCACATATTTCGTGTCAGAGAACTGCAGAGATAATACTCTCTCTTACTATATAAACAAGTATTTCATAACTAATAATGTAAGAATAAAAGTGTGTAGGGTACAATAACAAGAGCCTTATCAGAGGCTAAAGAGAATAAATCAATAATATCGTTATAACAATAACAATATCTATAAAAGTTTATTATTATGTTGCAAAAGTGTGATTTGTAAATCAAGTTTTGATTGATACTTTTAGCAGCGTTGGCGTTTAAAATTTTTAAAAAGGGGTACAAAAGGGTATTTTCATAAAAAAATTGTCTTCAAAAGTTATTTTAAAAAAAGCAAGGAGTTTACTTCTCATATCGTAAAATAAATTTAGAAGTCGTGAAAAATATTTTTAATACAAACTTCTTGCGCAAAGTTCTTTTAAGAAATGTTTTTCTATATTTTGTAAGTAAGTCTCAAGTCGGAGTCCATTTTTCTAGCGTTTTGAACACATTAAGAGACTTGCAAGTTTCTACTTGGAGTCTGTTGGAAAGTTTACTGCCTGTTTTTAGAGCGTGAGCGCAAAAGTGACTCGTTTAACTAACATTTAAAGCAAAAACAAACAAACAAAACAAACAAAATTCGGATAAGTGAAAACGCGTTTCGGCTAAACGAACTTAGTTCTTCTCCTTCTATTGCAAGGTATTTTGCAGCGTTTTCTTAAAAAACGCATAAAAATATTCATTTATTTTCCTTTGACTGAGTTTCTTTAAATGTGTGAATTATTTTTTCGAAGCTATTTAATTGAATTGAGGCTTGAGAATTTTCTTTAAAAATATAAATTAGCGTATTACCTAGTAAAAAATTTTGCAGTTTAACGATTTTTCGCTTAAACGAATTTTGTTTTAAGCGAACAAAAATTCTTTGAAATTCGCTCAAACTAATACAAAAAAATACTTCGCTGAAATTAAGCGATTTTTTCAATTAAACAGCGTGCGCTAATCTGAATTCGACTGTAAAAAGGTACAAAAAAAGAGACATACGAAGTGACAAGGGACGCAAAAATGTGTCGATTGTATCTTTGGAGCCACAATGGTAACATTTACTAGTAATATTTTTACTCATTTACGATATTAGATTTCTGCTAAGACTATCAGTATTCGATATATAGTGCGATTTGCTTTGCATTAATTTTTTTCTTTATAACACTGTTTCCTGTACAAATCGTCAAATGATAAAAATTACTTTGCTTTTTTTTTTTGATAAATTTTAAAAAATTTATTTTCGGTCAACCTTTCACCGACGTTTAGATTTTTTTGGACTCTGTCGTTTTATATTCTGCTAAACATTTGCGTTTTCCTGCCAGCACGGCTCGGGTCCTGAGGATTCCAGTTTTAGGCATTTCCGGTGATGTCGTCTGGTAGCTTCCTTTAAGCTGCATGTACCCGACATGCTTTTTACATCTGACTTGCCAAATTTTCCACTGCAAAATACATACATGTCCTGTGTTACCTTTATAACATTGTTTCTGTAATAGTCAGATGCAAAGCCATCTGACAAAATTTCAATTAGAGCGTGCTCTATATCTTCTGGCAAACCATCTGACATCAGAAATCTATGCCGGGAAGAAACCGGTATTTTTGAATTAAAAGAAAAAAATGTAAAGATGGCTTAACTATTTTACGGCGCAAATAAAAAATTTTGTGGCGGCAGAAAGTTATTTTGAAACCGAGAACTACCCAGCGGGAAAATGAGGAATTGATTACATAAATAATTAAAAAAATAATGCATTATTTTCGAAAGAATAATAATGCATTCATTGGAATCGAGAAGGTAATTTCATCAGACACAAAAATTATGCATTGATTACCACGTATATTCCCACATTTGCAGAACAAGTAATGTATTGTTTCTGTTAGTAACAATTATTCGTGTTTTTGCTTAACATACATATTTCCTTTATAAAAATCCGTTATTTTTTTGCTGCCTTTATGTCGCCTACTTATAATTTTTTTTTTAGTCGCAGTTTGTGTTTGAAAGCGTACGGTCAAAGTTATTTAAAGTAAAAAGGTAAGTACTTTATGTTTCATCTTTTAATAATTTTTATTATTAAATGTATAATTACAGATAAATGTGATGAATGCTTAAATTTTATGAAAAAGCTTGAAGATTTAAAAAAGTTTAATTTTCCAATAAAAAACGAATCAGACCTCAAAAAAGGGGATGAAATAATTGGGGAAAACTTTGATTCCTTTGATTATGAATGTATGAATAATATAATTTATTCTTAAGAATGAATTATTTAATTCATTCGCAGGATACATTTAAATAATTTATTACAATCCTAGGACATGGTCTGTGTTAAGAATAATGAATTCTGGAATCAAATATTATACAATATATGTATTACTTTCTCGATTCCTGTTAATTCCATTTTCCCGCTGGGTACTTGGTTTCTGCAATAACTATGAGAGACAATGTTAGACACATGAGCCTCTTTTTCGCTTAGAGCACTTCTACAATTGAGCTGTTAAATATATAAGATAAGTTTGCAATACACATAGAAGAAAAAAATATGCCAATTTGAGAAAAGTAAAAAAGGATAGTAAAAAGTTCGTATTGCCAGCTCAAGGGCTCTCTGATCCCTCGTGATATAAAAATTTTACAAAAGGCATAGAAAAACAGCAATTCTATATTTGTTTTAAAATGCATTTAGAATGTACTAACAGAATAAAAGTTGTGTATTTTCGATAACTTTGCAAATTAAAATAAAAATTTTAGAACTTTAAACAACAAGCATTTTGTGTTCTCTTTTGTGGACTCCCTGAAAATCTATTCCATATACCTAGGGGTCCATTTCGAAATCGCTGATTTACAAAACCTAAATTGCCCAAGCTACTCAAAAACGACATGGGGGTGTTATTTTTGAATATATTTAAATTTATTGATTACACTGCTCTACAAAATAGAGCTTTTTAAAAGTTTTCTGAATAAAAATTACTGATGTTATGTATTTTCATCTGCCGATGACGATGGTGTCATTGGTTTTTCCCTTACAGCTTTAGTCTTAAAGATATCGTCGTCCGAAAGTTTAAGTGCTCTATACGCCATTTTGACGATTTTGAGTTAAGGATGCCATCTTAGGTTTTCGATCCCAAATTTTTCAAATCTGCAATCCGTTTTCGGCTATCTCGTCTGGTGGCTGAGATAAATCGTGTCCATTTTGCTCTATATCCCTCAAAACAAAAATGTTTTCTGAAATTTTGCACTATATGCCATTTAGTGGCGTTTAGAGCAAAGTTTCAATACAAAACATGGAAATTGTTTGCTGATGGGCATTTTGCTCTACGTGGAGTTAGTATTGTTTAATGAAAATATTTTTTAGTATATTTTCTCTAAAAAAGAATTATTAAGAATATATTTTTTCTTACTTTAAAAAAAAACAAGTTAGAGTGCTATATTCGGCTGTGCCGAATCTTTGATACCCTCCACCAACAGGTCGAATATTTCAGGTGTGATATCTATATGATATCTTTTTTTATTATTAATTTATCTTTATAAAAACAGACGTCGGCATTAAAATTGGTTGCGTTTTAGACCTTTATTAAGTTATTGACCGAAAATCTTAAGTAAAATATCATGATTCGTAACAGTTTAAGCCGAACTTAAATGATTTCCAGGAGGAGGATTTATATTGGAGCCATGGTAAGTAAGTAAATGAACCAATCATCCTAAAATTCTGCAGAGTGATTTCTGGTATTAAAAACATAAATTTCAATATATTTCAAAACAGCGGTGAAATTCGTTTGAGCGTTTTCATTGAATTTCAGATGGCTGCTAAATATGGGATCTAAGGTAAATTATGGACCATATATCACAAAATAAATAAAAAAATTTCAGACCATTTGAAACTAAGTTGGAAGAAATTTTAGCACAATAAATATAATTGCTACGGTTTTGGGTTTATTTAATTAATTTACCAGAGTGGGCTGTATATGGGGCCTATAGTAAATTATTAACCCATCATCACGAAATTTCACAGTCAATTTCTAGTCCTATAAAACTGTGACGTACCAAATTTTGTTATGATAGCATTATTAATTACGGTTTTAGGCGTACTAAACGGTTTTCCGGGAGTAGGGTTTATATGTGACCGATCTTCACAGCGTGATTTTCAGTCGAATAAAATGAATTTTTGCAAAATCTTATATCATTCCATGCATTGTGCCATCATTTATGTTAGCTTTTGTATCAAAATGATAAATTTTTCAGGTGGTGGTTCCACATTTTGATTCATAGCCTCTGATCCTACTAAACCGATTTTGCTGGATTTCAATCCCAAACAGCTGATGATAACTACAAGCAATTTGGCAGCAAGTTTGTTCATTTCTTTTGAGTTTTTCGAAAGTGAGCGCGTTTTTAACAGACGGACATTGCTAAATCGACTTAGAATTACTCTAGTAGGAGCCAGAATATATATACTTTATGGGGTTTGAGATAAATAATAAAAAAGTTTCACACGGAAACTTAGTATACCCTCTTCACAGCTAATTGTGGTGGAGGGTCTAAAAAGAAGTTAAATATTTTTGAAACACATTTGAACATATTTAAGAGAAAAAAAAAATTCAAAATGAAAAAATTTCCGATCTAAAACTGTTATTCAATTTTATATCTGAAAGAGACAAAAATTACTACCTAAGTCTAAAAATTAAGAAGTTAATTTTGTTATAATAACTTTATAAAATGTATCTTATAATAACTTATGAACAGTTTTTATTTCATTTTTTTTCCAATGAATATACTGTTTTTTTTTATAAATTATTTTCGATGTGTTATATTGCTTTGTTAATGCCATTTTGCTCCACGTGTATGTACTTGCAAGGAAATTTGACTAAGGTGGCGTATAGAGCAAACAGGAATTTTATTACTACTAGAAAATATATTCAGAATTATCTTTTTAAGACGAATATGTGGTATAAAAATCAAAAAATCCTATTGAGTAGTTTTTTCAGAAAAAATGTCTGAACCTTCCAAATCGATTATCTCAAAATTCATTTTTTGCACGTAGAGCACTTAAACTTTCGGACGACGATATAGTGACATAAATGATCAAAAAATCCTATTGAGTAGTTTTTTCAGAAAAAATGTCTGAACCTTCCAAATCGATTATCTCAAAATTCATTTTTTGCACGTAGAGCACTTAAACTTTCGGACGACGATATAGCACTTTACACCTTTTTCTGTTTTATTCGATCAGTTTTTCGCGAAAGGTCCTTCAAACCATTAAAGGCAAGATTACACTATTATACTTTGTATTAATACATGTCAAAAACCCAAGTAATATGACAAAGTGTGATAGTGTTAATGCAATGTGTCACGAAAATGACAAGTATTATGAAAACAGTTTGACATCCCATACGACTTCATCGTTTTTTGAAAAATTTCTAAACAATAATACTTTTCATTGGATCAGGGTTGCATTTTATTTCATGTGTGAGTGTTTATACTTTGTGTGATGGTGTGAACACAAACTGTCATGTTAAATTAGATTTCTATCTCACAAAGTATTATGGAATACGTAAGACTTTGTAAGATAGTGTAATCTAGCCTTAACTAGTTTCTGGATTATTAATCGGCACAAAAATCGCTTTCTTTTGAGGAGGGTCACATTATTGATATTATCAGGATATCTCACTGTTATTGCAAGGATATTAACATTTGTGTATTTTTGGTTTAGGCCTTAAAATTTTTTGACTGCCTCTTGTTTTAGAGATAATATGCATTTATTAAAAAAAACTTTGAATTTCCCCATATAACCCCATTCAAAATAATTTGGTTTTGTGTCAAATTTGTCATTTATAATAAAATGGTTACGAAGAAAAGACTTTGTATAAAAAATTCAAACAGTTTTGTGTCAATGTATTCTTGCACTGTCTCGTAAACCTTTAGACTTCGAAATAAAATTAATATTTCCAAACAACAAAATCTTTTGAAATTTCCAAACAAGATAAACAATAGGTGCTAAATACTGTTTGACAAAACTGCACAGTGTCTTTACGGCGATGGTAACTTGGGAAATTACCTACTATGAAATTCTGGACATCAATGATCTGGCGGGAAACCCGTTTTTATCCTGAAGCATGTTATTTTTGGTACTATTTAAAACATGAAGAAAATAAGATGAAATGTGAAGATGTTTTCTAAAATAAGTTTGTTAGAATATCTAGTTTGGGCATACATTGAAAAATTGGGGGTAACAATTTAATTTTTCAAAGTTTTATGGACTAATCAAAAAAAAAATAACTGAATATCCTTGCAATTACAATACAAGTTAGATATCCTGATATACTCACCAATGTAATTCTATTTAAATGAAAGTAATTTTTGTGTTCATTCGTGAAATATTAAGCGAATGATACAAAAAATGGCGTAAATTATGCAAATATTAAATGTCACTATATCTTTAAATCTAAAGCTGATAGAAAAAAACTAATGATACCATCGTAATCAGCACTCTCAGAAGTCAGAAAACTTTTGATGTGTTGAGCGTGTTATCAAACCAGAGGAGCCAGGTTAAGTGCAAAATTTGGGAGACATAAACCCCTAAGGTTGTACTATTTGCTTGTGTATACAAAACGATAACTAAGTAGTATTATATTTTGCATCTTGTTTTTGGTTAAGCAAAAATCGCTAGATTCCCGCTAGTCGCAACTAAAAATCGGTGGATTTCACGAGAAAATAGCTAATCCTTTAATGTATTATAACTGAAAGTACTATATTTTGCAACTGTTCAAGATGGTCCACGAAGTTGATAATTTCCCTACAAGAAATGCATAAACAAAACTAAAAACAATTTTACATTAGTGTTTCTACTCTAACATGTGTGTTAGAGTAGAACAACTAAAAACACTTTCTAAAAATGCCAATTTTTTAATATTTTTTTGTCATACGCTTGATAAAACTTGTGAATTGCTTTAATTTAATATTTACCATAGGTGTTAAAAAAAAAAAATTATATTTGTAACTAGATTGTATATTAAATTAGACAGCTAAAAAAATGGCTTGAAGAAAAAGTAGCACCGCCAAACAGCGGTAATCAGAATGCTAGTGGTAAATGAGGACGTACTGATGGTGGCTTCAGAGGATGCGGTGCTGGATTCTCTGGAAACAACAATGGTCATGTTCGAAGCGGTCGTTTTGAAAGGTGGTGGCTTTCAACAGGACAATCGCTTAAGATTTGTCCTGATGACTTTTCAAGTATGTATTTGATTTTTTGGTCTCAATCTGTTAACAAAATCTACAATAAATTAATTGGTCACACGCAGTTCACCTCCATTTCCAGACCCACGCAAGAAGTGAAACGTTACCAAGCAGCCCCAGAAATAGCGATACGTGGTACTTACTTTTCTTAAACCTAATTTCCTGACTTTTAATTGGATTATAATTTTTTCAATAAAAAATTTTTTTATTAAAAATGAAAAAAAAATATATTTTTTTTATAAAGGTTAGTACTAACCAATTTTTACGCTATGGATAACTAGTAAGTGCTAACCAATATTAACGTTATGACTAACTAGTTAGCATTAACCATTATTTAGGTTATCATTGACTAATAAAAAGCAGTAGAGTAAGCAGTACAGATATATGTTCCGTAGGTGAGTGAAACTAATTAGTTAGAGCGAAAGGCAAAAGCACATGTGCACAAGAGTTTCGGTTAGTTTTTTCATTTTGCTCTTAATAAACTAATAGAAACTTTCAATAATTTTAATTAGGCTTAAGTTCATTAAATTTAATTTTCATTAAATTATTTTCATGAAGAAAGGAATTTTACAACATGAAAATTAATTAAAATTGTTATTGATAATCTTTTATTCTTGACCGTGGCCGAGTGTAAAACGGCAAATCCATCTGAGGAGATCGAGTGGTTGCGATCGAAACATGTCATGGTAACCTGCCGGCCCGGGTTCGAGCCCCGGCCACGGTCAAGAATGAAAGATTATCAGCCTGTTTTTGTAAAACATAAGTCTTCTCACTTGAAGTTTTCGTATTAATACGTTTATGTTTAAAATTTGGTTTTTATAAAACATTTAAAAGCTTTCGTCTATTCATAGTTGACATAAATAGAGCTTTTTTCTTTCGTGAATCAACATTATTGCCAATGCATTAATATTCGTACATTTGTATTATTTTTTCATGTAAAGGTTTTGTGTTTGTGGATAACCCTGGCTTTTGTTTACAAAAATTGAAATTAAATTTCAAAAATAAAATATTTTATAAAAAGTGTTACTAAATTAGAAAAAATAAAAGTGTTGAATGAAAATGTTAACAATAATAGCAATAAATAAAAGAAATACATATAAAAGATCTTTTGCTGCACATCAACATATAGATATGTAGAAGATATTTGCGAAGATATAATTTTTTGGAACATTCGGAAGAACGGTGGTATTTTACACTACACTGTATGTACAGTCAAACAGATAATAGTACGTACGCCTTAACAATTCTTTAACTTTCCAAAAATTAGAGATATTTAAAATAATAAATAAATCAAAAATTTTTAAATGAATGCAACTATTTATTTCATTATTAAATTTAAGACTATTGATTTGTCCGCATAATTAGGTGCGAAGTCAAGCCGCTTTTATCTGTTTATATCCCCAATTAATGTTTGTTTTTTCTTAGTACGCGGCTATGTAATGTAATGTAAAAATTTTAAAATTTGAACTCAAGGAATTCGCAACGTTCCTTTTGTTAAAAATATATGCACGCATTTCATTACAAATGTCCTTTGTTTTCTTACCTATTTTAACAAAACAGTAATATTTTTTCTAAAATTACTGCAGTCTTTAAGAATTTGCTTGCAAGTTTAGCTTGTGCCACTTTCCGTACATTAATTTTCCTTTAAATCTTCTTATTTTAAAAAGTACAGTTTTCTATTTGGCATCGTATGTATAATTATCTGTGCTTTCAGATTAACTTAAAAGTGTAAAAGTATAATTAGCGGAAATCGACCCAAACTTTTTGTCGATTGATTTTGACAGTGTGTCGATGCCTTGCAAATTCCAAAAAATATCGATCAGAAATCCAGAGTTATTCTTAAGCTCCAATTTTAGAGGGAGTACGTACTATGCCATGAATAACGGTACGCGGACATGATGTGATCGGTTTTTAAATGGCAGCGCTATATTTAAAAAAACTAAATGGGCTGCATATGGAGGTGTGGCTATAAAAATTTAACCGTTTTAGAAACATCATTGATTCAAAGCGGTGACTGGCACAAACTTTTTTTGTAAGGAGGTTGACCCGCTCTTATGTACATATGTAATTATGTTTATATTTTTGAGCGTATGTAGTTCCATTGTTTCTAAAATTTTTTGAACCTGTAAATACATATTTATGTAATTATAAGTGAACCTTTATAGAATATTTTATAATAGTATTAGTTTGTTAGGTTTCCTTTTTTAAAATATCGCAGTTATTTTCCATTGTGTGGTGATTTGTTTTTTAAACGAATGCCTTTTATTATCGTCTACTTTTCACTTTTGTTTTCATTTATTACGAAGATGTTCATTTTATAAGAACCAAAAATATGTAGAAAAAAATTAAAGCTTTTTTTTGTCACTCACATGAAATGTTTTTTAGTTTTATGAAAACCTAAATCTGATTTCGTTCGTTTTTTTTACGAACGAACAAATATTTTCATTTTCTAAAAACAGGCTGAATCAATAACAATTTTAATTAATTTTCATGTTGTAAAATTCCTTTCTTCATGAAAATAATTTATGAAAATTAAATTTAATGAACTTAAGCCTAATTAAAATTATTGAAAATTTGAATTAAAAACCATAAATAGTTCAACAAAATAACCACAATACTAATTATTGTTAAAGCTAAGGCACGAGCTCTATGTATTCATTTGTCCTTCAAGTTGTGCTGAAAAAGGTCAACAGGAAAAAGAAAGACAAAAAAATTAAAAAACAAAAAATGTACTTTGGACTTCAAGAAAAATTCTTGACAAAGGTACGAAAAAACAGGAGTAAGGAAGAACATGTAAAATTAATTAAAATGGATAATCATTCAAAAAAGCAAACTTCGATCTACCAAAGGTTAAAATACAATTTGGTTTAAGGATTGATGTTTGACTATTGACGTCAGCAGTCGTCGATGGCTGCGAGTGTAAAACGGCAAATCCATCTGAGGAGATCGAGTGGTTGCGATCGAAACATGTCATGGTTACCTGCCGGCCCGGGTTCGAGCCCCGGCCACGGTCAAGAATGAAAGATTTTCAATAACAATTTTAATTAATTTTCATGTTGTAAAATTCCTTTCTTCATGAAAATAATTTAATGAAAATTAAATTTAATGAACTTAAGCCTAATTAAAATTATTGAAAATTTGGATTAAAAACCATAAATAGTTCAACAAAATAACCACAATACTAATTAACTAATAGAAACTTTAACCAATATATTGGTCAACACTACCGGTCATATAACTAGTAAAATGACCGGTAGTCTTCTTGTAGGGTTGGTAACAACATTTAAAAATTTTTTTTTTTTTGATTCGTGGAATTAAAAAAAGTAAAATTTTCACAATAAAGCTTTTTAAAAATACGTTAAAATAAAGCATTTCAGGGCGAAGTATTCATTGAAAAATACGTAACACAACTTATACTCAACATCTGAAATGCTCAAATATTTTAATTCCGATAATATTTGAAAGTTAACTTGATTCCAATATTTTTAAAATAAAACTAATTTTTACTACTTACATCTACTTTGATTGGATACATAATTTATAAATGTACTAGTGGATGCGTCAGATGCTTAAAGGCTTAACTTTACTTTTCGAACATTTTTCAGATTTGTTTTATTACTATCTAATTAGTTGTGAACTCTTTGAAAACTATTTTGGATGTATATTATTTAAATATTTTTTTTGGATTTCTATTATTTAAATATTGTCTATTAAAAATTTGAAACCCGGTATAGGGCTAGAGTCTTATTTGTTTATTTTTTCAAAAGCTACCAGCCAGATAATTTTGAAGCATCTTGAATCTTGGAAATCCATTTTTCGAGCATCACTTATTTGTTCTATTTTTTATTTTGTGGAGTGAGGTCTTTTAGCTTCCCACACATCCATATGTTACAATCTTTTTTTAACCAAATTATGTTTTTAGATATGTTATTAAAAAATATTCTAGAAATTTAAAAAAAAAATTTTTTGTGGGCATTTAAGTAAAATTTTAAAAATTTGGCGATTTTTGCATTATTTAATTAGTACGTAAATTAAAACTGAGTCAAAATAAATTGATTGAATTTTTTTTTCAAACTACGTAAAATTTGGGGGGTTTTGAAAAAAAAAATTTTTGGGGGGGGGGGGGACATTTAGTTGGCAGCACTGTATCAAACATACCTTTGTTTTACTGCCTCCTATAGAGCCCGGGCGAATTGACCCCGTTTCATAAAATCGTGTTAAGATTTTGGAAACACAGCCTAAAATGAAAGTATTTATAGAATATTATTATTAAAGTTTTTATCACTTTTACTATTTTTTTTATTTGGTAATACGAAATATATGAAATATTTATTAAAATACTTTTTTAAAACTTTTTGCTTACCATGAGACACTAACAGTTGCCGCGATATATCACAGGGCCTAACGCCGCATAATGCCAACTCCACAATGCGCCGTCTTACGCAGTCGGGTAACGGACGGCCATTGACAAAAACTCCACCTAACTGGTTAACCCCAGCTTGACCTAAATCAAAAAAATTATAAAATTAAGGTAGGTATAGAAAATAAAACACTATCTTATTTGGTATTTAAAAACAAATGCAAAAGTAACTAAGTACTCGTATGTACAGTATCCGTCAAAACAAAAGCACCACCGTAGTATTTGTTTCTTCTATCGGTAATTTTTCTATAAAAAATGTTAAAAAAAGAGTAAAGGCTTTAAGTTATTATATTTCTATTATGTAATTAAAAAGAAAAAATTTTTTGAATTTTTTCACGTAAGGAAAAATATTTTAACAAATAGAAACTGGGAACTATTTCCTTTCGTATGTAGATTACTTTATATTATATTCAACATTTTTTATTTTTCGAATTTATTCTATGAGCTAAATTTCAGTTATGTATTTTATAAAGCTTTTTTTTTTTTTTTTTTTTTTTTTTACATTTTACCTTCGGATAGCAATGAAGTATATTGAATGTTCAGAAAAATTTTCAATTATTAGACACCAGCAGATTGTAGAGCTTTATAAAATACATAACTGAAATTTAGCTCATAGAATAAATTCCAAAAATAAAAAATGATGAAAAAAATTTTAGATAATTTTAAGACTCAACGAAAAGTTAATGCACAAAACTAAACTATCCTAAGGTTTTGATAGATGGGAAAAAATTTCTCGTTTTTTTTCAACTATTTTGTACACTTTTATTGAAGTTTAGTGGTTTATAATGTCATTAAATAAGAAAAATATTCTGTTATATTATATCACGCCTAATAAGGAAATATCAACAAACTGGTAACGTTTCTGTAACATACAGAAGACGTCGAAAAACTTCACGAAGAGAGGATTCAAAGATAAAAAGAATTATTCAAAGTGAGCCAACAACTTTATCTATTCAAAGGGGAAAATAGGACGCTGGTTTGGAGGTTTCAGCAGGATAACGTACCTCAGCAAACCCCATAAAATGTAAATAGTGCACCCAGAGATCTAGCATAAAAGATTCAGATTGGACCGCTCAAGCCCCATCGAGAACTTATGGAAGATTTTTAATATAAAAATTAAAAAGAAAATCTGTTAAACAAAAGCTGAATTATTTGAGGCATTTAAAATGGCTTCGAATAGAACACATCAAGAAACAATCGGAAACCTAATATCCCTAATATTCTCTATGCCTAAGAGACTGCAGCTGCAGTAAAAAGGAAAGGCTAAGCCGAATCTAATGTATCCTTCGTCATGGTGGGATAAGAACAGAAACTTACATAAATACGGTTCTTTAGACACAAATTAATTAATTTTGGCTCTTGCCGTTCTCTAGATATGCAATAAAAAACCAATAAGTAGATGCAATCGTATTTTTTTGCTGATATCTCAGACATTTTTCAGGCTGAATTTTAATATCAAAATTAAACGGAGCATATGTGACATAAATACATACCAACCAAGTCCCCATCTTATTTGGGGTCTCCGGAAAACCTATTTCAGCAGACAGACGGGCATCGTTAAATCACCTTCTTTTCTCAAAAGGAACCGGAATATACATTCTTTATAGAGTCCTTAATCAATATTGTAAAAATTACAAACAGAATGATAAACTGATATCGTCGATTCTCTATAGTGAACTTCTATACAATGAAGCTCACCATATCATGAATTTAGTCATAGTGTAATCCAAACTTAAAAATAAAGTGGTTTTCTGGTCCCATGCAGATTCAGCAAAGGAAAGTTCCACTGTATTTACCCGTTTACCTTTGGAAGGCATTACAAGGGATTTTCTTCAAAATACACACTAAATATTATGAAAGTATCTCATTCAAAAATAACGGGGTGCTAAATATTTGCCCATTAAGTTTCCTTCAAGTCTAAAATTTTTTTTTATTGAAAGTTTAAAGGTGGACAAAAATTTGTTTTATTTTTTTTAATATTTACTCAATAAAAATAAATTAGCCTAAAAACTTGACTCGTTTTATTTTTTTTTTTTTAAATTCTAGATAAAGGATCAATTACTAAAGGGATGCTTTAATTTTGACCGACTCTGTACATATGTACATTCTCAGCTGTCGACTAAACGTATTTATTTACCACCACATTATCAAATCGGACATGCCATTTTTAACAAAATGATCTAATCACGCAGAAAAAAATATGGTTTGGGGTAACTATGGTTGGATTCTAACATAATTTGCTCGAAATCTAACATAATTTGGTCAAAATTTACAATAATATGATGGTGAATGTTAACCATATTATGGTTATTTATTTCAGTCATTTTTCAATTTGTAATATTATTTGGCTTTTTTACTCTTACATGTTGTGCTTCACTTTAATAAGCAATCCCCTTTAACGCATTTTCTACCCCGCCATTACCTTCATTAGCATTCTTTCTGTTTATGTATTTAAAAAGAAATTAAAAGAAAAAGAATGTGGGAATTTTAAGCAAACTAAGCAAGTGATTGAAAATAATTCAACTACTATAGAGAGAAAAAATACCATAATTTTGTGTTGTTGAATTTTATAATTTCTGTGCTTGTAGCTTTATTGTGTCAAATTGTTGTTAAATTCAACTATGTTTAAAATTGTTTTAAGGAAGGTAAACATTTTATTGTTTAATTGAAGCAATAAATTTTGCTAACCGTAACAATAGCAATGTTTAAAACACACAGTAGTTTGTTTATGGGCATTGCAGGGACCATAACATTTTAAAGCATATTTTAATCATGTTATCTTCTGCGTGATAGCGCCTTATTCCTTTAATCATAGAATCTGGAAATCTGGTCAAGAAATTAAGATTAATGTCCCCTTTCATATTATCAGGAACGTTGAAGCATAGCGCGTAAAAATTGTCCTTTGGGAGCTTGTTGAACTTGCATACTACATTTATTATTCTTATTCATTATGTTTGTAAGTAACTAATTATTGCATGTTGTAGAGGTAAAGTAAATGCGTCAGGATCGGGCCTTACCAGTTAACAAAAAAAAAACTCTCTTTAAATTTAGTGTAATGATTACGGTGCGACGAATATACATGCATAAAAACAGACGTGTGTGAAAGAGTTGCATCTGAATGCGAATGTGGAAGCCTGTAGTAAATGATCATAAACACAATTTTATTATCCTCAAAGCTCAAAAAGGGGAGAGCCAAAGATTAACAACAATTTCAAAAGCCGCCTGATCGTATTGATCGTAAAAAATAATAATAACCGTGAAGGTATTTTTGATGTTGTTGTCGCTGTTGTCTGACACGAACATGTTCGAACATTATGTTTGAATACTTAAAAGGAATAATGGTTAAATTAATTAAAAATGTGCAAAAGTAATATTTTTTGCATTTAAACAAAAAGCTTCCATCTATTTTTGTGAATGGCATTGTGAACATGGAAAAATATTGTAATTGTTTTTTAAGGGAACTTTTGCATTTAATGATTCGAAACCACATACGAAGAGTGGTTTATTTTTCCTCTTTTTAAATTGATAAGAATGAGATTTAAGAGTTCGGGAGCCAAATACGTGTAATTAGAGAGGTATGCAACTCTTTGAGTGTGCGTTTGCTTTTAATTTGTTTTTTTTATTATTTTTTATTTGATGTAATAAAATTGAAGCCAACGTTTACAATGGCGTCATTAGTTGTTTTATTTTATTTAATTTTTATTTCATTTTTTGACTCACCTGTATGCGGCATAGTGGTGGAGGCTTCGCGTTTACGTTTTATTGAGAGACGTCTGTTCGTTAAGTCTTCTAATCACTGGGCCCGTATCTCAGCCGAAGCTATTAAATCACAAAATAAATGCCAACTGAACGGCAGAACGTTTTTTACGAGCGTGCCAACAAACAGTCAGTTATGCACCGAATTCAGGGATTGTTAAAAAATCTAAACTGAAGCATTCGTAACGTAATCCAAGCGGGAAATTGTGATCTGTGGTCTTTTTAAAATATTTCTTTACGTTGATTTTATGTTTAATTTTTCCACGAAATCGCAGCGTTAATGACTGAAAATACAAGGATTTTCAATAAACAAACGAAATACATCTCATTCGTAAACAATTTAAATTAAGAACTAAAAACACAAAACAGGATTAATGTAATTTAACCACTTAAGTACTACTAACAAACAATTTAAGATCATTCGAAAAATGTTAAATTTAATTTTATCACATAAAAGCGTTGTGGTCATTGCATGTCATTTATCCATAATAAGTAAAACAGAAAATTATGCAAATATCTGGAGACGGAAAAATGAATTCATTGAAAACCTTAATGCTCGTGTTTTCTTTATAATTTTGACGACAATCAATATTTCGCCTTTTTGGCGGCTAATTTTTGAATATTTTATTTTAACCAGAGAACAAAAAGTATGGTAAACTGCCAAAAACAAAAATGCTAAAAACAGATATGCAAATTTACACCTTAAAAGCCAACCGAATTACTTCCGTTTCCGTTCCATTTCGAATTCTTTATAGTGCAACGCCTGTCAACATGCATGAAAATCCTATAAATTTCTGGCCAAAATCACTTTCTGTGTGAGGTCAGCGTAGAAAAACTCCGTTAAGATTCGTTTTTCAGGTTATAAAAATTCTTCATACTTAAACAAAAAAAAAAAAAAAAAACAGCCAAAAACCAAAATATAAATTTACATATCTTAAATTAAAAACGCAAATGCTTGTTAATAAACCAAGTTATACTTATGGAACTGTATACACACTTACACTCACACCTACAAGTCCTTTTAACATAAATATACAACAGTAACCAGCAATTAAGTTGTACAACCCCCAAACGATGAAGCACAAAATTTAAGCTCATTACAATTTCTGTTTGGTAGCACGAGTATCTCGGAGTGTGTTTGGAGTTGTGGTTGCCACTTAAATGTGTAAATTAAGTTCTATTATGGTCGGTGATAACATTTAATTAAATGGATTTTAATCGCTAAAATGTCAATGTACACTGCTGCTTGTAATAATAGATACACCTAATAGGACAGCATTGAAATGCAATTATCTTTGAAATTTCAGCAGAAATCTGGAAATTGTTTTTCAAATGTAAGTGCACAGTGGAATTGAGTCACGACCGAACACCAAAAGGATCGTTCAAATGTATCCGTACATGGGGGATGTCCTCTCAAAAGAACTCAAAACGCCGCTGGAGCCAGGTAACATTGTCCCCTGAGAAAGGGTGTACGCATAAGGAAGGTGTTCTTTAAGGGAGATTACACTGTAATTCGTTAACAACAAACAAGAGACTGATAATAACACAGGCCAACAAATTTTGAACCCATTAACCAAAGTATCCCTGTGTGAAAGTTGTTTCTAAAGAATTTATCCCGTGACCAGCGAACAAAATATTATGATAAAACTTAACGAATTGTGATAGGTGAAAATAAGAATACCACTTAACTAGTGATAGCGTGTTTAAAGTGTAGTAACACCAGAGAAAAGGTAATTGACACAAAACTTGTCATGTACATGGATTTTGTGCGGATAGTGGCATCAACCGAAATTTAATGTGTTCTTTTAGGTTTTTTCAGTGAACTGTAACAAGGTAGTAAAATGTTAAAGTAACAAGTGCCATTGTTAAGCGACCCATAAATATAATTATTCAATTTTTCGTATTGTACAAATCTATCACCAATGGCAACAATCAAAAGACTTTTAAAGTAGAACGAAAAGTGCAATACATCGATCCCCTATCGCAAAAATAGCTTAAGCGATATCATGTTCAATGTTCGTTTTTTTAATAAATGACTGTTCTGGCAACATATCATAGTCACATAAGGTACCGTTACGATTTTAAAGCAAAAACAATTTTATCTTAAGCGACAACCTTCATATGAAATAAAATGAAAAAAACTTCTCCTGTAAAATTTTGTTTTTGTCGCTTAAGCTTTTTTTGCGGTTATGACTCGATATTGTGAAATGTGTTGACAACTTTGCACAATGTTGTTTGCCATACATATTTTCTAATGAAAGTTGCGCCATATTTTAATTGTGCCTGTTATTGCATAATAGAGGGCAAAATGGATATAATATGGCGAACATTGAACATGATATCGCTTAAGCTATTTTTGCGATAGGGGATCGATGTATTGCACTTTTCGTTCTACTTTAAAAGTCTTTTGATTGTTGCCATTGGTGATAGATTTGTACAATACGAAAAATTGAATAATTATATTTATGGGTCGCTTAACAATGGCACTTGTTACTTTAACATTTTACTACCTTGTTACAGTTCACTGAAAAAACCTAAAAGAACACATTAAATTTCGGTTGATGCCACTATCCGCACAAAATCCATGTACATGACAAGTTTTGTGTCAATTACCTTTTCTCTGGTGTTACTACACTTTAAACACGCTATCACTAGTATTGTATAATTGATGGGGCTCTTTAGAAACAGAACCAGCCCCTGCTACTTTAGAACTGTCACCTGCCCAGTTTGGTGCTGCTTCCCTTTCCACTACGAATACTTTTCTTACGGTTTGAGCTGCGGAGAATCCGAATTTCTCCATCACATTTGATTTTAGAGATTAAAGTCAAAAAAACCTATTTATTGCCACATTCGAGACGTTATAACTGCGTCTTACTTCATAAAAATTGATATGTAGTCTGAAAGTCCTACCAATTACCTTCGTAAAATCTCGTTTCTTCTCTGAAATATCTTAACCTGAATCCTCGTTTTCGCTACATTCATGTTTTTACAGTTATTGTTAGAATAAATATAGTTTTTTTAATTTAAATACGTTCCCACACAACATTTTTTCCCTAAAAACCGAATCGTATTCTATATTTATTCTGAAAAGTTGTTTAATTATTTATCCTTTTATTGCAAAAACAAAACTTTACATTTTCAATCTGCCTAACATTGGTGATATTTTTTGCGAAATAATGTATGCACTTTGAAAACAAATTAATAACATTTAGCAATTATTTTACGAAAAAAAGGATGGGAAACAAGTCCGCAAAAAGATCTCGGTTTTCTTTAAATAGAGATTTAATAATCGAAACGTATATGTAAATTGTTTTTCAACAAGAACTTTGTTTTTAATTGTGGCAACAAGATGATAGTTTTACGTATTCGTAGTAGATGCATTGCCAATTGTTACAATGAATTCAATTTCGCTCGAAAATCGCATTAAAATCAACTATGAAAATGGTGGTTCTGTTAAAGTTACATTTCACACAGGCAATGAAACGATCAATTTATTACAAACCAAATTTCCCGATCGCATAATTTCGCGAACATCAGCTGTTAAGTGGCCAGCCAAATCGAGTTATTTAACACCACTGGATTATTTTTTGTGGGGCTATGTTGAGGACAGAGTCTATACGGAGCCAATCGAATCGATTGCAGCCTTAAAACTCAAAACTCGTGATGTAATTAACGAAATAGACCCGCCATTTTGCTAAAAATTGATTAAAAAATTTGATGAAAGAATCGACATCTGTCAGCGTGCTCGTGGTGGACATTTGCCAGATATGATTTTTCATTCATAATTGCCGAACTTTTCTCTTCGTAATACAATAAAAATTTTAATCACCTGCATCTAATTTTTTTGTTTTATTTTGTTTCAGAAAAGAAAGTTCATGTTGAAAAACCCGATATTGGAATTCTTTATGAGTCTCCCTTTAATACAAAGTGTATATGTTATTATGAACAGGTGTGTATATAAACTGCTCGAAATGGCAACCGAAGGATTAAAGAACGGATGAATAAAAACTACACTTGCAAAAACGGCTTTAATTAATAAACGCATTTCTGAACTCAACCAATTTTTATTCGATTGTTTAAAGTTCCCACGGATTTTTTGTAATAAAATAAAAAAAAAAACAAAAACTTTTAATCATAATCGAACGAATTGAAAAATACAAGATTAAAGAAGAAATAAGTAATAAAAAATATAAAAAGTTTATGTAAATTTGTCGTATTATTTTTGTTTTACAAACAAACTCAGCAGAAATCAATTTTAATTTTGTTTAAATTTGTTTTTCTACTTGATTTTTTCAAATTTGTTTCGTATTCCCAGCAAGAAATCAGTTCCACTTTATTGCTAATTAAGTCGTTCCACAAAGATCATCATTAACGAATTCACACAAACATACACACACACATGCACTCACTCACCGTTACCAAAAATTCGGGTTTAATATTTTGGAAACAGACCAAAAATCATAATATGTAGATTTAACTGTCTGTCTGCCTTGGTGTTCATTCAACTTGTGTATTCAAATGAGACATTAAAATTATGATCAAAAATTGATTTTTTATTAAAAAAACAACAACAATTTATAAGAGTGTAAAGTTGTTTGGTACGATCAAACAAAACCGACAGTGTGAAAGACCCAGCCAAAGATCGGAAATGAATGAGCCTGAACGCGTTGTCATGTGAGGAAGCTATTTCGGCCTGGGTGACATATTAAAAAATAAATGAGTTTGTGTTACAATATTATGATCATTTTCATTATAGTTAATACCCGCCGTATCTCAAAATTAGTTTCAGCAGCTTCCAGTAGCAACAGTTTCCTTTCCCATCTGCTAACGAAAAAAAAAATTATATTTAAAAACACAAACACAAGCACCCATGCAAAGTGGTTTTGAAGAGAACACGAATTCCAATACAGGTGTTTATTATTAAATAGACCTTTTCTTCTTCAAAGATTTTATTGTTTTTGTTAAAAATATTGATTTAAAAACTTGAAAATTTGTTTGTTCCACATGATTAGATCGATCATGTTTCGACTTAATCGTTTGAAGTTTTGCCGCTAACGTGGAAAGAAAAGCTTCTTGACTTCAACCCATCAAAAGGAGTGAATTATTTGTAATTTCAAACATTTTAATGCAAATTTTTAACATAAATGTTTATGATATCATAAACGTTCACAGTGTAGATAAAAATGTTTGAACATAAATACTAAGCTATTAATTTAATCGAGCTTTTGCTTTAATCGGTTTTGGTTTAATCGGTTAATAATCGGTTAATTTCGTTATTGATCGATTTACGAATTAATAAAGTTTTTTTATAAATTAAGTAATTTTAATAAATAAAAATGCATAAATTATTTATTATTTGGAGTTTATTGGTAAAAAAAACAACATACAACAAACAAAACAATTCTTGAACTAAAACACTGAACCAAAAATCCAATGAAAATGTACGTTAAGCAAACGAAATTACGTTAATTAAAATACTTTCGTTGGCTCAACGAACTATTCGTTGATATACTAAAAATAATAGCTACATTTTCATTATATTGAGCAAACGAAAATATTTTAATAAACGTAAAAAATGGTAATCGTTAATTTGAAATCAACCGATCAGTTAATCGGGTAGTAGTTAATCGATAAGCGGTTAACCGAATGAATACCCTTATAAGTACATAAAGAGTATGATGGTATAAACACAACTGGGACGAACGACAGACTTCGCATAGTACGACGAATTCGTCGGCAAGAATTCGTTGGGTAAATTCGTCAAATGAGACACAATAAGTGCATGAATTCCAGGTATTAACGTGACTTGAATTTTTATAAAAATAAATACGTTAGACGCCAGATTATATAAACATTTTCATCCAATTTCATCTTTTTTAACTACCAAAAAATTGTATTAAAATTTCTTTGTAATTTATTTGTTTGTTAACATTTATCAAATCATATTTCAACCAAAAAAAAATCATAAACAACTATTAATTGGGTGTGTTCTAGAATCCGAATCCACTCGGAAGTGGATTACTTAAGCATTTTTGGTGTTCTGCATTTCGATTTAGCAAACTCAAATTGGTTTTTGGGTTTGTTTAAAATTTTGCAATTTTTCGCGAATTTCAGCCATGTTTGCGATTTGTTTCTTTTAGTTGTTTTATTCTTTACATCTTTAACGAATTATAATAAATTTTTGAGAATTTCCGCTTATTTAGCAATTTTCAAGGAATTTTTGCCATTCCTTATAGTTTTTTTTTTTTTATGTATTTGTATTTATTTATTTTAATACCTATCACAACAAGATATAACTCTTATAATTTGCAGTGATAGTAAGTTACATGGCAATTAAACATATAAAAATTGAATTATTAAATTAAGTTATACAATGCGCTCAATAAAAAAAATAAATAATAAATAAAAAACAATTTATAATTAAATTTAGGCGCCCTATGCTCCAATGGGAGTTAAAGGAACATATATAATAATATATTATAATTAAATGGATATAGATATATTTAAGCTATATTAAAGATTTTTAGAATACTTTAATAATTCCTTCTTAAAGGCCAAAGTGTTGCTCAGTGTTTGAAGACGTGATGGTAACTTGTTCCAGAGACTAATTGTGTAGTTAAAAAATTGTCTCGAAGAGATAAGACATCTATATTTTTGAGAAATCAAATTTTTGCCGCGTGGAGATTTGGCAAAAATAATTCTCCTAAATAAATATTCGGGCTCCTGTATATATATTATCTTATGCATCATGAGGAGGCTTTTAAATTTTAGTAGATTTTTAAAGCTCATGTCATAAAGCTGAAAGGAGTACGACGAAATACTATCAGTTCTCCTACGGTTAAATACATATCTAGCTATATTATTATAGGTTAACTCAAGTCTATGAAAATTTGTTGTGAATAATTCGTCGTTCGTCCCAGTTGTGTTTCTAGCATGACACGTTTTAATTTATGTAAGAAAATTTTTTTAATTCAAACAAAAAATTAAATAAACTCTTTTGTAAATATTTCTATACCTACATTACCATAATGATTTGGGTGTTATGCATTTGTGCTGATGTGTGTAACACATAAAAAATATTTTAGTACATGGATCAACTCAGTATCACTTTCTGAGTCGATCTAGCAATGATCATCCATCCGTCCGGCTGGTTGTCTGTTCATGTATGCCTGTGCACGAAGTACTGGTCGCAATTTGAAGTTAATTTGATAAAATTCGGTACATTATTTTGATTTAATTGCCATTCACATGGCCCCCATACAAACTTCTATAAGCTCGCTTATTATGTTGATATTTCGATTAAATGTGGCTCAACAATATGTTATTGCTACATAAATGGCCAAATCAATCTCTTTGCAAGTCGGTTCATATTTTACCATTGCTCCCATACAAATACTACTCCCAAAAAATGCTTTTAATTGCTTTAACTTCACCAAAAATATTTTGGCGGCGATAAATTTTATAAAAGCTGCTTTGTCATGGCCAAATTTCGTACTGGAAGTACCAAGATTCCCCATTGGTCCTACATAGGCCGTCTCTCCCAATTTATATGAAAAGCAGTCAGTTTTTTGAGAATTTTACTACACGTTCAATCACGTTTGTTGTGAAAACAGCACAATAACTTTTGTTTTGCCGACTTTATTAGTAGCCATGGGTTTCAAATTGGGAACAATCTCGAATAAGTGTCTCTATATACTGTGGTTTAGGGTATCAAATGGTCGGCCTTGACCGACTATACAGTCTTACTTGTTTTGTGTTTATTTAACGTAAGTAGAGGAATTTCATTATGTAAGTGAATTTAAGTAAATTGTTATCAAAAAGTGTGTAAAGTGACTTTTCCGAGTTTTTTATTTAATATTATTAGTTATTATAATATACCGAAAATATTAATTTAATATCCCTATTGGGGCATACTTAAAAGGAAGTATTCAGAATTTTCCAAAACCCCCTTCTAGTCGTAAAAGGTAAAGAATCATATTTGATTGCATATACATATATTTAAATATATGCAAAACATGCATTTTTTTCAAACATCTGCAATATATGCAAAAGAAACTTATTTTTCAAGCTAAAAGCTTAAAAAACTTGTCCTTTAAATGTACATACATAAAAAAAACAAAACCCTTACTTCTCCTAACTCTTAAATTGTTGGTCCCTGTGCACTTATTTAAAATATTATCGATTTCTGGAATTTCGGGATATATTTACTTTTTTTGCCTTGTAGTAACTACTGAATACAACAAAATTTAAACGAATTAAAAATTTTAAAAGCTAGGATTTATTTAAAGAAAATAAATTATTTAAAAATTTTGAACTTCTATCGAAATATATGTGTTAAATTTTTAACATTAAAGAAGATCATTTTTTTTTTTTTTTTTTGTCATTTTCATTCATGATTTGATTTTTCATGTAAAGTAAACTTTGTAACTTTTATAAATTAATAATTGCAAACCTAAGAAGAAATATAACTGAGTCAAGAAAATAGCAAAGTTTGTTAAAGATTTCGAAATAACAGTAAAAGTCAAATAGGAACTTCGATTCACATTAAATGCCTAACTTTTGTCTCTGTAATCTTCCGCCGGAAACTATTAATGTTAAATACTTTTTTTTTAAATCTTTCACTGTAAGCAACCATCAAAATTCTAATAAAACTAATTCAATTTACGATTTTCAGTAAAAAAAAAAAAAACAAATCCGAAAATCGACAACAAAATAATCTTTAAGAATTCATAAAACATAAAAATACAACAACGAATTAATTTTTGGTTTAGAAGCTTGTAGCTAACTGCATTCCAAAGAACTTGGGACCTTTTTTTAATTTAAAATGGTGCACAGCTTGATTTTATTAACAATTTTGTAAGAGAATAGCCAAAAAATTTGAAGCAATATATAAAGATATGTTTGAAATACATTAAGCGACATGCTACTGTCAGGATGTTGTATCTTTTTTATGAAGGTTTAAAAATAAAACTGGTTTTATAAAAAATTTTTTTTTGCTCAAGCATTTACGTAAGATAACGCTAAAACTACTGTGCAGATTAAGAAAAAACAATTGCACGGATAAAAGATAATTTTGTTGTCGAAATTTTTTATTTTACTGAATAGACCCTTTCTCACCGCGAAAATAAGTGTAAATAAAAAAATTTAAATACACATTGAAAAACAGTTCAGCATATGTGAGTATTTGCATTCGCATTTGCAAAAATGTTATTTTACTATTCGCTTACGCATTCGCTAAACACACATTCGCCGCATCCCTAGTATCAAGCTTAAATTCTGTTCAAACAACTTTCATATCGCTCTTGATCAACTAGAGGGTATTAACTCAAACTTGAAAAATTCTATATTAACATAAAAGCATTAAAACCGACTGCGGCGACGAATAAATTATTATTATTTTAAATTATAAAACAAATTATATGTATTAGTGATGTAAAATGTGTCACAATTGGGCCATTTGTGGGAATGTTTGATGGGCTTGTTATACCTTCGAATATATTTCAACCCTTCCAGGTCAAAATTCAACTAAGTACTTTAGACTAGAGTTGTCTAAAAACCATACAAATGTGAAACCGCGTTCTCGGTTTGGTTTCGAAAATTTTTAAGTAAAACTACATACATACATATTTTTTGTATGTAATACAATTTGTTTATTAGTTTCAATTCAGGTACTTTTATTAAAAAAAGAAACATTTGTTCTTCTTAGTACTTATTTTAAATGTTAAGAATTTTGAAATTCCTTGCCATTGTGCCAGGCTGTTATGTATAAAGTTTTTTTGCATAAGGTACAAGTATTATACATAATT
The DNA here is from genome assembly GCA_963931875.1 of Pollenia griseotomentosa. NCBI lineage: Eukaryota > Metazoa > Arthropoda > Insecta > Diptera > Polleniidae > Pollenia > Pollenia griseotomentosa. The sequence continues at coordinate 2,800,924 of OZ007564.1, read as the reverse complement.
TGCAATTTCTTCAAGCATAAATATATATTTAAAGAAAAAGCTTAAGCCGACGTTTTTTTGGTCGGCTTTCGGTTTTAGGGCATTATAACCGCGGTTTTGATTTCGGTTAAAACCGAACAGCAATTCCTACTTTAAACCCTTCTGCATTTTTTTAATTCAATTTTTTTCACTGTTTCGAACACTACTTTTATGTACAGTATAGTTTTTTTTTTTTGTTATGGGCCAAATAAACCATGCAAGCGGTTTTAACAAAGTTGTTGTACATCTTGTTGCCTGAATCAGACATCTCTTGCAAATGTCTTACTTTATTCTTAGTGACTTCGTTCAGATTTCTGTCAGACATTGTCCGCATTTTCCGCTTTCGACTAATTATATCGAGGGGGGGGGGGATTTTTGTACGGCTGTTTTAAATAACGAGACTTACTTTCTTTTGTGAAAAAAAAGATAATTGTCATCAAGTTGAAAATAATTTTGCTGCCTCATTTTAAGCCCTCTCAAAGGCATTTTGGTCCTTTTAAAAACTCTATGTGCATCACTGATATTTATGTATTGGCTAATTTGAATAAGTTTAAAAAAGATTTCGCAAACATACTTCTGTACTCTCTTAGCCGGCCTTAAGGAAGGCTGTTACGGACGCCCGTATAAAGATCTTAGGTTTAAACTACACTCATATTAAATATTTTTTTTAAGTGGTAACATTATTTTTTGGTGATATTTTTAGACGATAGTACAGGTAGATATAACAATCGAAACTATTAATAGTCCAATTAAAACTGATGATAAAATAGTGCCATCGATAGTTTTGCAGTGTAAGGTTGCGTTAACATTAAGTCGATCTTAAATTGGTGTTTAAAGATAGAGCTTCGAATCATAAATACCTATTTAATAGGAAATTAACAACTTCTAGTTCTATTGCATAAAAATAAATACAATTTTGAGACTTCAATTTTATGAATCATGATATAATAATTGACAATATCAGAACACTTCATAAATTATATTATGTATTTTATTTGATGTAAAAATTCAATCAAATTGAAACTCAACTAAGAAATAATTTTTTCAATATTTTATTGTAAATACTTACAGAACTGCGTGAATGTATCCTTAAGAGTTTTTTTTTTATTAAAAGTTTTCTTTTTAATTTTTGTTACTATTTATTTTGCATTTGCGAACAAATTTACACTTTATAATAAATCATTTATGTAATGAATTTAATTTTTAATTCATCAAAATTATTAATTTTAGTAGGTAGGTAGGTAGGTATATAATTTATTATTTCCAATTACTATGAGAATTAACTTTTAGCAGAATACCAAAGTTTACTTTAACTCAAATCACTTTTAGGTAGAATTTATAATATTTATTATCGTTAAGTGCGTTACTTGCTGTATTCAATAAACGCTAAGCAGTATAAAACAGTTAACTGTGCTAATCTGCTCACAACTCACTCACTAATGAAAGATACGCGACTACTGTGCTTTTTGAACACACAGCTTTTTTCTACTTCTGCTGTTACGAGTTTGGAATTTGGCTTAAAAAAGAAAGAAGCCAGAAGCAAATAAAACAACACTGTAACCACCGACCGTTGCAAGACTCGCGAGCAATCTAAAAACGTATGAATGTAAAAATGCCGTAACGCCACCAAAAAAATATATGAAACAAAAACAAAATTTGAAGCAGAATACACTTTAAATACCAACCACCACCACTATCTACGCTACACACACACTCACGCACACTTAACGGCGGCAATGACAGTTAAACAAGTATTGATGAATCGTTTCTACTCTGAAGGTGGAACAATAGCGCAACAAACAGGCTACGGACTTTTTTATTTTCTTTGGTCTCACTGCTGATACACTCACTACTACTACACAAACACTAAAAGGGCGGAAGCGGAAAACCAGTTCCACCACTACCACTACTTAAGAGCGTCACACATTAGCGCCAAACCAGTTTTCTACCAACCACATTGAAGTTTTCATATTCACCAAAGGCAAACTAACGCCATCTACAATTACCATCTGGACGCTGATTGGCTGATACTCGTATGTTCGTCTCGCTCGCACTCATTCTTTTAGGGCAATATGAAAACCAAGTGATGTTAATGAGATAAATAAGCAAAGATGTGTGAAATACAGTGGGTTCAAACTAAACGGATTGCAGTATATTTTTAGGTAAATTTTAAACGAAGCTGATAGCATTGAAAAATGTGCAAACTTTATTAATATTATTAATAAATTAATATATTCAGCAAATTAAATCATTAGAATAGATTTTAAATGTTATTGCCATCTGATATGACCCGCAAATATATTTGAAACATGCAAAACGCACTTTATCTTTGCAATTAAAGTAATTTTTCAATAATTATGGAGTAAATTTAAAAAAAATTCTTCGTTTTAAGATCGTTTTTATTCTAATTCGATCGTTGAAAAATCTATCATTGATAATTTTGTAACTTTAAATTCATACTGTTATTATATTTTTTTTTTTTGCTTGAAATCCGAAATTTTTAAAAACAAGATATTAAATTACCATTTTCAAAAATAATTCTGGTTATAAAACAGGTTTAGTTTGAAAAAAAAAAAATAAAATTGTGGTTGACCCATCACCGCAAAGCCAATGCACATATGGGTATCAATATAATCTATTTGCACAACAATATATTTTGCGCCCTGTGTTTTGGTTTTAAAAATTTGGTTGCTGTAGTTCTAGTTGATATATCTTCTTGTTCCAATTAAATAGTAAATATGGTAGAATCCCGATAATTGGTAATCGAAGGGACCAGACATTTTTACGAGAAACAGGAATTTTCGGTTTAATGACATTTTGGTTTACGAATTAACGGGGTGCTTCTATTTGTTTATTAGAACGAACCAAAAAAAAAACCAAAGCAAAGACGATTTTTAATCTTAAGAAACAAAACAAAAAACCAGAAGAAAAACTAACGGCAATTGCAAACAAACTTAAAAAAAACATTGTCTATTGTATTTTTTGCTTTCAAAACACCTGGTTTTATTACGAATTTTAAAGGGTTGTTTCCAAATAAGTACGAATTGGAGGGATCTTCTCAGAATTTTTTTAGTTAAATTTAAATTTTATAAATAATACTTACAATTAATAAAATATATATATAATAAATAAATCAAAGTCTGGTTGCTGAAACTTTAATTAACCAATTGAGATTGCCTTAAAAACTTTCTGAGTTGATCTAACGATGTCCGTCCGACTGGCAGACTGTCCATGTAAACCTTGTGCACAAAGTACGGGTCGCAATTTTGGAGATAATCTTATGAAATTTGGTACATAGGTTCTAACTAGTAAAAGGACCAAGCCTATTGAAAATGGGGCAAATAGGTCCCTTATTTCACATAGCCCCATACAAGCTTCTTTCTGGAATAGGGTCTGTGTGCCCTTATTATTTTGGTATTCAGAATAAATGTGGTCCAAACTCATTTCAATAAAACCAAAATCATATAAATAGCTCCCATACAGCCAAAAATAACTTTTGATGCCAAAACTTCCTTATAAATGTTAGTATTTACATAAAAATTGTCGACAATGATTTTCAAAATTAAAATTTTGTACTGGTGGGTTCAAAATTAACCGTAGGTCCCATAAAAAATTCCTTCCTAAGATCACTTAAAGGCAAACTGAACCGATTTACTGTATTTTAACCACAAACTGTTAAGAATAACTTGAAACAATTTGACAATAGTGTTCTTTTCTTTTGAGTTGCTCGAAAATAATCGAATTTCTCAAAATATGTCATATACGTAATTTTTAAAAATTAAAAGAAAGTATCATTTAATACATTTTATAGAAAGATAATAAAACGTATAGCAAGCATACATATTCTAATTTTGTTATTCCTGTGAACATTTTTTAATATTCATCTACGACCTCATAAAGTTTATGTATATATATTATAGCTTCTTGAGTAATTCTTTGTCGATTTAGCCATGTTTGTCTGTCTGTCTGTTGAAAACACGCTCACTTTTGAAAAATTTTACAGAAAAGAACAATTTGTATGTCAAATTGTCTCTAGTGATCCTAAGCAGTTGGGGCTTGAAATTTATATGATGTATAATGTTTAAACAATTTTGTATAAGAGGTATAGAGTAGCGAGTCGCTAATGTGGGGAACCAAAGAACTTAGTTAAATTTTTCCAAACTTAAGCTTAACTTATGAATGAAATCCTGAAAAACGAATGTATACATTGTTAGCTTCTTTCTAAACCACCTACTTCAAAATAACTTTGGGGATTTTACTTTTACTTTTATCAATTTCATCATTTTTAAAACAGCCTTTTCAGTATTTTTTAAATACCACTGTCTTTAGTTATTAACGAATAAGCAAAATATTAAAAATGTTTGACAGTTGCAGAATTTTATACATTTTCTGGACAGCTAAGACCCTCGTCAGCATTTAATTTTGAACGAGTTTTATAATTCAACTTTTTTCTGCATACCTTTATGTAAAACATGTTAAAAGAATATGCAAAAAACTATTTGATAATGCTAAGAATTATTCCTAAATATCATTATCTGAAGTTTCGTCGCTTATTAAAAGTTGGCTGAAATAAAGTATTAAAATATTGGATTAAAGAGAGAGGCAAAATAAATTTCAATTCGATTTAAAATGTTAATTTGAAAATGTTAAAAATTCTATTTATAAATATTTATTTAAAAAAAAAAATACTTAAAATAAAATTGTATTGCGATTTTTTCTATTAAGTTCCACTGTCAATGCCACCTCCCCTTTTAAGATACAATTACAAGTACTAAATACGTTCACTCGTTCAATATTTCCAGTATTAATTTAATACGAAAATATTTCGTAATAAATGAAATTACAAAAACAACAATGACGCAACCATATGAATTAAAGGGAAATTGTGCCATCTAAAGCAAGAAAAACCGTTGCTGCAGCATAACGGTTACAGCATATTCAGCATTTCAACCACGTTACGGCCAATCGCAACGCTTTTATATTTAGAAAAAAAGTAATAATCAAACAACAAAAAAATTAACACACACGTGCTGCCAACTCAATTTTCAATAAACAAACACCCACGTTAAAGGGGCAACTATGAATGTATTTTTGCTGTAAGTGTCAATGTGTTTTTTATAAAGTTCGTTCGGGTAACGGAAATTGACGCTTTTACGCTGTTAAATGCTCCTTGCCACTCACCCACTTCCTCCGTCATTTTTTTTTTCTTTTTGGAAAGACAAACTGGTGTTAATTGAAAAATCTATTCGTCTGAAATGTTTTAATTTTTTTTACTCGCTCGAACGAATTGTAAATGAAAGTTTGAAATGAAAAAACATGCGAATGGTTTGGATAGATAAAATTATTGTTTCTCTTTATACCTATTCGTTATTGTAGTGAAAGCCCATTACAAACGTTCACATTGATGCCACGATTTGGAAACATGGGGTGGATTCGAAATGTTCTATTGCTGCGGTTAAAACCTATTCAATACATATGTATGTACATAAGATGTGTATTGTCGATGTGTATAATAGATGGAAATACATTAGGGTGGTAACTTTTTGAAGTTTTTGCAAATATCAGTTCTCCATAGCTAAAATCGTGTAGGGCATGGAAAAATATAAGAACTGCATTTTTAGTTTTTCGCTATTGTTAAAAAAGTACACGCGCCAACCTCCATAAAGTTTTTAATCAAAATGGTTTTTTTACTGAAATTATATAATATTTATGTGAAAACACTTTGATTTTCATGCCATTTTGTCACATGATTTGCAGTTTAATGAAAATAAAGTTGGTAAAGGTACCTAGTTAAATTGAGCCATAAGATAAGCAAATAAGGTGGATTCAAGGGCAATATTTACTATTTTGTCCTATATTATTCTTCCCAACTTCCAAAGAGTTTTAGAACTTATAAGTTTGGTTTTCAGACCACTGTTTCCATGAAAATAAGTTTGAAGGGGTAATTAAGGCATTAATAAATTTTACGAAAGCCCACGAGTGTTTCATTATACACATAGATGGGGGCAGTGCACTCATTTTGCAGTTTAACTCACACTTAGTGATAGTGCAAAAATATTGCAATCATTTTGTTGACGTTGAGTGATGAATTGAAAATTTGCAGCCTCACTAAGCATGAGTATGTTAAAAAAATTTGATAGTAATGTTAAAAAATTTTGCACTCAACAAAAATAGTTTGATTTAAAAAAAGCAATCATCAGCTTATTGCAAATTTTTTTTTCTTCACTCATTTGAGTGCAACTTAAATTTGTGCACTAATTTTTAAATTAAAAACTTGTTTTTTCATGATTAAAGCCAATAAATATACCGTTATTGACAAAATTTAATTTTGTTTAATGTTCTCTACTTATGCATATCCTCAAAAGAAATCAAAAAACCATGCACATACAAAGTTATATTTTTTAAATTTTAGTGAGACAATATTTGTATGCAGCTTTTTTTATTGCATTTCCAAATTTTGCACTATGTGACTTGAGTGCAGATTTTTTAATTCAAATCTGCGTTTAGTGATAGTGAAAAAATTTGCAATATCACTCAAAATTTTTTAGTGGTAGTTAAAAAATAACAATCATCACTATAGCTGGTAAAAAAGAGTACAAACTAATGTCTTTGCAGTTTTATTTAGTGATAGTGCAATGCTGATTTAAATCAATATTTAGTGCACGACCCCCAATTCAATTCCGCAATTTCAAATCAACAACGTCGTTATATTCCTATGCACATAACGTATAATTAAATAAGTGCAAGCGTACACTGAACTTGAAGTTTATTTTTTTTTTTTTTTTATCGAAATACCATATAACGTTTTAATTTGTGTATAGAGTTATTAAAAAAAAAAAAATTTAAATATTAAATACATTTTAAAAATCGCTCTTGGCGCGTGTAGTTTTTTTTACCAAATTAAATTAAATTATTTAAATTATTATCGAAACAAAATTGACCGTAAGATAGACCCTTGGGAGAATGACGTTCAAAAAAAGTTATTACCCTAATGTATATACATACATATGTATATCGAACATACATACGTCACAAATTACTTTAAAGCGATTAACATGCACATCAAAGCAGAAATCGTTAAATCTTGATAAGAAACTTTTAATTAAGAATGGGTATTTAAAATTTACTTTTTGTAAAGAAGAGTTTTTCTTGCGACTGAAAAACCTTTTAAATAGCCATGTGTGAATAGCAGATACCTACACCAGCTATTCCATGTAAAAATAATTCTTAAAAAAATAATTACTACAATTATTCATTTAATAAAAACTGATTATTTTGTTGTATTTTAATTTAATTTTATTTATTTATTAAATTTCAGTAGCCTAGCCTATTGGCCATAATCGGCTTACAAATTTCTACTTAAATACTTTTGTAATTAATTGCACTTATGAAGTCAATCCAAAATTATTGTAGCTGCTTAATTTTCTAGAAAAAAATTTATTTATATTTATTTCCTCTAAAGGAGGTCAACTCAATATTTATACATTTTTTGCAAAAAAGCGATATACAATCAAAGGTCATGTCTATCCACTGCAAAAATTGTTTATGCATAATTTCCTCTTTCGCCAAAAAAAACACAGTTGTATCCCTTTTTGTAAAAAAAACCAGTTTATTACCTCTACTGAGAGTTTTTAAATTTTGAGTTAACTCCTTAAGAGGAACCGGTGCGATATATGTATCTTAGCGTTATCGGGACGGTACAATTTTTATTTACGTACCTACACCCTGAATAAAATTTTTAATTTCGAGCTCTTTTACCATTCTCAGGGACGTCAAGATATTTTGTCTTTTGTAAATAAAGAAGTGAAAAAATAGATAAAAATTTGTTTAAAAATTTGTTTTTTTTTGGGATCTTAATGAATAATAAGCATTTTTCGTTCGAGTTGCCCAAATTTTTAAAAGAAAATTATGATAGAAATAAAGGGAATTAATTAATTAAAATATATTTTATTCATATCTTCCATCTATTATAAAAAATATATTATGGTTACCTATAGCAGTATATTTTCACCTGAAACCATATTATGGTTTTATCAATCCAGCAAAAGGAACCCATTACCATATAATGGTTGTTTCCGATCATGTTATGGTGAATAATAATATTAATATGTTTACCACAAATAATTATATGATTGTTTATCATCAGTTACACTTTGTTTTTTCAACCATATTTAAATGAAAACATATTTGTTATGTTGCCATTATTTAAAACACGTAAGGCCCTTTTATCAATGTATCGATAAACTCGTTAACGATTTTGGTTTTCTGAATGTACCGACAAAAACATTACTTTCACCTGGCAATACTCCTCAAAATACACGTGAATGTTGCATTGAAAGCATAATGCATGTGTGTTTGGACGTAACTGATCTAATGAATAAATTTCATTTTTTTTTTCTTTAATCCAACGAAAAATTTCACTACGGGAATGAAATTTTACAAATTTCAGTAAGATTTTTCATTGAATTAATGATAACTTAATATTTCTTTTTAAAGAAAAATCCAACAAATTGTTATTAATTAATGATAACTTAATATTTCTTTTTAAAGAAAAATCCAACAAATTGTTATACATTATTTCAATAGGTTTATTAAAATTTGAATGAATTGTAAATTAAAATAATGAAAATTTTAAAAAAAAATATGTCACTAAATTAATGAAAACAAAATAAAGTACTCGCTAACAACAAAATACATATAGATAAAAAATATTTTTTCCTATGACTATTTTAAAAACTTATTTTAATTAAATTTTTGGCAATAGCCATGAAAGTTTGTGAAGAATATAGTAAATTGTAATGTTTCATAAAATCAATAAAAAAAATTTATTAGGATAACGAACTAGTGTTTGAACTAAATGTAAATAAAGGTTCAAAAATAAATAACAAGAAAGAAAAAAAATCAAAATGGTTAATTTAATTTAATACACAAAATTTACGTAGTAGTACAACGGAGATCGGTAATTCAATATTTTTCAAAATATTCCGAATAGTTGCTATTTTACAAAACCCGGTTTTCGGTTAAAAAATAACCAGTTAACCGGTGTTATTCGAATATATAAAAACATAAAAATCAAATTAGTTTTTGAAATAAAAAATTAATTTGAATAAAAACAAAACAATTTACAAAGGTAAGAAACCAACCAAATACATAGTTATGACTTAGAATACTGGAAGAACTTTGGTTTTAAAAAAATTTTAGGAATTTAATAAAACTAGTATTTGAGATTTTCTCCCAATTTTAATTTGTTTTATGTTAAGTATGTCTATAAGAATCTGTAGACTTCAATCATTATTTTGAAAAGTTACAAGCAAAAATCTCTAAGCCAGGATTGTATATTTCAAATGATTTTGTTTCAGCATTATAGAAACGAAAAGTAATATATATGAACATGTTTTTCTATGATAAAATTTAATCAGTCAATGTCAATGCAAATTTAATGGCCACAATTTAAAATCTTCCATGACATTGTTCGATGTCTTCAATTTTGTTTTTTAGTTCTTGATGTTTTAATTAATAAAACTGATGAATTTTTTCCATATCGTTAATTCCGCCGGAATGTTGTAGTTCTTAGCCTTAAGATATGCAAGAAATTTAAGGTGATTAATAAGTCACGACGTCGAAGAACGTTAAATCTTATCATTTTAATCCCGTTCAAAATATCTCCAGAGATAACATCTGTATAAAAATATATATGGGGGATTTCATGTCAAGTGACCCAATTTTAAAATCGATGTCTTCCGACTTAGATGCACTAAGGTTAGTCCTATTGGAAAGTAGTTTAACCACAAATTTTCAACAAGATCGGTCAAAAAGTTTCTGAGTTAGAGGGGGTCAAAGTTTGACATTTTGGACATACAGGTGTTCTTTCTCATCCATGTAACTTATTACCTATTGGTGTAAGCAAAATTTGTCCCAAGTAGCTTCGATAGCTATTTGATCAATCTTTTGGAAAAAAAATATTTTTGTTTTTTCAAAAAATTTTTTAACATATTTTTTTTTTTTCTTAAAACTTTTTATTTATTTATTTTTTTATTATATTTTAAAATTTTATTTTTTTTAATTTAAAACTTTTTTTTTTTATTTTGTTTTTTAGCGGGAAGGTTTTTTTTTTTTTTTGCTCAAAAGAAAGCTTATGTCTTTTCCTTTAAGCTAGTTCTGGTCTTTTAGGAAAAAATTCAAAACAGTGTTGCATATGCTAAAAATTTAAAAACTAGTCTTGAGTTAGAAATTATTTTTTTTATACATACATTAAACTACATTAAAGGAAAAGACATAAGCTTTCTTTTGAGCAAAAAAAAAAACATTCCGGATATAAAAAAAAGTTTTAAATTTTAGAAAAAAAATATTTTAAAAATTTTTTAAAAAAACAAAAAAAAAATTTTTCAAAAGATTGAGCAAATAGCTATCGAAGCTACTTGGGACAAATTTTGCTTACACCAATAGGTAAAAATTTACATTTAAATGTAAAACTTTGACCCCCCGATCTTGTTGAAAATTGGTGTCTAAGCTACTACTATCCAATAGGCCTAACCTTGGTGCAAATTTTATCCAAATCAGAAGACATCGATTTAAAAATTGGGTCACTTCATAAAAAATTTAAATCAACAAATATTTCCCAGTTTTAGAAATAAAAAAAATGTATTTCCGAAAATCCATAGTTAAATTCGTATTTTATTCCCGATAAACTGAAAGTTTAAATATCACAAAATATTACCTTTTTAATACACAATACTTTTAAATTAATTAAATGCAATTTACTTTAAAGGTTAGCTTTGTAAGTAGAAAAATAAAATTAATATAACTTGATGATCTGTAACAGTATGTATTAGGAAAAATTTAAACTAATTTAATTAATTAATTTAATGAACTTATGTCATTGAACAAATTAAAAATTTAATTTTCGTTAAAATAATTAAAAAAAAATTCTTAAAATGTTAAACTAAAAGTTAAATGGCCATTTTCTCAATGTATCGACAAACTGTCTGTTACTTAATGTCAACATAAATTTGTTATACCGATAAACTGTCCGTTAACGATTTTGGGTTTCTCAATATACCGACAAAAAACATTGGTTTCAGTTGGCAGCACCACTCAAAATACATGTAAAAGTTGGGAGTCAGCTGATTGAATTTATCTGTACGGCAAATAAAAGGAAAATAAATAATTGGCAGATGAGTGCCGGTTAGCATTGCGACAAAATAGAAGCAAATGAGACATTAAGAAAACCAAATTTCTTTAATGTGCAGTTTTTCGTTTGAAAAAAAAGATAATCGCCTAATGAGAAAATGGCCAAAAGTCTTAATACAATTTCTTGCGTTAAGTTAATGCAAAATTTTTATCATTTCATTAACTGGGGGCTAATTCCTCTTTTATCCAACGAAGCGTTACATAGGTTGAATTTGAATGCCAATTTTCATTGGCTTAATGTTTTCATGAATCAACTGTTTTTCACATGTAAAAAGTGTAAATCAGACACTGGGAAAACCAAATTTAATTAATTTACAGTTTTTTGTTGGGAAAAATTTTCTTGAGCTGATTATGGACCAGTAAAATCTGTGCTTTTATTAGAAAATTTTTGCTTTCAAGAGATTTTTCTATTTAATTCAGAACATTTCATCTGCTTTTTATGTCGAAACAACAACACATTCTATGCCACTTAAAAATTATTACACTAGCTAGCAGCATGTTCACTAACCCCTTATTAATAAAAAATATTTTGGTTTTATAAAAGGTTTATTAAATAAATTTTCATAAAAAATTCGTTTAACAAACCTGTTAATGTATGGTACCAGAATGACTTTAAAGCAAAATGTACCACAAAAGTCAACGTTACTTTTACCAGCATTTAAAAAATCAATTAGAATCCAGTCATTTGAAAATTTAAGCCGATTATGTGTATTAACGAAAAAAGACTACCCAAAGATTTTTTTATCGAAGGTGGTAACAAAATGTGCAATTTGCCCACTAAACATTTTGACACCCTTAAGTTGGTTACTAAAACAAGCGTAATACCACGATTACAAACAAATTTACAGTGCTAGAAAAACACGAACCAACACACACTCGGGAACAAAAAAATCAGAAAATATTCCCACAATGAACGGCTTTCTACTTGTAGTGGCAAACGTAGAGAAGGATACAAAGTTTCGTAAAATCCATGTTCCTGCGAAAACTGAAGTTTTGGGCTTTAACATTTTACTTTTGAGTTGTTAAACGAGGATGAGTAGCAGCAAGAGGAGGAGGAGGTGGAGGATGGGTAATTGTTTAGCTAAACATCACTTTTTGTCATAATCGTATAACAATCACCAAGAGTAAGGAGAGCATTATTCTCGTCACATAATGGGAGTTGACTTAAAGTCACTTTTGACATTCGTGTCAACTTTTCAATCAGACACCAACGTCTGCACAAAAGTCAGGCGGGTCTCATGTTAAGTGGGCTTTTTAAAGGAGGTGAAATGAATCACTCGAGGACAAAAGCAATAAACGCAACAACAATAATAATTATTTCAAATACATACACACACACACATATATATACGAACATACTTTTAGCTGAAGGATTTTCTTCGTTTTGCTGTTGTTGTTGCTGTTGTTTGTTTGGATGTGAAATAACGAAACAAGTTGATCTCATTACAATACGCCTGGTTGAATGGGAAAAGTCCTTTTAAAGTTATTTTTAGCCAGTGTTTGTATTATGTTGAGCTGTTATCTATACTTTGCAGATTTTTTTATTCGAACTTCGTGTCGTTTAAATACTTGTAATACATTGAACTACTTTCAACAGAAGAAGGGGTTTGCACTCTTACATGGGGCAAGGATTTAGTTCAAAGGATAAATAGAAATGTTGTATGATTTTGTGGCATATTTTCTCAAAATGTGTATGTGTGTGTATATTGTGTAGTGAGATTTAAATTTTTTTTTTTTTTTTTGCCATTTTAGTGTGACGTAAAAGTAACATGTTAAAATTATCTTGCGGAATGTACGGGATTCAAAACCAACAGATTTAGTACTTAAATTGGCTCGCATTTACATACGTTTTGGTTTTATTACGCAGATGGAATATTTATAAATGCAGAACTTACACACAGGATAATTCTAACAAAAATTTCTTTTTTAAGTATATAGATAGATAGATAATTGTGTACCATCCTTTAATTTGTATTGCAACATATTAAAGACTTCAATTGAATTGCAGCACGACCTCAATAAATTTCTTATCACTTGACAACATTTCCAGTTTTATGACCTGTTTTTACAAAAATGTTACATGTCAACATTTTATTTCTCTATTTAGTTGTCGAACTAAACATTTATTGATGTTAAAACAATTAAAAATGCGAACAAGTGCAAATGTTTTTGATTGTCGGTTGGTTCGTTCATCTGATCATCAGGTGGCCACAACACAAGAACAGAAGTAAAGGAAACACAATTCTTATCGGTTGTGAAAAAAGAAAATTGTTTCACTCTCTGTGAAAAATCCAACAACGTACGTACACTCACGTGCGTAACCCCAGTGACACGTACACACAAATGCACAGACAATGACAAGGTGCAAAACCCAGAGGATTCTTCAAACGCTCAAAAAATTACATCACTTTTAACAATTGCAGGTGATCAATCGATCGTTTCATGATCATCACATTAAAGTGTACCAAAATGTACGAAGCAGGATCATCATTATTATCAAGTGCAAAAGAACATCCTTGTTTTTGTTTAATTTTCTTTGGTAGTTTTTGTTTATGTTTTTTTTTTTTGTTAGAATAAAAAAGATCGCGTGGCAAAATCATCAAAAATTATTCTAGAAATTCTCAAAAAACTGAAATTATTTTAAGTGCAGACTTTGATGTTTATGCACTTGGTATTGCCTTCAATTTGTAGTGAGTGTTTATTTTTTTTTTTTTTTTTTTTGTCAAATTCCAAGATAATAATTTGATACGTTAGTTTTTAGTTGCACTTGCATCTGCCTGTTGGCGTATTCACTGGCCGACCATACAAAATAATCACTTGTACAACAAAACTGCCAATTAGAACGCCCTTCAATTATGTCCTTCTTACTTTTTCAATTTCATTAAAAGTTTAAATACCTTTGGAGGAGCCACAAACCGAATTATTTATTTAAAATTAGTTTTACGATTAAAATGTGAATTAAAAAAAATATATGCAAGCTTTTGTTGTTTTACTCCCCCATATAATAATTGGAATGTTTCTTTTCATCGTCCAGAAATTCCTTTAATTCAGTAGCTAGGACTCTTTCATAAATAATTACTGGTTTCAGTTTTTGTGCCTTCGGCACTAACATTTTGGCATTTTTTTAACGTTATACCTTAATGCATAATTGCCATGAAATTTAGTCGATTTAGGCCTTTAAGACAAAATCGCAGACAAGTTTATTTTTTTCCCCCATTTCTTTTGAACCGCCTTCAAAGAGCACACTTTGAAGAAATACTCAAAAGAGCTGCTTTTTGTGTTCTGATTTTCTTGTTTTTGCGCTTCGTTTTTATTACCGTCGTAATTGCCAAAAATCACGCATGTTGACCGATCATAATGAGGAATTTGTATCTTTTATTTGTGTAAATTGAAATATTCAAAAGTGATAAAAGTAAATTTAAGGCACAAATAAAAATATCACAGTATCCCAACAAACACGGATGTTTGGTTTCAAATGGAAAATGATTTGAAATCAATCCAATTTTCAAACGCCAAACGTTTAAAGTAGGGGTGTAACGTATATCGATACCGATATATCGGCGATACTTCAGATTTTCCGACATATCGGTATCGACGATAGCTTGCTAACGATACGACGATACCTTTTAATCTTTCTTGGAGCATTTTTGATTAAACAATTTAATTTTCTATGCTTTTTTATTCTATAGCAACTAAGAGAAATAACACATTTGAAGTAAAATAAAAAACAGAATAATGAAATTATTTCATATAATAAATGAATGAACGAAGATGGAGAAAGTTTAGTGTCCCAAAATGTAGCAGCTAACTAAGCATTAGCTATAAATAAAAGATCTGAGGCATTTGGAAAATAATTCAACTTGTTGCTTATCTACAATTCTTGACTCCACTTCAATCGTTTTGAAAAAAAACGTCTTATTGAGATACTTAACAAGGCTCTGCACTGCGAAAGTGTTGAACACAAGGTCACCTTACAGGTGGTAAAAGCTCTGATAAATTTAAAAGAACTGGCCTTTGGACCGTTTGTAAAAAAATTATAAGAGAGTCCAAGGAGGATGAGCCTCTTTCCATTCTATGTTGTGATTGCGCTAAAAAAAAGGTCGAAGGATACCTTAGATCTTCTAATAATTCTAGAGACGCATATCCGCTTGTTTATTGGCGCCAAAATCCAAACTTGAAGAAAATGGCACAGGAATTCTTAAGTTCTCAAATGAGTTCTGTCGCATCTGAGGGACTATTTTCCAATGCAGGTCTGGTTCAAACGGACTTGCGGAATCGTCTATCTTCACTAAAGTGGAGAATACTTTATTTCCTAAACAAAAATCTTATTAATGTCAATTTTAAATATTAATAAATAATATCTTACACTGCCATTTTTGTAAAAAAAACTTTTATTTTTTGTTAATGTTATCGTGAAATCAAATTTAATTCCTTATTTTTTAAATCTTATTAAATTTTATATATTAATAATCCCCAACACTGTTATTTTGTATAGTAAAATAAATTACTCTAATTGAGCTCTGTTAATTTTAACTTGAACTTAAATTCAATATGCGTATCGGTATCTGCGATATTTTATTTTCATATCGGCATCGTATCAACAAAATGGCGTATCGTTACATCCCTAGTTTAAAGATTGAAAACAATTTGCATTCTCAAGACAAAGGGAAAGCTATTTTCAATTTGTGAAATTCACTTATTTTCAACTTGCCTTCAAACGTTTTTCTAACATGTTTTCCCACGCAGATTATTAATGTCCTAACTAAACGGCACGTTCAACATTGTTCTACGACTTTTTAAAGTAGGGAGTTTTATCAGAGCCAGTCAAGTTGTGTGTGAAGACAAGGTAAGTGGGCTGAAATGTTAGCTGCGAAGACAAAAAAGCAGGAATTATTTATGTACCGCTTTGATTGATTTAAAATATAGTGGGTTAATGGGATCCCTTACAAATGCCATATATGTATAAGGTTTTTGTAAATACGGGTCATCCAACTCCTTTGTCCAGTATTTTATATATCCAAGTGTCCCTGTAGCTTTATTAATCATAAACTTAATATGCGAAATAAAGTTTTCAACTACACCAACTTGAATACCTCCTAGGAAATAATTTACTGTAATTAGATATATCTTGATCTTAAGAGTTGCATTTTAGGATCTGAAAATCGGACACGTAAATTTGTCAAATGGTGGCTTTTTTTAACAAGGTTTCGTTTAAATGTGCTACATTCCATTTCATACTATTGATAAACGGAAATTTATTGTTGAAGGGATAAGCTATTCCTATGCGCATTTCACTGGCTGCTTAGGCCAGATCGTCAGGAAACTTCATCCAAAGATTTTAGAAAAACTGAAGATATTACACATATAAAACTGTTAAGCGAATAAGAATTATAAGCCACAGTTTTACCTGTAACAATATCAAAGCTTAAACAAAAACAACAACAATAAACAGTGAGTTTATCTTTTCTTACAGTCCCGGCTACAATTGGTTGATTCCTTGTCAACCCCAAGAAAAAACAAAAATAAAAACATATTACTTGATTTTATTTTGCCAGTTCAGTTTTATTTACACTGCCACATGCATATTAATTATTAACGAAACCTTGTTAATTAAATTTTTGAATCCCAAGAAAAACTTTGATAACTAATATGCATGTGGCTTTTTTTGTTCTTCTGATTTAAAAAAATTTATATATATCTGGAAATGCTTGCCCTTAGATTTCCGGAGTCGGTCTTACTTCGGAATAATAGTAAAGGGTGTCTTTTTAGAGTGTCACAACTTTGAGTTGGCATCACTGCTTTATTGGAGCACCCATTTAACGGCTAATTAGTTGCTTTTTGTTTAGTTGGCTTTGAAATTTCATTATGAATCGACTCACACCAGAGCAGCGCGTGCAAATTGTTAAAATTTTCAATCAAAATAAATCGGCGAATGGGCTGAAGCACAAATTGATATTGATTTAGAATTTCCATATAAAATTGTATTTTCCGATGAAGCCCATTTCTGGTTGAATGGGTACGTAAATAAGCAGAATTGTCTTATTTGGAGTGAGGAGAATCCACAAGCTTTTGTCGAAACACCATTACATCCACAGAAAATTACCGTTTGGTGCGCTTAATGGGCTGGCGGAGTCATTGGCCCATATGTCTTCAAAAACGATGATGGTCAGAATGCGAAAAGTTGTTGAAAATTGGTGTTCCAGATTGCGCCTTCTACGCGCCAGCCGTGGCGACCATATTTACACATTAATTTCATAAAATTTTCTTTCCAATAAAGCTTGTTTCATTGATATTAAAAATATATTTCCTTGTTTTATTTTGATTTAAACTTGTGTCACTCTATAAAAAACACCCTTTATAAAAATGCCGCCTATATTTTACTCTTAATAAGTAACTGTTTATCTGAGTATCTTTTAGAATTTACATTTTAAAATTGCACTTAAAATAGCAAAAATTCAAAAGTTTGCATATTGTTCGAATGTTAGGCAAATTCCCCAAAATTATCGCAACTTATACAAATCTCCCGCATCTAAAGCTTTGTTCACACCTGTTAAATATTTGACGTCCTACACGCAACCACTAATTTTATTGAATAGTTTTTTGCTTTTGCAAAACGTTTGCTAGATCAAACATCATTTTGCAATTTCAAAATTAGATTATACAATTATCTTTTTACAAATAAAGTTTAATAAATCAATAAAAATTGCTAAAAAAAAAAATAAAGCTAAAGTTTGATTAATTTACGGTTACGCTTTTTTGGGATTTATTGGACAAATATTTGTTAGGTCTGAACATACCTTTATACTTTAATAGGCTTATTACTTCAATATTTTCCAGGAATATTTTGTATGCATATACCTTTAATATTAAAAATATGAATATGCTTGAAAAAATCATCGCAAATTAAAAATAATTAAACCACCAAACGTTGTAATTGATGATTGGCTTAGAAGGATTGTTGGTTTGACTGGTGTAGGTTATTATATAATTGGTGAATTAGGCCAGATTGTAAACATGCTTAGTCATAAAATTTACTTCAAACGAGTTTCTAAAAAAGTATTGAGTCTTAATCGTAATTGCAGAAATGGTTGTGCAATTGTAATCGAATTACAAACAAGAGCATCAACCCTTTGAATTCCTAAATAAACCCAAAAATAGAAACAGTGTTTGAACATGCGAAAATTAACACTTTTATACCAAATTTACTTCTTCATTTTGGTTATATTCATATTGCTTAAATTATTTTTTTTTTATTGGGTAAATGGTTTAGTCTGACGTAGCTTAAGTAGATACCACTATAATTATTAACTTAGTTACTAGATATTTTGGCATAGATACATATTTACCTAACACCCTGTTTTTAACGAGTTTGAACTGAATAGCTTGACACTAGACAATAAAACTATTTTATAGTTTTGAAGTCTACAGATTTTAAGCTTTTATTTGAATGTCCAATGTTTTGTTGGGGGTTGTTTTTGGGATTCTTCAAAAAATTCTTTTGTTTTAGTTTAACAATAAAAATTTATTTTCACAAACAATGGCAACTTTTATTTTCTAACAGGATTTTCAAAATATCCATGATCATTAACAAAATTTAATATATTTGTACTTATTTAATATCTTTTTTTATGTTCAATTAAGATCTGTGATTTAAGTTCCGTAAACTTAAAATACAAAAAATAATAACTAACCATTTGTTGTCTGTTGTTACACATTTAAAAAAAACTACCTAAAGAAAATTTGTATTTAAAAATATTTTAATTTGTATATCTAAAAAATTAAAATTTTGCAATGACAAACCTTGACTGGAGCTCATCCACAATGTAGACATTTTCGAAGTTTAAATTGCAGTTTTATATTCTATTGAATTTGGACTTTTTTGGATACATTTTTTTTCTTTTATTTATTAAGCATTTGCCTATTTACCTTCTAGTTTTTGTAAGAACATGAGTGAATTGTCAAGAGATATTTTCCTTATTTACCTTATAAAAAGTACAAATTGTTAGAGTTATTTTTGGGATATATTCAAAACTTAAGATACAAGGTGATAAAACGATAAACAAGGCATCGTTTATCGTAAGCATGCTAAACACCAACACCAAACACCTGGACTGATAATTTCTTTCCCTGCCGTCAAATGAGTAGCTAACTACAAAAAAACCCAACTTTAAGTTAGCTTGTATAGACTTACTTAAAGCCAACTACTA
Source organism: Pollenia griseotomentosa (assembly GCA_963931875.1). Classification (NCBI taxonomy): domain Eukaryota; kingdom Metazoa; phylum Arthropoda; class Insecta; order Diptera; family Polleniidae; genus Pollenia; species Pollenia griseotomentosa. The sequence continues at coordinate 2,781,509 of OZ007564.1, read as the reverse complement.
CGCAATGCAAAATTTACATTAACCAAAGTGTATACAAACACTGTGTTGTATATTTTAAATAGAGAGAGCCAAGTCGTTAGCAAAAAAAATCAACGTTGTTATTGATGTTATGTTATGACAATTTAATCTCATATTTACGCTCTTAATTGAGTAATGGCAAAAAACATAGTTTTTTTATTCAAAAACTAGACTGCCCCAGTAGGCTAGCTGGTAGTGAGCAAGTCTATCAGCCCCGAGGTTGCGGGATCGATTCCCGCCAGCGACTCTGGTTAAAAAAAAGTTTAATAAAACAACTTTGATTAATAAAATAAAATAAAAGAAATAAAAGAAAATAAAATAAAAAAATAAATTTTTTTTATTTTTTTGAAAGTATTCATCCAATGAATAACATTCATAGATCGGCCTTAACTTAAACTAACTTAACTTAAAGCTAACTTAAAGTAGTAAGTTTATAGCTAGCTACAAAAAGTTAACTTAAAGTTAATTAAAAGTAATGCAGAGTCGGACAATTGACTACTTCCTAGGACATCGCAATGTTAAAATAGTTAGTAAATTACATATAAAATAAATCCAAGTGTCAACCACCACTAGTTGAAAAAAAGTTAGCTTTCAGTTAATTTAAAGTTAACTGAATGTCCGACAGGGTTGTTACAGCAGATTTAACTAAGAAACTAATACTAATGGCCTATTACTTGTAGCACAGTGTAATTATGTAGGATTTAAAAAAAAAATTTAATACGAATGCAATTATCAATGAAACATATAAATTCAGCATAGTAGTGCAATAGATAATTATAATTTTTAAAATATGCCTTAAACTAATTATTTCAATCAATTGTATAAAAAAAAACCTAAATTTATTAAAAAAAAAAAAAATTGTGAAGTACCTAATAAAATTGACCTAATTAACGACAGAAAAATTAATTAAATTATTACAAGACACACAAGGATATTTGTATGAAATGGCAATTCTAAATAAAACACCTGCCAAATGTTAGACAAAATTCGAAAGAAGAATTCAGCCAAAGGACATTTTATAAATGTGCCTGCCCTGTTGAACATACAGTTTCTCCATGTTAAGGACAAATGTTTAATCTTGATAAGAACTGAAAACAATTACGTTATAAAATAACATTTTCTCACATTATCCACAAACGAACAAGAATACAAAAAACAAACAGACACAGAAAACAAACACTTTAACTCACGCCATCAACAACTGAGGATTCATGACCCCACCAAAAAAAAAAAAAAAAATATTAAACGCAAAGTGATAGAATCTTCCTCAGAACTAAAATTTGAAGTATTCGGGGAAACAAAATTATTAAAACCAATACCCATAATTGTCAACTAAATGAAGTATAAGTTTCTTTTCAGCCACTGTTATTTCACCAAAGCCAACAAAAAGGAAACATTTTCCTTGCAGCAAAGAAAAAAGGACTCGATAAAACTTTAACGTGTGTTATTAACTCATATAAAATGTGAAAACTTCGAGGGTAAGAGCGATAAATTAAGTTGATTGCATAAATATGACAAACCTAACCAAACGTGACATACGACATAATAGAGCCATTCATACATTCACTCAATGGCTCTGCCACCAACAGCCGCAGATATTTTAACATCCAAAACAATAAAAGGACCCTCTGCAACATTGTTTTCACATTTTAAGCAACGGCGTTGGTGCATATAGCAAAATATATTTGCCCAAATACAGACACAATTAACATCGGTATAAATACTTACTTACGTATGTATAAGAGTTTATACGAGGGCAAATTTTCCCGGAAATGTCTAACCCTTTCAGAATAGTATATATATATATATAATTTTGTTCCGTAATTTATGAATAATAGGGTATCCAAAAAGAAGTTAAAATGGCAATATCTTGAAATTTGACAAAACGGTGAACGCCATTTGATGTCTTGGTCCCAAGTTATTTGAAATCAACTATCAGAACCTTTGTACGAAAAAAGTTCAAAATCCGAACACAGTGTTATTAAACATAATACATGTAATGGATGTATATTAATAAGCTGCATGAGAACTATCGATAAATAACATGGTTTGACAGCTGAGAATGTCAAGCCATACAGCGCGCTTAACAATCGATTTATTCCGAAATCATTCGAGCGATTTAATGCCTCTGGATTACTTTTTATTGGACTAGTTTAAGTCATTGGTTAATGCTGACAAACGAGCAACTCTTGAAGCCAATATTTAAGCCACCATTGACGCCAATGAAATGTACTGTATTTGCACTGTATTTAATAGAATAATCAAAAGAAATACATTTCCAATTTATATGACTTTTGTCATAACTGAAAACTTGCACAAAACTTCTTTTTTTTTAATTTATAGGAATGATAACTATATAAATTTAAGAAATCTTACCTTGTACCTATTTAAGTCTAAGGAGCACTACAGGCTCATAACACTCTTTTCGACACCAACGAAATAAAAATAATCAATTTTAAAATTGTAAAAAATTAAGAACTGAGGTGTTTAGTTTCCAAGAAAGCTTAAAACGTAATTTCGAAATAAAACCCATTGAATCCTTTTTGGCTTTTTATCTCGTTCTAAGATCGTTTATATTCTTTTCCGATTATCGAGAAATTTATCCTTGATTCTTTTCTAACGTCAAGTTCATTTGAGGTTTTTTTTTTTGCTTGAAATCCGAAATTTACAAAAACAAGAAATACCATTGCTATTTTCGATAGTTTTCAACAATAACTTTAATTTAAAAAAAATATTTCATTTCCAATTAAGTTGTTATGCTTTTCTTTTAAACTTAATTTAAAAAGAATGCATGTGAAATTTTTCTTCAAATGTGCAATTTGGGACACAACACTGTTGCACACTTAAAATGAAAAAATAAGAAATCAAATTACATAAAGATTTCCTAAGATATACATACATATATTTGAAGAACAATACGGTATTTTTTTAGTTTTCTTGTATGCATATTCTTGTTTTTATATTTTAATGCAATTTATTATTAAGTTTGGTGCATATAAAACGTGGCTTGTTGCAAACTGGAGAGTTAGTAACCATTTTTTTAACACACTTAAAATCTCTTTTAATAAAAATAGAAAAATTAGGTTGAAATGGCATATTTTTTAAGAGTAAAAGAAAAAGATAAATTTTAAATTAAAATTGGTTTAATAGAACCTTCATTTCCCCTTTTCGCTGGGGCATTTCATAACAGCCAAACATCAGTTTAAAAATCGATTAACAAATTTTGACAAAAAGCAATTGTTTCTGTTTTCAATTACATTTTTTATGTCATTTTTATTCTCTCTCACGTTTCGTCATTTACCAGTCTGGTAAACGAATACGATTGCAATTCTGAGCCAGTCTCCTTGCATGTTGCATGCTTCAAGGCTGCTGGCAGACAACTGGTTGCAATTAAGAAAAATCATAATCTTAAATGCATAAAAATGTAGTAAAATATATTTTCAAATCGATTTAACGCTTGTCCATCTTTTTTTATAACTCTTAGTGTTTGTTGTTGCTTTTTCACGACTTTAGTTGCTAAAGTTAAAACTCAAAAAGTGCTTTGATCTTTATGAGTACTTTAAATACCCTACCAAAATGTTAAGGATACATGTCGTCAGCTTAAACGCAAGATGCAATTATAAACAATAAATCTACGAATCTGAATTAAATGTGTATGTAAAAAGTCTGCATCTGTTTTAATTTGAATAATTAAATGTTTAATTTTAATACTTATGAAAAATATTTGTTCAAATAAATCAACAAACTTTAAGATGTTGGATTTCTGTAGCGCACATACAGTCTTTTATATATAGAAAATAATAATGTTATTGAGAGAATGATTTATCAGTGTGTATCTTTTTAGCGAAATAGTAATAACACTAAAAGAAATTTTTCGAAAATTCGAAAAAAAGGAATTTTTCGAAAATTCGAAAACCAAGGGGGTTAAAATATGGAAAAACTAGCAAATCGGAGTTTGATGGAAAAAAATGTACAAAGAAACCTTGAAGTGTATCCTTTGATAAGCTAATAAGTGTCTATTTGGTAAAAACAGGTACAAGTTCGCCAATTTGGTATTTTTTTGCGTCCTTTTACTAAATAAATACCGTAAGAATAATTAAACATGAGTTTAATTTTTTTAATTCGGTGTGTATGAGATAAAAACATATGAAATCGAAATAGCAGAATTTTTAGATCCAAGTGGAATAGAGAAAAAAGTTAAAATCGGTAAACATATATTTTAAGCTTATACAAACAAATTTAAAAAATTTCAATGGCTATATTTTAACAATTTTGCGGCCCTTTGTTCCTACTAGGAACCACAGGACATAATATATAATATATATATTTTCACAATTAAGGGGAAAAAATTGAGTGAAAGTCGTAATTTTATGAAATTTTTAGTACCCTTAAGTGCTTTTTTATGTACCGCTTTTAAAAGTTTTTATTTTTATCAACTCACACTAAACTTAAATTCAGCAACGCGAAACGGGTACTGCCAGTAACATACATAAGCATTAGAGTGTCCCAAAAAAACTGCGATTTTGGGGATCTGTTGTAGGAATTTTTTTATTTTTGGCATGTATAAATTTAGGAAAATCAAATATACATACAAACTTTGATATGTATTTTCTAATTAATCTTCCCACCCAGAAAATAAAAATCGCGATTTAGTAGAATCTATGCAAATATTTTTTTTCGAATTTATTCTCAAAACATTTTACATTGATTTTGGAAAAAATGTTTCAAATTGTTAATAATAAATTTAACCAGTTGGAGATTTTAAATCGGAAATATGCTAAAAGGGAACAGAAAATACTTTAAACTAAGCGAGGAAACTAATAAATTCGCTCAACAATTTTTCCAGATCCAGTTGTACAGTATGTATCATTATAAAGTGCTCTTACTAAGGAAAATAATTCCCCATATGATGCATATACATATTTATAAATACAATGGAAATGTATATAGTTATGTTAGGGACAGCCTTAGATGTATATTTTTGCACAATAGAGAACAAATTAAAAAAAACGATTGAAAAAAAATGATTGTGTTTATGTTCTTCACCTTTCTGCGATCGACTATACTTTTCCATTTGCCAAAACAAATCGTGTTACTCGCTACTGTATGCTTAACACAGAAGCCTTACGTTAAGGTTTATGGCCATTTTTTATTTTAATGAGTTTAAATAGTTTTCCTACTGTTAAAGTTCTGTACATTAAATGAAATTTGTTTTTCACAAGATGTGTAACATTCATATAAGTAGACATACATGGGTACATACATATTAGGGATATAACCATTTGCATTTTTTTGCAAATATCAAAAAGACCTATCATAGTGAGATAGTGCATAAAAAAATATGAAGAAATGTGCCTTCCTTTTTTCGCGAGCGTTCAAAAAGGTTCGGCACCGATCGCGATGAAGTTTTAGCTTATAATTTTTTTCAGTTTTACAGGAAATCCATAATTCTAACGTCGAAAGCCATGCTGGTCTGTGCATTGCGTGTTTTTTTTTATGAAATGGCGATTCCTTGCATTCCAAAAAAAGAAACCAAAAAAACGGTACAAGGGAAGGATACCCACCATAAAAATTTATATTACAATTAAAAAAAAAAAAAAAATTTTTGGTGTTTTAGAAATTGCATTCGGTGCCGAAGGTTTTTGGACCGAAATGGCCCCTGATATCGATTTTTAATATCAGTATAACATTGCCCATACCGTAATGATAAATTCTTATTTTGGTTATACCCCTAATACATATGTATACGTATTTTACGTTATTGAGAGATTGGTTCAAAACCGCCCAAACGGTTTCTTTCTAGCCAAACGGTACCGCCAAAAAGATATTTGGGGAAATACAGAAAAGGATTAAAAGGTAAGGTCATCTTAACAAAAAATTTTGTAAACTTTCTAAAAAATGGTCCGTTCATGGGTTAAAAATGCGTGAATCCGATAAAAAAAATGTTTTAAAAGATGTTTGCTTATTTATTAAAAAACTTTCTGAAGGACTATTCGGGAACGCAAGAGTTAGTTTTATAAAAAAAAATTTAGATGTAAAAAAAATTTTTTGTTTACAAAATCGAGTCCAGCTTTTAAAATTATCATTAGTTAAAATGGTTTATGACCTTAAAAGTTAAAAATTATGTATTTTAAATATATAATAAACTTAAAAATTTATCGAAAATAGAAGTGTTGCGTGCATCTGAAACAACCAAGATAATCCTTGTTCCTTGTTTTTAAGTTATGCGAGTATATGTTGTGCAACCTCCTCCATTTTCAAAATAACGGTGTATCATGAAAAAGCTAACCTAAAAAAACCACTGGATTCAGCGGACCCGAATTAGGTTAAAACGCCAGGTGCACGGCCTGTCTGTTTTTCAACTCGCACAGTGTAATTAAAAAGTCATTTTTAAAATAAAATGTATAACCGTTACGGTCCCTGATTTAAGATCAGTGAAGGGCACTTTTGCAAATCATATGTATTTGTTGTCATTTCGTCAAAGTTATTTAAATCAATTGCAGATCAGCACTTGTTGACCCGGTGGCGATTTTTTGAGCGACTTTGTAAAATTGATATTTTCATCTATGTTTTCTCCTGACAAACTGGGTCTCAAGGCGCAATTTCTATGAAAATATCAAAATGTCGATGAAAGTACACGACAACAACACTGCTAAATACAGAAATTTTTATGAAAGATTCACTGTATAAAAGAAGGTTGAAAGTAATCGACATTGTCTGATATCACTCGATATAAAATTGAACTCTGCTGAAATTTGTCTGCTATTCGTCAATGGTTGAATAGCGGATTATTAAGTGTATGTATAATTATATTGAAACTTGACAACATTGTCATAATATCGATGATATTGTCTGTTCGGACTCACCAATACGCGGAAGCCTAATGAACGCAATCAGTTCTGGTTATCTATGATATTTTGGACAATTGCTTAAAAAATTCATGTATGACGCCAAAGAAAATTCAGTATATGTCGTTGATGATTTAACATTGTCAGTTATTTCATGATGAATCATCATGACGTTCGCCACCGGGAATGGGCATCATTCGTTTTCTGCTGCTTGCCACATAAGCATAAATTTAATAGTATGTGTATTGCCCTTCGCTGTTTTATATCCAAACGTAAACATGATTAACTCAAGAAGTAGGCGATTTTTAAAAGAATGTTAATCTACTACTACTTATTTGAAGGCAATAGTAATGGAGTAGTATTTAAATACTATACATAAGTAGCTCCCCAACCACACAAATGTTACAAAATTGAAAAAAAAAAATTAACTAATTCACAAAGTGTCCTAAAGTGCTAAGTACTTAATACTATGTAAGGCTTAATTTTCCTGATATCGTATGGTTGAAAAACAACCATACTATTATAACTATATAATAAGTAAATAAACATATTGTTGTTTTTATTAATCATGTGGCTTTTTGATGGAGGACTAATATAACCATTATACACAGAAAAAATTGTCACCAAAATTTTTTCAATTAATTCAATAATGCTGTTTTAAACAATTTTTTTAATTGTTCCAATTAATTTGCCTTAATTGAAAACAAAAATTATAATGTTTGTGTGTTTATTTGCAAATATGAAAACATACACACAAACTTCCAAATATTTTAAATTCTCAAACAATTTTTAATTGTTCCAATTAACTGTGTTGATTGAAAAAAATATTTTGATTTGTGTTTACGTTTTATATAGCCTCTTTTGCTGGTGGTCAAATTTCAATTAAACCTATTGATTGAAACTGAACAGCAAAAAAAGCTTAAACTTACAAATGCGTTAATTGATATGATAAATATGTTTGCAGGCGGAAAATCAGTAAAGAATTTAATTAATATTACAAATTTCTAACAAATACGTTAATTGAAGTTGGTTTTTCATTTTTTCTGTGTATGGTGGCCATATTAAAAAATTTTTTGTTCTCTGGGTGTACTTGTATAGAAAATTTAACCCTACTTGAAATTTGGAACCATCAGTCTCAATATGGTTTACAAAGTACCATAAATATGGTAAAATAGCGGTAGAAGTTCACTCTATTTAATCTCCAGTACGTGATTATTTCAACGATAATCGTATTAATTTCGGGATAAGTGTTCAATTATTGTTTAATTTTTATAATACTTTTCCTTAAGTTGGAAGAATGAATCAAATGAAAATGTTTTAAGTAGTTTATGAAACAAATTTTAATTTATTCCAATAGAGGATACCTTACACTATTATACTTTGTATTCTCATACGATTTCATCATTTTTTGAATTTTTTTAGGCAAAAGTACTTTTCATTTGATCAGGGTTGCATTTTATTTCATGTGTGATAGTGTGAATAAAAACTGTCATGTAAAATTAGATTTTTGACAGTCTCAGCTAAACTCGCTTGATTTATATCTAACAATGTAGTATTTTGGAATAGGTAAGACTTGTGTGATAGTGTAAAGTACCCTTAAGTGTTGATATATCCAGTTCTGTAGATAGTCAGTAGCTGAGAAATAAATTTCGAAATCTTATTTCTTATTAAATTTTAAAAAATTTTCTGTAAATCGATCTTTTGAAACAAAAATCTAGACCAAAAATATACAACATTTTTAATGCTAAATGAAAAGCATTATGCATTTTAATTGATAAATTAGTACTTTTAAACTAAATAATAATGAAAAAGCGCCAGCCGGCTTTTTAGTGCATTATTATGTATAGGGTATTAGAAATTTGTACACTTCTACTTAAACACTTTTATAACAAATTCTACGTACATTTTATAACTTGCGATAGTAAAGAGAAAAGTGAGTGAGCAACACATAAAAATATGAAAAAAATGTACTTTATATTGTGCTGAGATTCAGCTTCATTGCCGCAACCGAAAATAGGGAAGTGCCTAATTTGAAGCTCATCATAAATCTTTAAACAGAAATGTTATTTTTTTAACATTTAAAACTGAATTCACGCTTCTGGAGTTATTCGTTTTTTGCACAAAAGGACGAAATTGCTTTCAAAAGGTCATTTACCGATAACTCTTTACCTCAAAGCTGATATGCATTTGTTCATATGGATGTGTTTTGATTTATCTTATCGACAACAACTATGAATATTCGTACTGATTAATGAACAAATCACTTCCGATCAGACTGAAGATTTGAGAACAAGAAGTATGTAAGTTCTTACTCACCTGTCGATGTTTTGGCTTTTATGTTGCAGCCTTATTTAACGTTATAATGTTCAAAGTGCCTGTAATATTGACTTGGTTGATGATGAGGGCTTTTGCTGCTGAATTTTTTTATTGTGTTCAACATGATGTTTATGTCCAACAATTAGGGTCTTTCTTGTTGCTAAAAAAAACTTATTTACACAACATTTACAAAGAAAAAGGGTTGTGCTTATAGGACCTACTTCGACTTTTTTCGAAATTGTTTCCCTTCTTCATGTCTACACTCAGATAGTCCGTCATTCATTCATTCATTATTTATTTTAAACATCTTATGAATTTAGGTGTGCAATCGGTGATCAGTAATTTTAGTTTTACCATCAGTTAATGCCTTTAACAAACATTTACTCAATGAACAAAGAGGGTCGTCCGAATCCATTTATTCTACACTGACTGCAACAGTGTTGTTAATGGTCATTCCCTTAAATTTATTGTGCACGCGTTTTCTCAGCTCATCGCAAACGATGTAATCGCTATTTTGCCAAGAGTATTATTAGCTTTACACAAAGATCCAAGAGCAGTACTTATTCAGTACTAAAAAAAGCTCACAATTTACAAAACCTGTAGTTTTAGAGTATTCTGTTAAGAGTGGCATGTTTTTATCTTTGATTACATCAAGTCAACAACATTTTACGATCGTAGAATTTATGCTGGTGGCTACGGTTTTAACACTGAATTTACGTTTTGTCAATATCACTTAAGACAAATTAATGACTCTCAAATTTGTTAGCGAAACACGATAAAATCATTAAATATCGATTTTACTTTAAGTAGGGAGAATGTAGGGACATGCATCCATTCATAAGCATTTATTTAAATCAAATAAAGTAAGACATCAAACTTTATCAAATTCATTGGCGCCCCTTGTTGCATGGTTACCGTTACAAGTTTGTATAAATAAATACATACACTAGGCGGAAAAAGTCGGCGTACACAACAAATACACTTATACACGCAACGATAAGTTTTCTAAATTTAAAATTTATTTTTATTTATTAATATTATTGCAGCCTTTTAAAAAAAAATCAATCTATTGAAAAATTAATTGCCATTTCTTTCACTAATCTCCAGACATGCAATCTCTCACATTTTTTGACAGATGTCATGCGTAACATCAACGAAATTTATACCACATTTGGAAACTTTTACTGCTTCGATTCTCCAGATATGCAGAAATCTACACACAAAAAAAAAATATTGTGATGCCAAATAATTTGAGCATTTGACGATTATGCTGTTGGGGTAAACAAAAACTTGTTGTCGTAAATGAAAACATTTTGTCGCAAGAAAATTTCCAACAAAAATTTTTTTTACCGCAACAACATGAAAGTATTTGAAGTTTTTCAACAGCAAAATTATTTGTTGCAAATGAAATATCTTTTGTCGGTAAAGGTTTTCCTCTGAAATAACAGCACATTGAAAATTGCTGTTGACGTAAATGATTTGCATTTGCAGGAAATAACAATTTTTGTTGCCATAAAATATTTATTTTTTGAATCAAATAATATTACTGTTGTCGTAAAAAAATTTGTATTTGAACAATGAATTTACACTTTGGGACAAAAGATACTGACTTGTTGCTACAAATGCAAAATCATGTTGGGCACAATCCGAATGTAAATTCTATTTGAATCAAAATCAATTTATTTTAGCATTACAGTCTTTTTTTTTTGTGTGTATTTTTTAATTGGGAGGTACCTCCCACTCCCACTTCAGCAATCCCGTCCATTTTTTTGGACAGGTTGTGTGTGATAACTTAGGTATGTGTACCAAATTTGGACAACATTGTTGCATTAATTTATTTATTTAGATAGACTTTAGCTCATGCCGTTCTCCAGATATACAGAAATCCATAATGTCTTTATTTGGGAGATGCCACGCCCACTTCTTCAATACAGCTCTTTTTTAGAGAGGTTGTTGATTGATAACCAAAATGCTTGTACCTAATTTTAAAACTTTGTCCTTTACGTTTGAGGACCTCAGCCCATAAATTTTATGCAATGTCTCAAAAATTTTAAGTCCCAAGTATAAGAAATAAGTTGTTACCCACACTTTTTCTACCTATTGTATGTAGTTCGGATCACATTTCTTACAAACACTAACGTGACTTAAGTAACTGAGCAAATACATGTAAGTCATATGTGTAAAACCATATTGAACTTAAGAAAACTTTATGTTAAGTTTTATAAAACTGTCATTTGCTTAAGCAAGGTGCGAAACTAATCGCTCATTCCGTACGGAATCAATATTTTTTTATTTTCTTTTTGTTGCTTTAAAAGCATTTGAGAGCCGTTTTGTTTTCTTTTTGACAGTAGCTTAAGTTTGTTTATGCACATTCTGGTTGGGCCTTTAGGTTTTTATCACAGCTGAGTTTTGTTTTTTTTTCTCTCCCTTTCTGTTCTCGTCTTCTGTGGTCTGTTATCTTATCAACATATTTAAGAGATTTTTTGCTAATTAAATTTTGCAAGGCCCACCTCAAATAACAGTTTTCAAAATTCAAAAATAAAACTGTGTAAACTTTACTGAATTGCAATTCCCCCATTTAAAATTATTTACATATTTCAGTTGTTTTGAACTGCACATGGCTTCTTACTAGTAGAAAAACTTTTTTTGTCTTTCAAATTTGACACTCTGTGAAATCTTGCTGCAAGTTTCTCGGGTATGTGAACACTTGTAGTAACAATTATTGAACATAAGCAATAATTTTCATTTATTGATTGAACACACCTTTAATTCCGAATAAGATTTAGGAATATTTCATTAATTCAATGAAAGAAAACAAATAACATATTGTTAAAAGATTTAAGCAAAACATTATGCCCCAAATTCATTAATGCAACAATGTTTTTGGGGCATAAGAGCGGCTTGCAAGCACCTGAAAATATTGTTAATGCCACTTTCATAATTTGTAACATTAGACGTCAATGCAACCAAAAAATTTATTTTTTTTTTTTTGTGAAACTCATTAAATGGAACATGGGTGTCAATACGACCAGAAACAATGTTCATCAGAGAGCAATACCCAAATTAATATGGCCAGACAAGAACAGCTTGACCACGGTTATTAGCGGATGGAATAAAATGAACGGAAGAGCGAACGAACAAACGAAAACATGAGAGTGCAGGACGAAATAAATTAATGGAAATAAAATGGTGAATGTCGCATGTAGGTAGATACTTAGATACTTATTTGTTACACAACTTTTTTGGTTGTTGCAGCATTTTATGGTTAGTAACATCATATTTATAATGTTTAAAGTTAACAAGTTCTGTTGTTGCTATCGTGGTTTTTGTTGACTTGTTCTGCATGGCTAATGAAAATTATATGTGTGTAAAACTTCGAGTTCCGATAGATGGAGAGAGGAAGATAAATTGAGATTTTTATATTTTGGCTGCTGCTGTTTGTAGAAGGTTTTTAAATGCCTGTGGGCATTTATGTTAACGTTCTGTTCAGTTTAAATTTTAAACTGAAAATTCAATTTTTTATTGCTTAATAACAGAGGCAAGTGCATGTTGTACTAAATACGAAACAAAATCCTAACAAATTTGTTTGCCAAGCACAGGGTGGTGCAGAGTGAGTTATATGGTTTTAATTATTTATTTATGCGAAAATTTTGTTTTTGTTTAGTTTTAAAAATTATATCCTTTTACGTACCCTTTTTAACATATTTTCACAACTTTTCTCAAAATTGGGGAATGGTCTTCTCTTCTTATATCCCAGAAATCAGATGAACGTGGGGCACGACATAATGCGTTCACCGAATATGTCTCTTACCAAACCCTTTGCGGACTGGCAGTAACAAGGTTTTCCAAAATCGTCAGATATGCACCCCCGTTGACAGACACCCCAAACACCAAAGTCATTTTCAAAACAAAATCGGCAAATTTTTCTTTTCGGACAGTACACTTTTTTATACCCTCCACCACAATTAGTTGTGAAGAGGGTATACTAAGTTTGTCATTCCGTGTGAAACTTTTTTATTATTCATCTCAGACCCCATAAAGTATATATATTCTGGCTGCTTGAGTAATTCTAAGTCGATTTAGCCATGTCCGTCTGTCTGTCCGTCTGTTGAAAACACGCTCACTTTCGAAAAACTCAAAAGAAATAAACAAACTAGGTGTCAAATTGCTTGTAGTTATCCTAAGCAGTTTGGGATTGAATTTCAGCAAAATCGGTTCAGTAGGACCAGAGCTATGAATCAAAATGTGGAACCACCACCTTCAAAAATTTGATAATTTTGTTACAAAAACTAACATAAATGATGCAAAAATGCACGGAATGACATAAGATTTTGCACAAGTCCGTTTTATTCGACTAGAAATTACACTGTTAAATTTCGCGAAGGTCGGTCCATAATTTACCCTAAGCCCCATATAAACACTACTCCCGGAAAACAGTTTAGTACGCCTAAAACCGTAAAAAATAATGCAATCATAACAAATTTTGGCTCGTCACAATTTTATAGGACTATAAATGATACTGTGAAATTTCGTGAAGATCGGTACATAATTTACCCTAGGCCCCATATATGCCCTACTCCCGGAAAACAGTTTAGTCTCCTAAAACCATAATTAATAACAAATCGTCACAGTTTAAGATAATAATAATAAAAAGACATCATACAGATATTACTCCTTAAACATTCGAACTGTCGGTGGAGGGTATCAAAGATTCGGCACAGCCGAATATAGCACTCTAACTTGTTTTTTTTTTTTTGATTCTTCATAGCTCAAATTCTGCAGATTTGCTTGTTCAAGTAGCGACTTAATAGGCAACGGGCTTCATCGCTCATTATCAAATTGTGCATTCAATAAATTGTTGGTTTGAAGGATAAAACTCAATTTTTTTGGTACGTTGTTTGGTTGTGTTATTGAATTTCCTAAGTCTTCCATGCCAAATTCCAAATAAAAGCTAAGAAATATTAATAATTCAAAAAATGTAAATTCAAAAAATTTTTTTAAGAATTCAAACCATATAGCGCATTCTGTGCCACCCTTTACAATATGTGCCACATTATAGTATAGACACACATGTATATGTATGTATATAAGTATAAAGTAAAGCAACTTGAAATTTGAACTTACGAACAGAGTTAAATGTGCATACACTGAAAAAAAATAATGATAACAAACAACCAATTCTACAACCTTTTAATAAACTAAAATCTAAAAAAAGATAATTTTTATTTATAAATATTTAAAAATGCAAATAGAAAAATTATTATGCCATTCATCCCAGTTGGGTAGTTTACACTGAAGTTTCTGGATTCTGGACCCTTTTTAGTAGTGCAGTTGATTTAGTTGATTGTATCTCTAGGAACTAAGATATTACACGTGTTTATCATAACTTATTTTGAAAATTTTGCTATAAAAATGCCTGAAATAGTTGCAAAATACCACAATTTCCTTTCATTTTTCCCACAAAACGTTCACTTTTTAATATCCCTATTTAAATTTACGTGTCGTTATTGTTGCATTATAAGATTAAGCTATCTAAGTTAAACAACGTTAGTGAAAATAGGCGATAACGGTTCATAAATGACAGACTTATAAGCAAATATATTTCCAAAAATAACGGATTCAGCTCAATTACGTTCACACATAAAACTAGAAATACAATATTTGGGTTAGATATTTTTTACTGCATAAATTATTTACAACGAATTAAATCGGTCCATTATTTCACTTGGCTCCATCACATTAAACACATGACAAGTTCGAGTAAAACGTCAAATTGTGATTCCAAGCCATAATGACCGTTTTCTTACTAGCCGATTATCTTTTTTCACAACGAAAACTGCAGATTAAAGAAATTTGGGTTTCTCAATGTCTCATTTGCTTCTAAATATTCTGCCGAAAAGTTAACCCGCCCTAATCTACCAATTATTATTATTTGTCGTATAGAGAAATTCAAAAAGTATTGAAAACTCAAAATAATGTTTTTGTCGGTTTATTGAGAAAACCAAACCCGTTAACGGACAGTTCATAAGTCTAATATAATTATGTCGAGATTTAGTAACAGGCAGCTTGTCAAATTTTACAAATTGCAACGCATGTCCATTTCTTGACAGAGTGCCAAGAAGTGACCTTAAATATCTTAGATATTACGGAATTGAACTATGATTCTCTGAATGCACGAAAACTCAAAATTAAACTTGAATAACAGAAATTAGATGTCGCAAAGAATAAGATTCGGCAAAACTTCCCTAAAAAAGTGGAGGAATCTTAAGGGCTTAAAGAATAATAAAAAGAAGTTCCACCTTACAAATATACTGATGAAATTTATATCCGGTAAGTTGGTGTTAACAATGTGGTCCCTTTGTTACGACTTATGTCTGTAATAAATTAATTGTTTTATTTTCAATCCTAAAAAGAAAGAAAACCAAAATATTTTACGCAAAGATTTAAAAAAAATTGCCAAACATGCAAAACTAAACTTAAATTAGAAGTGAATGACTTGGTATTTGCCATAAATTTTAATTACAGTTATTAAATGAGCATGCATTATGATCGCTTGCAACCAGAATATCGAATAAGTTAAACGCCCTGCACCTAAGAGAGGCGCTAATAATTAGTTTGCATCGATTTTACTTTCAGTTTAATGGAAGTCAAGTGTCTCAGTCGTGTGGCATAAGCGAGCATCTTGTAAATTCATATTAAATATCGAAGTTCAAATACGGATGTATGCACGTATGTGCGACTGCCTTTATGAATGAATATGTACTGAAATGCAGCAAAAAAAAAACTCAATAAACAGGTAGCACGATATGCAGTGCGGACCTGCATTAAGAAAATTGACCGTGATTGCAGACTCCATTATTATATGCACAAAATGAGTATAAACATCTTAACAAATCTGTTATGCTTATTTGAAGCAATGAATTTGTTTAACGTGATTTAATAGAAGGTATTTTTACACGGAGAAAAAAATCAGCATAATATGATAAGATGGCACAGAAGAAATGTAGTTTATTTAAATATTACAACATCGCATTTTAAATGGCGCAATATAAATAAAAATGTAGTTGTATTTTAAATGTTTTCTTAAGGCCGTTATACACTATCCCACGTCTTTAGTAATTTACGAAAATGCAACCCTGTCATGATAAGTTGTTATTGTATTTTAAAAATGTTCAAAGAATTATTAGATCAGGGAAGCATTTTTGAAAAATACGTAAGACTTTGTGGGATAGTGTGTATCGGCCCACTGTATGTTATTAAGAATCAGTGATAATTTTTTACTCAAGGTGCAATTTATTTGAAATCTAGATGGACTTTTAACAATCGAAACTTGGGAAGAAAATAAAATTGTGTCCTTTTCGATTACGATAAAAATTCAAAATGTGACAAAATTAATTCAAACCCAATAAGAGTGCTATACTCGGCTGTGCCGAATGTTTGATACCCTCCACCGGCAGTAAGAATATTTCAGGCCCATTATATAGGTATATAAATTATTAATAAATCTTTAGAAAAACGGACGTCAGTATTAAAATTCTTTGCGGTTTAGACCCACATATGTTAAATTATTGACCGACAATCAGAAAGCTTGAGCTTTTAGTTATTTCTAGTCATATAAAACTTAATTTTAACACACTTGAGTAAAATACTATGATTCGGAACAGTTTTTATCGAACTCAAATTATTGTCGAGAGGGGAATTTATATGGGAACCATGGTCAGTTATGGACCAATCATACCAAAATTCTGTAGAGTGACTTTGGTATAAAAAAAAAATAAATAAGAGTAAATTTAGATATACATAGAAATTAAGTTTGTTATAGCGTTTTATATTTAGTTTTAAAGAGATTTTCAGAAGGCTGCTTAATATGAATAATACCATAGTGTTGAACGTGACGGTCGTACCAATCAAAAATGCAATAACATTTTAAACAACAAATATTTTTACTGTCTGTTAAGCCTTAAATTATAGCTCTAAGGAAGCACTGTTATCTATGCTAAAGTGTATGGAGGGCGCGATTCTAGATCAAAGATAATGGCAAAAAAAGTAGCGGTTCGAACGTGAAAAAAAATAGAAGTAGTTTTTGTGGCCATGTATAAAAAGGCGTAATTCAGCGAAACCTGGCACAATTTTTTAGTCAAACTACTTTCAGAATTTTACGTAGAAATGTAACAATAAAATGTCTTTGGTTTGATTCCATAATCTTCTATATTTTTTTTTTAAGCCAAAAGCTGTGTCGATGCGTGAAATTTTGAACGTGAACTTTTTTCCATAATAATTTAACTGAATAATTATTAAAACAAAATAAAAATTTACCGTTAATCCGAATAACATATTTCTCTTCGAACTCTTCCTTAGATTATAGACCATGTAAGAACATTTTTTTGGAATAATTTTTATCAAATATCACCTCTTTTAAGGAAGATAATATTAAAGAAAACATACAATATAATATTCTCACAAATAAGAAACTACGTTAGTACAACTTTGCAGTCTGCTTGTTCGTCTTAGTGAACGAATTTATGGAGGAATTTGTAAAATTAGTAAAATCTAAATTGTTCTCTATAAAAAAAATCATAAAAGAATATGCTTGTAATAACTTTTAAATTTTCGGTCACGGTGGACCTTTAGAAAGAAATGCCCATATGGGACATAAGTTAAATTACGGACCGATTATTACAAAATTAGATGGTATTATTTCCGGTCATATCAAGCTAAATTGGACCAAATTTTACCACTATATCTATATCTGCTACGGCTTTAGGCGTATTAAAATAATTTCCCAGAGTGGCCATTATATGGGGAATATGGTTAATTATGGACCGATCTTCACGACATTTTCGATTATGATTTGAAGCTTTATGAAACGACGAAAGACCAAATTTGCTATAAAAATCTAATTCGTTACGGTTTAAGGCGTACTAAACTGTTTTCCGAGAGTACGCTTTATATGGGACCTATGACAAATTTTGAACCGATCTTCACGAAATTTAACAATATTATTTCTATTCATATAGAACGAATTTGTGTTGAATCTTATATCAATCCGTGCATAATACCGTAATTTTTATTAGTTTTTAGGGTGCTAGTTCCACATTCGGATTCATAACTCTTATCCTCCTTAACCGATTTTGCTGGATTTTAATCCCAAACTACTTAGAATAACTAGAAGCAATTTGACACCAATATTGTTCTTTTTTTAAGTTTTTCGAAAATGAGCGCGTTTTCAACATACGAACAGACAGACCGACATGTTTAAATCAATTTAGAATTATTCAAGGAGCCAGCATATATAAAATTCTTGGGTCTGTGGTGAATAATAAAAAATTATACCCTCATTCACCACTAGTGGCGGAGGATATAAACAATTAAAAACGAGGTTTGACTTTAAAACTTACGCCAATTGCAAGAGACGGGATAATAAAGCAATAATCCCTCATAATCTGATTATTTCATTGTTTTATGGTGGCCCTTATAAACTTGTTATACTCTGCACTACCATAGGTGTGCAGGTCTGCATAATTTCGTCTGTCGCCAAATATTGAGTTGCATAGACAGGAATATTCCCAGTATGTTGACAATGCTGAACTAATTTCGAAGTTATAATCATATAAATGTTTTGCAAGTTGTAGATGTGCATGACTCAATACGAGCCTTTGTAAAGAGAGATTGTATAGGTCAGCTTTTAGAAGGATGTGGCTTTTTATAATCCTTTAACTTGTTTTCTTCTCATTTGAGACGGGCTAATAATACATTGTTTTGGCAGCCAGCCTATTGAGGACCGGCGTAGTGTGCCACAAATTAGCCTCGTTGTTGTATATAATTAAGAGTAAATTTTTCGTGTGTGGCGACCATTTAGCCATATTGGGCTACCATATGCAGCAGCGGACTACACGACTGCCAAAGTAGTTTTGAGCAGCCATTCTGCATTTTCTCCCCATGAAGTGCTTGCTAACTTTTATATTAAATTATATCTCGTTTCTATCTTTTGATAAGCTTCTTTTAGATGCGTGTTGTATGAAAGGGTACACTCAAAATATTATGTAGTTAAATTCAAGCGAAAATTCATTTTAAACAACTTAAAATTTATTTAAAAAACGGATCATTTACATTTCATTAAAAACAAATGATTTTTACATTCATTTTTAAATTTTTTATTTATTAAACAGCATATTCCTTAAAATTTAATAGTTTTTACTTTTAAAAAATATATTTTAACCGACCAAAATTAAACTAAATCTATATATATAAAAAGAAGTGTACACTTTGATGTCACCACTAACTGCGAAAGCGGGTCGTTCGACTTAAACGAAAACTATCACGGTACTTTGGGGATAGTCTGTAGATGGTTTATGTGAAGTTTGGACGAAATCGGCCCAGTGGTTCCAGAGATATTGCATTTAGATTTTCCTATATATTACTCCCATATAAATTTCAACAAAATGGGTTTCATTATCCATATTATGATTTTTTATTGTTACCTGAAAAGTAACCAAATCGTAATGCCTAATGTGTACAATGACATTCGGAATAGATCTTAATGTATATATTTTATATCGCTAGAGGGCGTAACATAGGGCAAAACGGGTAAAAGCTCCCCCTCCCAATATTTTCTTAACTGATTAACCGATTTTCTTGAAATTTCGCAGGCAAATAGTGTTACATCTGGAAGGAACTATAGCCTATAATTTTTATTATTCAGGGCGGGAAGTTGGGCAAGAGAGGCAAACGCTCCCCCTCCCTATATTTTCTTAACTAATCAACCGGTATTCTTTTAATTTGGCATCTAGATACTGTAATATCTAAAGGAACTTTAAGATATACATGTTTTTGAATTTCCAACAATTAGGGCGTAAAATAGGGCAAAAAGGGTAAAAGCTCCATCTCCCCATGTCTTCTTAATTAATTATCCGATGGAAGTTTCAAGTCTTGAAGGAATTAAAGGCTATACATTTTAACATTTACGGCGTAAAATAAAGGTAAACGGGTAAAAGCACCCCCATCCAATATCTTCTTAATTAATTAAACGATTCTTTTGACAAGTTTATGTATCTTTATTAAACGTTTTTTTCTCCGGTTATTCTACTTCGGCTTTGCAATACTACACGATTGGTCGTTAACAAATTGATGATAAACGTTATCAAAGCTACCTTTTTGAATGGTAAATTCCGAGACGAAAATGTTTTGCTGCCACGAACTCCGATGATTGCCACAGACGTCCCAAATTAATTCAAATTTCCTTTTAGATTGGCATTTGCTATGCCAGAGTTTTTAGAGTTTTTTATATAGACTTTGACGTTTGGTATAACAAAAAATTTTCAGGTGAAGACCCCATGCAATAAAAATTGATTATCTCTGTTTGATTATCATACTTCAGGATAAAAAATACATCACTTTTTTATGTTTAACTTTTGAATATGTAACGAAAAGAAATAAAGAAATAAATAGCTACTGTTTTTTTTTTCATCGCCGATTATGGTATAAAGCGCTCAAGTGAAAGAAAGAGGAATTTATTTTACTTGAAATTAGGTTTATGTCAAAACAACGTTTGCCGGGACAGCTAGTAACAATATAAATACGAAAATACATTATTTTTTGTTAGTTTGTTTTTTGAATAACAAACATAAATGTTAAAAAATAAAATTATTCGTAAAATAACTATACTTTTATTCAATTTTAACAGTAAGGAAAACGAATTTTATAACCCACAATCAGTTAACGTAATAATTTTATGAGTGTATAAGCCATTGTAGTTTTAAGGTATTTTGGGGAAAAGTTGAGTATAATTTGGGCATAATTCAGTTCTCAAGTAGCTACTCGACGGTTCAAATGAAAACAGATCACTCCGGTTTTTGCAGGGTTACCAATAAGCCGCCAAGTTTTGCAGTGATTGGACAAAAGAACTAGGCCTGCTGATAAAACACGTTCCAATTCAGAGAAATCCGTTTAAAATTTATCCACTATTCCACTATCGCGATTAACCGATATTTTTATATTAAAATAATTCGATTCTTCATGAAATTTTAGGACAAAACAGACGGTATCTTAAAAATCTGGAAAATAAAAATGTAGATACTGTGGAATCAGAAATTATAAAACATCTAAAAGGATTTAGTTTTATTAAAATTATGTTAGAATATAATTTTTAACTGTATACAAATGAATATTTTGTCTGTGCAAGTTCGTCTGTATAAATGTCACCTGTTATTAATTTTTGACAATTGACAACGACTTATTGTTCTTGATGTTTTCGCTTAATTTCCACTTCACCGATTAAATAATCGATTTAATTGAATAAAATTCTACTTTTAAAGTCATCAATTAAATATTTAAAAGTTCGACAATTTATGTGCATAATTCTTTTTTATGTTCATACGAATGAAGAATATACTTACATTCGTGATGTTTGTGTGTTGTGTTTGCAAAAACAAAAGAAAAAATAAACAAAAGGTAATGTTGCGTATCATTTTCGAGCATCCATCCCTAAACATCAACAATACAAGTAGTCCACAAACCGCAACTGTATAGGAGCGTATAAATTAAGGGTACCACCAAATGGCAAAGATGTGACAATTCCTGAAATCGTCGTAACTACTGTCATCACAACGCAGATTTCTTTACAAATTTCAAATAATTTATGATGTAGTATGCTGTTTGTGGTTTGTCTTGTACTTCATTCCCCCAGCAATTTAATTCAACTGTATTTTCGTATTCGAATTTTGACATATGCCACACTCTGAGTTGGTTCTTTTCTACACAAACATTTCGGTTGCCGAAGTATGTGATGCGTAACACAATGATGAGTGTGAATATTATCACATACTTTTGTTGTGATTGCGGTTTGATTATTTATCACATTCGCATCATCCATCCCCTCTTGTTTGCACTGGTGTTTTCTTTTTTGTCAATGATATTTTAATGAGTATTTTATTAAGTTGTGCAAGACAAACCATTTTGTTGTCCAATTCACGAGTTTCTTTGTTTTATTGTTGGGTGTAGAAAATTTGGATTAAGCACAAACATTGAACTATTGAACTATTTTATATGGCCTTAAAATTTTAAAATAGTGTTTTCTAATATTGTAATATTGTAAGATATTTATAACCACTGTCTGTACCAAGCTTTACTATAACTTCTGCTTCCTAATTTTATATTTGACAGAAGCAAGCGAAATTAAAAAACTTGTTAATCTTAAAATTTTATTTTTGTGCTACGGCTTTTACTATTTGCTAAAGGCTAGATTTCACTATTATACTTTGTATTAAAACATGTCAAAAACTCAAGTAATATGACAAAGTGTGATAGTGTGAATGCAATGTGTCACGAAAATGACAAGTGTTATGAAAAAAGTTTGACATCCCATACGACTTCATCGTTTTTTGAACAATTTCTAAACAATAATACTTTTCATTGGATCAGGGTTGCATTTTATTTCATGTGTGAGTGTTTATACTTATATAATCAGATATAATCTAGCCTTAAGAAACTGTGAAGGTAGCAGTCAGGGCTACCAGATCGTCAATTTTCTGAGAAAAAATAAAAATATCGTCTCTTTCGTTTTGAAAAATCATCAAAAAAGATCGGGCAACTTAAAGTTTAGTTATCAAAGTTTTTCTTAGAAGTCAAAAAATTAATTAACAAGGTTTCGTTTAAATGTGCTAAATTCCCATTTTATACTATTGATAAACTGAAATTCATTGCTGATGGGATACGCTATTCCTATGCGCATTTCACTGGTTGCTTAAGCCAGATCATCAGGAAACTTCATCCAAAGATTTTAGAAAAACTAAAAAATTTAATTAGTATAGTGGTTATTTTGTTGAACTGTTTATGGTTTTTAATCCAAATTTTGATATTTCAATTAGGCTAAAGTTCATCAAATTTAATATTCTTTTAATTATTCTTGAAAGGAATTTTACAACATGAAATTAATTAAAATTTATTGATAATTTTTCATTCTTGACTGCCGCGGGAATCGAACCCAGGCTCTCACGGACAGGTTACTCTAACATGTTTCAATTGTAACCACTCAATCTCTTCGCAGGGTTTTGCCCCGTTCGAGCCCCGCAGTCAAGAATGCAAAATTATCAATAAATTTATATTAATTTCATGTTGTTAAATTCCTTTCTTCATAAGAATTATTTAAAGAAAATTAAACTTGATGAACTTTAGCCTAATTAAAAATATCAAAATTTGGATTAAAAACTAAAAAATTTAGTTTAAAAAAAAACAAGCAAACAAAAACATAATTACTTCTTACCCAGCTAGTATTTTCAATCGTGTGAGATTCTACGTGGAGTCTTATAAAGAGCGTTTTTCATAGTCGACGAGCTCATTTTTTAATCGTAGAAGATTCCTTACACGGGAGATTGTGAGATTCTTCAATAACTTAGCGAAAGAGGCTTACTTTAATCGTAGAGGGATTCGTTTGAGTTGTGGATAAAGATTATCTAACGAGTCTTTAAAAAATTTTAAATATTAAATAATTTAAATATTATCTCACAACTCGTCAAACGCACGACGTATAATTGTTGCAAATTTGATTTATACAGACAGTCGCATGAGGGTTATTTGATGATGGTTTGACGAAAGGTCAACAAAGTGTAACATTGTTGTTCTTAAGACTTAGTATTAAACATTTCAAGATTAAACAACGAACGTTTTAGAAAATTTATAAAAAAGTAATAATTAAAAAGGAAGTGTCGTCAGATCATCATCAAAAGATTATTTTAGGAAATGTATAATCAACGGTTTTTATTTCGTTTTCATATAAGTTTATCATTCCGTTTGTAACTTTTACAATATTAATCATATACCCCATAAAGTTTTGTTTAAAATGGGTTTCCGAAGACTCCATATATGATGGTACACAGGTTCTTATATTTTTGTATCATATATAATCCGGAATAGTTATGCTATTGCAACTCAACTAGACCGCTCCACAAGTGACTGAGTTATTATTTGCTAATACCGTGATTGCTTTTAATTTTAACCATAAACTTATAATTTTTACGTATAAACCTTAACTTTTTTATGTCTTCTTATAATCTATGAAGTAAAGTTTTGTTTTTCATCTGAAATAAATTTTGTAGAAATTCCTAAACCGGTTCATAAATGACCGAGTTATAGACAAAAGCCTACTTTTTTCTTCCGGATAAGCGTCCATATGAGCTAGTGTGATCGATTTTGGCCCACATTTTTTGTTATATATAAGAGGTTTTATGTATATGTTTAAAAATTCGGTCCATTATTTTACTTGGTCCTTATACTCGAATTTAAGGTTTTGGTGAAATTTTTAATATAATGGATTAGAATATTGCACATTACTTTTTTTTTTAAATTGACTGGACTCTAAACTCCCTCTACATTAGTTTAGATTAGAGCGGGATTTATTTTTCAATTTCCCGGGATCCCGGGAATTCCCGCTCAATACAAATCGATGCAAAATATTATTTAATTTAATTTATTTGAACAAATAACATACCCTGAGATCAATTAAATAAGTTTATAACTGCTTTCAACTATTTTTGTGGCAAAAAAGGAAAAGTGCTTAATGGCACCTTAAGATCTGCATGTTCAAAAGTACACATGGACAAAATTTCAATTATTTTGTAGGATTTTTGAGGAAGTTATAGCAAAGTGACTTTTTGGTTATCTTTTTTCAATGTGCAATAACATTTGGAATAATAAAAACTTCCGATCTGTGACATAAGGAGTCTTACGGAATAAAAACTTAAAAATCTATAACCACAGAGAACTGATGATTATATTAAACTCGGAGCTAATTTCCAAAAGCCACCTTTAAAGTTTTTAAGCACTTATTGCCGCAGAATTTATTCAAAGCCAACCTCATTTATATACTTAAAACCAAAAAAGGTAAGTTATTCAAACAAATTATTACAAAATATTTCTTTTAAAATAGGATTTTAGTTCAAAATATGCATTTACAGAATCATTTGAAAGCTTAGTTCTACTTTTCCGTTTCCTTACTACGGATGTTCGCCATTATAGTCAAATGAACATTATATAATCTGTAGACACCTTAAGTTTTCTTATTGCTTCCTTCAAAACTGGTAATTCCTTTAAAAAAAAATTATTTTCTTCGAATCGAATAAGAGATATCTTTATTAATAACGTTTGCCATCATCTCTTACAGAATCTAATCCGAAAAATCTTTTATGCAGCTGCTCTGCATCTAAAATCTTAAAGCAAGTGGGAAAAACTTTCTGGGTCTTTAAACATATAACATATTCTGTTCATTTTTACTCTTCTTCTATGGAAATTTCAAATCATTAAACATTTAACATTGCCTTAATTATCGGACTTGAATTGACATCTTTTTGGTGTTAAGCATAACTGTCTTAAATCTAAACTATAGTTTTTCGTTATGTTAAATTGAAAAATATTAGAAGCAGTTGTGCTAGATTATAGTGATTTAAACAAAATTGAATTGAAGCCAATAAAAAACTCAAAATTTATTTTTTGGACTTAAGACCATTTTGCCTAACGAATAAGAATGAGATCTTTTTCATTACACAACTTTTATACAATTATATCAGGAGTTTATCCATTTTAATTGATTTTACATGTTTTTCCTTACTCCTGTTTTTTCGTACTTTTGTCAAGAATTTTTCTTGAAGTCCAAAGTACATTTTTTGTTTTTTCATTTTTGTCTTTCTTTTTCTTGTTGACCTTTTTCAGCACAACTTGAAGGACAAATGAACACATAGAGCTTGTGCCTCAGCTTTAACAATAATTAGTATTGTGGTTACTTTCTTGAACCATTTATGGTTTTTAATCCAAATTTTTAATATTTTTAATTAGGCTTAAGTTCATTAAATTTAATTTTCATTAAATTATTTTTATGAAGAAAGAAATTTTACAACATGAAAATTAATTAAAATTGTTATTGATAATCTTTCATTCTTGACCGTGGTCGAACATCAATCCTTAAACCGAATTGTATTTTAACCTTTGGTTGGCAACATTTAATAAAATAAACAAAACAGGGATGGCTAAGTTGTTTCAATTGTACTTTTTTGTTGATACTTTTTAAACAAAGATTTATAATACCTTTTTGTGGTGTTTTTTATGAACATAAATATAATTAATTTCAACTAAAAAAATCTTTTAGTACAATTAGGGTAAAAAAGTACAATTTTTAAAGGTTGTTGGTACAATTTTAAAACTTATCAACGCCATCCCTGAAACAAAACCATACCAAGAGAAAAAAAAAACTAAAAACTTTGTTTACATTTTTTATAGTTCGCTCTTTCTAACATTTACTGTTTCTTTCTATCAATTCTATATCAATTAATGAATAAAAATGTAGTGTCATAAGGCTTTAATATCTAAACGTATAAAAGTATTTATAGTTTTTCTTTTCTAGAGCCTGAATAAAATTGGCACTTTAAAAAAAAATCAGCAAATCGGTACTTTGCTAATTTCGAAACAAAAAATCGTGAAATCTGGCAGCCCTAGTAGCAGTAGTGATAGTTAAAATATCGTAATATCGGTAGTTAAATTGTCGTTGTTACTGCTACACAGATTCCTAGTCTTCTATTTTCTCTATTAGAGCAAGAATTCCTGAAATACCAAAAAATTTTAAGAATTTTTCCCGAAAGTAAATAGTGCTGGAATAAGAACAATCAGCCTTATTACGGTTCTCGTTGTCGGTAACACAGTAAGTCGAATTTTGTAGTAGATTAAAGAACTTTAATTTAATTTACTTTAATCTACTACTGAGTCGTTTTCGACATCGAGAACCGAAATAAGGCTGAATACTCTTAATTATTCAGCCTTATTACGGTTCTCGTTGTCGGTAACACAGTAAGTCGAATTTTGTAGTAGATTAAAGAACTTTAATTTAATTTACTTTAATCTACTACTGAGTCGTTTTCGACATCGAGAACCGAAATAAGGCTGAATATGTTAATTAAGAATAGAGATTTTTTGATTTTATCTTTAGTTACATACTTTTTTTTAAATTTGAACGAATGGCAAAAAAAAAGATAATGCAGTACTTAACGCTGTTATCGTTTTATTTAGTAATGAAAATGGTTTTGGGCCTTGCTTAACATACTGTTAATGGTTTTGAACACAAATAAAATTAAAAGACATTCAACAATTATCGATAACATTTCATTT
Organism: Pollenia griseotomentosa; assembly: GCA_963931875.1. Taxonomy (NCBI): domain Eukaryota; kingdom Metazoa; phylum Arthropoda; class Insecta; order Diptera; family Polleniidae; genus Pollenia; species Pollenia griseotomentosa. Next base: position 2,754,180 of record OZ007564.1, on the reverse strand, counting down.
TGAGAAATCAGTAATTTTCAGACGTTAACTGGAGTATTTTTTTTTCATTAAACCGCACATTTGCCTCTTTATATTCTTTTATTGCTGGAAAGCTTTTCTATAATATGATCGCATTTCTAGGCAGTTTTATTAGAAACCATACAAATGTAATTCTAATTGTTTACTCCAGTCTGAGTCAGTTACTAAAAAAGAATTCTTATCATTAAATATTTATTAAAACAAATTAACAATGAAGAAGAAAACCATGTTAAAATAACAACAATCACATCATTTACGTATTTAACTCACATTTTATTCATATCAAGACGTCGTCAACATCATCATCTTCATTATCATTATCATCATGCCAATGACACACATTGGATTTGTGTTGCACAGAAATCAGGCTCATATTTGATAGTGAATCTAAGCAATTTCCATTGTTAATTATATTCATTAACTTAACCATAGTTAATTTTCTTTTATTATGCAATTTAATTTATAAATAAAATATTGCTGTTATAAAATTAACCTAAAATCGCTTCTTTATTGTAACGAAATCATTCTCAAAGAAAAGGAGCAATATGTTTGCAAGTTGAAGTATGTATTTAGAATTTTTAAATCGATTTATTGTGAATTGTGAAAACACAACGAAAGTATGCATAAGTTTTGGATAGAAAAAAAAAATACAGTTGGAAGCTCTCCATTTTTTAACTTTTTAGTTTTGTTATTAATAAATTGGTATGCCCACCACTCAAACGCTAAGTTTAGAGGACTGTCATGAATTTATTAAAAAAGACATTTAATTCATGTTATCAAACAAAATAATCGTTATTGTTCAAGCAAATAAATAATTCTGAGGAAACATACAAAAAGTCACAATATCACTTAGATAGTGATTTATGGAATGAACACGAGGATGGCCAAGAACTGCACATTTTATTTAACAATGAAAAATTTTAAAAGAATGTGAATGCTGGTTAAAGCTACAGTTGTCCCAATTTAATTGATTGCAAACACGATCTGATACTCAATATGTAATATTTTTTAATTAATTATTTTGCTTAAAACTTTTATGCCTGTTCTTTAAATTTAAGAAAGGTTTACAAAAGAAATTTTGTATGAAAATTTAGCTTAATAAACGTTTGTTAAATTTAATAATCGTTTATAAATACGGGGGTTGGTGTTTTACTTTACTAAACTTTTACTTACCGAAAATTAAAAATCGCCTTTTTTATTTATTCTGATGTCCAAATGATGTATACAAATAAATGTCCACCAAAAATATTAGAATCTTTCATATAAAATTAGCGATTTTATTAACACAAAACAAATGGCCCAATTTACAACAGATAAGTGTATCATTAACGCTAAAAGGCCTAACTAACAGTTTGCATAATATGCAACATTATTAACCTGGTCATAACCTGGGAAACCAGAAATAAGCTCTAAAATATGCTTTTTATGCGCATTAAATATGCAGTAAAAACTCGAAAATTGTTAAAAATATGTCCCGAAATCTTCGAAAATTGCTGATTTGAAAACAAAATATTCAACAGCTCCATTTCATTAAAACCATCCTAAAATTATAATCGGTAAAGCCCAAACACCACAGAATTTACAGACGAATGTTCGAGATTTTGCCCTATTTGGAAACGATGGGCAGTCATCGGCTCACAAAAACAAAGTTATGTTAAGAGGTTAAAATTCATATAAAAGTTACTTGTGCCGAATTTACTAGAAAGTTACAAAAGTTACTAGATATTAACATCCGTATGAGATTTTTGGTCTTAAATAGATATAAGGGACGGCCGCTAAATTGTTTATTAGTGCTAACATTTAAAAGGAAGTTAAAGCTGTTTACAAATGTGAACTTTGGGCAAATGTGAACTGATTCGAAAAGAGTTTAATTTGCAGCAAAATATTTTTGGGTTGGCATTGAAATGCCAACATAATTTAATGGTTTACGGACACAAAAACTCTAATTTGGAAAGAAGTTTTAGTGGGGAATATGTGATTTTATAGACCGATTCTCACAACTTACATAGACTTCTTCCTTAGTACAATTCAAATATATTTGCCAAAGTTTATCAAATTATCTACTAGATTACAACTTGTACTTTGCGCACAAGGTTAACATTGACAGACAGCCAGCCAGACGGACAGATGGATATCGTTAGATCACTTAAAAAAGTTATTCAGAGTCGATCGGTATACTAAAAGATTGGTCCAAAACGTATATAATTGCTTTTTTCTTAATTTTCGCTGTATATTAAATTTTCAAATTTAAAGTTACATTTATATTTAATGACAACCTGCTTTATCTTATAATTTTAGAGTAAAAATTATATGTAGATGGCGAAGCTGAAGCAACGCGTAGGGTATGCATATTTAAAACAGAAAAGCCAGAATTTTGCAAAAAAAAAAATTTATTTGCTTCGAAAGCTCTTGTAGGCTTCAAAAAGGCAAAATATGCGCTATAAACTTAAAAATGCTGCATAAACGCTTTTTTAACTAAATTATGCAATAAAAATGCTGGAAACGATAAAATATGCAAAAATATGCTCTAACAAATTGATGCCAAAATTCATAAAAAGCTCTTAAACGGATAAATAAACTGTTTCTGCCTTCATTGGTCGCACAAGAAAAAACATGCAATTGAATATTTATGGTTTCCCTGGTCATAACAATTGGAAGGTTTTATAAAAAAATTTACGAAAAATAAACTAAAAATAGTTTAACCAATTTATCAATATTTCATTTTAAATAATTTTTTGCTTCTTCTGCAAAATTTTTAAAATGTCAAATTGGACCGTTTGTGTTTAAGGTCACGATATGTATTTAAGCCTTTTTTTTCAAAAAAAAAAAAAACGGCCTGGATATGAACTAAAAACGTATTTTTTCAATTTATAGCCCAAGCAATTTTTGTTAAGGGCAAAATAAACCACACAAACGGTTGTACAAGCATTTAAAAAAAGTTTGTAGTATGCCTGTTTATTGATTAGAAATTGTTACCATTCACAAAACATCTTGTTGTTGTCAAACTGCATATGTTGTTTATTTGGGATTCTCCCAACATTTTTTGTAGTTGTAAGTATTGCTTTATTGTTTTTGCAAGAAAATCAAAATAAAGAAAGTTTCCAGTTCAGTTTTTTAAGCCGTGAAATGCGCATAGAAACTAGCTTTCCCCCCAAACAATAAATTTTAGTGTTTTTAACAAGAACAAAAATTGGGAATTAAGCACAACAAACAAAATCTTATTAATTAAAAATTTTGTATTCCCAATAATTACTTTGATAATAGTTCTGTTCTATTTAAAACAAACTTATGTATTTAAAAACTACTCTTTTATATATTTTAATATATGTATGTTTATTATTTTTAAACATTAATATAAATTTATTTGCATGTGATTTTTAAACATTATGTAAGTATTTGTATCCGCATTCGCAAAATTTTAATTTGTCATTCGCAACACCCCTAGTAGAAATTCCAAACAAAATGACAAACTTTTATATCTACCCTTTGCAACTGTGGTGAAGGGTAAAAAAATTAAAATTTTTTATACCTTGTTACACTTTTCCATATCTATGTTTATTTATACTTTTTCACACATACATTTAAGTACAAGTTTCTGATATAACAAATTACTCAACTCATCTGAAATACTTATTTTGATAGTGTATGGATCTATCTTACACATGAATGTTAGTGAACATACATACAGATGCAAGTGCATATAGTCTGTATAGATAATTATATACACACATATCGTTACCTAAAAAGGCCCTGACTAATCAAAAATTTTAAATCGACTTCTTCATTGATTCTAAGGGTTAGCATCAACACAAATGTTCGCAACAAATTTAGAATTCTTTCGACTAAAATTAGCGATATTATTAACAAGAAACAAACGCGATTACATGATAATCGCTTAAAGCCCTAGTAAGGCGTTTGCATTATATGCCAAAAATATTGACAATTGGTAGGTTTTACTGTACAATAATTTATTTATTGAAGAATAATAAATTATTAACAATTTATTAATTTATTATTAAAATAGTTTTTGCTTCTCCTGTAAAATTTTCAAGATCTAAGATAGCGTCATTTGTGTTTTAGGTAACGATACGTATGAATGTATGTATATTATTAATTTTTAATATTGTATTGTACAGTTTAAAAAAGAGTGCATAAAGGGGGAACAATTATTTTTGCTATGTTTTGGTTTGATCACAGACTACATTTAAGTTTTTAAAAATCTTTGGAATATATTTTGATATTATTGTAAGTAGCGCTGCTGCTAGCAATGGAAAAAGATTAGGGCCTAAAAAAAGATTCAAGAGCATCATCGGAATTTTCGTTGTTGTTTTTGAGCGTTGTAGATTGACTGAGATTCACTTCGGTAGTTTGAGCCATGTAACCAGTTTTAAAGTATTCCTCGATTTCCAAAAGGGTTCGGCCTTTGGTTTCAGGAATAAGGAAATATATGAAAGGCACAGCGACTAGCGATACAAATCCGTAGAAGGCAAACAAATTAGCTGTGCCCATTGCCGATTCCATGGCTGGATATAGTTTGATCACAGCAAAAGATATTAGTAAGCCACAACTTACTGAGAAGCCAGAAGCGCTACCGCGCACTCGTTGTGGAAACACCTCGGAGATCATAAAGAAGGGCAGAGTGAGGAGGCCCATGGTTGAGAAGACTATATGCAAAACAATACAGATGGCTGGGATAATAGAAACCTTTTTGAATTCCTCTGGAAACCAGCCAGAGGCCGCTAACAAGAACATACAAATTGTCATGCCAGCAGCGGAGATCACTCCTGCAGGCTTACGACCCCAACGTTCAAATATTGTACTCATAAAGAAAGTGGTGATAATGCGCGCTACTCCGACCAATACAGCACACAATCTAGGATCTATTGATACACCCGCTAGGGTAGCAATTTGAACAGCGTACACAACCACTACTACTACTCCTGAGCACTGTTGAAAACCAAAGAAACCAATCATTAACAGAAGAGGCTTATAAACCTCGGGGGCTTTGACGGCCTGCAAAAGAGATTCGCTTTCCGCTGAATTACGGCTAATTTCAGATGTCCTTTTAATTTGGTTTAATTCATTTTCAAACTCCTCGCAATAAGAAACATCTGCAAATACAAATAAATATGCATTTCATTCGAATAAACCGAAAGCCGTGTTCAAAACTCACCATTCTTATTCAAACCCCGGAAATACTTAAGAGATCGTCTGGCTTTCTCAGCATAGCCCTTTTGCATTAACCAACTGGGTGTTTCAGGCATCGGAAGGGCACAGATGGTAGAAAATATTTGATAAACGGTGGAAATTATTGCAATCAGCTGCCAGTCATTCTAAAAAGGATACTTCCGTCACATTTTGTTGGTCCATAAACAATGCACATTCCCTTTTAAGCTCATCTTACTTACCCTAATGAAGTAACCCAGCACATACATGAACAATATTCCTGCTGCAATGGCTATTGAAGTGCCCAATATCAGCCTTCCTCTAATTCTTGGTAAGCTTATTTCGGCCGAATATACTCCAACAGGTGACACACACAACCCAATCATAATGCCTATAAATAGAATATACATATAACAGATAAGTATGTGGCGTTTTTAAGCCTAGAATCTATCAAAGGATTTGTTATTAAGCAATTACAATATTCTCCTTTTACAATGTGTGTTTGCACGCAGAGAAAATGGTCCACGCAACGGCCACAAACAAACTATTTTGCTCTGAAATTTTTTTTCACGTTAAACACAATTATGATTCTTTTAACAATAAAATATTTATCTTCCTTGAAATTTTAAATATTGTGGAATTTAACAATAAAATGTTTTAATAAATTTTAGCTACAACATTAAACTTTAACAGTTTATGTTTACTTTAACCATAATACTATCAAAGGCAAACATATTATGGTTAAATTATTACTATATGTATCAAATTATTATATTTTACAACATTGTATGTTTTATTTTTAATTTAAAATTTTATATAAAATAGTAACAAAATTATGGGTGTTTTGCTCTCTTTTGTAGCTGAATTCTCTTTAACAATTTTCTTTGTCTGCTTAAAATTCTCGCACTCTTTTTCTTTTAACTATTGATTAAAATACAAAAATGTACGTGGCAGAGCAAACCAGTAAAGCGAAAAGAATTCTGATGAAGGTTGTCGCTGGCTAAAAGATAAATTAAAGAATAGCTAATAAAAGTGGAAAATAACATGTCAGAAATACAAATAAACGATGTAAATTACATACAACTCGTACTCGAACCTATAAAGGAGCATATAGACGACATGTTTTTGTCATCTGACATGTCAAATTTTCAAGTCACATGTAATTGTGCATGTCTGTCAAAATCGCTGTTTTACATAAGCTTTATAATATTCGGTCACAAACGTACATGTAATTTGCTTCTGACATTGTCTCTGTTTTTTTCACATTGTTATTGCAGAAACCAAAGTAGTGCTCGGTTTCAAAATAGCTTGCTGCCGCCATGAAAAGTTTTATTTGCGCCGTAAAATAGTTCAGCCATCTTAACATTTTTTTCTTTTAAATCAAAGATACCAATTTAGGATTTTATAATAAAACGGTTTTTAAATATATATTCACATAAATTCTATTCAATGGTAAGATGATCAAACATATCTCGGTATTATAAAAAATTAACTTCAGCCGGCTAATGTTTCCGTCAATAGTGGACGCCGCTGCCGGTTTCTTGCCGGCATAGCTTTCTGATGTCAGATGGTTTGTCAGAAGAAAATAGAGCACGCTCTAATTGAAATTTTGTCAGATGACTTTGCGTCTGACTTTTACAGAAGCAAAGTTAAAAAGGTAACACACGACATGTATGTATTTTGCAGTGGAAAATTTGACATGTCAGATGACAACAACATGTCGTGTACGGGCGCCTTAAGCAAATTAAAAAAAATGGCTTAAATATAGAGCCTTAATATGATGAGCATTGGCCATGTTATTGTTAATTATGGCAATAATATGGTTACTTTTGACAAAATTCAGGAAAATGTTGACCATATTATGGTTAATTTGACCAGAATGGAGATAAAGAGACATTTCGCTATGAATATTTTTCGTCAAACTCACGAATATTTACAAAATAAATACAAAAAAAAACACATCAAATGCCAATTTTTGTAGGATTTAAAATTGAAATTCCAATCTTTTTTTCAAATTCTAACGGCCTTATTTATCAAAACTAAAACTGGTTTATGAAAGGTCTATGCAGCATGTCATTTTTATAAATACCCAATTTGGGAATTGCGTTTTCAATATACTATTTGTTTCTGACATTCAAATGTAAAAAGACAAACTTAATGTCCCCATTTTAATTTTCGCTCTTATTTACCTTCACCAAAGATCGATGAAGGGTATACCAGTTCCACGAAACGGGTACAGTAATTTAAAAGAAATAATTCTAATTACATAAATTGTAATTAAATTTGAAATTAAAAGAGAAAAATGTTCAACACAATAATTAGATGAATCATAAATTTCTATATACGAGTGGTCGCCTAATGGTCAAAATTCGACCATAAATTTTAAGGTCATATGAAGATACTACATCTAAGTATATATGAATTTACATGTTTTGAGCATTCATTTTTTCCATCATAGTTGATGGATTTGGCAAGGGACCACCAACCTCTGGTTCATATTCTATCTTCTGCTATAAAAAATATCAGAAAATATCAATTGAAAAACAAAAAAGTATCATAAAATCTCCTTTGTAAATTGTATTCCACTCATGACATTGCATTTTATTTTTTTTTCTGTCTAATATTAACGAAAATTAATCAAAAAACCAGATGTTGAACGAAAAAGTACCAAAAAGCTCACCTTACATGTTCTTATTCATTTTTCATCTTACAGGTTTTAATTCACTCAGGACCCTGCACCTATAATATTATGTTTCTAAGTTAAATAAATCCCACATGCAGCACGGAAAAGTAAAATAAGAAATTTAATTTCCCGAAAATCGGTTTCTTAAAAATGTCGAATAATCGAGCACCCTATTTTTTTATTATTTGATAATTGAAAAAAACAAATTTTGTATTTTGTACATATTTGTTAGTAGCTAATTTGAATGCTTATTACTCGCATGTGCCCGTGCGGAAAACTGAATTGTTTTTTTGTTGTTTTCTTACGAAGACAATAGAATGAAACAATTTGTTTTTTAATTTTGTTTTTTCTTTTTACCCACTTATAACTACAATTCGAGTCGGAAAGAACCCAACCAATTGTAGAGGGATGTAAGAAAAGATAAACTCACTGTTTATTGTTGGTGTTTTGTTTAAGCTTTGATATTGTTACTTACAAGTAAGACTTTGAGTGTTTAAAATTCTTATTCGCTTTAGGGTTTTATTTGTATAATATTTTTAGCTTTTCTAAAATCTTAGGAAAAGGTTTCCTGATGAGCTGGCCTAAGCAACCAGTGAAATGCGCATAGAAGCTAGCTTTCCCTCAACAATAAATTTCAGTGTATTTATCAAATATGGAAAATTGGGAATTTAGCACGTCATACAGAAATCGTATTAACTCCGAAAATATTGAACAGATTTTAATAAAATATATATTGTGCACTTCTGTAAGTAAATATCTTTCAAATGGTGTGTGTTTTTTTCAAATCGGTTGACACACAGAGGAGGAAAGTGTTCTTAGCTGTTTTGCCTTAGCCGATTTATATATAGATTTTCACCGCCTAGCAACCTTCATATTAATTTCGAAGTGGAAAGAATATTTAAAATATATTTAATATGTATAGTATATACCCAGTAAAAAATTTTATCATTTGCGAAGCACTCAAGGCACATTTAAAAAAATAAGCGTACAATTATGCGCTACGCAATAAGACATACAGAAAAGCAGTAAAGTAAGTGAAAGAACTCTCAACGACTTTTATAAAAAAAAAATAAAATTTCAAGTGCTACGGCATTCCCTTACTACGAAGCAATTTTGTAAGGGAGAGTACTTAAAAATAACGGTATCAAAACATTCAGTGTGTAAAGCTGATCGTTACATCTAACAATTTCTATATGCGCTGAATAATGCGCTTTATGTGTCAAAAATGTATTGCTTCAAAGTGGGACCTCGCCACATAAAATTCATGTCTTCCGTAAGCGAAACTTTTATGTTTCTCCCTTGCAAACCTGCTTCGTTGGAAGCTCAAATTTTTATTGGGTATGTACAGCAGCTGCACAAAAGATTTTTTGGATTAGATTCTGAAAATGCTTACTCTAAGGGATGATAACAAAAGTGTAAAATTAACATTTCAGGAAACTTTGAATGCAACAATAAAAAAAGAAAACTCTAAGTCTAATTAAAGAAAATAATTTTCTTAAAAACGGAATAACAAGTTTTTGAAAGAACTGGTGAAAAAACTAAAAGTTTATAAAGGGTGGTTAAATTTTAGGGCCGATGTTGATTTTGAATAAAACACAAATTATTTAGGAAATTATTGTCATTTCTTTTTATTATGATAATATTGGTATGGTTCAATTATGTATGGAACAAAATATCGGCCAAATGGCCGCCGCAACCTCGGCGGCACACCTCCATCCGATAGTCCAAATTTTTTAAGACGCTGATGCATAATTGAGGTTATATGCCGTTAATGTGCCTTTAGCTCTTGAATTGTTGCTGGCTTATCGACGTTCACCTTTTCTTTTAAATAACCCCAAAGAAAGAAGTCCAACGGTGTCAAATCACATGATCTTGGCGGCCAATCGACATCGCCACCACGTGAGATAACACGGCCATTGAATTTGTCGCGCAAAAGAGCCATTGTTTCGTTAGCTGTGTGGCAAGAGCTAACGAAACAATGGCTCTTGGCACCGTGCTGTTGAAACCATTCGGGCCATAAAAAGTTCGCTATCTCACGATAGTTTAACAATTTTGGACTTATATCAATGCTGTTTTTGAATTTTTTTTATTTTTTTACTAATAGATATTTAATTCATTGCTAAACTTATTTGAAAGATATCATGAATTGTTTTTTGTTCAAATACATTAAATAAAATAATATCCATTTTATATTAAGCGGGTATTCCAGGGAAATTAAACAATAAATTCCGCTTACCGGAAAACGAAAAAGTCCGGGAAAGCAAAAACTCTATTCAAAAGTATTAAAGCCATAAAACAATAATTTACATAAATCAAAAAGTAGAAAGCAGTTGAACTTTCTGTTTAGTTTTATGACAATTTACAGCTGACATGCTAAAGGAACGGCTTACTATCAGACTATTCGTATTTATAAACCCATTTTCTTATTAAATCTTTGCAAATTTAAGTAATATATGCATTTACAATATATTGTATATATTTTTAAATCATCTTTTATTTAATATTCGAGATATTCACACATATATTTTTAATAGCTTGAGTTTTTATGTGCTTTAAATGGAAAACTAATGGATTAAGATCCCCCTTATTCTGTATTTAGTCGGGTGACAGTTAAATATATACAAACGAAAATCAAAAACAATCTTAGAAATTCCTTAGCAAAAAAAAAAAAACTTAATGTGTGTCCGTTTGCTCATATTGTAAACAGTTACCGCATCGACAAAAACGTTTACTACACACATCCAAATAATCGCATCAGTGAAGCCTGCATGGACAATTCATTACTATTGTGTTAACTTTGTTCAGTACTTCTTACGACAGAAAATACTTTTTTACCCCCATGACATAAGATATATCAGATATAACAAAGAATTAAAGAAAAAATTTTAAAACTGTAATACATATTCACATTTTTTCGACGATTTTTAATTGACACTTAGAAGGATGACATAAGAAAGATGGACATTACCCGATGAAACCGGACGAAATTGATGAGTGAATCCAAAGATGGTCGGAGCTAGAATTTAAAGCAGGCAATTAATTCAGACGAAAATAGTTAAAATATTGATTTGGTATTGTTAGGTACCCGCAGTGATTTACTGTTACAGAAGGGCCAATACTCAAGGCATATTTTGTTATAAAGTGGCCTTGAAAAACCAGCTAGTTGTATGTGTTTATGTATTAAGTGCACTGAATATTAGTGTCTTATATCTACATATTATGCAAAATTCCAGTTGTTGTAATACTCAGGCTAACTTATCAAGTAAATTCAAAACGAAAATACTGGTGCTCCGGCTCTACAACCAATTCCCTCATTTACTATCACTTTAATACTAGGAATTTCATTATGGAATATGGGCATTTCCAGCAAAAACTCCACTTTTTGTAACGTAACGCCACCAAGCAATTAGAATGGTTTATCAAAAAGTTTTATAAGTATTACTCTGCGGAACAGAAATTTTGCTGTCTTATTTGAGGTTGCTGATTTCAAATCGAATCTCCATTTTTCTTTAGCAGCTGTACTTTTTGAGATATACCGTTATGTCCAAAATTAAAGAACTTTCACTACATATATTGGAATTACTTGAAAACGATTGGCCATATCCAGTTAACAAAAAAATCCGAAATTTGGCAACAGTATTATCTCTAAGCCGTGCTTACATGGTTTTTAAATTTGCCCTGTAGTTTCAGAGATATCGTTAAATTTTTGAAGAAAAAAAGGAAAATTTTGGAAAAAAAAAACAAATTTATTGTTCTTTAAAAATTCATCAAAAAAAAAAAAATGCGACAAAAATCCCATTTTTTTCAAAAACATTTTTGTTAAAATAATTTCGAATGAAATGAGGTTTATTTCATTGTAATCGGTGCACAATTTACAAATAAATCGATTTTCAGTACAATCTTTCTTATTATTTCTTCAACTTTTATAGGAATTATACTTCGCAGTTGTTATTGATACAAATTTTTTCGTATTAAAGCCAAATATAGTGGCAAATTTAGTGTAGTGAAGACACTTCGTGGATAATGTCACTAAAATAGTCAACAAATCTGGTGACACTTGCACCCAGGTTTCCCTGAAGGAGTACATACATACGTATAAGTATATTCCTGTAGGAAGCCTGGGATCAAGTGTCTCCAAATCACCACTTTTGTCGAGAAATATTTTGCTTTTTTATTTTGTATACCCGCACCACAATAGTGGAAAATATATTAGTACTAGACTTTTTATATACCGATCGACTCAATATCACTTTCTGAGTCGATTTAACGATGTCCCTCAGTTCGGCTGGCTGTCAGGCAGAATGTTTTCTGAAATTTTGGTTTCATTTCATAAGGACGAAGCCTACTACAAATGATGAGAATCGGTTCATAAGTTCACATAGATTAAATTTGGGCCAAACATTATTCTATTGCAATCTAAATCATCTTACAAAATTTCATTGGAATCGGTCCATATTTGACGATAGCTCTCATAAAAATACTACTCCCGGAAATGGCTTTTAATTCCATAACTACCTCATAAATTTTGACATACAAATTGCCTACGACTTCTACTATGTTATAAAAAGTGATGTGCTGGTTGGTCAAAAATTAACCATAGGGGTCATATAAGCGCCCTTTCTAAGATCACTTAAGTACAAACAAATCTCATATAGATGAAGATTTTATTCTGGCGGGTCCATGACTGCCCATGGGTTCCAAATAGAGAACACTTTCGAAAATTTGTCTTTATAAATGTGGTGTAGGGTATCAAATAGTTTACTTTTTCACGTCTTTTGGTTTTACTTTTATTGAATTAAAATGTGTTAGGAATTACTATGTATGATTTTTTATATAGCGAAAGTTTGGTACAATTTATGGCAATTTGGTACAATTTTGCCATTGAGACGGTAAAATACAATATTAAGACTTGTCAGATCCCAACAGTGATGAACACACAAGCTATTCGTGCTGTGGTCGTTGCTAAAATTTTTTGTTTGTTCATTACAATATTTATTTTGTTATGTCGGTTTATGAGCTTAAAACAAATATTTGTATGTAAAAGTACGAAATTCGGAAGATGCTGAGAAAATCCTATATTTTTAGAGTTCTGCAAGAAAATTATTTCCAAAAAAATTAAAACAAATCATATTAGGTAAAAAAAATCAACTTAAATTTGCATTTACAAAAACAATGAAAAGAAGAGAGTCATTTAAACATATACCTACAAATTATCTGAAATAGTTTGTGATACCAAAGGCGAACTTCTTAGGTGCGTTCGAGTACTTTCACAGTTAAATGCAGTAAATGAGTAATTGATCACTCATTCGCTTTCAACTTTGTTTGAATAATTCAAATAATTGTTTTTGTTCGTTCGTTAAATCTATAAAATTATTCGATTAATCGATGAGAATTACGAATAAAAAATTATTTTCACAAAACAATTACGTATTTTAAATAAGTTGCATTTATCCATTCATCTACAATTATGGAAATTCTTCCATTTTCTTTTTTATTTTTTTTTCAAATCTGCTATGAATTCTTCTTTTTTTTTTTTGAAACGTAAAAATTTTCATCTTAACTCCATACCGTTTTATTACTTAAAGGCTTCGTAAAACCATTAAATCCTTAATAATCCGATATTACTTTGGCGTTGGCAGACCTTCTATCTGCAGCTGAACTTCTGCATACAATTTCTTCGATAGAAAAACCGCTGTCTCCCTTTATGTATTTTTCCATTGGACCATGTTCAGCATTTTCTGATGTAATACATAATACATATTGTGACACTTACGCAAATGGTAAAAATATTTATAATTTAAAGAATAATACAATTACAACATTTCTACTTTCATGATATGATTTATATTTCGATGGCTTAATATAAAAAAGGCCTAACTCGATTTTTTTGTTTATTTACAGGGGAAGAAAAAAACTAAATAAAATCCGTAAAATGTTAGATAAAAAAGTTATATTGCAATTTTTAATAAAAATATCAAACAAATGTTGTACTACAGTCCCTTAAAAATGTCAAGATACATGTGGCGTTAGCTATCAGAATAAACAAAAAAATCGAGTTTCGCCTTTTTTATATTAAGTTATCGATATGTAAATCAATTCTTTATTTTTTTAGCTTTTTGTTTATTTCTAAGTTTTTCACCCGAAATTGAATAATCCCCTTTCTTGAAAATTTTCTTAGTGTTTGATTTAAAAAGAAGATAGTTGATACAATTGTTTTTCAAAGTCTTTTCAGTAAGAACATAAAATTTATTTTTGATAAACTATGAGTACTCAACAGGGTTTTGCTTAATAAACTTTGAGATTAATTACAATCAGGGCTATGGCTACAATATTTTTAAGCTTTCCTACATTTTGCATAAAATCACTAAAAACGTATGAGAAAAAATAAAATTCTAAGCTTTTATTTAATTTATTTTTACCTTAAAAAAATTGTTCGACTAATCGACATTATTTAATCGATTTATTCGTTATTCGAAACTCGCCATTTTATAATTATTCGAACAAGAGTTTGGCTTTGTTTGATCGTTTAATCGAATTATTCTTAATCGGTTGACAACTCTAGTGATAACTGAGTAAGCTGAAAAATTTGCTCTCAAAAAAAGCTGTTGCGCAAAAAATCACTTACGAAAATTTGTAAAAATTCGTAAAATTAAGGGAAAAGCTGATGGCAAAAAAATGTAGCTGGAAAAGTTTTTACACTTTTGACTACTTAACTCCTTTTCTAACATTTTAGAAAATACAAGCAAATTTTTTATGTAATCTTTCATGTTTTTTTTTTATTTTTTAATTATTTGATTTTACTAATTTGTGTCTGGTCAAATTTATTAAAAACTAAATAAATAAGTTGTTTGCTGTTGTTTATTAAAAAACAAGTGCAGTACTTAATATCAAACCCTTTACACTTTTACAAATCCACAAAATTAAAAATAAAAAAAAGAAATTTCAAAAGTTGACAGAAAAAAAGCACTACGTTTTTTCAGTTTTTTTCATATAAATTTTACTACACAATCAATCGCCTGTCATTTAGAAACAGCAATTATATAATATATATTCTTTTTGATTTAGTTTCATTTTAACTTTTCTTTTTTTAAATCATTTTTTCCCAATTTTTTGTTTACTTTTGCTTGTTTATCTTTCATATATGTTTGTATGTTTTATTTTACTAAATTTTATATCAAAAATGTCTACAGTAACATTTTTTTAATACTCAGTCAAGAACTGTCACTAAAGCCTCTCTACTTGTGTTCCCGTTTACTGAGTTTTGTGTACGCGAACGCAATTTAGTAAAATGAAAGTTCAGTAAAAAATAGTAAAAACTTTTGGGTTCTCGATTATTATGAAATGGTGCCAACACTATAACAACATCAACTTTAGAAGCAGGTTTTGTCAAAAGAAATCTTTCCAGCGTAAGTAAAATGCAAGTAAATTACAACATTTCTTAAAAATTTACTTCCACACACGTTATTTACACAAAACATCTTGTTTGTAAACCAATATGTATGTGTCTCTTTTTTGACATAAAATGTTAAAGTTGTTAACAAAATTGACATTTAAAATTATCAGCTATTTACTTGGCGCCACCATCTAATAAATTTGCCTTGGTAATACATATTTGTTTGCTTCTGAGCATTGAACGGCTTCAACCCGAAGCTCTCTAAGCACCATTCTTTTCGATACATTAATAACTGGGTTTGAAACGTACATATTTTGTTTTTGTTTTCATTAACTGGCTACACACATGTTTTTTGGTGCATAATTGGTGCTTTTTACAAATGCATGAATGTTAGAAAATGTAAAAATACTTAAATACTTCTGTTTGTATGTCCAGCAGGAAAATGTAATCAATAGGAATTGAGAATGTTATACACATCTTGTATAAGGTTTGATTCCAAAATTTTGATTACTCTTAACACAGAACATGTTCTAGGATAAATTATTTGAATGTTTCCTGCGAGAGAATTAAAAAATTCATAACGGATTTTTATTAAGAAAATATGTAAAAGAAAAAAAAAAACAAAAAATTGTCACGAACAGAAACAGTAAATGCCTGGTTCTACAAGTGTGAGAATATATAAACATGATAATCAATGCCTAATTATTGTGTGAGATAAAATTACCATCTCGATTCCGCTGAATGAATTATTATTCTTACGAAAATAACACACAAATTTTTTTGTTATTTATGTAATCAAATTTCAAGATGGGTCGCCATAGTTGTCTCCTTGCAAACACCGCCAAGTTAAAAATCAAATTCTGTGAAAATCGATTAAAACAGTTTTTCAAAATTTAAATGCCAAGCCATATGGAGTTCTGAAGGAGTATTGAATATTTAACCTGAAACTGCGCGTAACTTACCGAGTTTGGAAAACAAATAAAATGGCGGCTTTTACACAATTTTTATTTTTTTAACTAAAGCTTTGTACAGACGGTGGTCAGATGTTAAAAAGTTGTCATTAAAATTGTCTAAAAATGTCTTGCAACTGTGTGAACATTGCATGCTCATTTTCATTTGGCGGATGTGTAAAATTAATGCATCTGACAATGGCAGCATTGTCAGAAAAATTACAACAATGTAAGTTCTGACCACCGTCTTCACGAAGCTTTATCGGTGTTTGCATTTGGACTACTCAATTGTCCAAAAATTGGAAAAAGTCAATGACTACGATAGAATATATCATTAATCGTTTTAAACACGAGAGACGAATAAATAAATAAGCGAAAAACTAGCAACAGAAAACTATTTACAGAGCATCCAAAGGGATGAAGTGTCAACCAAATCAAGATTGAGCCAATACCAACTGCACCCAAACTTCGGGATAGGGTTTGAACAACATTTTAATATAAGCTGTCATCCTGAAACCACCCAAAGCCGTTTGTAAGTAATAACAAATAAAAAGATTAGACTGCAGTTTGTACACAGTTACGCTGGAAAAGACTTTTTGCTCTGGAAACACTTTTTATTTACAACCTTTTCGGCTCAGACGGAAGAGTACACGTCTGGAAAAACACTAACAAAGAAATGAATCGGAAACAGTTGCGTCCGACTGTCAAACAAGGTGGTTGGCTTGTGATGTACTGGAGTGCTGGTTCGGCTATTTGTGTTGGTGAATTGCAATTTATTGTTGGCAATATGGGCAAAACGCAGTATTTAAATGTATTACAAAATAAGCTTAAGCAAAGTGCTGAAGAACTTGGAATAAAAGACATTTATCCTATTGGGCAAAACTGAAAACTAAAATGAGAAAAAATCAGATTTCAAACCAAAATAAACCTAAAAGTGCAAATTTGGAAAAATAGAGTAAAATAAGCCCGGAATACACAAAAAGAATCTATTCCAAAGCGGCTCAAGTCTGTTACTAAGCAGAAAAACTTTGGTATATTGTTTAACTACATTGTTTAATGTACGTTACTTCAAGGGGGCCATTTTTCATTGGGACATGCATTTCATTTTAGTTTGCTTTATATCACTTTTATTTTTGTGTATTTTTTATGTAAATAAAATTAACTAAAGGTTTTTAGACTTTTTTACATTTCAAATCTAATATTTACGGTTGCTAATATTTACGGGAATTTCACTGTGAGTCACTGTATGTAACTTACTTCGTTAAATCGAGTTTTAATTTTTAAGTTTTATCGTAACACAAGGTAGTCATTGGGAAAGAATAAAGTGTTCGTTAAATTGCAAATTCGTTAAACTGAGTATTCGGTGAACCGGTACACCACTGCACTTTAGATTTGATGTATAATTTTATTTTTCACTGAACGAATGGAAAACCAAACGACAATTTTTTTGTTATTTAATTCGATATATTGAACCTTTAACGTTAATTTTTGGAATATACACGCATTTTACAGACCACAACGTTCATGTTTTTTGGTTACACGTGTTAAATTTTGTTAAATGTATGTATTAACATTTTTAATAATTTAAAAAATTGTGAGCTTTTTAAAACGCAATTGAATAATAATATTACACATTTACATACATACATATGTAGATCTGTAAATATGTATATATAATTCTATGGTACAGCCAGAGTAAAAGCATTTTCCAATCGGGTCATCTCCAACAAAACTATTTTTATCGAACATTTTTGAACATACAGTAAAAATTCGATAATCCGGATAATTGATTGCAGACCCCAATCCGGATTAGCGAATTATCCGGATTACCGCATGTATTTATTTATCAAAAATATTAATAATTCATAGCAAAATTAAACATAAAAATTACTTTTTACAGTTCAGCTAAAATAAAAAAATACACACATACATACTTAACAATAAATAATATTAATTTCGTTTGACAATTTCGATATTCAATCCGGACTATAGAGTTGCAAGCAATCCGGATTATAGAATACGCAATGACTGTATTTTTCAAAGCATGCTGTGATTTAAATAAAAAAATAAATAAAAATGGGTGTTATTCAATCCGGACTATAGAGTTGCAATCAATCCGGATTATAGAATACGCATTGATCTGCAAAATTCTGTCCGGATTACCGAATATTCCGGATTAGTGGAGTCCGGATTACCGAATTTACACTGTATTATTTCTGAACATGACATTGTTATTATGTCTGTTAACTTAACCACAATATGGTTGCCGCTGACAAAAATATGGTTAATTAACCATCATATGTTTAAAAATTTCGTTAAAAATATTTTTTACTGCGTGTAAATAACACATTTGTTCAAACACAAATATGATCCAGGCCTTGTCGCTGTTTGCGTCGGATAAAAATCTTTGTAGGCGTATTTCTATCTAACTTTTATTTAATATGCTATTAACGTACCTGAGAGAAAGCGTGCCATCAATATCTGTATAAAAACTGCTGAGCTATCTTTGTGCAAGGGAGCGGTAGCTAATAAAGCCCATCCAAGAACGCCACAAAAATCCGTGAGAACAATTGTATTTTTTCGCCCCACCCGATCCAGTAAATAGCCTACTAATAAACCACCTAGTGGACAGGCCATTGTGTTGATGGAGGCTGCAATCAATTAAATTCGCACAGTAAGTTTTTCAAATGTAATCATTAAAATAAATTGTGCAAATACTAGCATACAGAACCAACTAGCCTCCTCCTCGGAGATATGAAAACTTTCCGTTGTATCAGTCAGTTGGCCCAAAGTGACGGAGGGCAAAGCCACTGCCATACCAGCACCCATGACACCGGTATTGCCAAGGAAGACCATTAGTTTCTGACGCAATACGGCCTTGCGGCGCTCACCCAATGGTTTTTCTTTGATAGTCCTGTTGAGACCCTTCGATAGCACGGGAGTGGTGTTTTTCTTATTGACATTTTGAAATTTTATCCTGTCGCAATGGTTTGATGACATAATTCACGATTAGAATTTTTGTATCCTAAACGATATACAAATCGTTTGCTTGGTCTGCCTTGCAAATATTGGATGTATCGTAGTTTGTCAAAAGACTTCTTTTTATGTCGTTAACAACAACAACGGTAAAACTACACCAATGAGCGCACTTGTCTATTTATTTAACTTCAAAATCGGTATTATACTTAAGTATGTAAATATGTAAAATGTATTTAAAAAAAATAATAAAACTTTAATAAATGCTCCTCTTTTTGTGCTATTTTTGATTATTTAAAAAAAAAATTGCATAACTTTCGAAAATTTTCCGTTGCAAAGTACTTCGATTATTCACACTAATTTAGTATTAAGTATTACTATAAGGATGGATACATATTGTTTATTCGACTAAGGCACAGGTCGTCATTTGGCGTTATCTAAATCTATTGCACTTGACTTTAATTGCAAATTCTCTGAACTATGCAAATATTTTCACCAAGTTTAGTCCAGTAGGATACGTGGGTATAGAAAGTGGAGACAATTATAAAAACACAGCTTTTCCGTTAGTCAATTTTAAGCGAACCGTTTTAAATGACACTTTCCTGGGAACTGGTTGCACAATTCATTATTGCATGTGGTTTCTTGTTAGCCTCAATTTAATGCAATCGTTTCATTGAGAGATCTGTTTAACTGGAATCACATGTGCTGTGCTGGTGTAGTTGCAATTGTATTCCATTTTTCTTTATATTTCTATTAATTGCCTGAAAAGTTAAAATATCAGCGCCAATTTAAAGTGATTCTTCTCTCGACGTCAACGTCTTTCAGTTTTTATTTCACTTTTTGCTTAATTTAACAAAACATTTCGAATAAAATATTCATTTCGTTATATCGTTTGTGTGTATGTAAAAATATTTTTATATTTATTTTTTTAACATTAATTCTTTTTTTTTTTTTTTGCACATAAAGTGTTGTAACAAACTGAGCGCTTTTGCATTCGATGGGCAACCAAAAAACACTGAACTTGACATTCATTATTTTCTCTTCACGATGTGTTTAAGCCAATTTTCAGGTACGAGTACACAACCATGTTCTTTTTAAAAGAAACTGAAATGTGTCGGTCGTCTCAACGATTACAAACCAAAAAACTTAAACAAATGAAAAACGCAACTACTAAATTAATTCGAATGTTGACAATATTGTAAAATACAAACATGCTCTCCTAATTACTACAAACAGTATCGACTCCAACACAGAGAATTACAACATTAGAGAACTACATTTTCTAATTGGCACCTTTTCTCTTAATTGTTTAAAAATTAAACCTCTTTATTCGTGATCAACACGTATATGAAAAACTTATCCCGATATGCTAGTCGATAATCTTCCTGGAGTTGCGGATTCCATTCCTTTTCTGCTATTCATTACTAATCTAAAGATAAATTGAGTTCAATCAATTTAAAATAAGTTAAGAACATAAAACTTTTATTATAAAACTGGTCGTAAATACTAAGAAATTTAATAGAACGGGTATCAATATTAATTAAATTTGTATTGGATTAAATTGTATGTTCATATGTACAATGTGCCCCGGTAGGCTAGCTAGTAGTGAGCTAGACTATCAGACCCGGGGTTGCGGGTTCGATTCCCGCCAGAGACTCTGGTTTCTTTCCTGCAGACAAGCGTAGGCGGCGATTAGCTTTGGGAAAATAGCAGAGTATCGTTTTGCAATCACCATATTAAGATTTAAACTTAATTTTAGATATTTTGTAAAATAATCAATATTGTGATATCAACAACTAATTCTTTATGTTCTTATCATTATAATGTTTTAAATAAATGTATATAAGTACTACAAGCTGTGGTTGTATGTTTGTTTGACTAAAAGATCAAAAACTACATCAAATTGATACATATCGCCACCTAAAATGTAAAAGTCCGTAAGTGACAAAGGAATATCAAAATAGAATTTTGATTGAAGTAAAAGTAATTAATATATCTTTCCAAAAGATTTTACTCGTTATTTTGTTTAAAAAAAAGCGGAAGCATCTTCAGGAATTAAGATTTTTTTACTTTTGACTGCCACCGTTTTTACGATAGTTATATACCCGACTCAAATTAATTTGAAGTCGTTTCTCTCCATGTGTTTTATTAAAAAATTGTTGCTTTTCGTTTACCCAATTAAATTTGAGTTTTTTAGCAAAATAGATTTTCAAAAAATTTTTATGAATTTTTGTATTTTTTATACTCGACATGCTGTGAGCACAAAATAAAAAACGTAACATAATTTGTATCCTAATTACTTGAAGTGGAAAAAAATAGTTTTCTAATATGTTGTCTTAAATTTGTATACTTCTAACTAAATAGTCTTGATTTTATAAAGTTTTTGGTTTATCCTTTAAAAAACTTAGACGTGTACTTACAGCCTTTTAGATTTTAGATGACGATATGTACTTTTGCTTGTTTACATTTGCATGTTTGGTAATACATATTTAAATTTGCATGTAAGTATGTATATTTGTCTACCTCTATTTATTTATAATTTTATTTTACATTTAAAATATCAATAGCAACAACAACTAAATAATATTGTTACCAATAACACAAGTAGAGAGTAACAACAATAGCAACAACAAAAATATCATTTAATTTATTTGCAATACAATAAATCAGTATTGCCAAAAAAACTTTTCTCTCATGTCCCCAAATTTTTTGGAAATTCCCTAATATCCGTAACTCGACATTATTTTTTCAAAATAAAATAAGAATTTTCGCTTGGGAATTTATATTTAAACAGCAATAAAAAAAACTAAAATTTTTTTTTTTGTTTTCAATACATATAAATTTCTAAGCGAAAATTTTTATTTAAGTTTAAAAAACCGGCTGTAAGTCTTAAATATTTCCTAAACTTACACATCAGTTAGATTCATTAAGTTTTAAATTTTTAAAATTATGAGCCGAAAAATTAAAATGTTGGATTCAGTAAAATAAGTCGCAAGCAACGGTCACACTTATTAAACATTTGACCAAATAAGCATAACTACTAACTTTTGTTAATAGTAAGTCAGATTTAAAAAAGTCTTAATAACACAAAATAGAACTAATTATACTGCTGACATAGCAAAAACAGTTTTTTGTAAGATGTGGTATTATAATCAAAATAAATATTGGAATTAAAGAAAATAATATTTTAGTTTGCCTGTTGGTTACGTTTTTTCGTCAAATATTTGATAAGTGTGACAGTAGCTCTAATCCCAAATTAACAGTTATTAGTTAGCTTTTAGCAATGGCTTAACCAATAAAATATTAGCTGCGTTGGTTTACCCCAAAATTTGTACAAATTTGTACTGGATTTTACTGAAATGCGTTCGCGTACACATAAATTTGTAAAATTTGCATATTGCTCAGCTACTGGATATTACTGAGATTTTACTGGAAAAGTAAACGAACGCACATATTATTTCCAACTTCTTGTTCACCATTAGTTAAACTGTCAAAAACACTGCTACCAACATTGAAATTTTTAATTTTGATAGAGATACCATTTTTTGCTATTATAAATTTTTAGTTAACCAATAACGGCCAATTTCACCAAGTTCCGTTAAAACTAACTATTACTTTAACTTCAGGTTAACGATATATTGTTGACAGTTGTAAATGATATTTAATTACCGGTCATCATAATTTCAATACAAGACACCGTACTGATCTCAGTGTAGTAAGATGTCGCTTAGAAACTACAAAACAGCGAATTCAATACTTGGGTAGTGTGGAATATAACAAATTACCACAATTTGTTAAAGAGGCTGAAACAATCTCAATTTATAAAAAGAGATTAAAAGAATATTTATATGAAAATTTGGAAATGCTTCTGCTATAACTGCTATAGAATAATCTCAGTTGTATATAATTTAATTTAAAATCAATGAATATGTTAACAATATTGTAAATAGTTGCTAGCTTGCCTCTATAATGTCCTAGTGGCGCTGAGGCACCTACTTCCAGTATAAAATAAATATTTGAATAAAAAAAAAAAAAAAAAAAATTATAACTGAACTTGGTGAACTTGGCCTTAAACGGTGAATATGAAATGTTAAAACCAAGGTGTCGGTACTACAACAACTACAACACCAAAAACACAGCATTGTATTGTATTTGTTGCTTTCGTTGATCGATATGTCAAAAACACAAGCAACTTTTGGCATTCCTCTCTCTAAGTAAGAAAAAAAAGTAGCACAGCTGTGCTTTCAACGCCAACTGAAAAATAAATTCTCCTTGGTTAAAACCAAGCTTACTAATAATTGAGTGCCTCGGTAGGCTAGCTGGTAGCGAGCTAGTCTATCAGCGCCGAGGTTGTCCTGCGGGCAAGCATAGAGCTTCGCGGGATTAGCTTAGGAAATTAAAAAAAAAAAAAAAAAAAAACTAATGACTATAAATTTGGGCCTTAAAGTCTTAAGCAATTAATCAAAAAGCAAGAAAAGAAGCAAAAGTTGAAAAGGAAATGACAATAAAAAGTACTAAAAATAGCAAGTGCATCCTACCGGGTGGGTTAAAGTTAAGTTGAAATAAAAAACGTTAAACGTCCGACAAAATCCTACTTTTAATTAACTGCAAGGTTAAATGTACATAAATAATAGAAAAAATCCTCTTGGAGAATATTCTAAGCAAACGTAATGATTAAATACTTTTTCACATGTTTCTTAAGAAACATAATAATAATAATATAAATTTATATTAAATTATTGGGATTTCCTGTAGTGAAAGACATCAAAAAATTTAATATGAAAATTAAAAAAAACAATAAAATCCCTTTATTTCTGCTTACAAACTCTGTTCAGAAATAAGAAAATGTTAGAACTCCTAATTTGAAACAAATGCTCTCATCTGGCAGCACTGACGAGAGTGTATGGCAAAATATTTAAAAAAGTTGAAAATACCAAATTTATTTCCTACCCCAGTCCCATTAACATCAATTTATTCAGCACTCACAATCAGACACTTCGCCATGATTGTCGGTAAAATGAAAATGATAAACAAGGAAAACACAGCTGATTGTTTGCTGCGTTAAAACAGGTAGTACTTATTTATTCTGTTTTCTGTATTTGTATCCGACATTGTGTACATCATTATTTACAAGTTGTAAATAAACAATTTTTTCATGTTAGCTGGCATAATCGCAACTAAATACTTACAAAAATATGTATAATAATAAATAAAAACAAGTTGAAGTGCTATATTTAGCTGTGCCGAATCTTAAATACCCTTCACTTACTACCAACTTATACACACTATCAAACAGATTTAAAAAAAAAAACACAACCACAAGGGATTTTATGGGTAGAAATTAGAGGCAGTCGTGGTTTCTTGCTCATATCTCATCCACTCGTGCACCGATCTGTCTGAATTTTAATAGCAAAAAATTACGGACAGTATGTGATATGTTACGACCTAGAGACGATTGTTATCTGAGGTCTACGGAAGATCCATCTTAACGGACAGACGAACACTGTAAAATCAACTTCGCTACTCATAAGGACATATACACCCTGCAAATAATAGGACTAGTCCAAACACGCGCGTAAAATGTAGCCCACAAGGTACTAGGACTAGTCCAAAAGTAACCCAAACGTATGGAAAAAACATGGTATATTTAACATTACGATGTCCTAAGGCAGGACCATATAACCAGCTTTGGACAACAAAGGAGTAATCTTAAAACTACTCCATGGTATACTCAAGACGATTAGTTTTAAAGTCGTTTAAAACGAAAACAATTCGTTAAAAAACGAAGACTTTTTAACAATGACATGGTCCATGCTTGCATTACATTGGACCAGTCCATGGAGTAGTCCATTTTATCAAAATGGATCAGGTAGTCCAATATTATCTGCAGGGTATGTTTACATATTTTGTAGGCAGAGCTCTTAATGAATCATTCTTTTATGGTTTTAATTCATTACGAATTAGCTAAATTTTGAATTAATTCTTTTCACAGCAAAAAAGAATTGAATGAAATTTGAATCAATTCAAACGAATTAGGGGGTAAGATCAATATTGTAGAAATTACATACGGAATGACAGACTTTAAGCATAAATACTTTCTACCTGTGGTGACCCTGCAAATAATAGGACCAGTCCAAACACGCGTGTAAAGAGTAGCCCACAAGGGACTAGGACTAGTCCAAAAGTAACCCAAGCGTATGGAAAAAACATGGTCTATTTAACATTACGATGACCTAAGGCAGGACCATATAACCCAGCCTTGGACTACAAAGGAGTAGTTTCAAAACTACTCCATGGTATACTCAAGAGGACTAGTTTTGAAGTCGTTTAAAATCGAAAGCACGTCGTTAAAAAACGAAGACATGTCGTCTCACTACAAACACTTTTTAACAATGATATGGTCCATGCTTGCATTACATCGGCCCAGTCCATGGAGTAGTCCATTTTATCAAAATGGATCAGGTGGTCCAAAATTATTTGCAGGGGAATGGTATAACAAATACTTACATACATACACACATATCTATTAACAATCAATCGTGTGCCAACACTTTTAATTGCTCTTTCTTTTTGCTTTGTTTTGTTGTGGTTGTTGGCGCTACCGATTAAGGGATGATAAATACAAAACGTCACCGTTCGAAATTTGTTGTAGCAAATATCAGGGTTGCCAGATTTAGTGTTTTGATCCCAAATAAAGAGAAATTTATTTGTTGAAAAGGATAAAAAAAATTTCATTTGGGGCTGTCTATGGGGATATTTAATTAAACAGATGAGAATTTCTCGGGAAATTCTTAAAAAAATTGTTTTCCTGTCCATAAACACAATGGTTGAGTCAACTAATACTTCACCCGATAGAGTTTTTTTTTTGTGTTTTGTTTCCTAGTTTTGACCCTTATAACATGCACTTGTTATTCCCCCCATTTGTGTTGCTCATATGCTTTCAATTAAGATCTTTACAGAGCTGAGTTTATACTAGAGGAGCTTTACATTTAATTCTGTCTTGCGCAGCTTTTTGAAGAAATTTTAAAATTAAAAGACATATGGGCAAATCCTGCGTAACGAACGCTACATTCGCAAGCGTTTTCTGATTGATATACTATATATATGTATAGTATTTAGTGACACTAATATGAACTTACGAATGACATATATCATAATTTCTTAGCAGGTATTTGTTGCGAAATAATTGATCACAAAATTTTGTGACGCATGCCACAAAAAGTGGAAGTTACTTTAAAAGTTGAAGTGTGTTTTTCTAATTTTTAGCGAAGTTTGCATCATAAGGTATACAAAATCTTATTCCTAAAAGAACGATGAATATAAAAGAATTGTAAAATCACTTATTCGCAGCCAGAACATGTTGTGATTTTTTGACAAAAGCCGTGAACCCTTTGTGACGCACGTCTCACAACGCACGCTACAGTTTTTCAGTAGTATATAATAAACTCAATTTTATTTATTTTAATAAAACAAATTACATTGTTATGAACTGCATTTCTTAAACTTATTTTGTGATTATTAATGAATATATGAATGAATATCAATTTTTGTTCTTTAGCGAAAATTACATTTTGATGAGTCTGCTGTAAGTGATATTTTACGCACATAAAGCACCTAAAAAAATGTTAAATTAACGTAAAACATTAAGAGATCAGGGGTGGGGTAGGATTTGGTAAAAATTATTGTATTAATGATCATCGAAATACATATTTTTTAATATAAAAATGAAATTATCATAAAATAAATTCTACTTCATTTCGATGTCTAGAACAGGCCTGGCTATAAAGAAATGACTCGACTGTACCTAAAATGCTTTCAATATTAATGAGTTTACAAAGACATAAATTCGCTGTGTTTTACTAAAGTGTGTAAATATAAAAATGCATATTTGTTTGATAAAAATTAACCACACTACACTCAGGTCTCGTTTTATGCGACAGATGCGTTCCAAAAAAATCCCATAAATGGAATTCGCATAAAACGATACTCTAGCTTCATATAAAAACGATTGATTCGTTCCAAAATTCTGAAAAACAGCATAAATTCAAATTTTAATTAAAACATCAAACCAAAATTGCATGAAACAAACCAACAAATATGTATATATTTGGGGCATTATTTGTGAAGCGGACAAGCCAATAAAAATATTTTGTTGGAATTCATTTATATTTTGCTTAACTATAGTTCTAGTAGATATGAATAAGTGGCGAAATATTCTTTGTCGAGTTACGGGGTGGTAAAGTGTTGCCGTTTTCAAAAAAATGTTTTTTTAAATTATTATTTCAAACTAAAAACTAGTCAAACGAAAAATAGTTAAGGTGATTCTTATAGAAAATCGATTGATCTTTAAATAAAAAAAAAAAAATTTTTCATCTGCAAAACCGGAAATGACCAATTTTAACGTTATGCAAATTTCTTTACACTCGTACATGTGGTTATAACAATGTTGTACCGTAAGAGACAGGAAAGAACGAGTTTAAATTAAAATTTTTCTAACTTCCACCCAATTTTTGATTCTATTTTTACAGAATTTTATTAGTCTAAAAACACTTTAAAATACGTATCGGCAATACATATAAAAAACACAAAATAAAACAAACTAGTATAACGATTATACCAGTGATGCAAACTTGGTTTAATTTAAAACGTTAAAAAGTGTAAAAAAAACATCTAAAATTTAAAAAACCGTAAAAATTAAAAAAATTCGGTAATTTAAAAATCGCATAAGGGAAAATTTAAAAACAATGTAAGCACGGCTTAAAGGTAATACTGTTGCCGAGTTTCGGATTTTTTTGGTAACTGAATATGGTCAACAGTTTTCAAGTAATTACAATATATGTTAAGAAAGTGCCTTAATTTTGGACATAACGGTATGTTTCGATAAGATTTTAAATCACCGACCTCAAATTAGTAAAAATTTGCAATCAAATTCCAGACCGCAAAATGTCTGTTCCGCAGTGTAATTTAAATTTATTTCTAATCGACTTTTTTATTCTAAAATAACAGTAGTAATTAATTAAGCTCGAGGTTTTAAATGGTAGGCACAAAGTCATATGTATTTAAATAATTACACGGAAAAATACTTACAGACATGAATTTTATATAGCGAGTTCCCACTTTGAAGCAATACATTTTTGACTCAAAAAGCGCTTTATGCAGCGCATATAAAAACTAGCAAATGTTAGGATCAGTTTTACACATTGAATTTTTTGTTGTTGTAGTTTTTCTTTAACAGCCGTACCTAAACAAGAGTGGAAAGCGTTTTCTAGCTGTCAAAAATTCTCATGCTCATACAATTTGTATGAAGCATCCCTAAATAGCGCGGCGTCAACGCTTTGCAATTGGAAAATCCGATTTTGACAGCGCGTTTAATAGTGAAGTTGGCCGCTATTGGTAATAAATAATGGCAATTTAGCTGTTTTTTTTGTCAATCTAGCGGTTTTTTCACTTCTTTTTATTGCTATTATGTGGGTTTTATTAAACAAGAAAGTTAACACTACTATTTGTGACACAACGTTTACGCTCTTGTTTAGGTTTGGCATATCTGCGTAAAAGTTAAGCGGAAGAAAACGTTCTGTCTTCCGCTATTGTTTGGGTACGGCTGTAAATGTTACACATTTTGTCTTTGAATTTGCTTAGAATTTATTCACTTGCCTTAGTGCCTCTCTGTATGTCTAATTATGTACAACATAAATGTGCGCTTACTTTTAAAACTGTACCCATAAGTGCTTCGCCAAATTAGAAAATTTTTATTGGATTATTATTTAAGGACACAGCGACAATTGTTTTAAACTATAATAAAATATTAGAATATTATGACATTTTGACTTGATAGTATAACGTTTGAATACCTCAAATGTAAAATATTTGTGTAAAGTATTCAAGACAAAAGAGAAACTCGGCGAATTCCTTTATTCCTTTTGCAAAATGAAATTGTTGTTTCAATCGATAACTGGCGCATAACTTGTTTTGTTTATGATGTCTGATTGTGTCAAATAAAAAATTAAATTATGTTCATTGTTTTCAATATTTCTAATTAAAAATAGTTTTATAAATACATTTTGTGTAAATTAATGCATTGCATGATAAATAATTAATGTGGAGGAGGTCAGTTGAGTAACAGACAACCATTAGGAAGAGGGAAAACGGCAAGGAGGTGCCCACAATAACACCTTTTTTAATTTTTCACTAAAATACTTCTTTCCCTCTTTGTACACACATAAGCCAGGATTTTTAAATGAAAAATATGTTCTAGATCATTTTGTATGTACATTTTTCATTCTCTTTTTTTTAATTAAAACATATTTGCCCTTATGTAAATCAACATATTTATATACATGAAAAGCCAGATTTTTTCTTACAAACCAAAATACTTTTCCCTTAAAATTTAAGTACAAAATACATATTTTTTCTTTAGTTCGAATCAATATTTAAAAACAGTTTCTCAACAACGGCAACACTTTAACACCCCATAACTCAATAAATAAACATCATACAAAAAATATTTGGAACACACATACAATTTATGTGTACATTGTATGTATGCATGTATGTGTGAATATTTTATTTTTTGTGTCGAAAGTGTGAAATCTTCACAAGGTACTTTTAGCCCGTACTAAAAACATGCACGATTTTCTCTTAGGTGTCTACGTACCAGGGTTGCCGTTTAAAAATTTTTTATCCGACCAAAATTGTCTACAAACCCTACCAAAATCCTTTGAAACCGACCAATTTTTTTAAATATTTAAAAACCAATATGGGCGCTTCCACAGAAGCGTCTTGTTGCGCCAACAAATAATTAAGTTTGTATTTTAGACCATGTTGTTCAAACTTGTACTCTCTTTCACTAAATTGCGCTTTACACCAAAATAAAAAAAATTAAATAAAATATAAATTATTTTTTTCAGAAACAATTTAAAAACCTTGGTGGCGTAACGTGACAAAAAGTAGACTTTCCGATGAAAATACCCATATACTTATCGTATTAAATCAACAAGAGGGTATTAACTCAAAATTTTAATGTATAAGAATAGGAAAATCTTGTTAATTAATATACCTTGAAAATTTAAATTATTACAAACTTTTATATTCTTTAAGTAAAGTACTTGAATGAACTAACTCTCATGAAATAAATTAAAATCTAACAAGGTTTCATTTAAATGTGCTACATTCCCATTTCATACTATTGATAAACAGAAATTTATTGTTGAAGGGATAAGCTATTCCTATGCGCATTTCACTGGTTGCTTAGGCCAGATCGGCAGGAAACTTCATCCAAAGATTTTAGAAAAACTAAAGATATTACACATATAAAACTGTTAAGCGAATAAGAATTATAAGCCACAGTTTTACTTGTAACAATATCAAAGCTTAAACAAAAACAACAACAATAAACGGTGAGTTTATCTTTTCTTACAGTCCCGGCTACAATTGGTTGATTTTTTGTCAACTCTAAATGTAGTTGTAGAAAAAAACAAAAAAAAAACAAATTACTTGATTTTATTTTGCCAGTTCAGTTTTATTTACACTGCCACATGCATATTAGTTATCAAAGTTTTTCTTGGGATCTACTTATTCAAAGTGATCTGCAAAATATCGCTTCGCCAATTTCGAAAAATCGCGTGTATTCGCGAGTTCTTGTAGGTACTTCGACTTCGGTACAAAAAACTCAACTCCATAGCCCTGTGAAATTCTTTTAGTTCAGAAAAAGAACGGTAAATATTACGACAAAGAATCTCAATATAATTTTGGCATCATTTTACATGCGTAACTAAAACAAAGGTGAAGAGAGTGAAAAGTGCACCTTATGTAAAATAAATCAACTTCATTGCTAAGTAGCGTTTTTAGTCCACTAATCTTACCAGCCATGACGTTATAGCCGTTTGTAACTAATCCGATCAATATTTTTAAAGGAATATTGTTTGTTGATAAAAAAAAAATGTTTTGAAGAAGAAAAATTGAGACGGCGCGCCGTCTGACTTGGTGAGGTCGAATAAGGGTACAAAACTATCCTTTATAGAACTAATTCCGTCCAACAATACATATCTTCTTTGCTACATTCGTAGTTTCATCAGCAATCAAAGATAATCTCCTGTTTTTTTTTTAATTATTTTCACTTGCCTGCTTTGCGATATAGGCAGCTGCTTCAACAGACGTTTTCCTACCACATTTAATAAGTTTTGCTATAGTTAAATCTGGGCAACCCCCAACCAATAAGGCTGTAAAGAAGTCCATTAACAAAAATGGTAAATTTTGTTTGTTTTTCGTCTGTTGAAATGTAAACAGCGTTGCCGGAATAATAAATAGCGTTGCCGTCTAAAGCCGACCAAAATTAGGTTTAGCCTACCATCCGACCAAACGAAAAATTTCCGACCAAATTTGGTTGGAAAAGACCAAGTTCGGCAACCCTGCTACGTACTAAGCCACGATCCCGTGCTCCGTCCAATATCCCCGCGGAACTGGTATTACTTCGTGAAGTGGGGTTGTTTTTCGCATTTATCTGACGCTCCTCAATAACGACCACGCCGTCGGTATGGCCATTCGGCCCTCTTCTGCCGTTTATGTGTATTTTTCAACATACTAATTTTTGGCCGCTTCCCAGTTCTTATCCGACATCAACATCAAGTCTACAGATTCTCGACAGTCAATCTTTCATTAAAGTATATCTCTAATGCCATTCGCTGCTCGTCAAACCGCGGGCATCTTGATACTACATGCTTAGCATATTCGTTTTCGCCGGGACACCAGGGTTAGGTGTCATGTTCAAAGTGATATATGTAGGTAGCTCCAACATCCACCGTGTCCTGTTAGATGTTTGAAATAATTAGATGCGTGAAATAATTAAATCTTTAATTTTTTAATTAACAATTAAACATTTTTTTAAGGAAACTATAATTTTGTATTAATTTATAAATATAGGT
The DNA here is from genome assembly GCA_963931875.1 of Pollenia griseotomentosa. Classification (NCBI taxonomy): domain Eukaryota; kingdom Metazoa; phylum Arthropoda; class Insecta; order Diptera; family Polleniidae; genus Pollenia; species Pollenia griseotomentosa. Next base: position 2,722,074 of record OZ007564.1, on the reverse strand, counting down.
ATGTTTGTATATTGTTTTTTTATGTTCCCAATTAAAATTTTTTGTTTAAATTGTACAAACTTAAGTTTTCATATATCTAATGAAAATTTTTTAACGTAATTACGAAATCCAATGAAGCGATTTTAACGAAAATACTTCATTATAACTATGAAATTTCAATTAGACAATGAAAATTTTCATTTAACCAATGAAAATTTTTTTATGAAAACGATTCATTAAATATATGAAGCATTTTTCTTTCAGTGCATTACCACGCTATCTGTCACCGAAGATATTGTGCGGTATCCGCAGCAGACTCTTGGAGAGCTTCTTCTAAAGATATACCATATCCCTTTGGACTGTATTTTTTAAATACCCTTGAAAGAAGAATTCCTCTGCTCTGCCTAGGCTTACTTACGTTTGGCATCATTCTGGCCAATGCATTTTTAACACGCATATTCCACACGCCTTTTGAAGTTAAGACGATCGTCAATCAACATGCCAAGCTATTTGATGGCGTCCAAAGATATTATTTATTATTTTAAGTGTTTCTCTCTTTCTTCTGGCGCTTAAAATTATAGATACTCTCTTCTGTTCTAGATTCCTTAAATCTAGCCAAAGTGTTATTGTTTTAATGGCCTCGTTCGCATATATAGTAGTTGTACTTAGTCCAGTAGGGTAATTCTCTAATTTTATAACGACAAAAATTTGTCGTTAAGTACAAAATTTTTAAAAATTTTACTTGAAATTTTCTACTTAACGACAAATTTTTGTAGTTAAAAAGTTTCAGAATTACCCTACAGGTGGCCTGCTTGTACTACCACTGCAATGTGGTATGCGGAGCCTACAATTGTCGCACCCTCCGTTACCCTGAGACCAAATACACCATCGAATGTGGTCATTATATCGGTCCAAGAAGCGAGCCTTGTTCGTATAAGTTTTTAAGTTGTTTTTTGATGATTTTTTTTTTTTTTTGGATATTATGTTTTTCATAACAAAGGGAAAAGTTGCGAAAATAATAATGAATATACACTGCAATTGCATTTATTTAATCTTATCAGATTTAATATGTAATTAAACATTGACCTACTAAAAATTGATTATTTGTGTGTTTTCATATATTTTGGAAAATTTATTATATTAGTGATAAGTTAAAAAATTATATGAATACTTCTATTGTTCGATTTGTAACAAGTGATATTGATAACTTACTCAACTGGATATGTTTGGTTTTTGGGTCAGCGTTGTCAGAGGGTTTCTCGCCAAACGTAGTGGCTTAAAAACTTGTTTGGCGTCGTAGTTTTCGATTCGGCGACATGGCGATTTATAAAATAATTGGCGATTTTGATGGCTATTTCTGAATGAATTTGATTTGAGAATCGTTTGTTAATTTGGAATATTATTTTAATGATGGTATTCCATCTAATTAAAATAAGTTTTGGCCAAAACTTTGTAGTTGAAAGAGTATTTTCAAAAATTAACTCCACTAAAACTCGCCTTCGAAATAAAATACGAACTTCATGATGCTTTGTTACGAGTTATAAATTATATGAATGTACATAGTACTTTTGCAACTTCGACGATATGTTGACTAAATAAAATTCTATGCAATGTATTTAAAAAAAAGAAGACAATGAGGGATGTCTATAGCGCTTAAGATATGCATTTATCTTGTGAACTACAGAAAATTAACGGTGAGACAAAAAGAAAGGTATCAAAAAACTGGTAGCAATTTCCAAGAAAATTTGTTGAAGATATACAGGGCGTATCGAAATTTGAAATCTTACGCAAAAATAAATATTTTATACATATCGAGGCACTACAGCAAAAACAGCTTAAGAGACATCATTTTCAATTTTCGATTTGTATTAATTTATGGCCTTATAGGCAACACTTGCCTCATCTCCTAAAATGTTATGGTCACATAAGGTACCATTATGATTTTATAGCAAAAACAATTTTATCTTAAGCAACAACCTTGATACAAAATTTATATGAAATAAATTAAAACAATATTTCTCCTGTAAAATTTTGTTTTTGTCGCAATGTCAAAATTGGATCTAGCATTACTAAAATGGAAGGCGAATAATTCACCACATGCAACGGCATAATGTTGATTCTACAATAGACTTTTGGGCTTAAGTTAAATGTCATAAAGATGTTGATAATATTTTATCCCTTTTGAGGCATTAGCATATATTGCGCTTAACATTTTCTTAGTTGAAATTAAAAATATGTAATAAAATTTCCAAAACTAAACAAAAACCTTACTAGTTTTTAGACTTTGTCGCCTTTTTACATAAAAATTTACACATAAACCAAATATTTATTATTTGGCAACTGAAGTGGCCATCTGTAATAGATTTTTCGCAACTGGAAACTCAACTAAAGTTCAGTTACTATACATAATCGACCCATTTATTTCAAAAACTTAATTTACAAAAGATAAAAATACATTTTGACATGGCAGTCTGTTAGCAAATGGAAACATAAAAACATGACAATTATTTCAGTATACAATATTGTTCTTTGTAAAAAAAGCCTATAGGGCAGTGATGCCAGGAGAAATTTCAAAAATCCCTACGTGTCTAAAAAAAATCCGAACACAAGCCAAACTTTGAGAAAGTGTGAACTTTAGATAAAGAGAAAAGGGAAAATAAGAGATATACGTTGGCTTAAGAATACAGCAAAAATCGACAAGTGCAATAAATACAAAAGAAGACAACGACAATACAAATGCAAACTACACCATTGCAAATTGCAATACTTTAGTAATAAGAACAACTGTGATCAAAAAAGGACAAATTTTCTGTGATCATTTTTAAGTTTACATACATTTATTTTTTTATTATTTTAAGTTTTGTGTTGTGTTGTCCACCTATGTATACAAAATACTGTGATATAATTTATAAATAATGTAAACTGACGAAAAGGATTATTGTAAGTTAATTTGTCGAAAATGAAGATTATAATTATTGACTATTTTTTACTTTGTACTTTTACAATGTTGCCAGATTTTAATAAAAACTCAATCCCTAAAGAAGTTGGAAAGAATACCAACGAAACGTCGGATATTATTGAGAATGAAATAAATAATCTTTTATTTACATTAAATTAATGACCTTGAAAGCCTGCATATAGGAAACTATATAAACTATTTTAAAAAACCCCTTTTTTCCCTAGAACCAAAAAAAAATTCCCTACACTTTTCCCTACGTTTAAAGTTTATTGCCATACTCGCACATATCAAAATTCAATTACAATGTGTGACAAATAGAATTTTTTTTCTTTTCCGCAGAGACGCCTCTATATATCCATAAATCTGAAGACAAAACGTAGTTAAACTTCGTAATTGATTTTTCATTTCCTTGTTTTTTTATCCTTTTTAAAAAGCTAAATATTTTTCAAGAAAAGGTTCTAATCTTAAATAATTTTTTTTTTCAATATAAGTATCGAATAATTTTTAGCAATTTTGGTACCAAATAAAAGGGAAGGCTCTGTAAAATTTTAAAGGGATATTTTCTTTAGTTTCCCTCAACAAAAATATAAAAAAGATTTCCTTTTAAAAATATTTCCTTGCTTATCCGTAAAAGTTCATTAAATTTTTTTAAAAAATTCGAAATTGTATTGTTTTATTTCCCTTAGTTTTGAAGGTGTGATTGTTTTTTACAAAGTAATTTCTACGTAGAAATTGCATACATTATATATTCGATTTTAAGATTCGGATACATTTTAGCGAACGTGAGTGCAAATGCAAATAGCAAAAATAATAGTTCGCAAATGCGAACGCGAATATTCATAGCCTCCTAGTAATACATTAGTAGCGCCACAAATATTCGGATACACGGTTTTAGCAATTGTTGAAGATTGCCAGGCTGTTAGGACTCATAGTATAGGGTTTCTGTTTAAAAATACTACATTTGTACTTAAATGCTGTTGTATATGAAAAATTAAAATTTTGAACTGAAAATAAGACGAATATTTACGTATTTTTAGGCAATATATTTAAAAATGTCATTTTTTCCTACGCTTGAAACTTTCCGAAGAAACCCCTACAAAAAGGGAAAATTCCCTACTTTAGGGCTACTATTCTGTAATATTTAAGAAATTTCCAAAATTGAACAAAGCTCTTAGGAAATAATAATTGTATTTTACGGTTGCGAACTCCATGTGTTTGTCTGACAACATGTTTTTTTCATTACAATCAATTAACCCCTCAACGTTGTATGGAATTAAAAGATCCAACAACCACTTGAGTGACTTTGTGAAATTGTTATCTTTAGAAGAAACAAGTTAGAGTGCTATATTCGGCTGTGCCGAATCTTTGATACCCTCCACCGACAGTTCGAATGTTTAAGGAGTAATATCTGTATGATGTCTTTTTATTATTATTATCTTAAACTGTGACGATTTGTTATTAATTATGGTTTTAGGAGACTAAACTGTTTTCCGGGAGTAGGGCATATATGGGGCCTAGGGTAAATTATGTACCGATCTTCACGAAATTTTACAGTGTAATTTCTAGTCGAATAAAACGGACTTGTGCAAAATCTTATGTCATTCCGTGCATTTTTGCATCATATATGTTAGTTTTTGTATCAAAATTATCAAGTTTTTGAAGGTGGTGGTTCCACATTTTGATTCATAGCTCTGGTCCTACTGAACCGATTTTGCTGAAATTCAATCCCAAACTGCTTAGGATAACTACAAGCAATTTGACACCTAGTTTGTTTATTTCTTTTGAGTTTTTCGAAAGTGAGCGTGTTTTCAACAGACGGACAGACGGACATAGCTAAATCGACTTAGAATTACTCAAGCAGCCAGAATATATATACTTTATGGGGTCTGAGATGAATAATAAAAAAGTTTCACACGGAATGACAAACTTAGTATACCCTCTTCACAACTAATTGTGGTGGAGGGTATAAAAAGAACAACTTATCTACATGAAGTATTTTGTTTATTTCACAAATATAATGATGCGAATTAAGCATTTCACCGTTTTGCCAACCTGAATTTAATAAATTTATATTTTAACATTAATAATTTTTAAAATTTTTAAATTATTAAATTAAATTTTTTATATATATTTGATAATTTTATTTACGAAACACAGTCTTATCACAGCTCTTATTAAGTAGTTTATATGAACACCATGTAACAAAAATCAACTTACTTTCGCTTTATTTTTGCATGCAATAGTAAGTATATTATTTTTGGCGTTCTAAGGGCAAACGGTTTATGAACTATATATACATATGAATAATTATAAATAAAATTATTAAGTAAACTTTAAATGCCTAAAATTGGTGTCGCATGAACATTTTTGTTGGATAGTGTACATATATAAATTTACGTCTACTCTTATTAAATAATCATTGGTAACTTTGTTTGTTCAGATGCATACATGAGTATGTATGTACGTGTGGATATATATGAAAGATTATGTACAGTTATGCTTATAAAGTATATAACAATTATATATCTTTACATAATTAAATGAAATTTCCATTCTATTTAATATAAATTTCCTTCATTTCCACTGGCTCTGCTGGTTTCTTTGACTGCTTGCCATGCCTGAACTCCTCTTCGATTTGAAGGAGAGTGCGTCCTCTAGTTTCGGGCAAACAAAGGTAAACAAAAATCACTGCTAAGAACGAAAATCCAGCATACATGAGGAAACAATATTCTTTACCAATAAAATCTTTGAGAGAAGGATACGTTTTAGTGCAAACAAACGATACAAAAGTTCCGAAGGCTACCGTTAGGCCGGAAGCAGGTCCCCTGACATTTTGTGGAAACAGCTCGGAAATCAAAAAGAAGGGTAGAGTATATAAACCGAGAGTACTGAGAACTATAAATGCGACTATTGCTACGACGGGCAAGTATGGAATTGTTTTGAGCCATTGTTGTTCGTGAAACGATAGTACAATCATGCAGATTGTCATACCAATTGCTGAAATTAAGCCTGAGCGACGACGACCCCATTTCTCTAAAATAAAACCCATTGGGCAAGTGGTCACAACTCTGGCTACACCGATCATAATGGCACACATGAAAGGGTCGATTGTAACTCCAGCTTCAGTGGATATTTGTACGGCATACACAATGACCACAAAAATGCCCGTTAGTTGTTGAAACGAAAATAGTCCAATTAGTATAAGGAGGGGCTTATAGACTTCTGGAAGCTTTAGGGACGTGAAAAATGAAGGTTTTTTTTCTCCCTCGGCCATTTCAATATTCTTTTGTAAAAGATTAAATTCCTCTAAAATTTCTGGGTGTGTAATTACAGCTAAAAGTAAAATAAAAACAAATTCGGTAAAAAAAATCTCTGCCCAACTCATTAAAATGCATACATACGTTTTTTATCCAATCCTCGGAAATAATTAATCGATTTTCTAGCTTCAGGTAAACGGGATTTTGATATCAACCAACTAGGAGACTCTGGCATTGGTATAACACACAATAAAGCTATTATTTGAAATGCACAGCAGATCAAGGCGATTAAGCGCCAATCGTCACGAATGAAGTATCCCAAGCCATAAATAAAAGTTATACCAAGAGCAACCGCGATTGAGGTGCCCAATATTAAACGTCCCCTTATTTTGGCAGTGCTAATTTCAGCAGAGTAAACACCGACCGGAGCACTAGAAAGACCAGTTGAAAGCCCTGAAAAAAACTGAAAAATGTTTTAAAGTCTCTTTTTTTAGTCAAATTAATTTCATCATTTTGCAAAAACTTAAAGTATCTTAATAGAAAAAAAAGAAGTGCCAAAAAATATTGTTTTCTTCGGACTACTTTTACATACCAACCAAAACACGAGCAATCATTAGCTGAACAAACATTGACTGCTGATTTTCGGAGCTGGCCAATGCCATTAAGGCCCACGAGATTAATGCAATAATATTCATCACAAATATTGTATTTTTTCGTCCAAATTTATCCAACAGTAGGCCAGAAAGCAACCCACCAAACGGTGAAGCAAGTAAATTCAGAGATGCTAAGGAATCAATGTGAGTCCAAAGTTAGTACATCAAATAGCAAATGAGTATAATTTATAGTCGTACCAAACCAAGAAAAATCTGATGAAGTCAAATACACGCCTTGGCGGCTATCTGTCATATTATGGTTTGTGATTGTTGGTAGACCTAGAGCCATACCAGTTGACATAACTCCCAAGTTTCCCAAAATTACCATGATCGCTTGTCGCTTTAAAGCACGATTTTGTTCGCCTAAAGGTTTGTGTTTGTATGGTCTGTCAAGACCCTTTACCACTCTTGGATTGCGATCATTGCGCAGAGCTTCAAGCTCTTCCTCATACGTATCCTTTTGTTGTAACATAATTTTACTCTGAAAAATGAATGAAAGTGAAATTGGAATTATGTTGCGTAACAATTGTTTAGGTTTTAAATAAGTGAGTTATTCTGGACCTCGTACCAATTTTTTTAATGATTTTATTACAGTTTTACTGCGGCAAAATAAAATGTGGTCTTCAAAAAAAATGAAATATAACTTTTTCTACTTTTTAAATTTTGTGTTTATGACTTCCCATCGAAATGATAAAATAATCCCTAATTAGAGTGGCACGTGTAAATCAATCTTAAAAAAAAATTATATGACAAAGTAGTCGTAATAAATTCCTTTTTTTTATCAATTATTTGCTTAACACTTACATACAGGGTGGCGCATTAGTAACGTTAAGACTTAATTAGTAAAAAAAAATAAAGAAATTTACGATGGCGGGATGGATCAAAGAATCAAAATTATTCAATTTTATTGTGAAAGTCAGCATTTGATAAAATTTCTTTCATCCACAAAAATTGTCAAAAGTTCGACCAGGCCAAGTTGTCAACAGTTTGTGAAGTTCTTGAGCATAAATTAACGAAATTGTTCATAAACTCATAATGAGCGATGATGTTAATGTAAATAAACAAAGTTACAGAACTCAATCTAGAATTGTGGCAAGGCTCTTCTTCGTGAAATTTGTGACGATTAAATAATAACCCGTTTTTCAACCGAGTTCGCCCGATTTAAAGGCTTTCAAATTTTTTTCTTTGGGAATACCTCATGGTTTGCGTATATTCCAATAAACGAAGAACCATCCAACAGCTGGAGGCTGTAATTCTAAAAAAAACCGTACGAATTTTCTTGCGTTTTGATATTTTTCGAAGTTTTGTTTAAGCAATGAAAACATAGCCTGCAGCATTTAGCTTACTATAAAAAGATACAATCAAAAGAATTTCATACGAAAATTAAGACAGACAACTGAAGCACAGCCGCGAATAACGTTGTAAAAGCCAATTTTTTTTAAAAACTGTTTTTTTTTTTGAGATAACCGTTAACATTACTCTCTTACACTGTTTAAGCCTTAAATCACCCAAAATTATGCACCTTAACGCCTTCAAAATTACATACGAAGAGTCAACTAGTGGAAGAACGTTATAAGTTACTTACAAAATGATACAAAGTAAATGGTGGAATAACGTTATAAATGACATCGCGATTGTGGATATGAAACGTTTTTCCAAGTTTTTCCACTAAAAAAAGTTATAAGCTGTAAATTAAATTTTAAATTTCTTGATTTTTTGGATAAAAGTTTTTATTTTCATTATTTTTAATAATCTAAAGAAAAAAAATAAAATATTAATAATCTTGCCTGTTAAAAACGTTTTTGTGCTCTACTGAAAAATAATTATTTTGTAACTTAAAACTTTATTCGCGGCTTCGCTTCAACTGACAAACTCAAGGAAATTTATAAAATTTTGTATTAAGTTAATATTGTGAAAAAATGTTACATGCTCTTCTTCAAATAAACAGAAATCATTTAAAAATTTTATAATGAATCATTTCATTGGCGCCCTATGAACCATTGCGAGTTAGAGGAACATATATATATATATCATTTTAACTTCTCTTTAAAGTGCAATTTCAGTAGAATAGACAACATCGTTTCGGTTTGAAAACTCCAAATTTCGAGGTTTTTCGTTTGTTAGTACACCTGTTTGGCGTTTTTATATCGAAAACGCGAATTTTAAGCAACATGCGTTTTTTTCGAACAGGGTTAATCCTTATGCATAACCCTGTAAAATTTACCAATACCAACAATAATTAGGCTATAATTTTTTTCATTATCGGGGTTATTTAATAAATTGGTTTTTGTTTACCTTGCTATCAAAGTTTTCTTGGGAGTCAAAACTTATTAACAAGGTTTCGTTTAAATGTGCTAAATTCCCAATTTGTTTTATTGATAAACTGAAATTTATTGTTGGTGAGAAAAATTTCATATAAAATTTTTGGAGTTTACAAAAATTGTATGAAAACATTTTTAAAGTGGGAAGAAACACCCGTTGTTGCGAATAAGGCGACATGTTAACATAATTTTGTAAAATGGTAGATACGAGGCTTTATTCGTGAGGCGAACAGCCCAAAACAAAAAATATTTTGCCAAAACATGGCATAACTATACTTTTAGTAGTTGTAAATGTATGTGCCAAATATTTTTTTGTACGATGTTTATTTGTCGGATTATGGGGTGCTAAAGTGTTTTTAAAAAAATTTTTTTTATTATTGCTTAGAACTAGAAACAAATAACAACAACAAAAAAATAAGTGATACTTTTAAGTAGGGATGCGATTTCCATGCAAATGCATGTTTTTTGTCGATAGACTAAAGCTAGATCCCACTATTGGTGCAATGCACCAATTTTTGCCTTATTTCATGTGCCGATAGTGTAAACGGTCAACATTTTTTGATATGCGACAATCTGTGCCGAAATTGTGCTGACTGTGGACAATCAATATTAACCTGGATGTGCCGATAATGTGAACACTCTTTTGCACAATGTGGAGCAATCAAATTGTTTAATATGTACCGATTTTTGTCGGCCACTTGTGCGCCGATCACAGTCGCCAATCAGCGCCAATACAAGGGATGGCAAAACGAAATTTTTAAATTGCACCAACTGGCTACTAAAATGTTACTTTTTTGAGCTTAATTTTACCAAAATTACATTTGCTTTATCTATTATTTATGTATTAAAACGTTTAATAATACATTTGTACTGTTAAATAAAAAAAAAAACAATTCGCTTTAACCAAAACATTGCAGTTGTATCGATGTTGCTATCCCTGGTTCGTAAACATGTTTACAAAACAACAATTACAAAAAACAAAAAAACGAGTGCAGTAAGTTTGAATAAAATTGAAAACATTTTTTATTATATATTAATATATTATTTAAAATTGTTCGGAAACATGGAATATTCAGACGGAGAATTTTGGGAATTTCTAAAGTAAAATTATGTCTGCAAAAAAGCAAATAAACAAAAACATATGATTTAATTTGCCCAAATAGCACGATAGTGTGACCGCATTGTACCGATTATTGTCGCAATTGAGTTTTGGCCGATAAAAATCGTCACAGATTGTGCTATTTGAGCCGATAGTGGGATCTTAGCTTAAGAACGATGTCGACCAATTATCTTTCCGAATCATTAAATTTGCGTTAAAATGGCATCGATTTGTTTTTGCATATTGTTGCAAATTTTGGTGAAAATCCATATTTTTTGCATAATTAAGTTTTTAATGCATATTTTGAAATTTTGGAGTGATTTTTTTCAACTTCCTTCCATATTATAAAAAAATCTTAAAAAAATTTATTAATACACAAAAAAAAAATTTTAAAATTAAGAAATAAATTCTTTTGGAGCTTTGTTTTTAAATACAAGATTTTCAAGATTTCGACAAAAGATCCTTACATTTTGATCCGATGCAGCACCTTACATGATTAAAGCTTCCAATGGGTTAAAAATATTTTATCCAAAACTGTTACAAATTACTTGCTTGGGCTATACCTACGGTGACCATAACGAAAAAAAGGACAGTTCGAAATGTAGTAAAAATGATAAATATGTAGTATCAATGTTATTGGATATTACCTAATTCCAAGAATATGATATTGGCAAGTAGAACTACTAGTAATAGATATCGTCAGCTCATTACTGGTTTGGCGCATATCATGGTAATCTTACCATGGTAATTTCACCATGATATGCGCCAAACCAATAATGAGCTGACGATATATGTACTTATTTTATTGTCTATGAAAAAATCACTAAAATTACGTAGAAATTCTTATAAAGAAAAAATTATGTAAAAGTCTTTAAAACAAAAAAATTTTATAATAAAAAAATAATTGATTGCCGTATTCACAAACCCCCTTGTATCGTTGTATCGATTGTATGTTGTATAAAAAACAATAGTGAACTGTGTGTGTTAATACAACATACAATCCATACAACGATACAAGGGGTTTTGTGAATACGGCAGATATATTTCTGTAGAAATATGGTTATCCATTTTGCGGTTTCAAAAGTAAACGTAAATAAAACACATATAAAATATTTTTTTCATGATATTTCTTTTTTATTATAAAGTTTGAAAGTTGACATTATGCGAAGTGTTGCAAGCATACTACAAAAATGGTGACTCTGCCACAGCCACATATCGTGCTTTAAGAGGAGATTTTGGTTTACATAATCGTCCAACTACGCAAGCAATCGGCAAAATAGTGAAGAAATTTGAAGAGACTGGAGGAGCGGTTACAGATATTGTAAGGTCAGTGCATCATCGTTTCGTTCGTTCCACTGAAAATATCGCTGTAATAAAAGTGTTGCCGACGACCCGAATGTGTCGATTCCTCGTCGTTCTCAGGAATTATGACTGTATGGTCGTATGATAACCGACTTTTTTTGCCTGCTATTGAAGACTACGACTTGGAGAATAAGTGGTTTCAACAAGACGGTGCCACATGCCACACAACTCGAGCGAATATGAATTTATTGCAAGAGACATTTCCTGGCCGTGTAATTTCTCGTCGTGGCGACATCAACTGGCCACCAAGATCATGCGATTTGACACCATTAGACTTTTTTTGTGGGGTTACGCGAAAGACCGTGTTTATGCAGATAAACCTTTATTTCTTAAGCACTTAAGAACCAACATTCGTCAAGTTATGGCTGAGATACCGCCCAATATGTGTCGAAAAGTGGTCCAAAAGAATCAATGCTCGCAACATTTCGCGTGGTGGTCATTTAAATGATATAGTGTTTCACACCTAATGTCAATGTTCAAACTTTATAATAAAAAAGAAATATCATGAAAAAAATATTTTATATGTTTTTATTGACGTTTACTTTTGAAACCGCAAAATGGATAACCCTTTATGACTGTTTTTTACATAAAAATAATTTAAATTCCGCACAGTACATTTGAAATTTCAACTTTGTTATTTAAAGTGATTCTTAAGTAACCACAGCCCAGCACATGGATCATCAAAATAATTTTTGCAATATCCTAGGGCTCCTTTGTTGAGAGAGGAAATATTCTTTCAAATGAACGAACAATTTTAGAATTCGATCTAACGCTGCATTAGTGTTAACCAGTGTGTTTTGCTGTGTTAATGTTGAAAGTTTGCGGTTTTGGGAAAATAAAACTTAAAGTTTTCGATTTTAAAGAAGAAGTCATAATTTAACAAAAGGACAATTCACTAAAAAAAGGTTAATCTACTGTCTTTTATTTTGAAAAAAATCTTAAAGGACATCGTTTAAAAAAAAAGGACTGTCCTCTTAAAAAAAGGACGAATGATCAACGTAGTTATACCGCGTTGCAGTGTAAATTAAAAGCCAGTTCGATTATATTGCAATTTTTAATGAGCTAGTAGTAACAAGATGGGAAACCTGGCTAGATGCTTCAGAATTCTATTCAAAAAACTTTAGGTAATTTAAGAATGTTAGAAGAGCTTGTTGATACCGATGATTATGCAATTAAAAAAGTAAAAGAAATATTAAATTTAAATAACATCAGAAGTCAATAAGCATTTGTATTTTCTAATTACGGATATACTGGTGAAACAATAACTTATTAGGAGGGATTTAGTTCACTTAATACTCAAGTTAAATTAATTGATATTGCTAAGGAAGAATAGCCCGAATAAATAAAATTCAAATATTTTTGATCTGATCTGAAATCAAAGTGGGATCTGAAAATAAAATTTTTCAAAATGCATGGGCATTCTTTAAGTACAAGACAAAGTTTCACTTTTAATAAAACAGGTACTATTTATTTAAACAAACAAAAATTTAAATTATTTACTTAAGTTTTTTAAAAATATTTGAATAAAAATAGACTGAATATTTTTGTTTTTAGTAAAATTAAAAAACGATTTTTTGTAGAAATTTTTCAAGTTTTTAGGGTATATTTTTTAATTTTTTTAGTGCATATTTTGGATTTTTCAGTGCATATTTTAAGCGCATATTTTCGATTTTTTAGTGCAAAAAAGTCTCATCCCTACTTATAAGAAATAGTTTGATATTTTCAAAACATCAGCATAACCGGAAATGACCAATTTAAATTAAAATTTTTCTAACTTCGGTCCATTTTTTTATTTTTTGTTTGTTTTTGTTTTTTACAAAATTAGCCTAGGGTACCCTCATTATACCGCGAAAGTTTAAGAATTCGATCTTCATGCAAATTTATCTGCACGCAGAATGCACTTTTAAACCGGAAGTGATAATTTTCATATATTTTATTTTATTTTTGAAACATAAAAATTATTTGTCGTTTTTTTTTTTTTAAATCACTTCTATGGCAATTTGAAGTGGAATTTATTTTTTTTTAATTTGTATGTTATATTTGTATGTTTTCACCATTTTTTTTGTTATTTTATTCAGTCACTATTACGAGTACTGTTAAGTCTTTTACAAATTTAGCGATAAATGTCCACTCTTTAAACAACTTGAAGTGTTATATGAGATCGTAATTATATGCAGATATGTACATACATACATACATACATACATACTTCGATGATTACACTGTGTACTAAAAAAATATGTAAGGGGTTTCATACAACAAGTCTGTTTTGTTACAGTCTTTAGAGTGCGGCAATGCCAAAAGTTTTTTCAGTCACTTCATTTAGTCCTTTCTTTTAGTTAGTCAAATAAAAGTCTGTAAGTCCTTGCGGCAATGTTTTGTATACATATGTTTGTTCAGATGTGCATATATTTTTTGGACTTACCGAAGGAAAAAATTAAAAATATTTTGTAATTTATATTATTTTATATACATACATACATATGTTTATATCACACACTAAATCGTAAGCAGCCACAACTCAAAATTGATCAAAATCGTTTTTTTTTTTTCATTAGCCAGTACACAAACGACCACGAAAATATCGTTTGCGTCACTGTCTACTTTTAGTTTTTTCTAACATTTGTTGAATTGCATTTGCTTAAAAAACTTCGGCTATGTTTTTGTCTCTCCTAAAACTTTTTCCTTTTTAAAAAAAAAGACAAACCAAAAAAAAATCTAAAATTCAAAAAACAAAAATTCTTCTCTGGCTGATGATTACAAAAAGCCGATTCAATAAAATGAAAAGCAGCTGAATTGTGTGCTAAAAGCAGTCTGAGCAGAGCTGTTAGCTCTGCAAAAAGGCAGATTACAACGATTAAATACATATCAGTGTAAGGTTGAAATGTCATCATTACAAAATTACAAGAATTTAAAAATCTGTTTTACTCAAATCAAATAAGAAATTTTTGCTATTGTTAAAAAAGCAATAGTTGGGAAAAGCCAGTGTCCATTAAAAGGTTACTTTTCAAAAACAGTGTGTTTATTTTGCTGCTGCTTTTGAAAAGTGTGGGCTTTTTTAGCAATGGAACTTGTCGGCTTTTTATTTTTGATTTTTTTTTTAATAGGAAAAAGGCAAAATTTGGCTGCTTTTGCTAATATGGCGATAGCATTTTAAAGCCTGATTAATTACACAGAAAAAATTAAAATTTGTCTTTAATCCCAAAATTCATAGAATAAAGAAAAAAAATTTGTTGATTTTGCACCTATTACCCAAATGAGTATATATGTATGTAGATTACTAAAGATTGTAAAAACTTAAAGTTGTCAACAAAAAAAAAAATTGATTCAATTACCACATTAATTAAATTGAAATACTCTTAAAACAATTTTTTAGATTAAAACTACTGATAATTTTTTTTGTGTATGTCGGTTACTAAGAACGGAAAATTGTAAATATTTTTTTTTTCAAAATAAGTTATTATTAGTTTTAATTAAAAAAATTATCAAAAAGCTGTGACGTTTCAAAAAAAGCGTTAATTGATTTAGTTAAATAGATCTCAGGTTTTGACAATTCCCAAAAACAATTCTACAAGTTTAAATTATTTATTTACTTAATATTTTAATTGAAAATTTATTTCAAAACAACTAAAATGTTGATTAAATTAAAATTTATATTTAAAATTTTCTTTCAACAAAAAAAAATAATTGATTCAATTATCACATCAATTGAATCAAAATACTTTCTAAACTATTTTTTTAATCGATAAAAAACTACTGATAATTTTTTCCGTGTACTTTTAATATTATAAAGTCAGGAATTTTGTAAAAATAGTAAATTTAGTTTTTTTGTTGTTTTTTTTTTAATTTTGTCTAACAAGTTATAATTGCAACGACAAAAATCGCTTAACGTTAAATAGGAATAAGCAGTCATTTTACAAATATGTATACCGAGTCCAAAAAAGTAGAATTGCTATGAGAGAACCCCTGAACATTTTGTGCTTCACTGAAGTGTCATAACTTTTACAGATTAAAAAGTGGAATAAAAAAAAACTCAGATATCTATAGAAACAATTGAAGATTTGTTGCTAATTAATTAAACAATTTATTATATGTATTTTAAATTTCAATTAAATATTTATATATGTAAGTATGTATGTTTATTTCGCCGTCGCGTCTTCGAAACTTACATATGTACATATGTATGTTTGTTTGTAATATGGGTGTCATTTGTTGTGCATACATGGAAAATATGTTTATTGTTGTAATTTACTCATTTTGCCATTTAAACAATTAATTTGTCATCAATTCAAATTCATTGACTAAAAGAATTAAATAAACGCCAGTCGACATTTCAAAATGCCACAATGTTTCTTTATGAGTTCGCATTCAATTAATTGAAATTATTAAAGATACAAATTTATAACCGCATAGAAACAATAACAAAATAATTGATGCCAAGTCAAAAATGTTATATAACCGTGAAAATCTGGAAAAATATTGGATTTTATAATCAGTTTTTAGCCTGTCAAGGGCCAAACACACACATATGTATGTAGATAGTATCTATGGATGTGTTTTTAAAAACTTCGCAGCAGTGTTCGAAAATAAACAGAACATTCTTTAGCGTACGGCTCACACACCCAGAAACGATATCTATTTTGTTAGTCTTTGTTTATTAAAACACAACCCTTAATACCGTTCGTAACTATTTTCAAGAAAGTAACGAACACTATATAGTGTTCTATTCTTCGTTATAAAACAGAGCAATTGTAGTGGCTCTGTAGACATACATTATATTTTAATGTTTTGTAGTGTTCTTGTTTACATTTATAAAGAAATGAGCAAACAACATATCTTAGCAACGACCACAGCACGAATAGCTTGTGCGTGTATTGTGTTTATGTTTTGTTTGTGTAAAACTTGTTTGCTGGCTTTTTGTTTTTTTTTCGTACATGTATGTACCTATTTTGTTTTTGAAAAAAAAATTTGGTTTTCTTTACCAGCCAAAAGGTAAACGAACTAAAATTAATTTGCTGAACCGAACACAACGAAGTTTGTGGTTAAAAAAAAACAGAACGTTCTGGTCCTTTTGCTGAATTGGATAAGAACAGTATTATTTTTGTGTTCCAAGTTTACAAACAGAGAAACGTTAATTTTTTTAATGATTTACTACACAAACACTATTAGCGTTTGTGTTTTCCACAAATCTACCGAGCCGAACACAAAAGGTAGAAGTACATTGTGCGTTTGAAATTTTAAGCGCATGAAAAATTGCAAGTTACACAACGCGCGTTATAAAAGCCTTTTCTTTTAGCTGTTTTTATAGATATAAACTCTTTAATAAGTTTTTCCTCCATAATCACAACTTGGTTAAATTATTCTTTTTTATTGTCAGCTGATTACTTGTCAAAAATACACAACGCGTTAAAAAGTTTAAAGTTTACCAACTTTCTGCCGCAAACGCGTCAAAATGTTTTTTTATGTAACTTGTTCTATGAAAAAACACTAGTTTAAATTTTTTGCCAGAAGTCTACAGAGCGCTCGCGCACTAACGCGTTTTATGTGCTTCTACCTTAAGGAACGAAATTTAATGTTTTTTTTTGAACACTGCTTTCCAGCGATAAACATTAAAAGAACTGCAAGTGGCAGGCCTTCAGAGTTATGCGATCTAGTATGTATAATAGGGGTATAACCAAATTTTGGCCCTAGCAATAGGCGATAGCGAATATTGTGTTATATACGAAAACAATTTGTTTGGCTCGTTTGAAAATAAAAACCTCATCCACAAAGGCGATAAAAAAAATTTAAATATTTCATTAATAAATGAAAAAAAAGTTAAAAAGTTTCTTAAGACATGAATTTTAAATTTAATGTGTGTGTTGTTTTGCTAAAGTTTTTGGCTAAATGAATAAGTACAAATTAAAATAAAAAAATAATTTTCGAACTTTACCGCGTTTTGTGGGTGACCTTTTTGAAAACCGCGAAAAATTAATATCATTTTTTTTAATAGTTTTCAATAGACTATTCTACTTTGCTAGGGACATTTTAATATATGCAAAAAATAAGAATAAGTTATATCCCTAATGTATAAATTTCATTTAGAAAGACCTTTCAAAATATTTATTACACATTCGCTACGCGTGTTAAGTTCTAATTTTTTCTTAATGACATTCCTTAAACCCTTCTTTGGAAAGGAAACGTAAACGAATACGCTATGGATCAGCTATTCCGTTTTCCCTACCAAGATTTTGTATACAAAGGTTTTCTTACGTAAACGTGACGTTGCCTTGTGGATGAACCTGATACAATTTTTCTCCTTTCTTATGTTAATGTTTATTGATAAAGCCAAGGTACATTAACACAAGGTAGACTCATTTGGGAGTGTAGACATGCTGCTCTATAAAAAGAACCGAGTTGTCAAAATTTTCTTCATATAAAACCAAAACAATTTAACGCACACATGTACAAATTTTGGCTCATATACACGAAATTTGACGTTTGGATTCCAACTGGGGTAAACAGCTGACAAACATATGGGCCAACGAGTGTACCTTGTGTAAATATACCTTGGATAAAGCGAATATTCTTTCGACATACACGACGTTTTTTATATTGTAATACAAAACGCACAAATGTCAAAAGCTTAAAGACATTCTTGAGATTCCCCTTTTAAAGTGCTTCATCTGAAATATGTACGTCAGTTCCAAATTAAAAAAATCCATGTTTTTGATAAGTATTTTGTTTTGAATATTTATAATAGATTTGAAACTATTAAATATAAACGTACAGAGAAGATTTGCAAACAGTACCCATGTTCTGTAACTTTAGTGAGAACTTCTCGCATCGAAAAGATGTGAAACAAAATATTCCATCGTTTCTCGAAAAGTGAGAAAAAAGTGTGTCTGTAACTTATGTCGAAAACTATCAAAAGAGATTACGTCGTTACGTTATAAAAGTCATAACATTGCACTCGAAGCCGATGTGACATTGCAGACGTTGAGTACGCCAGTCACACATATAGTTAACGGCGACCAAAATTTACTAAAATTGAAAAATTTTCAACGACGGCGGCGAAAATACAACCGTCGGCCATGCCAAATAATGTAAAGTGCGACTTTAATGTTTGTTGTTTGTAAACGAGCTTTGAAAAAATTCGTATATTTTATAAAAATGGTAAAAGAAAATAATTAAACAATAAAAAAAGGGCCAAGAACATAATTTTATTATTATTATTCTTTGCAATTTGCATTTTTAGTTGTTTTTTAGTGTTAAAATTTTTTTCTCGCCCCATTTTTATTCGTGAGTTTTTTTGACAGTCCAAAGCGGGAACTTTTCTCACCAAAATGTTACAGACACACTTTTTCTGTAAATTGGCGAGTAATTTCCTTGCGTGACAGCTTGTACTCGCCAAAAAAAGTTACAGACACAGTTTAGTGAGAAAAACAGCTGTTTGTTTCAATATACGGCATTTTTGTTCTATTTCACACATTTCAATCGAAAAGTTTCTCGACACGAGAGTTACAGAACATGGGCACAGATTAAATTGCGACTTATTATTTACGGCAATTCAATCATTTAAATAAATGTCGATTTTTTATGGAAAAAACCATCTGAATATGAACATATCGCTCTGGTTCCTCTAAAGAGAGTCAACTCAAAATTTTTAAATTTTGCAAGAAATCGATGTACAGTGGTCATATCTACGCACTGTTAAAATCTTAGATCGATTTCTTCATTATTTTGCCAAAAAAACCCCTTTGTAATATAAGAGTACATATAAAAATAAAACAGTTTTTTGTCTTTTGAGGAACCAATGCGATATTTATCTAAGTATGTACATCTTTCTATAGGCAATCGCTTAATATCGCTTCATATAGTAAAACATGCTTATAAGGTACGTTCCGGCTTTGACGAACTATAGTGCGCACTTTCCACAGCCCCAATCAAATTATTTAACACCTTTTAATACAGCTATACCAAATTAAATTCTTGCTAATTCCAGTGTTCGCTCGTTCTTCTGCACTTTGAAGTATTAATTAAGCAAACATTCTATTCTTTTATTTTCAGAAAACAGTATTTAATTTATGAGTGTTTTTAACAACAAAATACAAATAGAGTACAATAATTCAAAATAATATTTAAACTTAAAAAATTAAGCTCTTATCAGTTGCTAATAAATAAAAAAATATTATAATTATCGTATTATGATTTAAAATTACTACGGTGATGATAACGATGATGTCAACATTAACAACACACGGTTAAAATATTAAAATATTTATAAATTCCGAAAAATCATGACAAAAAATTATCAAAATTTTTATTATTGTTATGGCAACACGTGAATTAACCAAAACTATTTAACGAATATTCAAACTGGTTAAACAACCTTTTTCGATTTAGTATATTTAATTGTACATAAATATTTAGAGCCATTAAATACTTTCTAATTCTTTTATTTATTAACTTCTTTTAAGTTTGATTGTTTTTTCATACAAGTCGAATATGGAAATACTTTTAAATTGTACACACGTCTTGAGTTTTTCGTATTTTACAAGTTTTAAAAAACCAACAACGTACCAACCAGGTTTTAACTAAATCCAAAATATCAACTTGTTTCGTTTAAACTTCATTTGCAACTAAACAATTTGTCTTAACGATCTCATTAAATACCCTTCCTTCTTTTAGTGTGTGTGTGTGTGTGTGTCTGGGTTTGCCTTGTTTCTATTTCACTGTTTAGAAAACAAAGCAAAACAATCACCAATCTCAGAGATACATTTGCCTTAAACCATTGCATTAGCGTTGCCACTGACACATTTTCTATCCAACAAAACCCCAGCTAGCATTTTCAATCGTCTAGGAGCCTACTGGGAATCTCACAAAGAGTGTTTTTGATCGTCGACGAGCTCATTTTTTAATTGTAGACGGTTCCTCGCAAGGAAGAAAATGGTTCACGTGCTGGTTCGTATGAGAGATTCTTCCTCAACGCAGCGAAAGACGCTTATAACGATCGTAAAGGGAATCGTTTATGATGTATGTAGAGATTATCTAACGAGTCTTTCAAAAAACATGCCAAGAGTCGTATGAGACTCATGTAGGGATTATTTTACACCACGTGAAATGCTCAGCCGTATAACTGAGCTACCTAAAAAGGGGCATCAAGCGTCTTTTTCATCTTAAAACTTTTAATTTTCATACAATTCATATAAAACAAACCTAAAGGTCACGAAACCAACACTATCCTGTCGGAAAATCCCTTTTCACAGATCCTTAGGTCGGCTTGTTGTATTGAAATTGTATTGACAATAGAATTTTTATATTTTAAAACGCTCTTACTCAGTAATTGTTATGTGACTCTTACAGAGAGTCGCAAAAGGTTCATTCCAAGATTAAAAGACGAGCTTGTCAAAAACTTTATAAAAAAGTAATAAATAAAAAAAATTTAGATGTTTTTGTTTTTGTTACTCGTCAGATAATCGTCAAAAGATTCTTTTGGGAGTTGTATATTAAACATAATCATCAACCAAACAGCCTATGCTAGCTGGGACTTGTCCATAAAATCTAAAAAAAATATTTCAAACCATAACAAAAATTTTAAATTTTAAAAAAACAAATATATATTTTTATGGTTCCAAGTTGGAACAAAGAGCCGTAACGAAATTCTTTCAATGGGATCTGTCCTGTGCCATTAGTTTTATTTCAGACAAGGTTATTCTTGTTTTGCTTATTTCGGATTTCATTAGCCTTCTTTAGGTATTAGCGGGTCTACCTCTTCTTCTACTGCCTTGAGGGTTCCAGTCCATTGCCACAAGACTTCTCAAAATATTTCCAGCCCAGCTTTAGGAGACCTAGATTATGCGTAACGAAAACAAACAACACTTTAAAAGGATCAATAATTTGTAACGTATTAATGTCTTCACGCTTAAACTCAAATATAAATCAATTTAGATCAATAAAAAATTTCAATATTTTTTGTTTTACTTCTAATAGTATGTTCACATTTGGCTTCTTAAACGGTTTAAGCAGTTCGAACGTGATTAAGCTCTAATCACTTCAAAATCGTGATGATTACCCATACATTGAAGTGATTTGTTAATCACTTCAAATTGACATGATTACAACTAAATCACTTCATAAATCACATAGAATCCACTGAACATACCTCAAATGTAGAATCGCCATAAATTCATAAATTTTCACAATTTCATTATAAAAGTGTTTTTTTATCGATTTTTAATACTTTAAAGAAATATGTGTGCTTGTTGTGTGTTTTTTTTTTCTTAATCATCTGTCATCTTAATCATCTCAAATGTAATGTGAACGGCTTTGATTAGCTAAATCAACATTTTGCTTAAACGCGTTTAAAAACATAAGTGTGAACTTAGCATAAAACGTCGTTTGAATTAAGATTTGTCTATTGACTATTTTTCTTATTGAAATTGACTTTAGTATCCCTGTGTGTCAAATCGTATTTAATGAAAACACTTAAAATTAATTAAACAAAAATAAAACCTTAAACTTTTGTACATCCTGGAACACAATGTCGATCGATAACTTGATCGAGCGACAAAAAGTCAGGTAAAATGTAACAAGAAAATACAATATAATAGTCTGGTAGTGTATAAAAGTCATTCCTAAAAATTTAAGGAATAGAACTATTACAAAAAAGCTTTATAAAATACATAACTGAAATTAAGCTCATAGAATAAATTCGAAAAATAAATAAAAATGTTGAATATAATATAAAGTTACCTACGAAAGGAAATAATTCCCAGTTTCTATTTTATAACATATTTATTAAAATTTTATTAGTGTGGATATTTTAAAAAAATATAATTATAAAAATATTTGGTGTTGGTGCTTAAAAAAATTAATCACACTTATTTCATTTAACGTCGTCGTCAATCAATTAAATATCAATATAAAAACTTGAATTCTATAACAGCAATGAATCTATAATAAGTTTTTATTTAAAATATGCCATTTGATGTTTGTTTCTTGAAAATGTTGTGCTCTCAAAAAGGGTAGCTTGATTTATTCTAAAAAATTCACTCTTACTAATGCCATAAGGCATTAATTACACTTTTCGCCCCGTATAAATCGACAGTGTTGATAGTGCCCTGTAAAATACAGACTTCAGTTTATATATGGCGCAACCTTTATAACGGCGACGATTGCCGAAAAGAGCAGCAAAAAGTTACGTCAAAATTGCAAACATTCGGAAAATTTGCAAAATATAGCAAAAATTCGCGAAAAGTGTTAATACTTCAAACAAGCCATAAAATTGATTATAAGTCGCTAAAAACATAAGAATGGCAAAAATTTCATAAAAATGGCTAAATTATCGGCGCAGACTTAAAAAATAGTATATTTAATATTTAACTTTATTAAATATACTATTTTTTGTATCAAAAACATATCAAAATACTTTGACGTTCTACTTCCTGATAACAATTTTGTTTTTGTGTTCCCGTACGCGGCACGCGTTTTCCGGTAGCTAAAAATTGACATGTCCATACAATTTCTATGAAGCATCGCAAAATATTGCGGCGTCAACACTTTGCAGTTAGAAACTCCGATTTTGACAGCGCGTGTAATAGTGAAGTTTGTCGCTATAGATAATAAATAATAGAAATTTAGCTATTTTCAATCTGGAGATAAAGTTCCGGTTCACACACGTCAAGTTTGACTAATCAAGTCTTGAGATTTTAGGAAAGAAGGGAAAAGACAATGCCTTTTCTTTTCCCCTCTCTCCTAAAAAGTTAAGACTTGACGAGTCGAACTTGACGTGTGTGAACCAGCACAAACATTGTTTTATTTCGATTAGGACCATTTTATAAAACAAGGGTGTTAACAATACTGTTCGTGCCACAATGTTGACCCTATTGTTAAGACTGCAGTAACACGCTCAAGTTTTTCTTGATAGTCTTTTACATATTCTGTTTGTCAATATTTCCAAAACTTCAAAGTTGTGACGTAGGCTGCATTCAATTTTTGAGCAATTTACTTTCAAGATGTCATTAAGAAAACAATTTATAAGCCCAAACGAAAAATTTGCTCACTAACCTTGAAATCAGCTGTTTTCTTGAACGTAAATTGAAACACTTACTGGAAAGAGAATTTTAAAGGCAAGTTCGTTTCAATTTTTTAATGTATGAGTGTATTGGTAAAAAAGTGTGAGTGTATTAAAACTTGATAGGCAAAACCATGGTGGCAACAAGTACAACATTACAACAAAAATGGAAATTACATCAACGTTTACGTCAAAAAATACTTTGAACAAAAATCAAAGCGTGCCGCTGAACGTGATGAAATAAATAAATTCTTAGCCAATTTTTATTTAATTATGGTCAATATCTTATTTTTTTTAATTTAATATTATCAAAAACTTTAATAAAATACAATAATCACAGCACACAACGTGGACTTTTTGTAAACATAAACCAAACTTTGACATAAGCCTAGACAAACAATGCAAGAGCAAAAAATCGTCATCTGGCGTAGTGCTGCCACCTGTTTATTTCACCATGGGCAAAACTTAATCGTGCAACCCTCAAGTAAAGTATGGCATATCAGCGTTAAAACACATTCTGCCTTTCTTAAAATTGTTATATAAGGCAGCCATGTCATTGCAAAGAATTTTATTGGAAAAATTTATTGGTGCATTTTGACAATCATGTGATCCTACCTTCACTCTCATTTTCACGAACTTTAACCGACTAGTAAAGAAACAGAGCTAATACTATAGCAAATAACGCCATCCGGCTTAGTAATGCCACCTGTTTATTTCATCATGCTACATATAACAAAAATAAAAAAGTTCTGCGGCACGTATACCATTGACTTCGTTAGAACAGGTTTGTATCCAGTTGTTTCAGTATCAAAGCATCCCATTATTCTATTATTCTTACAATAACTCCCTATAAGAAAGCAATCTTGTATGTGAAACGCCTAACATCTTAAGGCTAAATTACACTATCTCACAAGACTTACGTATTCCATAATACTTTGTGAGATAAAAATCTAATGAGTTTTGTTGCGACTGTCAAAAAATCTAATTTAACATGACAACATGAAATATGAACACTCACACATGAAATAAAATGCAACCCTGATCCAATAAAAAGTATTATTATCAAAAAGTAATTTCAATTTTCGGGAATACAAAATTTTAATTTCAAAAGATTTTGTTATTCGTGCTTAATTCCCAGTTTTTATTATTGATAAAAACACTTGAAATTTATTGTTGATGGGATAAGCTATTCCTATGCGCATTTCACTGGTTGCTTAGGCCAGATCATCAGGAAACTTCATCCATAAAGATTTTAGAAAAACTAAAGATATTAAACCAAATAAAACTGTTAAGCGTATAAGACTTATAGCAACAGTTCTACTTGTAATAATATCAAAGTTTAAACAATACACATCAACAATAAACAGTGGGTTTATCTCATCTTACATTCCCCACTACAATTAGTTGAAATTCTCTCAACATTAATTGTAGTTGTAAGTAGGTTAAGAAAAACAAAATAAAAACAACAACAACTTTACAAAAGATGTTGTCAATTAAGTGTTTTTTTAGGCCGTGCACTTGCCTGTTTATTATCAAAAAGTAATTTCAATTTTCGGGAATACAAAATTTTAATTTCAAAAGATTTTGTTATTCGTGCTTAATTCCCAGTTTTTATTATTGATAAAAACAACAATAAATTTCAAGTGTTTTTATCAATAATAAAAACTGGGAATTAAGCACGAATAACAAAATCTTTAGAAAAGTATTATTGTTTAGAAATTTTTCAAAAAACGATGAAGTCGTATGGGATGTCAAACTTTTTTCATAATACTTGTCACACATTGCATTCACACTATCACACTTTGTCATATTACTTGAGTTTTTGACATGTATTAATACAAAGTACAATAGTGTTATCTAGCCTTTACGGGGTGGTGCCGAATAGTATTCCTGACAATCTTTTGTTTAAGTTGCTAGTTTACGACTAACGGCCAATTTTACCAAGTTCGGTTATAATTAACTATCAGTTATAGCTGTAAAAACATATTGGTAACCGGAACCTTAATTAAAGGTTAGTTTTAACCGAACTTGGTGAAATTGGTCGTAAGCGAAATAAAACTATAAATATAATGCTGGGTACACACTATGCAATGCATTTACGCAATCTAGCAAATTAAATTCATTTTCATTCATTTTTCATTCATTCCGGATTGCATCAACATCAAAACGTGTTGATATTTTGAGATTGCATGTAGATTGCACTGTGTGTACCCAGCATAACGACACTTGCACTTTATGTGAAATAAATGAACTTCATTGCTACGTACGCCTACCAACATTACCAATCTAATAAAAATTTTAAAGTGATATTTTTGAAGAAGAATAATTGATTTTCATCAACAATCAAAGCAAATCTTCTTGCTTGTAAAATAGACAATGGATTTTCAGTTTCCCGCTTTTTTGCCAGTGTTCCGAATTTCTTTAAATAAATATAGTACAAGTACATTTTCTCAAACCAACCAATATAAGGTTTAGCCTACCATCCGACCAATCGAAAATTATCCGACGAATTTAGTCGCATTAGACCAACAATGGCAACGCTGCATGGCATTCTCTTTAGTATAAAACCGTTCTTCTCAATGTTGTGTTATCGTCGATTTGAAAGAAACGCGACATAAACTGTTTATATCTAGTAGCAGGGATGCCAGGTTGTAAACCAAGATTTTGGAATATGTACTATAAAACTTTGTATTCAAGGATTTATTTTAGTAATTATTTTTATTTTTCGAATAGGTATGTTCAATGAATTGAATTTTAATTAATAAAGTTTTCTTGCAATAGATACTCCGGTAGTGCATAGAATCATTCCTAAGTATGTATATTCAATGTTAACCAAAGGTTAGCTTACGCAAAAAGTATGTGAAATATTGCATTACGATTAAAAAATTGTTCTAAAAATTTATTAAGTGGATGCAAAAATATCATTTAAAAATTTAAATTAAGCTTGAACCACTGCTTAACAACGAGAACTACATTTAGCCGAGTTTTTTAAAACTTTTTTTCTCTGCAATAAATATAAACTGTTGCAATCATTTTTTATCATTGAAAGCATTTGATTGTTAGCAAAATATTTACATATATCTAACAAAATTTTTGGGAATAAAAAAATTCAGCTTTTTGGGGCAATTTTTAAACATAAAAAATTTTAATTGGGGATACAATTAAAAAAATATCTGGAAGCCCTGGTAACTTATTATTATGCTCTCACCCTTGCATATAAACAACAATGCGATAACAATTCAAGTATTTGATATTAAAAAGGAAGTTGTAGAGCAAATTCTAACATTATCCATGGGTTTCAAAATGTTTTTCGAGTCGTTTCCCCAATTTAAAAATGTTCATCCCCCAAAAATTCCCACTGAAATTTAAATGCTCATTTTATGTGTCTATATGTACGTACTATCATTTCGTAACAAAATCAGAAGATTAAAATTACAAATATAACTTTATAGTAAAAAGTTTTTTCTGTAAGCCTTTTTATTAAAATCGATTAGCCTTGCTTAGCCATTTTTTGCTCAAAACTTAGTCATTTTTATTCGTGTAGAATTTGCAAACCGGTCAAATAGGTTGTTTATACATGCTTGCAATTTTTGTTAAAATATGTTTATATGTTTATATGTACATATATACATATATTTATTCACAGTGTCGAAAAAAATAAAGGCAGAAATAAAATTTTTAAAAGTTTCTGTAATTATTTAGCTTATCATAACTAAGATGAAATATACATATTTGACTGGAATGTCTGGAAAAAATAATAGGGAAATAGGAAATATTATTTTAATCTGTATTTGTTAAAAGCTCCTTTAATTTAAATAACGTCTTTGTATCTTCGTTTCATTTAATTGAGTACCAAGCTTCTTTAACCTTTTGCCACGTTAGCTGGGTATTTGTTAGAATTTTCCAAAAGTTATATATGAAAGATTTTAACGGTTAGTTACATCACTAAAAGTTCAATGCAAAATTTTCTAACACTTGTTATTTGGAAGAAAGATATCGTCCATACTATTTTTAGCATACGTATATACTAGGGTGTTCAGTCAATTAATTCTTGTTCGGTTAATCGAACAATTTTAGACGATTAATTGTTCGAATAATTTAAAATTGCTAATTTCGATTAAAGGATTAATCGAAACATTTTTGCCGATTAATCAAAAAATAATAATATATAGTATTCCCGTTAAATGTAAAATTTTTTAAAGTTTTAAGTCGAAAAAACAAACTAAATGTATGTGTCCGTTGGAATATAAAAAAACAGTCATGTTTAGTGAGTAATTTAGCATATATTTTTGTTATATTTTTTCAATACAATTTAATAATTCATTTCACAAAAGAAAAAACCACAAAAGTAGGTATGCTAACTCAAAGATTTATATCAATTAATCATGTTTGTTTAGAAATCGAAATCAAGTGAAATTGAAATAAGCGATAAATTAAATTCAATTACTATTTTTTATTAATATTTTAAAAAAAGATACTTCGATCGATTCTCTAGAGGAAATTATTTGCAGAAGCATAGCAGAGGATGGAATGTCCGTTGAAAAGTTTCAAAAAATCCAAAGTTATATTGACTCTTTTAAAATCTAAGTGCCCGAAAGTGAAGCAATAATTCGGAGCTACATTGACAAGTTTTATTTAAAAAAGAATGTTTATTTACTCAAGTACTAATTTTTTCTAAAATTATCGAAAACAATCTCGTAATTTATAAAATTTCTGGATTTAGAACTACTCGATTAATCGATTAATTTTAAAATTTTATTCGTTTAATCGAATAAGCCAAAAATCGATAAATCGTTTAATCGAACAAAAATAAAACCCGATTAATTGAACACCCTAATATATACACAGAAAGAAAAAACTCGTACTAAATTTAAGTTGGTTCTTCTTACTTTAGTACGCTTCGTACTCAAAAATTTAAGTACGGATAACACTTAAAAGTACTTAAAACTATCCAAAATTGGATAGCTTTTGAAAACCAAATAAATATAGATTATTTTCACGTTTAATAAGTAAAAAAGAAGCAATAATTCCCACATTCTATTTGTTTTAATTATTTAGTTAAGTACATCAAATTTTTGAAGTAAAATGATTACGGAAACCATATTGGGCATGCTGCTGGTGTCTAATAATTGAGAATTCTTCTGTAAACAAAGGGCGGAATACAACAAAAGTGAAATAAACATGTGTATCGAGTTAGTAAAATACATAATAATATTTTCTCTGTAAGTGTTTAGGTTAGAATCAATCTAATCTCACTTTCGGATTATTTAAAGTACGAATCTATATTAAATCGTCTTAGAAATTCTTGAATCAAGCACATTTTGAGATTAATTAAGTTCGCACTTGAATCAAACGTTCTGTACTTGATTTAAATAAATCCGTACTTACCGTACTATTGACACCGCTTCGGCTTGATTTAAGAACGGATGGAATGATTTGTTTTGTCAATGTACACATGTACATTTTAAATGCAAACGGACGAAACTACACTTTTATTTTTTTATAGGAGAAGCAAAAAGCATTACAAAATCAACAATTATAGTAAAGTATTCTTAGTGCTAAGTCCAAAATAAAACAAATTTGCATTTGCAAATCAAAAAATTTTTGAGAGCTAAACATTGTATAAAGTTTTTTCTTCCTCCTGTAAAATTGTTTAAATTGGACGTTACTATTTTACGACTGAAGGTAGCGATATGTATGTATGAATATCTAAAACTTTTTTATTTGAACTTTTTATAAGTTTCATTATCATTTAGGTTTAGCCTTTGTGTATTGATAAGACATAAATATTATTATAAACACTTATTGGGAAAAACATGTTTTAATATAATATACACAAACAAACAGAAAGTATAAAAAAATAACATAAGGTCAATTATAACGCAAAGTATTTAAATATAACAGACATTTTCAGAAGCCCCTAACTATATGCAACATTAAATTTCGTTTAGCCAAATTCAGAACAGTGCTGCCAAATTTGGACAAAATGTCAAAGATTAATAAGCATTGCCATTTCATTTAAACAATAAAAACAAACATACTCTTAAGGTATATTTACACAAGGTAAACTCGTTGGCCCATATGTTTGTCAGCTGTTTACCCCTAGTTGGAACCCAAACATCAAATTTCGTGTATATGAGACAAAATTTGTACATGTGTGCGTTAAATTGTTTTTGTTTTATATGAAGACAATTTTGACAACTCGGTTCCTTTTATAGAGCAGCATGTCTACACTCTCAAATGAGTCTACCTTGTGTAAATATACCTTGCATACTCTAAAAAATTATATTTGTTTTGTCACACAACTCGCACGTTTAAGATATTGTGTTCATTAACTATTATATAAAATTATCTCTTTTTTATTTGATCATAAATACACGTTAGTATAAAAAAATTAACAACTTTTACAAAACAACGGTAATCTAAAGATTTCAAAGTTATTAGTTTTAGACGATTCAGATGTAAAATCCATTTGAAATTGCACATGTCTGTCAAAATTTACAGGTTAATAATTTTTGCTTTCACATGTTCCTATTTGGTTTCATCTGACCTTGATGACTTTTTCTATATAAAAATATTAATTTTTATTAAATTAATTTTTTTTGTTAAACAAATTAATATATATTCAAATAATAAAAATCGAAAGAGAATAAAATTATATTAAAAAAAATAATTTTTTAGTGTTTATATAATTCTTTTACTATAATTATAATTTGCTACCATTTCCCAAACTTAATTTCTTTCCCACACAATTTGCTTCTATTTTTTTCTTTTTTGCTTCTTTTTTCAATTGACAACCAAATTTGACGTATTCTGTTAGCAATAATTGTCAACGAAAATGGACTAACAATTATTTCAACATATATTGCCGGCACTAAATATGTACAAAAACATTGCAGTCTACATGAAAGATAACATAATTTTGACATTTACTGCAATATATGTCGCAATATTTATCTCTAGTATAGACGGGCAGTTAAAGACACTTTGAAGAACTTAAATTAGTTTATTCAAAATATTATTTAAAATTATTTAAATATTATTTAAATATTATATTGTGTTTGATTTATATATGTTTGTATGTATATGTATTTCGTTTTGCTGTTATTTTTGTACATACCAAAAATTCTTTTGTTAGTGAAATTTAATAGACTTTATTAAAATTAGGAAAACTTTTAAAATACAAACCAAAGAAATAACATACATAATGTTTATGAAAACGATAATGTTATTTAAAGTTTTAATTAATTACAAACAATTAAAAAGATATTTAAGCATTAAAATAAATAAATATTCATGTATTTATTTACACACGTAGTATTAAAAAAAA
The DNA here is from genome assembly GCA_963931875.1 of Pollenia griseotomentosa. Lineage (NCBI taxonomy): Eukaryota > Metazoa > Arthropoda > Insecta > Diptera > Polleniidae > Pollenia > Pollenia griseotomentosa. Next base: position 2,691,059 of record OZ007564.1, on the reverse strand, counting down.
AAAAAAATATTGAAAACACAAACACAACGTCCCGTCTTCGTTCACAACGGGATTATTTTAAAGTGTCGATGTTCTTTGTTGTGTACAACTTTTCGTTTTTTGCTTTTTCAAACAGCAGTTTATTTTCGTCCAATGAAAAATGAAGAAGTCGAAGTTACAGCACAATCTTATAACTTTTACTAAATCAGCTTTTTAAACACTGGTTTAAAGACAATTTTAGCCAAAAGATTACTGCAACTACTGCACCATATTCAAGTTTTGATCTTATTAGAAAAGTGAACAAAATCTTTAAGTTACAACCATCAGAAAAATCAAAACAATTTTTCTTGATAAAGACCAATACTGAGTATGTTTTTGAAATTAATGACTCCAAATGGAGAATGAAACTTAATTTCGTATCAAATAGTATGTATGTCTGAATCATTTACCTCATAAACTGTTTTCAATAAATAACAACCAATTCTTAATGATATTTGAAGAGGATTGCGCAAATATGTATACAGTATATGAACGCATTTATCAAAATTTATTATCAGAGCACCAAGTTGATGAAATTAGTTCTTGACACCACTGAAAGTTTCATAAATATCTAATAAGTGTACCAAATATTAAAAATGTTTAATATTTCTACAAACATGCTTCAAATGTTGGCCCAAATGGCAAACACCCCAAATAACGACACATATGTGTGGTTTTAATTTGCCCTTAGTTATAATTTAAAAATGCTCTGCAAAAATAAAAAAAACTGAAAAGAGCAGAAATTATAAAAATATTGGACTACTTGTTTGATGAAAGAAATTTATTATAAATTTTTAAAAGAATCGCAAGTGCATACCTCCTGGAATTTTGTAAAGTTGAAGGTGCATTTTAAAAAAATTGTTTTGTAATAACTGAAAATTGAGGGAATTTAAGCTAATAAGAGCCACTATACTATTTTTACTACTTTACGCGAATAAATTTTGTATCATCTGTAAAGTTCAGATTTTAAATAAATCTGTTTTTAACACAGCGTTTACATTTGTCAGTACTGGCAAGACAGTAAGCATATACATATTAGTTGGCAAAACAATGCAAAAACAAAATAGCTGTAAAAGTGTTTATGTATTAGTGAAAAAGTTTGAATGAATTGCTACTGTCTTGCCAGTACTGGCAAATGTAAACGCCATGTAAATGTTAAAGGCTCAGTTAGTTTTTACTTTCTGTTTCTGTTCTGTTCCGTGCAGTTCTGTTACGAAATTGTAATAGTTACTTTTTCTATAGCAACTTATCAGCCATTTATGACAAATTTATTAGTTTTGCACCGTTCATTGTTTTATTTCAACAACTTTAATGCACATAACTTTAAAGAAATTAAATTTTATGAATTCTTAAAATCAAAAACAGTTTATTTCAATATAAATATGTATTTTTTATTATTTATTTTGCTGTCACTTACAATTACTTAACAAGTTTTTGATTTTAACAAACTGAACCGCAACAGAACAGAAAAACTAATCAATTTCACAGGTTTTTTAATAACAAAAACAAATCAGCTGATTCGTAACAGAACAGAAAGTAAAGACTTAAGGCTCAGTTAGTCTTTACTTTCTGTTTCAGTTGTGTTCCGTGCCGTTCTGTTACGAAATTGTAATAGTTACTTTTTCCGTAGCAACTTATCAGCCCTTTATGACAAATTTATTAGTTTTGCACCATCCATTGTTTTATTTCAGTAACTTTAATGCACATAAATTTGAAGAAATTAAATTTTTTGAATTCTTAAAATAAAAAAATAGTTTATTTCAATACAAAAATGTATTTTTTATTATTTATTTTGCTGTCACTTACAATAACTTAACAAGTTTTTGATTTTAACAAACTGAACGGCAACAGAACAGAAAAACTAATCAACTTCACAGGTTTTTTAATAACAAAAACAAATCAGCTGATTCGTAACAGAACAGAAAGTAAAGACTAACTGAGCCTTAACTGAGCCTCAAATCATTGCAAATATAAATTTCCCAATTTCTTATTTTACTTGTAGAGCTCACGAACAGACCTTATGAATAGAAAAAATCTGGCAGCACCATGATCAGCTGTTTTGGCGTCATTTATTAGCTGCGTTCGAGAACACAAAAGTTTTTACGATTTTTTACTGAACTTTACTGCATTTTACGAAATTGCGTTCGAGTACACAAAATGCAGTAAATGAGAACACAAATTGAGAGCGAAAAGTGACAGTTCTTCTCTGAGTATTTACAAATTTTTACTGCAGAAATTTTTGCAGTAAAATTTTGTAAAACAAAAAAACATATGTTTGAAAAGGTAAACAAACAAAAGTAACAAACCAAATGCTTATAAATTGTGAAAAAATTGTTAAATAAACGTAAAGTTGAAATAAAAATTGTATAAAAACAAAATGTGAATAAATAATTGTTAATTAAACTTGTTTGTGAATCATTTACTGGGCTAAATACCAACATTTGAAACTTTTTTTGTTATGTTAAGTTTTTAGAGTTGTAAAAGTGCTAAGTACTTGGGTACTTAAGTAATCAATAGCAAAAAACTATTCATGTTTTTTTGAATAAATTAACCCGCCACAAATTAGTAACATCAAATAAAATAAAAAACAAACAAATATGAAAGATTACATAAAATAATTTGTTTGTATTTTCCAAAAATGTTTGTGTTATAAAAAGTATTTAATCGAGTACCGATAAGAAAACGAGCTAAGTATTCAAAAGTGTTAACATTTTTCAACACTTCAACTATTTGTCATCAGCTGTTGCCTTTATTTTACGAATTTTTACAAAATTTGCGTTCGCGTACTTTTTTGGACAACAGCTTTTTGTGAGAGCAAATTTTACAATTTTCTCATTTACTGCATTTTACTGTAAAAGTACTCAAACGCACCTATTGTAAACATTTTTAAAAGCTGTGCCAAAATTTTTAATAACAAAAATAAAGTTCACTAAAACAATAATATTAACTAAAACATAATATATAATGCGCATATGCGACAAACGAGTGAATATATCCAGAAAGGCGCATTAATTTCGCCTTAAAATCCAGTAGATTTATTGACAAAATTTGAATTAGCACATTAAAATACGTGTTTTTCTCAAACATAACCTCATAATTCCTCCAAGAAATTTGTTCAAGTTTTATATTTTATTCGTTTTTTAATATTGACATGTATAAAGCAGATATGAGCTTACTTTTATTTTATTTAGTTCTGACCAGTTGCTTATCGATGCACTTAAAGGCACTCCTGATTACAAAAATAAAAACACAAACATTTTCTCAACAAACAAAAGCAAGAGTAAATGGAAAAGGAACAAGAACAATTAGACACATTGAAGCTTAATTGGTTTGTTTACACACAAAACGAAATATTCAAGATTATGGAGTTTTCGAAAAATTATTGAGAGAAACCTGCATCTGCGCCGAAAGTGAAAGGAACACTTAGAGAGAAAAACAAAGGAAATGATTTTGAATTAAAATAATTTTTTTAAAACAGGTAGGATAAAGTTTATTCCGTACAAATAGTTCTATCCACTTCTCAAATGTCTAAACTGTTTAAGGAAATATCGCTAAAATAAATGCAAATTCTATGTTTTTAATACACATTTTTTACTTAGAAAAGTGCAGCCGTGCTAACAGGCGAATGCATGTTTTTTTGTCGATAGTCTAAGAACGATGTCGACCAATTATCTTTCCGAATCATAAAATTTGCGATAAAATGGCATCGATATGTTTTTGCATATTTTGGTGAAAATGCTTATTTTTGCGTATTTAGGCTTTAAATGCATATTTTGACTTTTTTGAGTGATTTTTTTTAACTTTCATATTATAAAAAAAGTTATTAAAAAATTTTTTAATACACAAAAAAACCTTCCAAAAAAATTTAAATTAAAAAAATAAATTCTCTAGAAGCTTTGCTTTAAATACCTACAAGATTTTCAAGACTTCGACAAAAGATCCTTATATTTTAATCCGATGCAACACCTTACATGCTTAAGGCTTCCAATGGGTTTAAAATATGTAATACCGCGTTGCAAAGGAAATTAGAAGACAATTCGATAATATTGCAATTTTTATGAAATGTATCCCTTGGTTCCCCTTCCACCACAGCTAGTAGTCAAATTATTTGATATTGCAGAAAGTAAAATTAACAATGTTGAAGGAAGAAAAGCCCGACAAATTAAAAAAAAAAAACGAAACGTCAACGTTGTTGTTTTTGGTTGGCTTAAGGTCATATAAAATTATAAATAAAAAAATCCACAATTTTTTGTATTTTTCCTCCGATATTTCGACCATACATCGATGGTCATCTTCAGGGGATTTAAAAAATCGAAACGTTTTTCAAAAAAAATTAGGGATTTTAAAAAATAAAATATATTTCAAATCATTTTGATCTGGGGCCTAATTCTGGCATTCGTGATCGAGTACTTTCTCGATTCGAAAGCATTTTTATTTCAGTCAATACTGAAAGAATCGAAATTATTTTTTCAGTATTGTGAAACTCAAATGAATGCTTTACAAAAACGAAAAAATAATTCCAATTCGTTCAGTATTGACTGAAATAATTAGATATTAAATTGATTTCGAATCGAGAAATTACTCGTAGGATCTGAAAATAAATTTGTTCATATGCATTGGCATTCTTCAAGTACAAGACAAAGTTTTACTTTGAATAAAACAGTACTTATTTATTTAAACAAACAAAAATTTAAATTAGTTATTGAGGTTTTTTAAAGATATTTGAATAACAATAGGCTGAATTTTTAATTGTTGTTTTTAGTAAAATGAAAAAATTACTTTTTATGCAAATTTTTTAAGTTTTAAGTGCATATATTTTATTGTTTTAGATTTTTTATTGCATATTTCAAGCGCATATTTTTGATTTTTTATTTTATTTATCCTATAAAGACATTAAGCCCGATTACGGTTGGCGTAAGTCGTTTTTTGAAGTAAATTAATGAATATACGTTGTGTGTTACTTTCATCTATTACAAAAATAAAAACCACAAAGTCGTTAACGGCAACGCCAACCGTAATAAGGTCGATTATTAGTATCATGGAAAAGTAACAGTAACAGCTAAATCAGAAAAAATTTGAAAAATATTTATCAAAGTTATTTTTGGAAATAGAAAATTTTTAATTAATAAGATTTTGTTTGTCGTGCTTAATTCCTAATTTTTATTCTTGATAAAAACACTGAAATTTATTGTTGGGGGGCCAAATCAGCAACCAGTGAAAACGAATAGAAACTAGCTAATCCTAGCTTTTTATTTTTATTTTGTATTTCTTAACGCACAATTAATGTTGGGAGGACTCCAACCAATTGTAGTGGGGAATGTAAGAAAAGATAAACACATTGTTTATTGTTTGTATTTTGTTTATGCTTTGATATCGTTGCAAATAAGGCTTTTTTGGCTTTTCTAAAATTTTTTTGGAGAATGTTTCTTAAGCAACCAGTGAAACACATGAAATGCGCATAGAAACTAGCTTATTCCCCAACAACAAATTTCAGCACTTTTATCAAGAATAAAAATTGGGATTGAGCACGACAAACAAAATCTTATTAATTAATTTGGTTTAAATTCAAATTGAAAAAAAATTTCTCAATTTTACTTATGTTTGCTTAAAAATGTAAAATTTCATTTATCGTTACCTTCAGTTATAAAAGAACCTATGTATGTTAGTCTAAGGAGAATAAACTTCCTAAAATGTTAAGTTCTCAATAAATTTTAAATCTGTAAAGCTTCGTACAGACAATGGACAGATCTTATAATAATGTAAGGTGTGGCAATGTGCTGACAATTTACTGCCAAAGAAAAATTTGCACCAAAAGTTAATTGTCAGTTCAGATGATTATAAAAGGGCCCTGGAGACTTAATTTTGTTCCTGTTTTCATTTCCAAATAATCTGTTATGTGATGAAAATCTACGTTTTTTAAAGTTGATGTATCTCGAGCAACTTTAAATTCCATTTTTGAATAACAGTCCTAATTTGTTGTTTTAAATATAGTTTAATTAACATATATGTATGTGTATATTATATAAATTTTAAAATAATATATGGTCATTTCCTGGGGTCACGAACGTACGTTCGTACGCTTTGGTGTGCAAAAAATATAGAAAAAATATAGAGTTTAAGTTTTCATAATGACAGTTATAAACATGTAGTCACGAACGTACGCAAAATAGAAGTCATCTTTGGCTGACAGTAGTGAAATGTAAAAATATGCGTAATGGAACGGAAAAACTGATTAATTTATTTTAAAAGTGTAATAATCCAGTATTTACAAAATACAATATCTCTCTTGGTTTTTGTTTAATTGGCTTATGTACGGGTCGCGAACGTACGATTTTTCCATATATTTTTTTTTATTATTATCACCATGCATTTTCCCATAAATATCCTTAAATTTCCTTAACAAAAAAACTTAATACTCCTTTTACAATTGATTTTAATGGAGAAATTATGAAGAAAGAGTGTAAACATAACATATTTTTTGCATGTAAAATAAGTATATAAAAATGTCTTTAGAAGTAGAAATATAAGAAAATATAAAATTTTCCAGTTTCCAGTGCCATTTCCTCAAGTAAAACAGCTGAGATGTGCTATGAAACCATTCTTTTATAAAAAACATAGACTTTTTTATAACAATAAACAATAAAAGACGATGATTATCAACATTTTATTTTTTCATCCTGGTGACCATTCTGGGGAAATGCCCATATACAGAAAATAAAAGGAAGAAGTATTAAAAATTAAATTTAAAATATATCATTAATATCAAATTAATTTAAAAATATTTACTACAAGCAAAACATTTCTTAATTTTACATTAAAGGCATATGAAAAAAATTTTAAACCAACCTTGTTACTAGCGTGTAAATATGAATATTATGTGTCGACTTCTTCAAAAAAAAAAAATGTTTGAGTTAATACAATCTTTTTGATTAAGTGCGATATGTTCATATGTTTACATTTTCATGAATACTATGCAAAATAAACAAAATTTTTTCGATCATTGAGTTTTTATTTATAAAACTGCTGAACTAAGAGATTTGAAAGGTTTATTATTTTATTCATCGAATTAAACGTAATGTACATATGTATATGTACGTGTGCCAAATGTCATCCTTCCCTCATATTTAGCACTTTTTTCAAACCCTACATTAGTTTTGCGATTCTTTACACAATTATACTCTCGTTACTCTAAAACGAAGAAAATTGTTCTCACAGTCGCAGGAAAAATCATTGCCTTACTCAATAATGTTATACCACCACACCACAATTGTTTATGGCGTAAAAAGCGAATGTTTCCTTTGAGTTGATGTAGAACCGGGAACGCGTTCAGAGGTCCTCTCGCAACAATTTAATGTTGCAATTTAATACTTTCCAAGAAGAGGAAGAACAAATTAATACCTTATATGTAGAGTTTATCAATACTTCAACATACGCACGCATACAGAAAAACTAAAATATTTGCAATTAATTCGAACTAAAACAACAAAAAGCTAATAACATAAAACGAAAAATTAAATATTTTTTATAGTGTTTAGATTAAAAATTTAAAACATAATTAAAAAAAGAAAACAAAAAACAAGTGGTGCCTTTATAAAAGCTTGGCCTGAAATAAAGAATGTAGTAAAAATTCTTAAAATTAAAATATAATACATACAAAAAGAAATTCTTAAACATCCAAAAATCCCGTAAAAAAATTGCCAAAAAAAATTGCAAACTTTCGTTTTAATAAATTATTATAAAACTTAATACATTCCCACATACATATTATATAGAATTTGTGCATGCAATGTTGTTCTAATTTATAAAAAATTTAAATCAAATTCGTAAAAACGAGTAAAAACGAACTTCTCGTACTTTTTGATAACCTAGAAAAAATCCTTAAATTTATGAAAAATACTAATTGTTTTCAAATGCAAGTCTTAAGTTTTGTTATAAAGCAAAATTTTTTTATGTTTCAAACTTGTGAGTAAAACCTATTTGCATTTATTTATTTTGCAAATTGATACCATTGAGTATCTGTATCGACTTAAATTGTGTGTGAATTTGAAGAATAAAACTATTTCAACGAATAAAAGAAATATATCCACAACTAATTAAAAATGCAAAAAATATAAAGTAGAGTTTGTTTTAATGTTCAAGCCAAAAGAGAAAACGAGATAGAAAAATTGTTGCGGCACACTGTTTTTACGCTTACATACTCTTCTATAATAACAGCCACACTGACTGGCCACTGACATCATCATCTTCATCACTGGAATTTCAAAATGACCACGGATCTGCTGTTTCCAAAAATTGCCGATTGCTCATACGTTTCATGCTACTGGTAAGTGAAATAAATCTAACTTTAGTTAATTTTAGTACATAATTTGAGAAAAGTAATTTTATGAAATAAACACACCTTCCTCCGACTATGTTGAGTTTAATTTAATAAAATGTTTCCAAAGGGATTAATTAAAGCCTCTATCGTGTCGAATGAACTCATACAAAGTGTATAATTAGCCACGCAATTTTAAAAAGGCGAATGATGCAACCAAAAGAATTTAAAATAATAAAATTTAACACTCTAATTCAGATAGAATATAATCTTTAAAGAACTCTTAACTTTTAAAATTTTGCTTAAAATTTAAATTTTAACTAGAACATCTATTTTCATATTTGTTTCTGTCCTCATAAGAAACGGAAATCTAAGACTTTTTATATTTAACCAACTAAATGCATACTCATTACACAAAGTAAAAACAATTTTTGTTGTTGTTTGTTTTAACAATAATTTTTTAAAAACAATACACCTAGATAATGATTCATCAAAGATTATGACAAACTCCCGAATAAGTTACTTGGAATATTGCCATAATTCGCTTAAAAAGAACGTCTTCCAATCTCGAGAGATTGGAGATACAAATGTATGTATATTGAAATTTTTCATAAATATTGTTGATTTTATAATGTATGTACATACATAAATATGTATGTACATTATTACACTGTATGTATATTTGTAAATTTTTCCTAATAAGTATCCTAAGTGTAAAGCTAATCTGTATACTGCCAAACATATTTATTTGTACACATTTCCACATTAAAATTTAAGAAAATTCCTAAAGCAAAAAATTTCATTAGGAGAAAATACTACAACTACATCAAACTCTCAGCCAGACATTAGAGAGGAATAAAAAGCGACCCACCACAACAATATCCATCAAGAACTTTAAATACAATACTGAGCCTAAAAACAGCAGCAAAAATAATAAATTTAAAAAAAATAAAATAACGATACGTATAAGTTTTTAATGTGCGAAACTAAAAAATGAAAACTGAATAAGTGGAAGGAAGGGTAATCACACACAGAAACTTTAACATACAAACACACTCAAATATGCCCGCACACACACACACATAGCTATTCATACAAAAGGAGTTAAAACCAAAACATTTCTCCCTCTAAGCGTGAGCATGACCGTTTGACCTAATTTCTGACGCGTTTGAGTAATGAAAGTATTTGAATAAAGTACACACAAGCACTCGAATAGATACAAACACACACATACATATGTATAAAACATCCTAGAGGTAAAAAAAATATATATGTATATATTTGAAGGGCCTTTTGCTTAAAAAAATACACAATTGTTGAAAATCTCTGAAACGTTAAGAAAAAGTGCTAAAGCAATTTACCTATCAACGTCATTTTTCAAACCTTGTCAGCTTCAAGTAGTTTAATTAATATTAAGTATACTGTGCATGGATATGGTCGCTAGAAAGGTATCCTTATGAAAGCGGATTAAAAGAAAATTTGAATCTTTAAATGATTTGCAGAAATAAGGCCCTCCGATTCTTTTAAAACTAAAATATAAACCTATTTCAAAGAATTTAAGCATACATAAAGTACAATTATTTACATTATTAACTATTTATTGTATATGGGCATTTCCCCAGAATGGTCTACCAGGATGAAAAAATAAAATGTTGATAATCATCGTCTTTTATTGTTTATTATTATAAAAAAAAGTCTATGTTTTTATAAAAGAATGGTTTCATAGCATATCTCAGCTGTTTTACTTGAGGAAATTGCACTGGAAACTGGAAAATTTAATATTTTCTTATATTTCTACTTCTAAAGACATGTTTATATACTTATTTTACATGCAAAAAATATGTTATGTTTGTACTCTTTCTTCACAATCTCTCCATTACAATCAATTCTAAAAGGAGTTTTAAAATTTTTTGTTAAGGAAGTTTGAAGATTTTTATGGGAAAATGCATGGTCATAATAATACAAAAACATATGAACAAATCGTACGTTCGCGACCCGTGCGTTTGCGGCCGGTACTTAAGCCAATTAAACAAAAACCAATATAGATATTTTATTCTGTAAATACTAGATAGAGAACTACATTAATACACTTTTAAAATAAATAAATCACTTTTGAATATTCCGTTCCATTTTGCAGATTTTTACATTAAACTACTGTGAGCCAAAGTTGACTTCTATTTTGCGTACTTTCGTGACCACATGTTTATAACTATCATTATGAAAACTTAAACTCGATGAAATCCATCTTTTGCACTAAACATACATCTACCCAAATGCTATCGAATCGTAAAAAAAAATGCTAGGAAAAGTTTTGTTTTCTATATTATTTGTACATCAAAAGCGTACGAACGTACGTTCGTGACCGCAGGAAATGCCCATATGCATACATCCCAGCAAACACAGAAATACACTTGTATATGTATTGCTAAACGCATTGCTTGGATGAACAATATTATTCCAGCAATAACACGGTGCTACAGTGAAAATATACTTGAAAAGTGGTCTAGTGTAAGTTAAAGGCCTTGTTGAGTAGATCTCAAATCAGATTTAAAATGTTCGGAAACACCTTCAAATTTCGGAGTTATTCCGAAAAACCCATTTTCTGGTAGGTTCGAGTACTTATGAACACGTATTTCAGCCGATATTTATTTTTTAAACGGTTTCTGAAAGAAGAGAAATGTGCCTTTCTAAATATATACACCCTTTGGTGTGGGTATACAATTTTTTTGTGATATTCTTAATAATATCTGATTTTAATTTTATTTTTTCTAGGTTTTTCAACATTGGTGCCATTTTTTAAAATTAGTTTGTTTAGAAACATATCCTTATGTATATACAGTGCACTCGGGAAAACGTCAACTAATTAAAACCGCGGGCGTTGACGTTTTACAAATTGTTGACGTTTTCGAATGTAAAATTTTTAAGTAAAAAACATATGGATAATGTGCTTTTTAACGTTTTTATTGATTATAAACTAAAAAAAGTCATTCAACCTGACTAGAACCATAGAAGACAACTAGAACCAAAAGAATACATTTAAAAAAATCGTATCTTGCTAATTGTTGACTTTGTTACACCATATTGCTTCGCAAAAGCTACCGTACTTGTACCCTTTTCTAATAAGTCCAAAATATTTGCCTTTTCTTGTAATTTAAACAATTTCGGTTGTTTTGAGCTCATTTTGGTAATATGATACTTACGAGAACAGAAAAGCAACTGAACATAAATTAAAAGACAATACATTCATACAGTTGTTAGTTCTTTTCTACTCTACTTATAAGGGGAATCCCCAATTTCTGAAATTATTTCATAAAATAAGTGTGTGTGTGTGTACAAAAGTGTGTATTTTAACTGCTGCTAAATTCAAAATTTTGTTTTATTCAGAGTTGACGTTTTAGAGCTTTGCGGTTGGGTTGACGTTTTAGAGTAGGCAATGTAAAAAAATGAGGGTTGACGTTTTGGGATGTTCACGTAAACGAGCGTTGACGTTTTCCCGAGTGCACTGTATTTCATTTCTGTCACATGATTGTTGTCGAATATCATTTTCAGAAGATCGCGATAGGCATTCAAGCCAATACAAGATTTACAGCATTCATTAGGCGGTAATTTTGCAGTCATTAGCATTTGATGTTTAACATTTAGATGTTTAACACAAACACATACCAAGTGTGCTCCAGGGGCGTCAGCGAGAATGCATTGTTTGGGTCTAAAATTAAAAAACTTTGAACTGCTGATAAAGTTCATTAATGTTGCACATCAGAAGCTATTTATGTACAGGCAGGCATTCTTCTCCCATCGTCTGATTTAACAGATTTAAAATCTTTTATACCGGGCATTATTCTGCTATTATCTTCCCGTAGATAATAAGCATTTAACTAAACTTTCTGTTGCAATAGGTAATTGACGCCCACCTCGTGGGTGAGGAGATGACATGATACCGAATTAATCTACAAGTTCCTTTGCTTTTCTCGCTTGTCGCCTTCATGTTCCAAACTCTTTAGCCAGCTTATTTTCACTCCATGACTTAGGTGCTATGGTATCATGGTCTGTCTTCATAGAAGAAAAACTAGAAGGGTCACCAAATGTCTCCTTTAATTGTTTTAAAATTTCTTGGTCTTCTTTTTGTGTGGCTTGGATCACTGGATCTTCGTTAATTATAGGTGTGTATTCGCTTCTTGTCGAACTTGCACTTGGTGTTTGAAAACTTTCACTGCGATCTACAGTAACTTTCTTAGTTCGTGAAGGCTTTTCAGCTAAAAGTCGTTTCCTGCAGAGATCACATACGTATCTTTGTTTTGTATTGTCGCACTTTTGAGCTAAATATTGAGAAATTTTCCTTGTTTTTATCTTCATTCCCTGATTTAATAAGCCAAAAGGATTGAAACATTTGTTACTAAATGTAGCCATTATAATTTTCCAATCAGTACAACACGCTGAAGTAGTTAAAAAGAACTGATATGTTTAAAAAAAATTAAATACCCGATATGAGAGTCTTAATTCTTACCTATGGAAAACCCGTAATTATAATTATGTTACCTACGTGCATATGATTTAAAAAAAACATTTCGTCAAGCACTCAAAATTATAAAAGTTACACTCATATTTTTTATATTATATTTTTTATTTATATTTTATTTTATATTACCTATTTGTGTAGGGGGCAGTAGTGGCTAGATTTAGCCATTTTTTAACTTGTTTAGCCATTAGCCATTTTTTAACTTGTTTAGCCATGCATTTTTTTGCAGTTTTTTCTTTTAAATTAATGGCTTTTATTTTCTTATAGAAATTTTTAAAAGCAAAATAAAGGAACAGTATGCCAATATTAAATTTATAAAAGGGATCAACACAGAATTTACTATAAAGTTGCTCTCATTTCCATGGTAAAATGCTGAAGTAGAGAGGATGTTTAGCCCAGAAAACATCGTTTAAAGAAATTTGAGAAATACATTATATTTCGCAACCGTTAATTCGATTGTATCGACTAGGAAAATATTTTTACCATAACAATAAAATTTCTTCTTATTTTTAATTCAAGCTCAAGGTCAGGTTATGCAAAAAATATTTATTTAAAGTGTATCCAATATTTCGCTGCCACAATGGACAGCTTCTTCAGGGATCTTTGGTTTATAAATTTCAAACAAATTTTTTAAAAAACAAACAAAATTTAACAATAAAATATTTATACCCACAGTCAGGGCTTAAAAAACTGCAGTCGAAACCAAAAACTGTCGGGTTGGTTTGACTGCGACTGTTCACATTTAATGAAGCAGAAGTAAAAACAACAGTTTTTTTTATGGCCAATGACGAATGAAGAATTGGAAGAAATTACAGTTTTTCTACTTTGACTGCAGCTTTTTAAACGCTGCCATAACCACAATAATGGAGAGGGAAAATTGCATTGGTGCAGATGTTTGTAATACCTTAAAATAAAGTATACCGATCGACCGAGAATCACTTTCTGAGTCCAATTAACGATGTCCGTCCGGCTGGCTGTCCATGGCAACCTTGTGCGAAAAATGCAGGTCGCAATTTTGGAGATAATTTGATAAAATTTCTAATGTGGTGTAGGGTATCATACAGTCGGGTTTGACCGACTATACTTTTTTATTTGTTTTTAATTGTAGATTTTGACTCAAAAGGTTTGGTAAATATTGTCATGATTATGATTTACCTTCAAAATATTTAAAACTAACAGCCACCAGTGATTCCTATGAGATGATCAATAACACAGTGCAACACGAAATAACCATATACAGACACCTCTACGTGATAAAAGGCCAAAAAAAAAAGAACCGTGTCTCCCAGTTTTTCCCAAAGTCATGCACTTTTTTTATGGGCCCCCAAAGATTTGGGGCCGCGGTGTAATTTTTGCAAAAAAGTGATCATTTTCTCAGGCTCATATCTTGCAAACCCTTCGTCGGAATTTTGATTTACCCTCTGAGAGTTGTAGCTTTTGCCATAAAGAACAAAAATTGTGAACATATAAAATCAAAAAAACTTCATCTTCAAGATCAAAATCGCAAAAAACTTAAAAAAAATCGATTTTTCCCCCTGTTCAGTTTCATAGGTAGCAAACCGTTAAAAATTCAAGGAAACAATCAACTACAAAAATGTACCTAAGATCTCAATAAACAATTTTCTAGAGCATGTGAACTTCCTAGGAATGATTCTTAATACCGTTTAGGTAGCCGCAACAGTGAAAAATTTCCCGAAAATTTGTTAATTTCATTTGTTTTTTCTTTGCATCAACATTGAGATACTATGCTATCTATTACAAAAATATTAGTATTATGTTGATAATGTTGATGGCCCTGGACTTGCAAATCGAATTCTCTTAAGTTGTGGATCCAAGTCGTCGTCCGAATCGTCCGAATCTGATTCAGAACTTATGGTGTCCACAGGCACGTTGCGCTCAGACTGCCCTCCATCATCAGCTTTTTCTTCTTCAAATACTTCATTAACATCATACAGGGTGGTCTTGAAATTAATTAGAAAAGAAATCAAAAAAGGAATGCAAAACAATGCATTAGTAAAATTCATATTACCTCTGCAAGCAACGCGTCGAGTTTTTTGCCTTTGTAGTGTTTTTCCATGGGCATTGTGGTTTGGTGAAACCGTTCTTCTTGCTCATCGGATTCGGTAGGGAGTTGTTTGATAAAATCGTCAAAATGAAAATGAAAAAAATTCAGCTTTAATGTCATCGATGTGCCGATTTTTTGAAAATAATACAGCATTTCTTTCACCCATTCTTTTGCTTCCGGTTCCACGTCTCGATCCCCTCCCAAGACACTGGTTCATACACGCTGAAGGTAAATCCATGCCATTGAATGATTTTCATCAATCGATGAATCAAAGTTGCTCTTGAATAGCTTTCTAAGGTCAGGACCATTAAGTATGCCTGTTAAATGAAGACAAAAAATAAAGACAGAATATAAAATATTAACATAGTGTAAATAGTACAATGAGGTGAACAAAAATTCGTTTTAAATTTACTACAATACCTTTTTTAATTTTGTCATCGCTACGCTTTCGGAAAACGCTTTTCAAATAGTCGAATGCGTTTAGACAATTTACAACGGCCACTTCGATGAATTTTTTAACAATTCCCAATTTTATGTGGAGCGGTGGCAGCAAGATGTCTTGAGTAACATTGGCGACACACTGTATTAGGTGTGTAATTTTCGCCGGTCAAGTCTACTTCGTCGAAAAACAACTTATATGCTCTAATGAATTCACTAGTTAAAAGATTATTTTCCATTTGAAATCTTGTAGAACTTATTTTCCTGATTTGATGACCACAAACGTAGCAAAACGAATCAATATTTTCACACTGCATATTGAAATTGTCAGTTGCCAATGTTGTTTCTCTATAACTTTCACCGCTGAGCTATCGTTGACTTCGCGCTGTGTAATGCCTCAATGTGAGCGTATTGTTGCTTTTATATTGCGTGCTGCGTCCCTTGATGCGTGTGCTAAGCTTACTGCTTTGCCTGTGATGTTGCGGTCGGTGCGTGATC
The DNA here is from genome assembly GCA_963931875.1 of Pollenia griseotomentosa. Classification (NCBI taxonomy): domain Eukaryota; kingdom Metazoa; phylum Arthropoda; class Insecta; order Diptera; family Polleniidae; genus Pollenia; species Pollenia griseotomentosa. Next base: position 2,675,210 of record OZ007564.1, on the reverse strand, counting down.
GCGTAAGTTGTATACTGAGACCTTAGGTACATTTTTGTAGTTTTCACTTTTGCGGCTACCTAAGCGCTACCTAAACGGTATTAAGAATCATTCCTAGGAAGTTCATATGCTCTAGAAAATTGTTTATAGAGATCTTAGGTACATTTTTGTAGTTGATTGTTTCCTTGAATTTTTAACGGTTTGCAAACTATGGACATGAACAGGGGAAAAAAGGTAAAAAAAAATAGAATTACGAAGACAATAGAATGAAACAATTTGTTTTTTAATTTTGTTTTTTCTTTTTACCCACTTATAACTTCAATTCGAGTCGGAAAGAACCCAACCAATTGTAGAGGGATGTAAGAAAAGATAAACTCACTGTTTATTGTTGGTGTTTTGTTTAAGCTTTGATATTGTTACTTACGAGTAAGACTTTGAGTGTTTAAAATTCTTATTCGCTTTAGGGTTTTATTCGTATAATATTTTTAGCTTTTCTAAAATCTTAGGAAAAGGTTTCCTGATGAGCTGGCCTAAGCAACCAGTGAAATGCGCATAGAAGCTAGCTTTCCCTCAACAATAAATTTCAGTGTATTTATCAAATATGGAAAATTGGGAATTTAGCACGTCATACAGAAATCGTATTAATGATAAATTTTGTATTCCCGTAAATAACTTTGATAGAATTTTTTAAGTTTTTTGCGATTTTGATCTTGAAGATGACGTTTTTTGATTTTATATGTTCACAATTTATGGCAAAAGCTACAACTTTGTCTCAGAGGATAAATCAAAATTCCGAACGGTTAGCAAAATATGAGCATAAGAAAATGATCACTTTTTTGCAAAAATGACACCGAGGCCCCAAATCGTTGGAGGCCCATAAAAAAAAAAGTGCATGACTTTGGGCAAAACTTTTTTTTTTTTGATCTTTTATCACGTAGTGGTGTCTGTATATGGTTATTTTTCCATGACTTAAAAAATTACACACAGTGTAATGGCATTGAATTTATTGATTTTTAAATGCTAAAAAATTAATTTACGTTTATTCTTATGTAAAAAATTGATCTCAACTTACAATTTTATTGTAAAAAATTTTTTATGTTTTTACTTAAAAAAATTTTTAGCCACCTTTTCCCGAAATTTGGCCATTTTTGATCACCAAGTTTTGGCAACACTGGTAGTGGGAAAGGATTTCACAAAAAACTCTTCTCAGGACTAGGAATTTTAACATTAATCTATTGCACGTGCACATTTAATTTTTTAATACATACCAGTGTAGTGAAGGTAGTAGTAATGGACTTAAAAGGTAATAAAATGTATTAAAAAAATTAAATTTGAATTGGTCATTTCAGGTTTTGATGTGTTAGGCATATTAAAAAATTTGCATTACTTTAAAACTTATGAAGAGCACATAATAAAAGTTTAACAATATAATAAGTACGCCGCAGGCTTATTTTGCTGAAAAGAAAATTAAAAAATTAGATCGAAATTAGAAAAAAAAGGTTTCCGGATGATCTGGCCTAAGCAACCAATAAAATGCGCATAGAAACTAGCTTTCCCTCAACACTAAATTTTAGTGTATTTATCAAAAATAAAAGTTTAGAATTTAGCAGGCAAAAAAATCTTATTAATAATAAATTTTGTATTCCCAAAAATAAGTTTGAGAAAAATTAAAATTTAAACTCGTTCTTTCCTGTCTTTTACGTTACAACATTGCAATAACCACATGTACGAGTGTAAAGAAATTTGCATAACTTTTAAACTAATAGATGTCACACAATAAAACTTTTACGATGTTATAAGGACACTTTAGGCCAATTTCGATTAAAAAAAAAAATAGTAGGACTAAGTTAGAAAGATTTTTATTTAAATTGATTGGTCATTTCCGGTCTTTCAGATGAAAAAAAAATTTTTTTTTTTCAAATAAATTTTTTTTTTATTTAAAGATAAATCGATTTTCTATAAGTATCACTTAAAATTTTTTTTGTTTGATTTATTTTTGGTTCGAAAAAATAATTTAAGAAGTTTGAAGACGGCAACACTTTACCACCCTGAAACTCGACAAATAAATATCATAAAAAAAATATTTCGCACATTTATTCATATCTACTAGAACTATAGTTATGCCAAATATAAAGGAATTCCAACAAAATTTTTCTTTGGGTTGTCCGCTTCACAAATAATGCCCCATATGTATCCTCTTTTATCTATCTTCTATCTTTCTTCTATATATCGTTACTTTAATATAGAAAAGCCCTAACTAACATTTTCCTTACTTTACAGGAGAAGGAAAAGACTTAATAAAAATTGTAGTATCGTAGTTGCGATTTTTTTTAAACGCAGTTTTTTATTAAATTGCTTAGAGAGTTTAATAAAAAACTGCGTTTAAAAAAAATCGCGACTGCAAGAATATAATTTTTATTAAGTTTTTTCCTTCTCCTGTAAAGTACGGAAAATGTTAGTTAGGGCTTTTATATATTAAAGTAACGATATATACAAATGAAAAATGTTTGTGTGTTTGTTTGTTTGTTGGCTTATAGACTCCTAAACTACTAAACCGATTTTGCTGAAATTTTTACAGTAACATCACGTGAGCCCTTAAAATAAAATAGGCGACTTATTTTTTCGATAGGGGCAGTGGAATTGGTACCCCCGATAGGATGCCAATATTAAATATCGCATATTTTAAGAGCCGCTGCACGCATTTTGTTGAACTTTTGGTAGTAGGATCTTCTGAGCCCCAAAATTGAGATAAAATAGCAGCGGGGGAAGTGGTACTCCCCATAGGACGCCAATGTTTAATATCGTATATCTTAAGAACTGTTATAGTGAAAATGTTCAAACTTGGTAGAAGTCACTCTTATCGTATACTACACTTTTGAAAATAAAAATAAAGCGGGTAGGCGCAGGGGGGGGGGGAAATACCTCCCATAGGGTGCATATATTAAATATCTCTCAACTGAAGAACTATTAAAGGGAGAGTCTTCAAACGTGGTTAAAGCAGTGTAGCGAAGCGCGCCGGGTTAAGCTAGTCAATTATAAAAATTAATTTATTTTGTTGTATATGTATGTGATTCTTTTGTTTAAAAGCATGAATTATGATTTTCAAATCGATTAAAATCATTATTAAAATTGCAATTAAGTGTAGCCTTTACTGAGTTGTGTGGAAACAATATTTACTAATGGGTCGATTATGTGTGACAACCAAACTTTAGTTGAGTTGCCAGTTGGCGAAAATATTTTAAGGATGGCAAATGATGTCGATATCAGTTGCCAAAAAATAAATATTTAGGACACCGTAAAATTTTGGTTGCTGTGTAGATTTTATAACTTAAACGACGCCAAAAGAAAAAAATTAGTAAGTTCAAAAAAAAGGTTTGTTTATAATTTATTATTAAAAGCTAAATGTGTAATAAATAGTACGTTTTGGTTTGATTGTCGACATTTAATTAAATTTTTCTAAATTAGTTAACAAAATTATCACAGGACAACAATTTTAGCACCGAGTCCAACAAATGGAATTGAATCCAAGAACATATTAAAAACTTTTAACAGTTGATATATAACTGTTGAAGTTTTTTCTTAATAAATCACAGCATCTTTGAGAAGACAAAAATATGCCGTAAAGCAACAAAATTTGTTGTTAAGTACAGACGGCGATTCTAGCAGATTAGAATTACCTCTTAGGTATCGCACAACAGGTACCACATTCAGTCCTTCTTCTTGACCATCGAAAAATTAATGTACGAAACTAATAATGCATATGAGTAGGTGAGATGCAAAACTGATCCGTTACACTATATTCGAACATAAAGCGCCCGATTAAATTAACCAAATCAGTTGAACTTTTTGATTCTGAATTTTTATGCCATTCTTGATTAATAACTCAGCAGTTGAAAAAATGAAACCAACTGAAATACATATAAAAAAATAATAGATTTTATTTTGCAACGAACGAGCTTTACTACGAATTTTCGAAAGAAACGGGTTTTGCTACAATCCGTATGGAATCGAACTTGTTTTGCTACAAGCTATAGCCCACCAGTAAAATTAATCATTGAGTATATTTTTGAAATTAGTCTCCATTTACATTGAACGATTTTTGTCGTCGCGATCTTCTTTGAAGTCGGTCTTCTATTTACATTGTTCGATTTTTGTCGTTACAATTAACTACTTCAATACATTTTTCGTTAAATTAGAGAACAAAACGAATCAAAGAGCACACTCGCTTGCGTTCCCCTTGTAATTCCTCTTTCCCCTCTCGCCTGTAAGGTAAGAATCGCAGCGACAAAAATCATATAATGTAAATGGGAATTTATATTAATTTATTAAAATTATTAGCGTTCAAATTTGCTCCAGTTACATCTTGCGATGTTGAAAGAGTTTTTTCCATTTATTGAACTGTTTCATGCGATTGCATGAGATTATTTGTTTTTAGCAATTTGAAGAAACATGATACTGTACTATACAATCATAACTTGATAAAATTAATGTTTCTTAAATAACATGATGTTTATTTTTGCCAGTGATGCCATTTTGTGCCATTTTAGATGCAGTGTTGCCAATTTAGCCATTTTGTGGCTAGATTTAGCCATTTTTCACCCTGTTTAGCCATTAAAAAATGAGTTTAGCCATTAGCCATTTTTTTAGCCATTTTTCAAATTGTTTAGCCATAACATTTTTTTGCCGTTTTTCTTTTAAAGGAATAATTTTTATTTTATTATAAAAATTTATAAAAGTAAAACAAACATTTTTAACAATTAAAACGCCTTTAATTTAAATCACAAGTTTTACAAATGTTGAAAATCGCTATAAACGATGATGATGAAACATCTTTCAAAATAAAGGAACAGTATTCCAATACTATATTTATAAAATGGATCACCACAAACATTGGTGTTTCTTTCTGGTTGAAAGTATTTCAGTAAAGAGATGCAGGCAGCAACAATATTTTTTTAGAAATTTCAGAATTGACTATAAAGTTGCTCTCACTTCCATGGTCTAATGCTGAAGTAGAGAGGGTATTTTGCCAAGTAAACAGCGTTAAAAGTAATTTGAGAAATAGGTTACATTTAGCAACCGTTAATTCGATTTTTTTAATTAGGTAAAGAATTTTACTGTAACAATAAAATATTTTTACTAACACCACAACAGTGGAGAGGGTACTATGCGTTTGTGCTGATGTTTAAAAAACACCTTAAAATATTGATACTTAAGGTATGTTCAGATCTTACAAATATTTGACAATAAAATCCAAAAAAAGCGTTGCCAGTAAATTGATCAAACTTAAGCTTTATTTTTAACAATTTCTATTTATTTACAAAACTTAAATTTTAAAATGATCATTGTATAATGTAATTTTTGTTGACGTTTCTGTAATCATACGAGTTTAGGAAGATTGACTGATTAGGCCAAAGCCTCCGATCCTAGAGTTGGGGCTGCCAACACCGCTAGGCCGGTTTAATACAGGTGAGTTTCAGTGACTAAATGTTATCAGTTGTCACCTATTTTCCTGAGACGCGTCGGCGTAAGTCTGCACTCAGGATACTCAGTTCTGTACGCCTTCTCACTTTAGCTGTCATCAGACGGGTGCCTGAATAACATTTCCAGGGAACACTTGGTCTAAGACCGGAAGTTGTGAGATGCTTGGGAATTTCAGACAAAGGAATCGCTTCTTGCTATCCCCAAGTGGATAGCAGACAGAGAGCTTTCAACCTCTGTGAGAGACCCCGTCCCCCTATGTTCTTCGTGAACAATTTATTTAAGTATTTTTATGTTACATCGCTGTATCTATATTGTATTTAAATAAATAAAGAACATATATATATATATATAATTTAATTTAGAAACTGTTAAATAATGTTTGCGCTAGCCAAACGTTTTGCAAAAGCACACAATTCTTTAAGAAAACTAGTGGTCACGTGTAGGACGTCAAATATCTAATAGGTGTGAACATAGCTTTAGCCAACCTTTACGTATACCGATTGACTCTGAATCACTTTCTGAGTCGAATTAACGATGCTTGTCCGGCTGGCTGGCTGGCTGGCTGGCTGGCTGTCCATGCACATCTTGTGCGCAAAGTACAGCTAAAGTGCCTCGGTAGGCTAGCTGGTAGCGAGCTAGTCTATCAGCGCCGAGGTTGCGGGTTCGATTCCCGCCAGAGACTCTGGTTTCCTTCCTGCAGACAAGCATAGAGCTTCGCGGGATTAGCTTAGAAAATTTAAAAAAAAAAAAAAAAAAAAAAAAAAAAAAACTTAAAATTAGCTAAAAAAAAAAAAAAAATTAGAAAATAAAATTTGGTACATAGGTTATAATGTGGTGTATGGTATCATTTAGTCAGGGTTGACCGACTATACTTTTTTACTTGTTTTTTATTGTAGATCTGGACTCATAATGTTGGGTAAATGTTGTCGTGATTATGATTTTCCTTTAAATTATTTAAAACTAAAAGGCACGAGTGATTCCTATGAGATGAGCAATAACGACGAATTTTTCGATGATTTAATTTTTTAAATAGCTATCAAAATATTAATTTACGTTTATTCTTATTTAAGAAATTGATCTTAACTTACAATTTCATCGTAAACAACTTTTAATGAATTATTTCTGTTTTGTTATAGAATTTTAATGTGTTGTTACTTAAAAAAAAGTTTAGCCATTTTTTAGACCATTTTTAGCCATTTTTTCCGTAAATTTAGCCATTTTTCGTCACCAAGTTTTGGCAACACTGAATAGATGTCCGTTTTACAGATTTGATTTGAATGAAACAAAGGCAAAGGCCTTTACGGTAACAAGTTTTAAAGACTGTCGTATTTGACGCTTTAGAAAAATAGGAATAATTTACCAACTTATTTTAATATAATTCTTTAAACCCATTTTTTTTTAAATTTTTTTTTAGCGAAGAGAATGTTTGGAAACTTTGCGAACAAGTTAAGAAAACTCGTATCGATGAACTTTCTAAATGTTATGCTGTGTTTGTATCGAATGAGGGTCGGACCGTTCCCTTATGGCGACAAAAGGCAGGACGCGGAGATGACCAAGTTGTGATATGGGTAAGTAAATTATAATTTCCAAGCAATATGCATCTCATGTCTGCATACTATGTACATATATGTATGTATGTATGTAACATTTGTGTATTAACATCATTTTTTCTTGCCTTTAATGGCCTAAAACACGCACATAATTTGCATATGATCCTTGTATTTTACGTGTCGAATACATGTTTAATACCAAAAATTAATATGCAACAAAAAAAAAAAAAAAAAATATTGCGAAAACTAAGAAAAATTGAAAATTTTAAGTCAAAAAAATTTTACTAATTTTAATATTATAACATTAGACCTACTTAATTCAAATAAATACTATTTCATATTTCCTCTAAGATGGAATTCGTTAAAGTATAAAAATGCAATGTTACGTTTCTATTTGAAAATTTTTATTTTTTTAAAAAACTTTTTTACGTTTTATTTCATTTCAGGATTATCATGTATTTTTTATGCACAATCCCTCCCCAAATAGATGTCTGGTATTCGATTTAGATACAACCCTTCCATTTCCAACATATTTCCACAAATATGTTACAGAAACATTTCGTTCTGATTTAGCGTTAAGGCAAGAACATCACAGGTACTTTTCCGAACATTAAAATTAGCACTTTTAATTTAAAAGTTTTAAATAATTAATTGCACCTGTCTATATTTTAATAATTCGAACTTATGCTTAACTCAACATTGCTTCAATTATTTGTTTTGTGTTTCAGATTCTTTAGAGTAATACCTGCTGAAACATATCTTGCAGAATTCTCATCAGATCGAAGGCATATGAGAAGGCCAGATGGCAGTTGGATAAAACCTCCACCATCATATCCGCCCATACAATCCTGTAGTAAGACTTGTGATATTTTCAATTTTAACTTAGTATTTTTATGTATTAAACCGCTTGTCTTTTATTATAGGCAATGCTCATACGTTGGGTGACTTCATTTGCATGAGCTCCGGCAAAGGTCCTGGTACCGTATATAGTCTTTCCGAGTTTGTTCAAACCTTTTATAAATCTCCAAATGTTGTGGCGCAACAAAATAATAAATAATATCATCCATATGGCATTTTAAAGGTGTAACTATTTGTTGAATAAAATGGAGAATCCCTTTTTAAGAAATTTAATATTAAATTATTACACAATAATATTACAATTACAACAAAGAATATAAAGACTACCGCACTCTGAAATAACAAAAAATTAAATCGATAATCGATAACAAATAGAACATTTACCAAGCAAATGATCTGTTAAAAATAAACTTGATTTTATTTTTACGTATTGTAATTTTACCAAATATTTGTTATTATTTTTTTAATACTAGATAGTATAGTAGATCTTTATCCCAAACGTATACCCCAATTTTTCAATATCGGTTTGTTTTTTTACAGAGATATACTGACAGCTTTCAAATAAAAACTTTCTTAATTGCGAGTGTATCGTAACTGAGATTGGAAAAATATTGCCCAGATAAAAGTTTTTGCTATTGTTTTGAATTTCAAACACGGGATCATAAAAATATAGACTCCATCGGCTGTGATAAATACTTTCAATAAAACTCAAGTGGAATCATTTAATTTAAGACGTATGTGTGTAATTCCTTAACAAAGATCCCGAGACCAGTTATCAACAGCCGAACATTAATACGAAGTTTAAACTCTGGTCTGTTGCACTAAAAACATGAAAATCAGCAATGTGTTAGTCAAAAACGCTTTTAATTTGTTTTGCTAAAATCCCTTCCAAGATAAACATTTTCAAACAATAATTATTGGGAACCATTAAAAATTGTGCGATTAGTATTTGTTTATTTTCGAGCTAGGATAACCAACAAACTTAATAGTTTTTTAATTTGTACACGCATGTTCATTACGGGTTATAATATTATTATCTATAACCTAAATTAAAGAAGACCAGGTGAAGAGTAGGGTGTCCCATTCAAAAAAAATCCCCATTCATGGGGATCATTCTTAATTTGAATACTCATAAGGCTAAGAATTTTTGAGATTTTTTTCAGATTTTTCGGAGGTGGTTTAGAGGTCGCGCAAATTGATTTTGTACCAAAAATCGACCTTTTTGGGCTTTTTTTGAATTTTGGTTGAAAATTGGTAAAAAATAGATATTTCTTCAGCTTCTGAGTCAATATTCTTAAAGAAAATTTTCCGATCTTTAACTTTATGTGCATAAATAATAAGTTTCGTCAGGGATTTTCCACATTTTGATACATTATATAACAGTTTTTCGTAAATTTTCAGCAAATATGAAAAAAAATGCTTTATAACTTTTAAAATTTGTATGAAGACTAAAAAAACTAATGATGCAGTTTAAAAGATTATGAAGTTTTAAATAAATTAGCAACAAAAAAAATGAATTTTCTCTCACCGTTCTCGAGTTATACCCTTTGAAAGCTTTGTACACATTGTATGAAATTTATAATACAATAAGGTGTGAACTAGGTTTGCATTGCTTTAAACTTTAAATAATTGGATTTAGAAAATGTTTTTACAAATAAAATAATAGTTACTTACCACTCATACATAACAATTATATTAAAAACAAAGAAAAATAGAATTGTTATAAATCATTTATTATAGTTCTTGCGATGCTGATCTACCCCCTGCAGTAAACTCTGAAAGTCTGTTTCAGAAGTTGTGATATTGATATAACTATTAGCCAATGCCACACCACGTTCTGCGACATCATTTACAACTTTCAATTGTTGAACTCTGTGTTTTGCTTCCTGAAATGATTTGTTGTTTTCCCATTTTTCTGGATCCGTTTGTAAAAAATCAGTAGAAATGTTGCAGACTTCCAAAAAAGTTAAGCTGGCTTTTGTAATAAAACACTGAATTTGTTTATTTGCAATCATGTCTTCTGTTAAATTTCCTTTCACTAATTCGTTGTTATTACTTGGTTCATGTAGGTTTCTAAGCATTAAACGCAAAGTTTTGGTATCTATACGTTCATCAAAAAACGATAAGGCAGCCAACTTCTCGGAAAGGTACCACTGATGCCGCAGAAAGGTTTTTAGAGTCTCGCTTGCAACTTTTTCATTAAAGCGTTTGTAATCATACAATTGTTTCAAAAGTCTAAGGTCATTGAGAGGAGTTGGCTGCCTTATCGTTTTTTAATGAACGTATAGATACCAAAACTTTGCGTTTAATGCTTAGAAACCTACATGAACCAAGTAATAACAATTTATTTAAAACTTCATAATCTTTTAAACTGCATCATTAGTTTTTTTAGTCTTCATACAAATTTTAAAAGTTATAAAGCATTTTTTTTCATATTTGCTGAAAATTTACGAAAAACTGTTATATAATGTATCAAAATGTGGAAAATCCCTGACGAAACTTATTATTTATGCACATAAAATTAAAGATCAGAAAATTGTCTTTAAGAATATTTACTCAGAAGCCGAAAAAATACCGATTTTTTAGCAATTTTCAACAATAATTCAATAAAAGTCAAAAACGCTAGATTTTGGTACAAAATCCGTTTGCGCGACCTCTAAAGCACGTCCGAAAAATCTGATAAAATTCTCAAAAATACTTTACCTTATGAGTATCCAAATTAGGAAAGATCCTCCGAGAAAATCCAAATTTTTATTTTTTTTGGGACAACCTAGTGAAGAGGTGTGTCACAGAAACCAAATTCATACGGAAGTGAAAATTAAATAGTTTTTACCTTCTCTAGAAAACTTAAAACGCAAAAGTTTTTCGTTTTAAATTCGCTTCAAAATATTGAGGTGTAATTGCTAATTTGAGAGCACTAACATAAGAGTAACGTTCAAACATTAATCAAATGATAGAGAATCCTGTTGTTTCTTAAGTTGTTTGTGTCTTGAAAAATAAACAAAACCTGTTTAGATAACAAATTTTTATATAACTTACAGTTTACAAACTTAGCAAGAAAAAAATGTGAAAATAAACCAAAAAAGCATTGACTTATCTTTTTGTTTTTTTCTGTTTTCTATAATTGCTGCAATTATTAAAGCACCGAGCATATTCATATTTAGCAATTTTTTGAGGATTAATTTAGTTTTTAACAAGTTTTTTAATATACATATTTTCGAAGTACCCATAATCTTTCTATTTTTTTATGTTTACAAAGAAGATTTTAATAAAACAATGTTTTGATTTTTTTTTTAAACTTATGAAAACGTACGAAAGCTGAAGTAGCAAACCAAAAACGGTCCGAATTGAAAAATGTGAAAATGTTCACTTTCTTACAAATTCTGTGACACACCTGATACTATATATACATATGTATATCTTAGGTTTTTAAACAATTTTTTTTACAAAAAAAAAAAAAAAAAATTCGGTGATAGAAATATGAATTTGTATGAATTGTTCTTTGTATGAAATTGTTCGCCAAATATGTCACGTATTTCTTTCGCAATGGACTTAAATACGTATTTACACTTCCGACCTATTGTAATTTATCTCCTCTAGATTCCGCTTGATATCCACTATTCAAATTTCAATAAATGCTTGTTTTCGGAATATATTTAGGTTGTGAGCAAAAACGGTAATTCATACTCTATAGAAACAATCAATCAACGATCAATTCCTTTTAAAAATATTCAACTGATTTCATGCTAAAGAATTTTCATTTTACTTTTCCTAAAGAAGCAAAAAACACTTTCGATCGAAAAAAATTTTTTCACTGATTTTACTATCTGTTGGATTAGAAAACGCATTATTTGATAACAAATTAAAAACACAAGACAATATCGAGCCCTATTTGCGATAATATCGTAAGCGACAATTTATCGAAATTTTATTTTTTACTTGCAAATAGATTATAAGTACTTTTTACAATGACTAACAAATTCGTAGACTTTGAATTTGTAGCGTTGCAGAGAAAAAGACCATGTAAATCCCAATAAAGTATTGCACTGCTAAAGAAAAAATTAATAAAAACCCCTTCTCCTGTAAAATTTGCCTTTTGTCACTTACGATATATTCGCAAATAGGGCTCGAAATACTCGAAGTTTTTTAAAATATAAAATGTTATAATTTTGTAAAACCAACTTCACTGCACTTTTCAAAAAAATTCCAAAATTTTTGTATAAAAAATTTCTCAACGAAAGGTGAATGGATTTACAAAATACCCCCCTCTAAATCGAACCAAACTAAAATTATTTACATATTTAAAAAAAAAAAAAACTTTAATAACTCGCACATTTCTTTATTAAATTATATCAATATAAATATTTGTCAATAATTTCAATTCTATTTTTTCCATGTCTAACTTTATTTCCGTATAAATATATATTCAATTTAATTTATCAAATCTCAGAAAACGGACTTTTTGTATTTTATCATGTTAAATAATTATGTATGTATGTAAATATGTTCACATATTTGAATAAATATTTTATTCAAACTTTTTTCAAAGAGACTGAAAACTAGAATCCAAGAACGTAGTTGAAAGCAATTAAATGTAGTGTTTTAGTTGAGTAATTCTTGTTTCAACAGCAAAGATTATAAATTAAATACTGTTTTAGTTCGATACTCTCTCACCCTCACTCCAAAAGACAAGAGCAAATATTTTAATATTTAAATCCAAACCTACCCAATGCTAAAATATTGAGACATAAAAAGCGCTAAAAAGACTGATCCCTGTTAATATGATAAATGTCTAATTTTTTTATAGTTTTTTTTTTTAACCTGCAAATTTCCTTTAATAAGTTTTATGTTTCATTCTTTTATACAATAAAAGTCCGTTTATCTGATTATAAAATGTATTCCCGCTTATATGCACGTTTTTGTTATATAAAATTTTTATCCATTAATTACTTAACTTAGAATGTATTGTATATTTAAAATCGTTAAAATATTTGAAAAGTTACTATGACTCTAGTTAAACCTTTTAAAAATATTGCAAATGAGTCTTTACAAAACAAAAATAAAAACAAAAATGAAGTTAACATTATTTCTAATAACATATTTTACAGAAAATTATTATTAAATTTATTAATTTATATGTGTGTAGTTTTTCTATTTTTATATGTATATTTATTTTTTTTTTAATTTAAGTTAAAGAAAAAACTATGTATCTTCATACGAAATAAATAACATACGATATTTACTCTATCGTTATAATAATCACTTTTATTTTATCAAATAAAATATGTTAACAATAGTTTTTAAGGAGTTTATGTAAATAACAAAATACGCACTTTTGGACTACAACTTCTTCAGATTAAACAATTCGTAAAAATATAAGAAGGTGATTCATAAAGTCATATGTACATATGTCAGCGTGTATGTATGTACATGCGGTTGGTTAAAAAAACACTTTTTTGTGCGCTTTAAAAAAACGCATCACGATTTTGTAAACAAAACGATCAGGGGTGTGCTGGAAATCGCAAACGCAAAACGCAAGAACTTTAAAAGTCGTTTTTTAGTAAGATTTCTGTAATAAAAGAATTTTATGACAAAAATTATACAAACATTTCTCTATTAAACAGAATTTTACAACAAAAATTATAAAAATTAGATTAAAAGTGTATTAAAAACAGTCTCCGAATTCTTGCGTTTTGCGTTTACGATTTCCAGCACACCCCCCGATATTTTCGTTTTCAGTATTTTTAAAAATTTAATCTAATACATTTTCCTCTGTATTCCTGTACACATTCTTTTAAATTTTTTATTATATATCGATGGATTAATATAAAAAAAGGCCTAAATCGATTTTTTGTTTGTTGACAAGGGAAAAAAAATCTTTAAAAATTTAGATAAAAAAAGTCTTTGGATGAAGTTTCCTGACGATCTGGCCTAAGCAACCAGTGAAATGCGCATAGGAATAGCTTATCCCTTCAACAATAAATTTCAGTGTTTTTATCAAGAATAAAAATTGGAAATAAAGCACGACTAACAAAATCTTGTACAAATTTTGTATTCCCAAAAATTACTTTGATAATATCCAACAAATGTAATACTACAGCCCTTTAAAATGTTTAAATCAAGATACATGTGGCATTTGCTACCAAAAAAATAAAAAAAGCTATTTAAAAAAAAAATCGAGTTACGCTTTTTTTATATTAAGCCATTGATATGTTAATTGAACATATTTTTCACTTCAGAAATGGATTTTAAAATCGGTCGGAATTCATCACACGTTCGTTTTTCATTATATCGACCCCTTTGAGCGAAATTATCGTATATGCCAATTTTTTTTGAAATTGAGTTGTTGATGCAATCTTGTTCTGCATTCAAAGAGACGTCACCTGACAAAATATTGTAGGCGAATTCCACTTCATTGCTCCAAAAATTGATTTCTATATTCATTTTGATATTGCAAGCGAAAGCAGAGAAAAGTAGAAAAATGGCTGTCCTGTAAAATTTGGTTTTTGTAACACACGATAATTTCGCGCAAAGGGGTCGATATACCTGAATATCAGGGGCCAAATTCTGGCAGTCGTGATAGAGTACTTTCTCGATTCGAAAGCAATTTTATTTCTAATTCTTTAAGTCGATACTGAACGAATAGGAATTATTTTTTTAGTGTTGTAAATCATTAATTTGAGTTTCACAATACTGAAAAAATAATTTCGATTCGTTGAGTATTGACTGAAATAATTAGATATTAAATTGGTTTCGAATCGAGTAAGTACTCGATCACGACTGCCAGAATCAGGATCCAGATAGATATAGGCTGCAAAAAGCATTGCGACCCATTGAATATTTTGTGCCTCTACGATATTTATTCTAACAACTAGATGAGAGAGCACAAATTTTGGTTGAATCCATATTGCGTTCGCCATGAAACTTTTGTGTATGAGTTCCTAAGGCCAGACAGTTTCAGAGCAGAAGTTGAAATTTACCTTATGTAAACCGATGGTATGAATAGGCCGAGTCAGTTTTCGTCGGACCATGAAGAGTTATCGGAGTATCGAAAAATAAATAGGCGACGATCTCCTCTATTTGCCAAGAAATCTTGACTTTCATTGCTGCATGGCCCTTATGGCTAGGCACCCAACATATACAGTGCTGGCCTAATATTTAGAAACGACTTTGCAGCATATATATATCGTTAGCTAAATGCAAAAAGGCGTAACTAACAAAAAATGCTAAATCGAATTTTTGATTGCGACCAAAAATGACGCTCTTTTTGACAAAAAACAAAAGAACGTAACTACAAGTATGTTTATTTTAATTACACATTTATTTCTAACAAAATATAATGAAATGCTTTTCTTTGAAAATTGTTTGAAGAATTCTATGGATGACTTATCAATTCATATATTCATTAACATATATATATATATCGGGCCTGTTCTGAAAATCACGTGTTTTTGAAATCACGAGCGTTGTTTTGTGGTGTTCTAAAAGTCATACCGTTTTTGTGTTTCTGGGTGTGCTTTCGGCAATTGAAGATCACGTAAAAACGGGACACTAAAATATCAAAAGTGTGATTTTAGTAGGCACATGTGATTTGAGTAAAAGTGATTTGCAGAACAGGCCTGTATATACTATATTTTAAAATCTTAGTTCAACACATTTAAACCAGTAGCATCAGATTGAAATAAGTTAAATTTGGATTCCTCGCTCCAGAGAACTATGTTCCAGTATAGGGAATCTATTCTAAGCATTTTTTTGACAATCGCAACCGCTTTTGAATATTATTATTTTTGAGACGTGCTGTCACACTTATCGTGCGGTCCTGTAGTCCACTCGGTTCGAAACAGATTTTACGAAAGACCTTATCGCGAAAAGCCCTAGCTTCGTCCACCGCGCTTTAGCAGCAAACGTCGGAATCGGCCTTATAATCGAAATAAAATTTAAGATTCTGGCATGCAAAACTTGCTCTTGTTGCTCTTTTGTTAACATAGGACCAGTGTGACCAGATCCTAAAAAATTTTGGAGCTAAGTAAAGTTTTTTTCTTATAAATCGCTTATGTTTGCCATTTTTGCTTATATGTATTTTTATTTCCTTTAAATCAAACCAACTTTCTTTAAATATAACAAATTATTTATTTAACATAAAAAATATGAAAAACAAATGCCAAAGAAAATAAATCGGAAATTTTGCAGCTAACTCAACAAAAAAAAAATGCTAAATTAAGCTTAAAAAATTCTAAAATGGTCACGCTGCATAGGACAAATAAGTGTTCAAAGCAAGAGCTTTATCCAAAATGATCCGCAACTATTTCACTTTACACGAAAAGCCAATGAGTAAGCGGTTAAAAATCGGCTCTTCGCATCTTAAAGATTTTGAACGTTACTTTTATCGGAATATCTTTGGGCAAGATATAAATTGTTCCTTTATATTAAGTATGTAATTAATAAAAAAAATTATTTTTTAATATTAAATAAATTCTATTTTAACTGAACAAATTGGTTTTGAGCTGGTTACTGGACAAGACCCAAAAAAAACTGGACAATCCAGGCCATTCGAGGCCGTCTGGCAGCCCTAACAGGGCCTGCTGCATCCTTCTAGATACGGTAACGTCGTCAAATCCAGTCATAGATATAACTAGATCATCGGCGTTACAATAGTACGGAAGTCCAAATCCGAGGCTATAGAACGCCACCTTGTGGACAGCTCTTGGTAGCTTTTATAGTCCTCGATGATCCACGCGTTGACTTATGCCTTATCTTATAACAACTTGAGCATTTTTTGTAAGTAAAGGGCGAACGAACACGTCATAGGAAGTGTTTTTGAAGGATCTTTGAATGTTGCTTTTGACAGTTGGAAAATATTAGTATTCCCCTCTCGCGAGATTCCTATGTAGAAATTCTGGAAAAGCTAAATAAATTAAATCTTTCTTACGAAGAGAGCTTTTCAAGTTCTCAGTGTCAGACTTGGATTGTTTTGCTCTGTCGCCTACCTTTTTAGGTACATCGTTTACTGGCCGTGTTGAAGATTTTTTATTCTAATGTGAACTGTTCTTTAGCTATTGCCAATATGGTAGTTTTTCTTCTTAAGTATGTACGCTGAGGTTTGGTCATTTGCAAGAGTTGACTCGGGAATGCTGTCTTTGCTGAACCGGCACAAAAATCTTAAACTCGACAGAGACGTCGTAGTTTTACTCTTCAATTAAAGCCAGAATCCTGCTTGCCGTCTTGGAAATTTTGCAATTAAGAGCTAGTCACCCTGGCTTGAAACTTCAGCTGGAAATTTGTAGTTTTATACTGCCTTTCTAAAGGTCCCAATCTTGACCAGGACTGAATTTTGAATAAGCTTTAGCTTATAGCAGCGAGATCTGAAGAATAGGTGTTGACAATCCTTTGTCGGTGTTCGTTGAACTCCGGATCGTCAGGAATTCTGGTGGTATGACTTTGGCCAGATGTCACTGAAGTGTTGGCACTAGCTTTGAACTTTTTTAACAAGTTGCTGTGATAATTTCAAGAGAATAAGGTTTCCGTGTTAACGACATTTTTCTTGGAATTTTAAGATTACGCACTTAGTTGCAAATCTCCCTTAATACATTTTTATGCAGAACCAGGGGCCTAATTCTGGCATTCGTGATCGAGTACTTTCTCGATTCGAAAGCAATTTTATTTCAGTCGATACTGAACGAATCAAAATTATTTTTTCAGTATTGTGAAATTCAAATGAATGCTACAATAACGAAAAAATAATTCCAATTCGTTCAGTATTGACTAAAATAATTAGCTATTAAATTGCTTTCGAATCGAGAAGTACTTGATCACGACTGCCAGAATCTCGCCACAGGCAATTTAAGGCTTTAGTCTGTACCGCGAATGTAGACGATTGCATGTTCGACTTAGACTCCAGCAGCAAATCCTATTCATCCGTTGGAATTGGTTGCTTAGTGTTATAAGCTCTAAGGCATCATCCATTGTTTCGCAAAGAGCATGTCTTTTCCATACATTGGGGTTACCTTTGGACTAGTCCTAGTCCCTTATGGGATACATTTTACATGCGTGTATGGACTAGTCGCATTATTTGCAGGGTACTGCGCGTTACAATACTCATACATATTAAAATTTGTTGAGGATACTAGCAAACATGTTTCCTCTCATATGTTTGGGTACGTTAAACTGTATCTCACAAAATGTGTTTTTTGACCAGGGAAACCGAAAATATGCAATTGCATGTTTTTTGTTTGTTTTAATATTAGTGTTAATCAGCTTTTAAGCCACAACAAGTCTTTAGAAAAAAATTAAAACGAATAATTAATTTTATTTATTTATTTATCCAAAAAAATTGTTATAGTAGAATTGATGCGCTTTGGTTTATTTTTTTTTCTATACATACTTATTTAAGCTTCGTTCAGACGGTGGTCAGATCATACAATGTTGTCATTAAAATTGACTAAAAATGTCTCGCAACTGTGTGAACATTGTACGCTATTTTAATTTGGCAGATGTGTTAAATTAATGCATTTGACAATGGCACCATTGTCAGAAGAATGACAACATTGTAAGATCTGACCATCGTCTGTACGAAGCTTTACTTCTATAAAAGCTACTATCAAGGGCCTGCAAATGTTGAACTAACTATACAACCAGGGTTGTTAGATTTGACGATTTTTCGTCATTTTGACGATTTTTTTTTTTTTTTTTTTGAGAAAATACAGTAAAACGATTAACGATTTTTTTTAATTTAGAGTAGTAGTGCTATGACGATTTTCTGTCATCAATAAAACACTTATAAGAAATATTTACAATTATGTTGGGGACAGTCCAAAAAAATCAATTTTTCGAAATACAAAAATGATTGAAAATGAAACAAAAAAAATTCTTCCCCCATCACAAACCAGGTGGCTTTCATTAGAAGCATTAGTAATTCGAATACTACAATTATATGAATGCCATCGATACTGCCAAAAATATACACTAGAGCCCCGATTTGCGTCGGTCCTATTTGGTTCGCTTTTTAAAAATTAGTTAAATCCGCTTTGCGTTTTTATGATTTCGATTTGTATCGCTACACGATTGCATTTTTTCGCTGACGTCATAATCACATGTGCAGAATTTTTCTATTTGCGTGTCAAAAGGCGAACTCCCATTTAATGAGTGCAAAGAGAAGAAAATGCATTTGTTTGGAACTAAAATTGGACGTAATAAAACGTTTCAAGTCAAGTAAAAAGACTGTTGATATAGACAGAACCCTTGAGATGAGATTTTACTTTTTATTTAATGTTTTTGGGAGTATGGATAAATGAAGTAAATAAGTTTTTGTTATGTTTTTGTGAAAATATATTATTTTATGTATTTCTTTTCAAATGATAAATATATTTCAGCCCACTTGCTGAAATAAATAGAATAAAACTTAACTATATCACTTTCTTTACCATAAATAGAATTTCTTGCTAAAAATTTATACTTTTGAACCAATCAATGCAATAAATTGTCTCTAATTTGTAAATTTAAATATTTGACGATTTTGTTAAATGTTCGTGACGATTTTGACGAATTTTGTTAAAACTTTTGACGATTTTTGAAAAAAAAAGCCTAACAAGCCTGTATACAACATAGCGACATGTGTCACATCATGCAATTGCCAATTCATACCATGCTGATAATACATGTTTGACAAAGACATATAAACACACTATCGAATAAATTAAATTTAAAAGGAGCTTTGCTTAAGAAAAATTGTAAACAAGTTTGAAAAATAGTTTAGTATTTTTTTGGTTGGGCTTTAGAAAATCTTGACAAAACATACTTTTTCTTGATTCTTGACGAGCTTTGAAAATTCTTGTAAATAAAGGCCGTCTGGCAAGCCTATGTGTAAAGTATCATATGGTGGGGCTTGTTTATTATATGAAATATTCTATTAAATTGTTAAATATTTTGCTTTCAAAGACTATTGATATTGTTCAACAATAGTGAATTAACTGCCTGTTTTTCAAAATAAAATAAAAATTTACGCTTGGGAATTTATATTGAAACACCAATAAAAAAACTCAAATTGGTTTTTGTTTTCAATTTAAATTTCTAAACGAAAACTTTTATTTTAGTTTGAAAAACAGGCAAAATTTTTATATTTTCACTTTTTGGAAAAAAATCGAAACGCAATATTCATATCTAATCGCTGTGAAAATATCGAACATTCGTTTACTTTGCTTGGCTTCTACTGAAAATTTTGAGATAATACAGTATTGTTGAACAAGTGCGATATTATGAATATGAAAAAGTTGCAACTGCGTAATTATGTATATGTACATATGTATGAATATTTGAAGTCCGGTAGCACATCATTTCAATATTGGAACTTTTAACTTGTTTGTATTAAATTTTTTTTAATAACATTTTAAAACTATCGTTAGTCAAAATAAGTAAGTGATCAGGCTTTTATATTTAAATTAATAATAAAGTTTTAAGTGCAATTTAACAATATTTTTGTGCGTAATTTTTGACTGGAGTTAAAGATATTTTTGTACTATTAAAAATGTCCTGAACAAGTTTTTATCTACTAATTTGCCGGTCATACATATACATAAAAAGTCAGGAAAATATTACTGTCCAGAATGTGATTTAGTTATCAAACAGAAGAAAAAGTTAAAGTTCGAAGCAATTTTTTATTCCGCACTCAAAATTAATACAATAATTGAAAATACTCTCACTATTAAGCAATTTTCTTTTGATCACTTCAAAACAAAATATTGATATGCATACATACATTATATACATATATTAAGTTAAAATTAAATAAAAAAAAAATACATAATTCGATTTAATCATAAACTTTACATACGAGTACATACTATTTATATGATTATTAATAATAACCTCTTATATTTTAAAATAATAATTCTTAAAATTAGAATAAGACAAAACAAAATTTGTTCTCTACAAACAAAACGAAAATATTGAATAAATCTTTTAAAATAATATTCTAAATTTAAAATCCAAACCAACAAATAAAAAAATATTTATATTTCTCTCCTTTTTCTCTTAACATTTAAATGAAAACAAAAAAAAAAAATAGTTATTAAGAAAGTGCTTAAATTAAAAATAATTTTTTTTTAATTAATACAAATAAAATTTTCAAATATACAGAAAAAGCGGAAAAAAACTAAAAATCAAAATAGTTTTGACATCTTTTGTGGGGAGAAGTTAAAGTAAATGCAATGTTAACATTATATTATTAAAAATAAAAATAAAATGAAGATAAAAAATACTTATTATTAAAAAAAAAATTATTACAAATACTTAATATAATTTTTTATTAAAACCAAAACTCGGTTTAAGAAATAAAGAAAAGAAAAAACAAAAAAAGAACAGAACTTTAGCTTCATACAACAAAAGCAAAAACAATAATTAAATTTTTTAAAATACGATTGTAAACAAATACTTAATTACTAAATAATATATCACAAAAGCTTACATTAATGTAAAATCCTTAAAGGAGTCTACATACGAAAACACAAACACAAGCAATTTTTTTTTATCAAACATTATGCCGAATTTTAAAGAGCCATAAAATTATTGATTCAAACAACTAAAAAAGCAAATACAGTGAAATCTCTCATTACCGGACACCGACTGGAACTTTTAAATGTCTCCTATGTCTACTCAAAAGAAAATGACCTGACGGGACGAGGGTGTCTACTCTCTATTGCGTTGGAATTTAATTTCGATACGAAAGCAAAATGCCAATTTGGTACGCCCTATCACTTTTTCAAATTGAAGCAATTCTGGCAATAAAAATTAAAAATGTTGTATTGAAATGTCAAAATATGAAAAAAAAATTTGAAATTTGAAAACTTAAATAAAATAATTGTGATGATCGGTGTTCGCAAGGGAGAATACACTATTGTAAATGTATGTGTACATATTTTATTAAAAAGTCTATGAATCTTATTTTTCCTAATATGTTAAAACATTCATTCAGTTATTAGAATTCGCTAAAAAAATTTCCTGAAGACAGCTTGGTTCATTTTTAGTCACTGTTCTTTCTGATTTGAAATATGTATATTTATGAATGAAAATCAAAAAGATACAAAAACAATTGCATTTTTAAATGCACGAATCTTGAAATTTCCGAAACCCAATCCGGACTGACATTTTAGGTGTGTGCAAGTCCAATACTCCAAAATTATGTATGTAGTAGACTAGATATAAATAAATTTTATGAAAAAATACATATTTATTTTTTATAAGGTGAGGTCAGTACCTTTAGCTCGAATAAATACGAATGCAAATATTGGAAGGTCAAATAAAAATATACAAAAAATAGATATTTCCACAAGTCTATAAGGTAATTCACGTCACAACTTGCATCCTTGCGAAAAAGCAAATGTGCAAAAACATAACAAAAACCACATAGACAATTTTTTATGCACAACTAATTGTCTGTGTGGTTGTTGTTTTGTTCTTGCACTTTTGCTTTTTCGCAAAGGTGCAACTTGTGACGTGAATTACCTTATTATTCTTATATTTTATGCAATGTTCCTCTTCTCAATTTACTATACATATGTATGGGTAATTCCATGTCAAATTGACCAAGAGTGGGACCCGAGCCCTAGCGATTTAAATCAAATTGGAAAAGGTTCTTTTTATCCTATAAGGAACAAAAGTTATGTCATATTCAAAATGTCATATTAGCCGAATGTGTCGTGTTTATTTCTTCAATGTCTTGAAAACTACTTTACATACGAAGATGATTTTTATGTCATTTTAAAGAGCATAATTGGGGCCAAGGTATATTTACACATAGTTGGAACCCCAAAGTCAAATTGCGTGTATATGAGCCAAAATTTGTACATGTGTGCGTTAAATTGTTTTTGTTTTATATGAAGACAATTTTGACAACATGGTTCCGTTTAAAGAGCAGCATATCTATGGCTATCTGTGGCTACAAACAATATATTGAAAAAAATGTCTTTTTTTTAAAAGTGTAATATCTGCAAAATATTAAATTTTAAAACGGACTAAGTCAAAAACCTATTTTTTTGGCTGATATAATACCTCAAACTATTCTTTAAAAAGCCTGAAACTTTGCGAGTTTAAATCGTGCGATTGCCAGAACGTAGCCGAAAATATTAGTTGTAAAAAAAAAAATTATTAAAACTAGGCCTGAAACTCATTCGTAAGACTGCTCTGGGTAAAGGTCCAATTAGACGTGGCATAACCATACAAAACAGCTGTTGCACCAACCTTATGGGCAACACTGTATTTGGTTATAGGTGACTTACCAAAACAATTGAATTTTGGTTTATATGGTCATAGTTACGGCTATGTCATTATATTTTTGACACGTCTTATTGGACCTTAAGGAAGCAGTTCGAGCACCGTTGTGATTAATGCTACACAAAGTCGGGGGTAGTGCACTAAATATTGATTTAAATCAGCAGTGCACTATCACTAAATAAAACTGCTAAAGGCTAGTTTTCACTATCTCACAAGTCTTACGTATTCCATAATACATTGTGAGATGGAAATCTAATGAGTTTTGTTGCGACTGTCAAAAAATTTAATTTAACATGACAGTCTGTGTTCACACCATCACACAAAGTATAAACACTCACACATGAAATTAAATGCAACCCTGATCCAATGAAAAGTATTATTGTTTAGATATTTTTAAAAAAACGTTGAAGTCGTATGGGATGTCAAACTTTTTTCATAATACTTGTCATTTTTGTGACACATTGCATTCACACTATCACACTTTGTCATATAACTTGAGTTTTTGACATGTTTTAATACAAAGTATAATAGTGTAATCTAGCCTTAAGAAATTAGGTTGCACTCTTTTTTACCAGCTTTAGTGATGATTGTTATTTTTTAACTACCACTAAACATTTTTTAGTGATATTGCAAATTATTCACTATCACTAAACGCAGATTGAGTGCAAAAATCTACACTCAATTCAAATAGTGCAAAATTTGGACTTGCAATCAAAAAAGCTGCATACAAATATTGTCTCACTAAAATTTAAAAAGTGTAACTTTGTATGTGCATGTTTTTTGATTTCTTTTGAGGCTATGCATAAGTAAAAAACATTAAACAAAATGAAGTTTTGTCAATAACGGTATAATTACTGACTTTACTCATGAAAAACAAGTTTTTTATTTTAAATTTACTGCAACAATTTAAGTTGCACTCAAATGAGTGAAGAAAAAAAAAGTTGCAATAAGCTGATGATTGCTTTTTTTTAAATCAAACAATTTTTTTTTTTTGAGTGCAAAATTTTTTAACACTCATGTTTAGTGAGGCTGCAAATTTTCAATCCATCATTCAACATGAACAAAATGATTGCAATATTTTTGCACTATCACTAAGTGTGAGTTGCAAAATGAGTGCACTACCCCCATCTATGATGCTACAGGACAATTAGGCCATTCTCGTTTACCTTTAAACGGTATTGGATATTTATTTTTAGGCATAATCGGTCGATTTTTAAATATTTCATTGTTTTTGGAACTTCGACACGTAGTTTTAGGAGGCTTTGGTTTTGTGTGATACCCTGGCAATCAAGGCGAATTCATACAAGGTGGTCTTGGCTTGCTACGTAAGCAACAGCTGCAAACTAACCTTGTGTCAAAATGATATGCTGTTACTTTTGTTGACAATTATATTTACATGTTTGTATGTTAGTGCACAGCTAATTTGTTTACTACAGTGTTGTATTATTTTGACACAACGTTGAAGTAGTTTACAGTGTTCTATCCGTTTTCAAAATAAGACCACCTTGTATGAATTCGCCTTGCTGGCAATATACATATGTAACTTAAAAAATGCCTGGCTTTTAAAGACAACTAGCATAAACAATGTTACCCAATATGTACAGCAACGGTCAGAGTTATTTAACAACCTCACTGCAATTTTATTCGGATTATTATACGTTCTTACATACATATGCATGTACATATATGTGGCCGTATGGAAAAACTAGATAACTCCATTTTTTGAAAACAAGAGAAAAACACACTTAAAGTTTTAAACATATTTCGCTTATTATTTAATATGAATTTATGTTACTTTACATGCGCATTAAACAGAACATAATTTTTAATAGTGTTAAAGATTTCTGGTTCCATTGAACTAATTTTTATGCACTAAAACCGAGAATCAATTTCACTTATCTTGTTTTTTCGAAAATTTTGTTTAAAGTTTTACGGAATTAAGACAACTTAAGAAATGATTTGTGGAAAAACATTAACTATTTGCCTCAGCACTGTTTTTGTTTCTTTCATGACATTGCATGTTTAATTTTATGTTTATAGGTGCAATTTTAGCGAAAATTTAAAAAAGTACCAGTCAAAGAACAAAAAAGTACCAAAAAGATACCTCATACAGATCCTCATTTACTGAGGACCTTTTATGTTTAATTTTATTTTTTTAGGTACAATACCAACGGAAATTCAAAAAATACCAGTTAAAGAACAAAGAGTACCAAAAATTCACTCACAGGTTCTTATTCACTTAGGACGTTGCATGTTGAATTTTATGTTTACATGTAAAATATTAATATATATTAACATATATTCAAAGAAAGTTTCACTTGTAAAACAAAAAGCTAAGAAAAGGAATTTAGTTCCCCGTTTTCCCCCCTTTTTGAAACTTTTCTCTCCCCATTAAAGTACCAGAAATTACAATATTGTAGTGGGAGCTCAAAAATGAATGTTCGATTTTCAAAAAGCACCGGATTCGTATTTGAACTCAAATGTGATATAAACTTTATTTTTTATGTTTATTGGTAGATGATAGATGGGGTGACAAAAAAGTTCCAAAATACATGTTTCACCCGTTTACTCCCTAAAAGGGGCGAATTTCAAAAAAGAACAACAATACCAATTACATTTTTTTGTATTTTTCGAATTTCTTCGAATTTTAAAAATTCCGTCTTAGTTGGTGAGAGACCAACCTCCTCTCTAAATTTCAAGTTTTTAGCTTCAGGCGTTTAGGCTGTGCAGTGATGAATCAGTCAGTAACGTTACAATTTTAAATTAATAGATAAGCCGAGTTTTTGTCTGTTTTTATGCAGAAACAGAAATAAAAGGTTTACCCTTTATGGCTTACCCTTCTTGATTTTATGAAATTCATAGGCCAGTTTATAGGATATAAAATTATTTTTTAGTTTTTTTAGTTTAGCTGACCAAAAACACTGTCTTATCTTTGCAACAGAAAAAAAATATTATTTGGTAAGTCGAAAGCTTTTTCAAAGTTACTGTACCACACAGAGTACGGTAGATCTTTATGGTTTACAAACTATTACTCGGAAAGATTTCGGGTGTTTGGCATTCCCATTCTATATATCAAGAACTTCAGAAATAATATAAAATTCTATATTCTATAAAATTCTTTGATTTATCGGGAGTGGAAAACTTTAGGTTTAAAATTTTGACCCAAAGAGCTTGTGACCCAAATTTTTTCTGTTTCGCTCTTTTTCTCTTAGTTATCCACACAACGTTGTTTTTAACTTCTAATTTTTCTGTTTCTTAAGACATTATGGAGTTACCTTGTTTTTAAAAAATTTATGGAGTTATCTAGTTTTTACATAAAAATTGGTATTTTTCGGATTTTTGTTTTTCAAATAACTTTTAAATGAGAAACTATATTAAAATTTCGATCTGACAGAGTGATAGTAAATGAAACACGCTTTCTATTTTTGGTGTTATCTCATTTGCAAAACGTGGAGTTAACTAGTTTTTCCATACGGCCACAGATATATGCATTCAAAAAATAAAAATAGGAAATTTAAATTTTAACATCGAAAATAATAAAAATCATAGTTTAAAATTTCGTTTTAAAATTTTTAATCATATTCATAGTTAGGCGACATTCCCTAACACAAAAGAAAAGTTATACGTTAAATACATCCTTATATACATACATATGTATGTATATACACATGTACTTATTCCTATAAACAATCTACATATGTATAAATCTGTGGTATTTTGACAAAACATCATAAGTCAAATTTAAAAAGTTGAAAAAAAATCATACGAACTGTAATTAAAAAAACATTTTTGTTTGCGTTTTTAAAATTTTGTATTATAAACGAAATATTAATTTTGTTTATTTTATTATTTAATAAAAATGACTTTTTCATCGAGTTTTTTTTTTAAACATTTTTGCTATATTATCTCGAATTAAGATGTTTTGTCAAAATGCCACAGAAATATAAGTGTGGCTATATGGAAGAGTAGCTTAAGTCGATATTAGACACAATTTAGTTGTAACAAGTTGAAATGGCGTAAAATCTTTTATATTCGCTAGGATATCTGCAATTACAATATTCGCATAAGCAACTTTTCCATATTGGAACAGAGATATGTAGGTGCATAAAATTACTAATATTTTATTTTAATATGGCATGGTTTCAAAAATCATTTTTTATTTTCATTTAAAGAATGTACATTTTAAAACAGAATACTTTTCTTTTTTCCGGCAAATACAAAACATTTGTTTTATTAATATCTATCTATGTATTTCATCCGCCGAACAAAAAATGTATTCTCTTTAAGCAAACAAGATATAACAGCGTTCTTTAAATAAACAGCTCTTATTATAAAACTACAATTCAAAAATTCTGAAACAGCAAATATTATTATTAATTATTATATACATCATAAAAAAAACAAAATTAAATAATAAAAGATTGCTATTTAAATTAATAAAAAAAAACGTTAAATTAGTGTTTTAATTAAATAAATAGGTATTGCCAGGCGTCGTGTAGGCACGCCTATTACAATTCATCTTGAAATATTGCCATATTCTACTCATAGTTTTGTCAGTTAAATATTGTGGCATTATCGAATTTCTGGCATCATAACAAAAACGCAGTGGTAAATGTGGCATCATAATAAAGAAAAAAGCTTTTGTATATAAAACAAACTCAGCTGTCAAGAAATGTCATTTTCAAACAAGCGTTCGTGTTTCGTGGGAGTGTCGAAAAATTAGATAATGTGATAAACTTCTTTTTCTTAAAAAAAATTAGTTTTTCGGTAAATTGCTTTTATCTATGGGCAAACAAATGTTGCAAAATCTATAAAAACAAAGTTATAAGCAATTATTTAACCAAAGAAAAAGTATAAGTGATGATACACAGTCTTGTTCTTAACAAATAAACACTTTAAAAAAAGCATAATAATAGTTTTACCAAGGCTGCTTTTAGTTTATAGTGTTATTATTTGCTTTACAAAATTTCATTAAATTGCACAGAAAAAACAAAATACCAAAAATTTCCAATACAAAAAATTTATTTAAAATACATTAACGAAGTGAAAGTGTTATAAACAAATATTTAAAAAAAAAATTACTCAATACGGGCGGACGCTGATAACTTACAAAAATCTCAAGCGTTTATTAACGTATGTTAAGCAATTAAAATTTTATATTGACCTCAAAATAAAAAAGTTAAAGCAAAATAACATTATGAGCGGATACACAGATTTATCAAAACTAGAAAATACACGGTAAGTTTATTTCTATAATTATTTCATTGAAGTTTTATGCATTTGAGATACATATACCTACAGTGGCACAAAAAAGTTATCTTAATACTTGAAATGGCTAACACAAAATTTTTTACCAAATAAAAGATAGGGGGTATGTAGACTTTTCTGTGGCAACGTAGGTGTCTGCTTATACAAATACTCCGAGCTTAGAATAGACCTAAGCGATTGTAACATTTTTTAAAAAGCTTTTACTGCAGTCAGTTAGTCAGATACAACTACATACATTTATATAAACACTTCCCCACAAAAAACATCTGATCATATCTTTCCTACACTTGCCAACCACCTCTTTAGTAAAAAACTTGATGAACACGAAAAAACAACAAAAGTTAATCAATACTTCCTTGGGAAATCAAATTAAAAAATTCAGAAGCCCCTTCCTTTCCCCTTTTAATGTAATAAAGAATGACGTCGTTTCGCCTGATGTATGTAAACAGGGATGGAAAATTGGTTTCCTTTCTTTTGTACCTACCAACTTGTAAAACAAAATGCACTTTTTGGACTATGATGGTACATATGTATATCGATGGCTTAATATAAAAAAGGCTTAACTCGATTTTTTTTCAGTTTACAGGGGAAGAAAAAACCTTATGATATCCGAAAAATGTAAGATATAAAAAAGTTTGAATGCGACTTTTAATAAAAATATGTTAAAAATTTAAAATCAAGATGCATTTGGCATTTGTCTGCAAGAATAAAAACAAAAAGTTGTTTTTTTTTTTAATTGAATTAGGCCTATTTTATATTAAGCCATCGATATGTACATTAAGGTCATAATTTTTTGACATTTTTGCAAATATAAGTTCTCCCAAGGTAAAATCGTGAAAGGCATGGAAAAATATTAAGAACTGCATTTTCAGTTTTTCGCTATCTTTAAAAAAAGTATACGCGCCAATTGAAATTGAAAATTTTATAAAATTCAAGTGAAATTAATTTGCTTTTCATGTCATTTTGTCACATGTTTTGCAGTTAAATCAAAATAAAGTTGGTATAATCAAAATTAGCCATAAGATATGCAAAATAAGGTGAAATTCAAGGTCAATATTTGCTATTTTGTCCTATATTCTTCTTCCAATTTACCAAAAAGTTTAAGAACCTATATGGGCATTTCCTGGGGTCACGAACGTACGCTTTTGATGTACAAATAATATAGAAAACAAAACTTTTCCTAGCTTTTTTTTTGCGATTCGCTAGCATTTAGGTAGCTGTATGTTTAGTGCAAAAGATGAATTTCATCGAGTTTAAGTTTTCATAATAATAGTTATTAACATGTGGTCACGAACGTACGCAAAATAGAAGTCAACTTTGGCTGACAGCAGTTAAATGTAAAAATCTGCGTAATGGAACGGAATATTCAAAAGTGATTAATTTATTTCAAAAATGTATTATTGAAGGTCTCCATACAGTATTTACAAAATAAAATATCTCTTTTGGTTTTTGTTTAATTGGCTTATGTACCGGTCGCGAACGTACGATTTTTCCATATGTTTTTTTTATTATTATCACCATGCAGTTTCCCCTTAATGTCTTCAAATTTCCTTAACAAACAACTAAATACTCAATTTACAATTGATTGTAATGAAAAGATTATGAAGAAAGAGTGTAAACGTAACATATTTTTGCAAGTAAAATATGCATATAAAATGTGTTTAGAAGTAGAAAATATAAGAAAATATAAAATTTTCCAGTTTCCAGTGCAATTTCCTCAAGTAAAACAGCTGAGACATGCTATGAAACCATTCTTTTATAACAACATAGACTTTTTTTATAATAATAAACAATAAAAGACGATGATTATCAACATTTTTTTTTTCATCCTGGTAGGCCATTCTGGGGAAATGCCCATATGTAATTTTATTTATGACGCATGGTTTGAAATTTAGTTTTCAGACCACTGTTTTCAAGATAAAAATTTTAAGCGTTAAATAAGGTATTACTAAATTTTACAATGAACTTGAAGTTTATTTCTTTTAATACCTAGTCATAACCATTGTAGAGTTATTAAAAAAAAATTTAATACATTTTAGAAATAGCTTTTGCCGCGTGAAGTTTTTTCACAAAATTCAAGTAAAATTATCAAACAAATATTGACCGTAAGGAAGACCCTTGGGAGAATTACGTTCAAAAAAAGTTATCACCGTAATGTACATATGCATTATATTTTTAATTTGATGTACATATCGCATACTAACTCATTAATAGTCACATCTAAAAATTTAAAAATGCTTAGGAGAGGCAAAAACTTCCTCTAAAACCATGGTTGTAGTTTAATCAAATTTTATTTCACAAATGTTGAAGAAGCCAGTGACGCAAATGAAATATTTTTCAAATATGTTGAAGATTTGATTTTTAAACTGGTGTATGATAAGTAGAAGGATTTTGATAAATTTCGAGTTGTGACTGTTCATGATTTAGTTTGGGATAATTTAGAAGGGCTGTGGAGTCGTCAAGAATAGTTCTAACTCCGTATATGTATATGATTGGACTGGAACTTATTTTATCTAAAGCTCTTTTTTTAATGCAGTATCTTTTAAATGGTTAAATATAGCAAAAAAAAAATTATTCTGTAAAAATCGATATTTAAATTCTAACACGTGTTGCATTGAGCTTTTATATAGTTATTTACATATGTAAAGTAGACTGGCCCTTATTTTCTGACATCAAAATTTTTAAAGCAGACCCTCTTACAAATTTTTTTATTTTAAAAATAAAAAAATAGTTTTTGCAGAAAAAAATTCTAGTAGGAGTCTTGAGTTTTTGTGGGTACTTTGACTTCGCCTCCGGTATAAAAACATCATCTCTGACTCCATAGCCCAGGTATTTAAAACAAAAAATCAAGACAAGTGCAAAAATTGATTTTAAAATCGCACGAAATTCCTCACACTTACTGAAAACGAACATTTTGAAATCGATCGATTTTCATCACATACCTCGATTGTAAGATCTAAAATATTCTCGTGTTGCACGTTTGTTAAGGAACTTGAATTCATATGTGGGCATGTCCTGCGTGACGATCGCTACATTCGCACGCGTTTTCTGAAGGATATATAAACATTTTTTGGCCTTTGAAAAGAGATAGCTTCAACTTATATATAGCATTTAGTGACATTAATATGTATTTACAAATAGCATATATCATAATTTCTTAGCAGGTATTTGTTGCGAAATAATTGATCACAAAATTTTGTGACGCACGCCACAAAAAGTCGAAGAAACTTTAAAAGTTCAAGTGTGTTTTCCTAATTTTTACCGAATTTTGCATCATAAGGTATACGAAATCTATACCTAAAAAAAGATGAATATAAGAGAATTCTAAAACCACTTATTCGCAGCCAAAAATGTTTGTGATTTTTTGACAAAAGCCGTGAACCCTTTGTGACGCACGCCTTACAACGCACGCTACAGATTGTCCAGTACTTATAACTATTCAATTGCCTTTCCGCTATTAATTAGGCTTTGTTTTGACTTAGGTGCTCATTTTCTGGACCTGGGATGATTGGACTCAAGCTGTGCTTTATATTTTAGTGTGTCATTTTGACTTTGCATATGTTTGAGCTGATATTGGTTTTTAACTCATTTATGATTCGCCTCATCTTTGCAGTACTTAAAATTTCTCTTAACGGTTAGGCACCTGTTTCCTGACAAGTTGAGTATGTTACATTGGTTTCTCTTCTTTTTTTTTCTAATGTTATTTAGTTTTCCCAACTAATTCTACGTGAATCTCCATGTCTGTTCACAACATTGGGACTTTAATTATTATTATTTTGTAGATGTTTTATTTCTTAGGCTGGGGAGCCAATTGTTGAAATGTTGTATGTATGATGTATAAATGTAAGATAATATTTAAGATATTATATGGTCTTTTATTCAGGATGAATGTATCTATGTAATATGAATTTTTTTGGCCTAGTAGGCTTATTGTATTACAATGAAACTTTTAAATAAATAAATAAATAAATAAATTTAATTTTATTTATTTTAACATAACAAATTATATATATAAACTAGTTTTGTGATTATTAAGGAATGTATGAATGAATATCAATTTTTTGTTTTAACGAAATTTGTGTTTTGATGTGTCTGCTGTAAGTGCTATTTTAAGCACATAGCATCTAAAATATTGTTAAATTCATGTATAAAATTAATAGATCAGGTATGGGGTAGGATTTGGTAAAAATTATTGTGTTAATGATCATCGAAATACATATTTTTCAGTATAAAATTAAAAATATACATCTAGTCTTATATTTCATTAAAAAAAATTAATTTGAAAAATTTTGGTTGGCGGACTGTTTCTGGGATTTCCCATATGTTTTGCCTTTTTGTTATATTATCCAAAAAAAAAAAAGATTTAATATTGGTATCTGAAAAATATAACTGTATGTAAAATTTACGTACATACATTAACTTTTATCTTATTCGAATAGGCTCTGTTTTTACTTTAAAAATAAGAAAAACAGCTGTGTTTATTTTGTTAAAAATAACTAGCACTTTACAAATATAATTCTTCTAAAAAATAGTTTAAAATCACACAATTTTAAGAAAACATATTAAGTAAAAAATGATATTTTTAGATTTTTGTATTAATTCCGCATTAAATCTTTTTGTTACTTTTTTATATTTTGTTTATTTTTGTGGATTAAAAAAAATAATAATTTGTTGTTGAAGTACATACATAAATAAATAAAATATGTATATACATATATGTATTATTGAAAATTTGACAGTGCTAAGAAACGATATTTCGGTGTTGTGAAAACTTAAATAAACGCTTTAAAACACGGAAAAATAATTTCGATTTGTTCAGAATCTACTAAAAGAATTTAAAAAAAATTGCTTTTGAATGGAAAAACATTCGATGACTGCTGCCAGAACTCGCCCCCTGAGTTCATACAAAGTGGCCTTAAGAACTAGTCAGTGCAAAGAAATACATTAAATAGGAGTTGAAATAATAGCAAGGTTTAAAAAAAGCTTCCGCCTTAAAATTATATTAAAAAAGCAGTAGTACAGGGTACCAAATAAAAAAACTAAAGTGTACGTTAAAATATACCATTGTACCGTATTTACCATCCCTGATGTATAAAAAAAGAAAAGAAATCGTACGATACGGTGCGGAGTAAAGTGTTTTAAATCATTGTATACATAGGTATCTATTATTATATCAGACCACTGTTTAATGTGTTTTCGAAAGCAGTAACGTAAAGCGGAATGTAGCGGGGATTTCCAATAGCTTATAAATTATGTTGATTCATTCTTACCCATTCTTCTTTAGTAAATTTATTCTACTAAAACAAAATTAAAAATATATTCATATCCATTTTTTGACGTTTATCAATATTAAATACATATGTATGTATGTATATGTACATACCTACATACAGTGAGTCTCATAAATATTTTGCATATTTTTTTACTCCATAAAGATTAACCCTTTAGCCAAACTAAATTCGTTTGGAATTATTAATTAACCGTTACAATAAAAATTTCAGTAAAATAAAAAAAAAAAAAAAATTTTAAGAAACGCTTTTCTTTACCTTAATATATTGATCAGTTGTGAACACAGAATAAATATGAATACCAAAAAAATCGACTAAAAGTCAAAAAATAACAACATTTCAAACAACATAAACTTTTAAATCAAAATGGAAAACAACTCACACATCCCTTAAAGAAAAGCGTGGGGCGCCCATACCAACCTAAACTTAAAAAAAACATGACTGCCGTGAGTACATTTTAATATTTCAGACCGAAAGAAATACAACCAATCATGTTTAAAGCTACCAATTTTCAATAATTGAGCATTTTGTTTCATAACAACGCGCCCCACGCTTTTCTCTAAGGGATGTGTGAGTTGTTTTCCATTTTAATTTAAAAGTTTATGTTGTTTGAAATGTTGTTATTTTTTGACTTTTAGTCGATTTTTTTGGTATTCATATTTATTCTGTGTTCACAACTGATCAATATATTAAGGTAAAGAAAAGCGTTTCTTAAAATTTTTTTTTTTTTTATTTTTTACTTTTTAGTAACGAATAGCTTTAATTAATACATTACAATTTACATTTACATTTACGAAAATAGTTTTAAATTTAAATGAAAATATTTTTAATATTTAGGGGTAAAAACTGCAGTAAGTAAGGAATTCATTAGAAATTTTTTTTTTAGCCAGGATGAAATCTACGGGGGGCAGAATTTTTTTTGTAAAATGCTTTTTTCAGCCGCCTTTTACTTAACGCAAATGGATGCAAGATTTGATGCTGCGAAGTGAATGTAAAGAAAAGCATTTCACAAAAAAAAAATTCTGCCCCCCTAGATTTAATCCTAGCTACGCTCATGTATTCGTGTATTGTCATCGGAAATATGTATGCCTGCAAAGTTTCATCCATTTGCATTGAGTAGAAGGCAGTCAAAAAAGCATTTTATCAAAAAAAAATTTTTTGCCCCCCCTAGATTTTTTCCTGGCTACGCCCATGTATTCGTGTATTACCATCGGGGGTATGAATGCCTGCAAAGTTTTATGCATTTGCATTGAGTAGAAGGCAGTCAAAAAAGCATTTTACCAAAAAAAAATTTTGCCCCCCCTAGATTTTATCCTGGCTACGCCCATGTATTCATGTATTGTCATCGGGTTATGTATGTCTGGAAAGTTTCATCCATCTGCATTTAGTAAAAGGCGGTTAAATTAACGTTACAAGATTTGATTTTCCAAAGTGAAGCTAATAAAAAGCATTTAAAAAAATTGTGGCCCCCCCCTTGATTTTATCCTGGCTACGCCCATGAATTCGTGTATTGTTATCGGGAATATGTATGCCTGCAAAGTTTCATCCATTTGCTTTGAGTAAAAGGCTGTCAAAAAAGCATTTAACTAAAAAAAAAAATTTTGCCCCCCCTAGATTTTATCCTGGCTACGCCCATGTATTCGTGTATTGTCATCGGGAATATGTATGCCTGTTTCATCCATTTGCATTGAGTATAAGGCGGTTAAATTAACGTTACAAGATTTGATTTTCCGAAGTGAAGCTAAAGAAAAGGTTTTAAAAAAGGCAAGAAAATTATTTGTGATTTAACCAAAAATTAAAATAAAAATTTTAATACTTTAGAGTTTTCCAATCGACTTGGGAATTTTTATGATAAGTATTTATAATGTTTACTTTAATAATTTGTTCTTAGTTTAAGACTTGGGAAAGCAAATTTGTTTCAATTGTATTTTTCGTAAACACCGTCTGTAGACGGTCTTAGTGGCTAAGGGAAAAATATAAAAAAATGTAACGTATTTTACGCCGGCAAATGTGCATTATAATTTCGTCTGCTGGCTGGTAAAGATCAAAACATAAAACTTTGAAGATATCATCGAAGCTAGTGGCGGAATGCCGGAAAGGCTACAGGAGCTGGGGGCAATGAGCAGGATGACACGTTGCTGGGACACTCAGGGGTCCCGGGTAATGTTAGGGCTGATGAGTTGGCCAGGGTTGGTTCAAACGCCCGGATGTTGGGTCCCGAGCCCTTTTGTGTGCTCAGTTGGCCCACGGTCCAGTCCCTTTTAGGAGACTGGGCTCTAAGGGAACATAGGGGATACTGGGTATCGCATCCGAAAATGTAATGATGACGAAGGGTCTCAGCAGTCGGAATCTGCGACTGTTGGCGGCTTATTTGACTGGTCACTACACGATCAATTACCACCTTTATCAGATGGGCCGGGCTGAAAATTAGGAATGCAGATTGTGTCTTGATGAAGACGAGTCCACGAAGCACATACTGTGTGACTGCCCGGTGCTGGCATGGGCCAGAAGGAGACACTTGGGGCCACGTCGCAATGGGTGCGTCCCGAGTTGGTGCAATATCGGCAAAAGACCTGGTGGGGTTTCTTTGGGAAACAGTGGGTCTTTTGGCCAACTAAAGGCGAGTGTGTACAATAGACCTAACTTGATCGCGATACCATCGCTATTGGGGGAAATCCCCCCGCCTTCTCATAAAAAAAGATATCAAAAACTAGAGATAGCGGTAAGCGAAAAAAATAAAACTTCATTCACTGAGCGGTCAATAAATCACTAATTTGATGAACACAATTGATTATGATGATGACAGCATCGAAAACCCTATCAAGGGATGAACTAAAAGCGGAAAATAATGGAATGTTTAGATATGTTACATTCTGTTTCAAAAAATTCTCGTCTATGTATAGATGAGCAGATGTGCTCACCCAAAGTGTTTCATCACTAAGTCATCGTCCAGACTTAGATTTGCTTAAAAAACAGAGAGTGTTTTACAAATAAGAGTGTCGCACGCATGTGTCTCACGTGGCGCCTCCCGATTTTTTTTTAATGCAAGGCCATGTCGGACATATGTATATGCACGACAAAAAACACTCTATATTGCTCTATATTTTTCCTTATTACGTGTTAATTTGTGTCTTTGCGTTATAAGAATAACATGTAAAATAATTTTTTCTGATATTCCACAAAGTATTAACTGAGACACATCCATTGTTTATCGGTAAAAAAACGTGATATTTTTTAAAAGCAAAATACTTTTTTGACCTTAAAAATGCACTATATTCTTCAAAAATCTCGTA
This sequence comes from Pollenia griseotomentosa, assembly GCA_963931875.1. NCBI lineage: Eukaryota > Metazoa > Arthropoda > Insecta > Diptera > Polleniidae > Pollenia > Pollenia griseotomentosa. The sequence continues at coordinate 2,638,229 of OZ007564.1, read as the reverse complement.
TAAAGAGTATAATAATAAGGATGTTCTAAATTTTTTTATAATTTAATTCTTTGTCTTTCTCCTAACACGTTAATAAAAAAATTCCTGTTTGATATTAATAAATGGATGTCAATCAAGTTTTTTCTAAAAAGTTTATTTTTCTTATATGCAAAATAATTATGAGACTTACTGTACATACACGATATTGTGCAATGTTAAAAATGTTTTTCTTGCAGTTAAATTGACCGTTGTAGTTATAGATTATTGATTTTAAAATTCACACTTTTTTAATTTAATAGATTTTTTTCTCCAAGGGCATATTATATGTATACACAAATACATAAATATGTATTTGTATATGTATTTACATACATACATACATATGTGCATATATATTATACTAGATTATACCTAGTACGTTATAAATAAATATATATACCTATATAGATATATATGTACATGTATATATGTTTGTATGTATGTATATAGGTATGTATATATATACAAAAAGCAATTAAAGTTCTATCATCCCTTCCCTCTTAATTATGTTGAAATTTGCGAGTACGCGTGTACCTAACAAAGTCGAACCATCAGCAATGTAATTTCTGCCATCATCTCAAACAATATTTAAGTGACGCTATTAAAAGTGTGGGCAGAGGTGTGCAAATTGTATACGCGGTACATTTGTAAAATCAGGTCAACCACCACCAAGTACATTTTAAAAATGTAACTACAAAATTTAACAACTAAATCATCTGATTTATAATTGAGCAGTATATCTAACGTTAAACGTGCCGCCTTAAAATCAGACGATTTTCATGTTGTATTCATTGGGATCAATGCGCAAGTGCCATATAAAACAGCTGCAAATTTCACAATTTTTCTTTTATAGTTTGAGATTTAACATTATTCAGCTATTCAGCAATACAAATATGAAGTTAAATATAATCTGGAATTTCTAATGTGCGGATCAGGAAAACGCCGGCATTCTTTGCTTTCAAAAACTGAAATAAAAACACTATAGATTTACATACTTATGTACCTTAATATTTATTTTTATATTAATATAATATACAGTTGTGGTCAAAATAGTTGCAAATTTTAATTTACACAAGTGAAAAGGCTGTCTTCCGCCCTGCCGAATCTCTGATACGCACAACCATTAGTTCAAATGAAACGACGCACGTAGGGGAAAAGGTATAAAAAGGCAATTAAATCCGCTTAGGAAGAATAACACTTAATTGTTCTTTGATTTTGTTTTTTAATTGTATTTGAGAGGCTTTTTGTTAATATTTGACAGAAACTTAAGCAAGCTTATGCATATTATAGTTGGACCTCTAACCAGTTGGTAGAAAATAAAAAAAAAAACTTTCTAAATTTTAAATATTTTTTATCGCCTTTTCAAATAGTTTTGCATTGAATTTTTTCATCATGTTGAAATTGCGCTTCAAGTACATGGCGAAGTTTTTTTCAGGTTATATTTTAGGCCCTTTTATTCAGTCTGCATTTCGGTTACATTCAGTTACGGACCAATCGAAAAAAGGTATTTAACAAAAAAATGAAGCGAAGGGAAAAGAATAAGACAAAATTTGCAGTTTTGCTATGAAAACCATTTTAAATATAGTACAAAAAATATTTATATATGTACATATAAATTAAACAAAAAAAATAAACCAAAATTAAATATTTATAGTAAACAAATTAATTGAATACATTTGCCAGCTTTTCGGTGTTGTTGTTTTGACCTGCAATAAATTAAATTAACAAAAAATCGTAGAACTTTCCGTTAGTAGATAAAAACAACCCGATAAAACGTACAATATATACGATTGAAAGAAAAAAATGGAAACCGTGCGCACTACAGCTGCAGCGACCATCCTGTAGCTAAGAACGGTGAACAGAATTGTATTTTAGAGCTTTGTTCTGTCTAAATTATTTTAGTAACAAACCTTAAATTGTTCTGTATATCATTAAATATTTAGTATTTTCACTGTATTTAATATAATAGCTAAAACAAATAGATTCACAATTTATCTGACGTTTCTCATTACTGGAAACTCGTACACTTTTTCTTTCTTTTTAAAAAATTTTCAACAATAATAGCCTTAAAAATTTCACTTTCTGCCCAATTAATTTTATGGAGCACTTCAGGCTTGACAACATAATTAATTGAGATTTTCGATTTCTAAGAAAGTTCTAATCATAATTTCGTAATAATAGCCATTGAACATTTTGCAAATTTATTGCTGGGCATTCATTTAAAGATCGCTTATATTATTTTTTTAAATACATATCACTTTTGATATTTTAATTTCATACCTATTGTTGTTTATTTTCTTGAAATCCGAAATTTTTGAAAACAAAAAATTAGTTCCTAAAGCTACGGTCAGACTTATCAAATATTTGACGAAAAAAAAACGGGACCAACAACCAAACTAAAAAATCATTTCGCTTAATATCAATATTTATTTTAATTAAAATACCACATCTTATAAAAAACTGTTTTTTGCTATGTCTAGTAGTATAATTAGTTTATTTTGTAATATTAAGACCATTTTAAATCTCAGTAACTATTAACAAAAGTAGGTGTTACGATTATTTGATCAAATATTTAATAAGTGTGACCATAGCTTAAGTCGTTAAAGAAATTTTTGTAAAATAGCTAAAGTAGAATTCGAAAAATTTTTTGTAGATTGTAAAAAGGTTGAAATATGTTTATTGTATTTAACGGCATTTATTAATTTGTATTATTGTAATGGTATTCGCGTCAAAAGTTGCACACTTGCTAAAAAGAACAATTGCAAAAACATTACAAAGGTATTCACGTAAATTGTATTATCCTTTCAACTGTGCTGTTGATTTGATGAGTCCTTTTAACCATTTTGTTCAATTTGGCAATGCCACAAAAAATTGCACAACTTTTATACATTTAATCTGATATACTTGACAATTTTGCATCGTTTGTGCGAAATAATTGCCTATATGGTGGTTTTTTGTGTTTTTGCAATTTTGCTTTTTCGTAAGAGTGCAACTTTCTTCTACTGTTCTGTATTTTGATTTTGGCTTGAAAATTATGGTAACCGTAACTTTTACATATGGTGCCGATGCAAGGAGAATAAAATTTTACCCCTCCCTCATTAAAATTTCTTCTATTCATTTTATTCGCTTTAATTATGTATTAAAGTTGTAAATTTCATTGTTAACATTTTGTTCACTCAAGTCTTTATTCTGAGAGTCATTTAAGCAATATGTGCCATTCGATATTAATCGAAATTACATACAATTTAAATGGGAAGTTCGACCGAAACCTTTTCATATTTTTTGCTCGTCCTTATAAAAAAGCCTGTTAAAAATATCTTTATTCGATTTCAATCTACAAAATCTTAGACAATTTATTTTTAATTATTTAAAAATTATACACTAAAATATAAAGAAAAAGTTGAGAGAGTGTTATTCACACCTATCGTGAATAACAAGTGGAATTTTTGTTCCCATGAAATTTTCATTCCCCTCGAAGGGGAAAAGCAATCGTGAATCTCATGTGAAAAATTTTTCGTGCTATCAGTTCCAGTGAATGTAAAAAAAGAAGAAAGATTAGAAAAAATTAAAAATCAATGAAAAGTTTGTTAAAATATATGCACGTATATATTTTAAAGAAAAGTTAAAATAATAAAGCAAAATATTTAGTATTGGTGGAATAGTTTGATAACAACGTTAGTTTTTTGCACTTTTTACATTTTATGTAGTAAAATACTTTCCAAAATTCTTTCGAAAGCTTCACAAATCCGCATTCAATAGACCTGTTGTTCTGCAATTTGTTGACCAATAGGTATATCGGTTTGTGCCTTATTAACGAATCTAACCTTTAATATTCGATTTAAAGGAGGAACTACTTACATACATGTTCTGTTCCCTAGCAAATATAAAGTGAGAAATCTAAGGGAAACGTGATCAAATTACGTGAACATTTTTTCACGTTATTCTCCTTTGAATTACCTTTTTTTTCATGGAAGTTTTTCATGGTCGCAAATATGTGAAATGGGGGAAAATTACGAGGGAAAAATTATTTACGATAGGGGTGATTATTTTGGTCAGTACTGTAAATACGTTCCGTATAAACTACATACATACATACATATGTACTTGCTTCCAGCGTTGCCGTTTTTTTTTACTTTTACTTTTAACCAACATGGGTTACTTTTTTTTCAAATGTGTACTTGTGTACATTTTTTCCATTTTGGTTACTTTTTTTCAACACAAAAATAACCAATTTCTTGACCCTTAAAATTGTGTGTGGTATTTGTGTATCTAAAGCCAATACTTTTTTCATCTACTTGAATAATATTTTTTTAGAAGCTTAATTTTTAACAGACTATCAACTTAACCACATATACTTTGAAGAGTAGATAGTCATTATCTGCTACTCTTAATGCTACATAGGTCTCACTGAAACACTTTTCTAGATAACCGATAAGGTCAAAGGCCATTCGGATCCCATCCCGTTTAATATGATTATATGTCCACCGGGAAAAAGAATCTATTTTTTGTGAACATGTAGTTAAATAAAACGAACAAAAATCAATCAAAAAGTTAATTTTAAATTTTTTAATAATACGTTGTTTTGTATTTTAGGCGACGATATAAAAGATCAACCGCATAATTAAGCTCAAATTTGCACTTTGATACCATAACGCAGAGCAAGACTTTAAATGTTTTACTTGCAAGAGCTTTTTATAAAAAAGGTTGAAATCTCTAGCTCAAATAGTTTTTAAAATTTACGAAAATTAGTGTTAACTTTATATAGGAGGTGCCATTTCCGCTAAAAACTTCCAAAAATTATATAGCCTATTGTTCTTTCCAATTCATAGATAATATACTGTCAAAACTTTAAAAAAGTCAATCCAGCGATTTATGAGCCTACATGTTACAAACAAACACTATTTCTTCTTTATACACAAAATTTTTAAACTGAAGTGCGATTAAATAGTACTTTTTATACAAAATAATTTTGGTTACTTTTTTTTGCTTTTGATTACTTTATTTTAAGATTTTGGTTACAAATTTTTTTTGGTCGTGGCAACGCTGCTTGCTTCTTGCTTTATTTAAAAATGAATACATAACAACTACATATTTTAAAATAATGCAACAAAAAAGAAAAAAAAAACAAAATATAGAGTACTCTTAGTGCAAATCAATTTGTTTAGCAATTTGAGTTGTTTCACTTTTTTCTTCTTCTTAATATTACCAGATACAACATGTGCTGACTTCGGAAAAAATATAAAGACTAAAGGCTCAGTTAGCCGGGGGTAACAGTAACGTTGCAAATCAGCTGATTAATTTTGTTGTATGTAAATTAGCAATTAGAACGATTATAGTTAGCAGTAATGCTGGGTACACACAGTGCAATCTACATCAATGCAATCTCAAAATATCAATACGTTTTGATGTTGATGCAATCTGGAATGAATGAAAATGAATTTTATTTGCTAGATTGCGTAAATGCATTGCATAGTGTGTACCCAGCATAAGATGTTACGTCTCAACCTGCAATGCTGGGTACACACAGTGCAATCTATTTCAATGCAACCTCAAAATATCAAAGCGTTTTGATGTTGATGCAATCTGGAATGAATGAAAAATTAACGAAAATTAATTTAATTTGCTAGATTGCGTAAATGCATTGCGCTGTGTGTACCCAGCATAAGAAATAGATTGGTCTTACTTTTTTACGGTAAGGTTACTGTTATACCCTTTGTACACTGGCATACATTTCGGAGGAACGCATGGAAGATGTTGAAAATGTGAAATACGCGTTCACACTTAAAACATCTAACATCTACTATCAATAAAAAATGTCACCATTTCTGAAAAAAAAACTTATTTTTCTTAAATATTTTTTTCTACAAAAGTGCCAACATTTTAAAAGATAACACCAAAATGTATTTCTAATTCATTTTGTTTAATAATTTTAGCAACATTTAGCAAAATAAGGCTTGCAAAAAAGGAAAAACTTGAGAAATGGTAACGCTGCTTTCAAAGCAACTTCCATTTTGTCAGTGATGCCACAATAATACCAGAATTTATTGCCTTTTTTCTAGTGATGACACTAAAAGAATCCAAAAATGTAAAAGGGAACAAAATGAGATAGTAACATTCTGTAAAGATGTTGAAAAATTTTGATTTTTACCCTATGTATTTCTTATGGGAAAATTTTAACATCTTTGCAAATTGATGTTAAATGTTAAATGTTGACAAGTGTGAAAAGGCTATTACTGCTACTCCCGGCAAACTGAGCCTTAACAAGATGTTACATTTTAAGTTCTATTATATTAAAACTAAAAAATATCCTGTTTTAGAGCACATTAAAAAAAAAAAAAAATTTCTCCAAATTAGCTCATTTTTGTTACCTTGTATAAGTATTTGTGTTGAAATTGTTTGCTTTAGCGCAACCCGTATGATCGTTATAATGCCAAAAGTCTTATTCAGATTGAGCTTTTATATCGGGGCCAAGTGAAATAATGGACCAATTTAGCCCATTTGCAATAACCAAGGGAAACCTCCCCGCTTTGTCGGAAAAAAAATTTAAAAAAAAAAATCGTGATTTTAAAAGACGGAGGGAGACATGGACCAAGAATAAATAAATATACATACATATTCTTAAAGTTAACTGCTTTTTTTAATTTTTTGTATCTATTATGTACATCTCAAAATTCATTCTAAAAATTGATCAAAATTCATTAACCAGTAGCCCGTTTCTGTATATCTCACATCGTAAAACTCTTCGCATGAAACGTGTGAATTGCAACAAAAATAGTGTGATATGAAACAAAAAATGGTTTTTCTCACACAAGTGTTTCTGTATCTTTTTTTTGCGAGAATTATCTGTCATTTAAATAATTTTCCAGCAATTATTGGAAGGATGCGAGAAAAAGTGTTTCTATAACAATATTTTGCGAAAAGTTTCTTTCAAGAACTGTCAAAATAAGTCACATTTGAAATTGGTGGCGAGAAAAACAAAATGTAGATATTTTCAATTTAATATATGTTTATATGTATACTATTTTTTTTAAATAAATACAAAAATAGAAGGAATATAAATGATAAATGCATAATTTATATGATGAAAATAAACAAAAAACAATTGTTATATTTTGTTAGTTTAAATTTTTGTAAGCCTTTTCTTGTTTTGGTTTTCTTCAGTGCTGCCAGATAAATTTGTGTCAAAATCGTCAATTTCCTGAGAAAAAAATAAAAAAGATCGTCTTTTTTGTTTTAAAAATCGTGCAATTTAAAATCAATTTTAAACAAATTTGTTTCGACTTTTATTAAAAAATAATCAAACAAAAACATAGTTAAAGTTCATGGGTATTTAATAATTATTATTTAATAATTGAGATATAAATCTTTAATTTACCTATTCCTATAATCTTTTTCTTTTTTACCTGAAATAGACTTAGTAGAATACCTTGTAGTTAAAATTAAAAAAATCGGTTCATAAATAAACGGGTTAAAGACCCAGTAAAAACTTCGCCTACAAAATAATATGTTAAGTAATCAGAAACACATAAAAGCACTACATACAATTCTACTGAAAAACTAATTAATTTTACAAGGGTTGTGCCAAAAAGAACAAATTCAAAAGTAAGTCATTTTTTTATCTTAATACATCCAGAAAAAAGTAGTTATAGATGTTCTTATGGAAGAAAGCTACTTAATAACGAGTGAAAGAAGCTATCCATTTTGAAAAAGTTTTTACTGGGAGACAAGCAAATTTCTTTCTTGCCGGAATAATGGTTTTGGCACAAAAGTGTACATATAAGAAGAATATCAAATATCAATCATATTTTGTATATGTATATAAGAAGTATTAAATGTTCAAAATAAGCCAAGTCGGTCCATTACTTTCCCTCGAAATTTTGCTTTTGCCGATACATTTTTTAGGGAAGAAACACAAAATTTCGAGGACAACTTTTATAATAGGGATAAATATAAAAATTTAAGCAGCCTTGTTTCTAAAGATATCTTTTTTTCTAATAAATAAACATATAAAAATATTTACAATTATAAACTGGGAATTATCTCCTTTCGTAGGTTACTTTATATTATGTATATTCAACATTTTTTTATTTTTCGAATTTATTCTATAAGCTACATTTCAGTTATGTATTTTATAAAGCTTTTTTGTAATAGTTCTATTCCTTAAATTTTTAGGAATGACTTTTATACACTGCAATGTACTTCATTGCTATCCAATGGATAGCTAAGGTAAAATGTAACAAGAAAATACAATATAATAGTCTGGTAGTGTATAACAGTCATTCCTAAAAATTTAAGGAAAATAACTATTACAAAAAAGCTTTATAAAATACATAACTGAAATGTAGCTCATAGAATAAATTCGAAAAATAAAAAATGTTGAATATTTAAAATTATCTTATTTCGAAGACTAAGGGGCTTATAGTGAAAAACGCAACGCCAACAATTTCTTTAAAAGCAAAAATAAAATCAAAAATATTTTATAAATTTGTTGTTGCTTTCTACAGACATTCATATTTTTTTTTTTCAATTTTCAACGCCACAAAATAGAAGTGTTTGAAATTTAAAAATTTAAGATGAATTTCTATAGAAAGTAACAACAAAATTATAAAATATTTTTGATTTTGTTTTTGCTTTCGTCACGTTTTTAGAAAAAATCATCAAAACGTCACTTTGTGAATATCGGAACAAAAAATCGTCAAGATGACGATAACTCGTCAAATCTGGCAGCCCTGTTTTTATTATATTTATTTCTTTTGTTGACGTTTCGCTTTTATTTGACACTTAAGTACTGGAAATATTCCAGTATAAACAGAATTTGTTGTGTCTGTTTTTGCATTCAAATACAAAAAAACACTTTTATCTCATAAATCGAGAAACGATGGAATTTTTTGTTTCACACTTCATGTAAGAAATTTTACGATGTGAGAAATACAGAAACGATCTACAGTTTACAGATTTCGTTTGCGTCACTGTATTCTTTAACTTTTCTTTAACATTTGTGGAAATCAATTTAATTGCTATAGCTTATACATATTTAGTACATATGTACATTAATGTATTAACTAAATTTTTAATAAAAATAAATTTGTAATAAAAGTCGAGCTTGAGTATTTATTTCTTTGAGATAAAATAAATTTGATTAAAGAATTGCAATCATGTTTTTTAAGCCAGTGTTTTGTGACTGTTATTATTTATTATTTTGTATTTATTATTAATAATTGCCTTTCTAAAGCAACAAGATATAAAATCTTATGAATAACAGCCCTAGAATCAGATGAGTTATCAGATATAATATTCGTAAAATAACATTCGTTGAAACTAAATATACTAATCTAGTGAAATTTAACATAAATGAACATTAATAACATTTTAAACTTGAAGAACAATGTAGTAAAAAATAATAAAATAACAAAAGGATTATACATTTATAATTTAAAACTTTATGCATAGTACGTCATTAACAATTAACCATGCGTTGCTGGTGAGTTGAATATTTGTAGGAAGATGGCTCCAGAGATATATTGTGTAAACGAAAAATTGGTTAAAAGATGCGCTGTTTCTATATGTAAAGGTGATAATGCTATTATTTCTTGCAGATGCTGTAAATGTTAGCTTTTTGTATAGGTAGCTGGGTTCCTTAGTAATAATAATTTTGTGTAGAAAAAGTAAATTCTTAAACTTCAGAAAGTTATCAAAAGTCATTCCAAGGATTCGTCTGGAGTATGTTGTTACACTCGCAAACCTGGGTATAGCAAAAATGTAACGTATAATGCCATTAAACGTAGTGTTTAGTTTTCGTTTGTCATTAGCATTGAACCCGGCGAAAACTTCAGAAGAATAAGTAAGTTTTGGTATTAGGTCCATATGTCCTAGCTATCATCATTTTTATTTTCGGTGGTGTGAATGGTTGACTATACCATAGACTTCTGAGCATACCATATACTCCGCCGCACGTTTGGTTAATGTGGTCAGAACATGTAAGTATTCTATTGAAAACGACATCCAGATTTCTAGCCGAGTTGACCAACTCAATTTTCCTTCCACCAAGATATATACCTACGTCATCAACGATTTTCATGCTCCTCTTGGAAATGATTAGGTATTTCGATTTTTTTGGATTCAGGCATAGGCCATTTGCCGTGGCCCAGCTATAAATCTTGTTGAGGTCGTAGTTAAGATTTCCAACCTTATGACTCAACGATGTTTTGGAGCAGTCAATGTATAGCTGGACATCATCGGCATACATATGCACGTTTAAGTGCTTGATCTGAGAAGGAAGGTCGTTGGCATACATCGAGTATAGAAGCGGACCAAGTATTGACCCCTGAGGAACGCCTCTCGGCATGGACAAAGTTCCATTGTTTGCTACAACTTGCCATCTGTCTGAAAGATATGACGCAACTAGTTTCGATGCGGTGTCAGAAAAGTTTGAAATTTAGTGTGCGATATGTACATTAGGGCGTCTCGAAAAAAAAAAGTTCGCCGTACACCACAGAATATAAAGTATTGTTGCAAGGCAGTTTTGAAAAAAAAATTTTTAATTTTTTTTGCCGAAAGTAGGGGTCGCCAAACCACATTTTTCGTTATATCTTCGACATTTATAGTCCTATCTCAAAGTGTGATATATCGATGTTTTCGTCTTGAGGAGGCCAATATTTTGATTTAATAGTCATTAACCTCAAATATCTCATTCTAGTATTTACCTACCAGATCTCAGTTTCTACCACCCTAATGTACCACCCTATTGTCAGAAAATTAAAGCCCCCAAAAAATCATTAAACTTTTGTTAAAGAAGTTTTTCGATATTTCCAACAGAACTGTTAAAAAATACAATTTATGTTTTTTGCCGAATGTAGGGGTTACCTTTTTGAGTATTTTTGTCAGATTTTCTGTAATAATGGAAGTAGTACCGTTATTACTCTCATAGTTTATTTATTTTTGTATTATCCATGAAATATCTGTTGGAATTATCAATATTTAATCGTGTCGTGTCAAGAATTAATTAATTAATTATTAGCACAGCGCGCTGGTTGACAACTGCCTCTAGAATTCTCCGGTTTTATGTAACGTGCGCTAAACCCCCAGTTATATTGAAAAAACTGGCTGAGTTTGTTATGAAAGTTTACGCGAAATTTTGGTTTCTTGTGAAAAGCCAACCACTTGCAATTCACGGAAGTCGCCACGTTTTTAAATATATATCTTGGATTCGTCAATTGCCAGAAGATGTTCAACAGATACTTCGTCCGTCGATAGAAAATAACGCGTACTTTTTCCACCCCGAGAATGTATTGTTATCGATGATAACGGACCAAGATCCGCTAGTACGTTCAGACGGCTATAACAAGATTTTGTCTGCGCGAAATGAAGCAGCAGTAGGCATTCGTCAAATGTACGGTGCACAAGTTAAAAATTTCATAGACTTCGAAAGTGACTCATATTACCATATGATCAATTGGACCAAATTTGAATTGACTGAGCCGCCGTGCTTGCAGTTCTATATGCAAGACCAGCTGGAAGCATTACAGTTTTCAAAAGAAATAATCGAGATACCAGGTAGCACAAGAAAAACAACTTTGTTTGATAGTTTTGTTGACTAACCTTAATTAATTTCACAGAATATCCGTGCCATTCTCAAAACACCGAGCGTTTTGTTCATGTAGTACATGAGTCTGCCATGGCTGTTACCGATGAGCAACGCCTAGGCCTCTTTTTTTCAAAGCTCGAAAGCCGTGAAAAATATAGCCAACTTGGGTCATTTCAAAATATGATTAAATAAAATTGTTTTAATATACACAGATCTTTGAATTTTTATTGTATTGGTACAGATATTATGGTAAGTTCGAAAAGAGTGTATCACTATTTAAAAAAGAAGATACTAGGCAAAAACATCGATATATAATACTATAAAATCCGACTGTGAATACCGAATATATGATAACTGTTTAAAAAGTCAACCCCTACATTCGGCAAAAAACATAAATTATATTTTTTTAACACTTCTGTTGGAACTATCGAAAAACTTCTTTAACAAAAGTTTAATGATTTTTTGCGGGCTTTAATTTTCTGCTATTAGGGTGGTACATTAGGGTGGTAGAAAATGAGATCTGGTGGGTAAATACTAGAACGGGATACAAAATACCATTGACTATTAAAGCAAAACATTGGTCTCTTTGAGACAAAAACATCGATATATCACACTTTGAGATCCGACTGTAAATGCCGAAGATATAACGAAAAATGTATTTTGGCGACCCCTACTTTCGGCAAAAAAAATTAAAAAAATTTTTTTTGAAAATGTCTTACAACATTACTTCGTATTCGGTGGTGTACGGCGAACTTTTTTTTTCTTGCCTATATGGCGAGACGCTCTAATGTACATACTTATATATTTAAATGTTTAGTTATGTTCATTTTTTTTTTTAATTTATATGGAAATATACAACTAGTAGTAGAGTTTTTCTTTTTCCGAAATTTTTAATTTTCCTGAAAGAGGGAATGATTTTTCAATCCCGGGAATTCCCACCAAACACAAGAGATACAAGAAATCTAATTTAATTTATTTGAACCAAAAATTAATCACTCTTATGCGTTGCCACTACGTATCCACATTCCGTTAAGAATCAATGGGAAAAGGTATTCCAACAAAAAACTTAATCGAAAGAAAAAGAAGAAAATTATTGCAGTTTTATTTATTTATTTATTTATTTATTTATTCAACTGAATGTAATCCAAAAGCCTTTATAGGCCAAAAACAGATTACAAGATAAACTTAAATTCAGCACATTTTTATATTTAACATATATAATTCGGTATAATGTATTATAATTAAGTACGCTAACCTAATTTCTCCTTTTTTACACAAATATGGGTATGCATTTTTGAAGATTTTTGGCTTAACAATGAAATTAAGTATTTAAATATGATTGATAACATGACTAGTAAACTGCGCAACTGACTTTGAAAAATTTCTTTCATTGTATGGGATAATAGAATTCCATAGTCGAGCAACCTTCAAGTGAAAAGATCTTTTCATGATTAACACATTAAAAGCTGGTATTCTAAGTGAACATGTTCTTGCCGAGTTCAAAAACTCAAATCTAGCAGAAAGATAAGAAGGTGAGCTATATTTGACTGTCCTATAGAAAAATGTTAGTAGCTTAACATTTACAAAGTCTTCGAAGGTGCAGTTTAAAAAATCGATAGCATACGATGTAACATGATCGCGAAAACCAAGATGATACACATATCTAATTATTTTATTGAAGCATTTCCTTATTCTATTTAAATTATTATCATTCGTTAAAGAATATACTTCAATTCCATATAAAATTAAAGGCATGAGCAATGCATGGGCAATTCTCTTTCGAACTTTTATTGGAAAATGGTAACTAACAGAATACAATCTTCTCAAGTTAAATACCACCCTAGAAATGATAAAACTAATATGATTATCAAAACGTAACTGGTTGTCAACATAAATTCCCAAGACTTTTAAATATGAAACAAAGCTCAAAGGTTTCCCACTCACAATAATACTACACAAAATTTACTCCTCTGCAACGTATGAAATCGGAACAGAAAAATAAACAATTTTGTAAACATTTTAAAAGCAAAAAACTTTAAAATTGTTAACTTAATAAAATAAACAAAAATTAAATATTTATAGTAAAGAAATAAATTGAAAAAATTTGCAGCTTTTCGAACTGTTCAGGTGTTCTTGGTTTGACCTGCAATAAATTGAATAAAACTTTTAAATTTAAGTAGGTACAAAAAAAATAATTAATTAAAAAAAGTTCTATTGCTTTTTTATTGTCCATTTAACTTGAATTTTTTTAATTGCACAGTTTTTTAAGCAAAATAAACAAATAAGCTAAGAACTTTCCGTCAGTAAATAAACAACTTGCAGAATTCAAATTAATCAAAAGAAAAAATTTAAACGGAACGCAGAATACCAAAGTGGCCAAACGGAGAAAATTTCGATACGAAACGCAAAATAACAATTCGTGAGATCTTTAAAAAAAAGTTTATAAATGCACTTAACGTTAGTTAAAAAAACCAATTATACAAATTTCAGTTCTCTTAATACCTTGTAATAATAATGCATTGATACATTTTATGTTAATGCAAAGCCAATAGCATTGAAATAAAAACATAACAGTTAAATTTTTTAAACCAAATATTTATTTGAATATAGGATTATAGTACGGGTTCAGGATTTACAGAATCATTTGACAGCTTATTTCTAGTTTTATTTATTTACTTTTTCGAGAAAACAAGTTCACTTTCTACGGATGTTTGCTTTGTAATCAAAATAGCTTATATAATCTCTATACACCTTCAATTATTTCACCACTTGCTTCAAATGCTTGTAATGTCTTTTTCAAAGAATATAATTTTCTTTAAATATAGTTTCTTTACTAATTGCTGCATTTGAAATTTCCTCAAACGTTAATTTTTCACTTTTGTCATCCTCTCTTACATTGCACGAATTCAAAATTTCAGAGCTTCAGACATTGCCTTACTTATCGGATTTTAATTTACATCTAGTTGGTGTTACAATTATATCAGCAGTAACATGCCATCTTGACTGGACATCGCTATAATATAGCGATGTCTAGTCATCTAGTTTTAATAAAACAACAAACAATTTCTTGTGAACACAAGAATTTGGATGCTGAAGACAGCTTTTGTCGATGTTTTCTCTTGTTAAAACATCGCTGTTAAAACAATTGTTTATGTTGGGTACAGTACACACTATGCAATGCATTTACGCAATCTTGCAAATTAAATTCATTTTCATTCATTCGAGATTTCATCAACATCAAAACGTTTTGATATTTTAAGATTGCATTGATGTAGATTGCACTGTTTCGTTCTCCCATTCCTGTTTCGCGCCCCAAACATGATCGAAACAACATGTTTTGCCATACAAAATTTTGAGAGCGAAACAGGTCGTTTCATATTGAAACATGCTGCAAAACAGGAAAAATGTACTATCATCTCCAATATTGAGAACAATTATCGTTAATTTATCTGAACTAGCTCTTAAAAGAAATAAAAAAAATTAAAAAAACAAAATAAAAATTGATGTTAAATAAATAAAGTGATAATTAATTTAAGTATTAAATAATATACATATTTTGAATTTTTACATACATTTTAATGTGTTTTAAATAAAATCACACAAACAACACAAAAAAATGTCAAAATGAAACAAGAATGAATCTTATGAACAGCATGTTTGGCAATCTAGTTTCAGAGAGCGAAACGAGTGGTTTATATCGTCGTATCAACATAGCATTGCACAACGATATCTAACATCACTGCAGTATTGCCATATAAAAGAACGCCATCTTGATTGTTATTATTGCTTTTTATATATATGGGTTTTCTTGCCATACGTTTTCCCAACACAAAGAACATAAACAATTGCTCGTCGCTAATTCTGCCAACGTTTTGTTCTTGAGCAAACATAACAATGGAAGGTCTGGACGGCGTGTTAAGTAAAGTTGCCATAGTTAATTAAACAAATTTTGGGAATTCCCGCACAAATTTCCTGCGATTATTTCCTTGAAAAGTTCCATATGAAAAATACTACATAATTGTTAGTTATATTTTATACTAGCATATACCCGCTACTTCGCGTCTCCTTTTTCTTCGTGGACGTATTTTTATGCCAAAGCTTATTTTTCTAGGTTTAAACTTGTTTAAAGTCTAGCTATCTATTTTGAATATCTTTTAGTTTTGGAGATATAAGGTTACCGAATTTTCCCGTTTTTACCTTTGTTTACCCCCTAAACATTCGAATTTCGAAAAATCCCATCTTAGTGGATCGATTTGGGGAGTGACCAATCGCAAGTCCAATTTTCAAGTTTCTAGGGTCAGCGATTTGGGCTGGGCGATGATGAATGAGTCAGTCAGTCAGTCACTCACGCAACTCTTATATATACAGTACGATCCCGATAATTCGTAATCGCAAGGGACCGGCCATTTCTTACGAATTATAGGGGTTTTCGATTTAGCGGGGTTTCGATTTAACGGGGTTAAAATAAAATAAATTCGAATAAACGGGGTTTTTCAATTTATTTACTAAAACAATAAAACAACATAAAAGACAGTTGTTAAAAATAAAATATATAAAAATTATTCATGTACGCCCACGCAAAAAAAATAGCGGTAAACAAAAAATCATTCTTTCCATGTTTCTGTTGTTTTTATTACGAATTATAATTGGTAGTTAGTAAACAATTACGATTTATAAGAGGTAAAGAAGACTTTATTTGAAAAAAAAAATTACGAATTATCGAGGGGACCAAAATGTATGGAAATTTTACGAATTAACGAGATTTTTTCAAGGGACCGACAGTTTGTTACGAATTATCGGGATTTGACTGTATATAGATAAATAAAATTTAAAAAAATATGTATGTATGTACATAGTACATATGGGGCATTGCACCCCAATTTGTGCTATACAATTTTCTGCCTTATCTTCGGTCTCAGTCGGTCAAGCCAAAAACTTCCGAACATGTCGACTGCCGAAGTACTTTGTTGTGTATAACTTTTCGTTTTTTGCTTTTGACTTGACTACGACTGTTTACATTTAACTAATCAGAAGTAAATGCAACAGTTTGTTTTTGTACAATGAAAAATGAAAAAGTCGAAGAAAAAGCAATTTTTTATTTTGGCTGCAGTATTTTAAACTCTGATGATACACTTTTTTTTAGAAAAGAAAACGCCATTAGTTTAAACTTCCAATCACCCAACAATTTTTAAGCCCGGTCCGGTAGTGGCACTTCCATAACAACTATTTTTTTATTTTCGATTTTTAAAAATTTTTTAAATCAAAAAAGGTACCTTAAATTAAATATTTTTTGGTTTTAAATTTCAAAAATCGGAAACAAAATAATATTACTATTACTAAGCTGGAAAAAGCTATATTCGTATTACAAAAAATCTCTACAAATCCTTAAAAATAAAATAATATTATGTCGAAGGAAATATGAGAAAACATTTATTTTTATTTGTGCTTTAAGTTCTACATATCCATACGTGTATGAAACATGTATATAATAAAAGTAACGTAAAAAAAACTTCCGGCTTCGGCTTCGGTATTGGCCAAAAATGGCTAAGCGGCCAATAATCTGTGGTCGACATTAACTTGGCCGAATTTGGTCGAATGCAAAACAGGTAAACAAGCTAGCAATATCAGAAAGAAAAAAAGAGGGAAACAAATTAAAGCTTCCATATGGGAAAAGCACGACTCAATTCCTCACATTGTAGTGGAAGAAAATAATGAAAATATTCTCCAAAAGAAATAAAGTATTTATGTAAATGAGCCCTTAAGCCCAAGAAGTATTTAATACATATATTTAAGTATTGAAAACGTCCATCTTACCACTTAAAGGCAGTAGCAATTAAATATCTGTGAGCAACCTTAATGGTGTCATTACAGCATAAAACTAACTAAGCTACCTAAATAAGAGGGTTCAGCGCTTTTTAAGCATGCAAATTTTTTTGCTAATACATTTTCAATAAAACAAACCGGTCTAGCGATCTGTTCAATACAATTTTCCAGCCTGCTGCTGTTGAATTAGATATGTTTATACGAAAACAGTATGTAATTTTGACATAAAAAACGCTTTCCGCTCTTATTTATACAAAATAAATATCGCACTTGATCATAACAAGGATAATTAACTCAAAATTGAAAAATTTTTAGTAAAAGCAAAGTAATTTTGAATTAAATATAAAGGCATATGTAAAATAATTTTTAAGCCAACCATTTTATTACTAAAAAGAAGTCAGCGGGTAAATATGAATATTACGTATCGATTTTTTGCCAAATAGTGAAAAAATATAAATTTTAAATTAATAATCTTCTTTATGATCAATCAAATATTTTTAAATAACAAGTGTTTGTTAGTAATAATTTTTTTTGTTGGTTTTTTTATAACTAAAAATTTTTATAAAGAAATTCGCACTTGATGAACCAGAGGGTATTAACTAAAATTTTTTATATTTTCCCTATTTGGAAAATATCCACACGTAATATTCGTAACTACCCGCTGTAAAAATATCGTGCTATTTCATTTACTTTTTGGTAATGAAAAATTTTAAATTAATTCTTGTGACTTTGAATAAGTAAAGTTCGGCTTCGGTTTGGCCGAAATTAGCCGATTTGGCCGAACTTCGGCTACGGTTTCGGCCTAAAAAAGTGGTTTCGGTCGGACACTAATAATTGTGCATCAATGTTTATTATTTTTATACCCTTCACCACAGGTGGTGAATAGAAATATATAAGTTTTTCATTCCGTTTGTAATTTCTATAATATTGATGTTATACCCTATAAAGTATATATATTCTGGGTCCTTATGAGGAGCGAAGTTGATTAAACGTTGAAATGGATTTTCCGAAGACCCCATATATGATGGGGGCCAGGTTATTATACATTTATGTCACATATGGTCCAGAATTGTTTGCTATTGAAATTCAGCAAGATCGGTCCACAAATGGCTGAGATATGAGTAAAAAACCACGACTTCCTCAAATTTTTTCCTTTAAAGGTCTAATTAGACGTGACATTACCATACCAACACTGTATTACCAAAACGACATAAACATACCATACAAACCAATTCAATTTTGGTTTCTACGGTCATACAGTGATTATGGTAATACAGTGTTGGTAATGTGGTTTTTTTTTGTTGTTTTTTTATACCCTTCACTAGAAGTGGTGGATTTTATTTGTAATGTGTTTAATTTTACGCATGTACATGATATGCCGCTCAAATAAAGAAACAAACTCATAGACTCAATATATTTTAATTTAACGCTTCTTCAGTAAAAGCATACCATACAAACCAATTCAATTTTGGTTTCTACGGTCATACAGTGGCTATGGTATAGGCTCAATATATTTTAATTTAACGCTTCTTCAGTAAAATCATTCGTAGCCGAGTTGTTAAGTTCTCTCCTGAGACTGATGATATTGCCAGTTCGAATCCCAAAAAGAAGTTTTTTTTATTTAATTTTTTTATGTTCTAAAAAACGATTTTAAGATTATAAAACGAATTTCAAACATCAACTTTGGCAAAAGAGGAAACGGGCTTAGGTACATATATAAATTTTTTGTTTTTTATATTCTTCGGCATGGCGAAATGAAAAGTTGGCGTGGCTCAATTAATATTTATTTATACCTATCTAAAGAACGTTATTTATGTATATTGTTCTTATCTCATCATGGTGAAGATTCGGCATAGCCGAATATAGCACTCTTACTTGTTTTATTTTATTATTATTTTACCGAAATTTTTTATCTCTAATTAAAAACAAAAGTTACCTATTTGGGGGCAAATAGGTAACAAATGGTACACTTAATTTCAACTTATCAATAACAATTTTAATTAATTTTCATGTTGTAAAATTCCTTTCTTCATAAAAATAATTTAATGAAAATTAAATTTAATGAACTTAAGCCTAATAAAAAATATTAAAAACAAGTTAGAGTGCTATATTCGGCTGTGCCGAATCTTTGATACCCTCCACCGACAGTTCGAATCTTTAAGGAGTAATATCTGTATGATGTCTTTTTATTATTATTATCTTAAACTGTGACGATTTGTTATTAATTATGGTTTTAGGAGACTAAACTGTTTTCCGGGAGTAGGGCATATATGGGGCCTAGGGTAAATTATGAACCGATCTTCACGAAATTTTACAGTGTCATTTCTAGTCGAATAAAACGGACTTGTGCAAAATCTTATGTCATTCCGTGCATTTTTGCATCATTTATGTTAGTTTTTGTAACAAAATTATCAAGTTTTTGAAGGTGGTGGTTCCACATTTTGATTCATAGCTCTGGTCCTACTGAACCGATTTTGCTGAAATTCAATCCCAAACTGCTTAGGATAACTACAAGCAATTTGACACCTAGTTTGTTTATTTCTTTTGAGTTTTTCGAAAGTGAGCGTGTTTTCAACAGACGGACAGACGGACAGACGGACAGACAGACGGACATGGCTAAATCGACTTAGAATTACTCAAGCAGCCAGAATATATATACTTTATGGGGTCTGAGATGAATAATAAAAAAGTTTCACACGGAATGACAAACTTAGTATACCCTCTTCACAACTAATTGTGGTGGAGGGTATAAAAATTTGGATTAAAAACCATAAATAGTTCAACAAAATAACCACAATACTAATTATTAAGTTTCTATTGTAATATTTTAGCAAGGTGGCCTCAATATCACGACAATACAATAACAATAGGCAAAGCAATAACAATCAGCTGTTTTTTGACACCACCTTGTAAATAATTATACTTTTTTATGATATTTTTTTGTATTTAGTAGTGCGACCATACTTTTATCATATTAAAATAGGACTTTTAAAATAAAACTCAAGAAATCAGACTGTATTTAAATACGATTTAAGTTTTTATGAAAATTAACTTAATTTAATTTACCAACCACTCGACGTTAAAATCCAAGAAACGCATGAACGCTAAATTCAGTTTTAATAATTTTTGTTGCTCTACTAAACTTTATTGCTGAAAAAAATTATAGAACTATGTACATAATTAATAATATTTTAAATGCTGTTTGATAACACAAACGTTATTCAAATCAAACAAATGTTAAATAAACATTGTGGTTACGTATGGGGTGTCAAATGTTTGTTAAATATGACCATAGCTTTACAATATGTTTAAAACGCAGCGCGAAACAAGTCCGAGGTGCAATAAGTCTCAGTTCAATAACTCCCAATGAAATTAACTTAAAAATAAATTAATTAAGTCCCAAACTGGAAAAACGAAATAATCAGGGGTGTCATAGAAACCAATCTTATCGGTATTGGATTTGAAAACGGCAAAAAAAAAAATACGTTGGTGTCATGAAATGCAATGTTATCGGTTTTTTGTTCGAACTTAAATTAGTAACGGTTTTAGGTGTCACAGAAACCAATGTTATCGGTTTTTTATTGTAAATAAACCAAGAAGCTTACTGCTCTTTTTTTTATTGGAACAGTTAGATTTTTTCTACAGATGGATGGGCTGCTGCAAAATTCGCGAAAGTTCTTTTCACTTTTTCTGCAAATAGCAACATATGCAACAACAGCAGTGGTCATTTTATTTATTTATAACGTTAAACAACAAATTTGTTTATATTTTTAATAAATTCGCTTTATACCTTCATACTTTTACAAAACAATAACATTAAACAAATGTAAACAACAAATGCAATGCAAGTAATACAACGAAGGCATTTATTTTATATGTTTACTGTATTACCACTTCTTATTTTCTTTTCTTTAATTTTCCTTTAATTAAAAACACAGGTTTATTTTCTGAGTCGTTATTGACAATAATCGACTTCTATTGATAGTCACACGATATTTTCTAATGCACTTTTAAGTCGACGTCCAGTAGAATTGTCTCAGTTTTAGTCGACAGAAAATTTTGCGACGACTCAAATGGAAGTTAAAGAAATTTTAAATAGAATTTATTAAATTCGTTTAATAGAAAAATGCAAAATTTTTATTAGTAAATTAAACGCGAAAATTGTGTTAATTCGGAAAACTAAAATAGCTAAAAATTTCAAGTCTTTGAAAATACATAATCATTTTCATGAGTACGAATTATTAAAAATAAAATTGATAAACCTAATGCTCCTTCACAAGCTCTAAAGACCAAAAATATTATTGAAAATAAATTTATAATTTTATTTATTTAAATTCTTTACAGCTCTAACGATTTTAAATAAGTATTAGACTTTGCCGCTGTTAGCAAATTTTTGCGAATTTCCGCTAACTTTGCAATTTTTACTGAACTTCTGCGATTCCTTATTATTTTAGAGACTTTTAATTAATTTAATGCCTTGTTTGAAATATTAAAAATATTCGCTATTTTTGCAAAATTTTTCCGAATTTTCACGCAGTTTTTTTACTCTTTGAGGCGTTCGTCTTAAATTAAAAATATCGTGAATTTTCGCCATTTTAACAAACTTTTGCGAATTTTAGCAATTTTCGCGTTAAATTTACTAACAGGGGTGTGCTGGAAATCGAAAACCAAAAAGGCAAGAATTTGGAAGTTGTTTTTAATACACTTTTAATCAAATTTTTATTATTTTAGTTATTAAATTCTATTTAATAAAGAAATATTTGTATAATATTTGTCATAAAATTCTTTTATAACAGAAAACTTGTTAAAAAACGACTTGTAAAATTTTTGCGTTTTCGATTTGTGCCCATTACTTCTTTTAAATTTACATTTTTTATTTTAAACGCATTCAATAACGTTTACATTTCATTTAAAATTTCTTTAACTTTCATTTGAGTCGTCGCAAAATTTCCTGTCGACCAAAACAGGGACAATTCTACTTGACGTCGACTTAAAAGCGCCTTAGAAAATATCAATTGACTGTCAATAGTAATTGATTATTATCAAAAACGATTATTTTTTTATAAAAATTATTTTTTCAGCGAGTTTTTTTAAAAATTTTTTTGCTATCTTATCTTGACTTAAGATGTTTTGTCAAAATGACACAGATTTATTGATTATCGTAAAAGCTATAAATAAAGAAGAATCAGAAAACTTACAGTAAAAAATATTTCTTATCGCTAACATGGCAAAAATTCGCGAAAAAATTCAGAATCGGAAACCAACTCTAAAATTTATTTGAAATCGCTAAATCGGTTATAAAAAATTTTCAGTATTTCCACCAATGTTATGTCGGAAAATAGCACAATTAGCGTTAAAAAAAGCTATAATGATGAAGAACAATAACAATAGAAAAATAATTGAAGAAGGAATTTTTTTTGTCAGCTTCGATAACTAGTCGACGTCGACACAACTTTCTTATTAAAAATTAACGTCGAAGTGATGTAGTAGTCGTCGCCTTGATGTGACAACAATTAATAATTAATGTCGACGTCGACAACCCTTTCATAATAGGTGTGAATGTTTTTGTGCAAAAATTTGTCAAACAAAAATAGCATTTAAAGCTGTAAACACATGAGCCAAAACATTAAACAGCTGATTCGAATATCGGTTTTATTTGTATTCGAAAATAACAAATCCGACTTGTTTTCATAACACCAAATGAAACCAATATTGGTTTTCAAACCCGAAAATGACCAGAACCGACTTGGGTTCTGAATAAAGAAATATTGTGCAAAACATTTTTCTAAATCGTAAAATTACCGCTTGTGATAAAAAATGTGTCATTGTTTTACTTGTTTTAATTATAAAGGTATGTTAACACGAAATCGATTTTTTTTCTCCAAGGCCCTTATCAATTTCTAAACCTCTTTCTGAATTCTGGGAGCAAAAAATACGTTATTCTTACTTATATAAATTGGCAAAAACTGTACAGTGGGTTCCTGCAACCCAAGAGCGGCTTGAGTTTAAATCTGTTCGCAGAAAATTTGGAAAAATGTATGTTTGTAAAATTTAATAAATAAATCATTACATACAATATATAAGATATTCTTAATAAAAGAAGAGTTCAAAAAAAAATAAACAAAATGAGTTTTAATTTAGACGGAAAAAATTAAACTCTTCAGAAGAATTTAATTTTATGACGGCAAAAAACGGGGAAAAAATAAAGCTCATGTGAGACGGGAAAAACTAAAACTCCTCAAATTTTAATCTGACATCAAATTCAGGGAGATACTTATACCATAAACTCATGACCATAACACCATAAACACGGTCAAGAATGAAGGATTATCAATAACAATTTTAATTAATTTTCATGTTGTAAAATTCCTTTCTTCATAAAAATAATTTAATGAAAATTAAATTTGAGGGACTTAAGCCTAATTAAAATTATTAGAAATTTGGATTAAAAACCGTAAATAGTTTAACAAAATAACCACAATACTAATTCTGAAGTTATTTTTACTTTTTTTTCTAATAAAGTATTGATTAATTTTGTTCCCTGAATATAAAATGATTTGAATTAATAAGAAAAAAAAATAACCTATTTCATAGTATTAAATATTTTTTAATACTTTAATGTGATTTTAAGAGTTTCCGTGCCTTCTAAACGTTTTGTGCGGGTTGTTAGTGAATCCGCAAATGTATTAGCTAAAATAAGAATTCTCGCCAGAATTAGTTTTAACCTTAACGGCTCACGGAAGAAATAGCATTGCATTGTTGCTCGTATGGGGTCTCAGGTGTCCCCACGTTATGCTGATTGTTTTAATATATAAATCTTTTTCATTTGTAATGTTATTTATTCACAACAAAATATTTTTTTAAAAAAAGGTACACAAAGTCAAAATAACATAATTTTATTTTTTGCCACGCCCACTTCTCCAATCCTGACTACATTTTGTCGGATGTTGGGTATTGACGGCCAAGATGCTTGTAACTTATTGGCAAACTTTTGCTGCTACCGATCTCCATTTTTAGAGAGGTTGTGTATTAATAACCCACCTATGTGTACCGAATTTGGAAGATTTTTCTTTTTACGTGCTTAAGAAATAAAGAAAACTATTTTGTGCCACACCCACTTCTCCAATCTCTCCCATATTGTGTAATGAAACCCGATATGTCTGTACCTAATTTGGAAACTTTGGCTCTTTCCGTTCTCCAGATAAACACATTGCCTTTGTATAGGAAGTGCCATCCCCACTTCTCCTGACATCGAAAAATCAACTTCGCTCCTCATAAATACTCAGAATATAAACACATATATATTTTAAAGGGTCTTAGATAAATATTGTAGAAATTAAAAACGAAATGACAAATTTATACATATCCTTTTACCTTCAGTGAAGTGGAAGTGGAAATTTTTTTTACAGTGTCGAGACTTCATTGATTCTAGAGTGTAACTAATGCATTTTTTTATGTTGATCGACCTGCTTTAATGTAATATGTATGAACCACTTTCAATAATAAGTTGGAAATGTGTAAGTGCAAAATGGGGCGTACTTTTGGTCATGGCATAAAAGGCAGACATACTAAGTTAAGGAAGGGCTTTCTTGCGGGGTGCAAAAAATTTAATAAACGTCAACCAAGGCAAAAATTAAGCCATAGATAAGCCACGAATAATTATATTTAAATTACCATGATATGCGCCAAACCAATTGTTATTACAAAATTTGCGAGTTAACTTGGTTTTCCTGCAATGTAACTAGGTGTGCATTTAGAATAACAAAGTATAAACTCTCCTAATGACTTTGCCTAAATATTAAAAGATAATTAGAAACTTTGGAAATCTAATAGAAAATTCTAATATATATTTGGAATTGTATTTAAGTAACAATAAATAAAAAATTGTAAATCACTTATTCTTGTTTAGCGATAGGAAAGTGTTAAGTAAATTAAAGTATAAAATGGGACACTTAATAAGCACAGCCAAGCACGCTGTATGTGCGTGCTTTATTACACAAATACAAATACATAAACTGTAAATTGAATGTCAACTTTTAGCGGCACGTTTGTCGCTTCGTCTGGCAAATGCCTGAATAGATGGCTGACCTAAAAAGTGTTCAACTCACCAATTCCGTCGTTGGCGTGCGACAAACTTTTAATTTTCAAATTTACATACATATAACATGTACATGTAATACGTATGTTTGTGTACTGTCTGCTTGTTAGACTAACATTGAAAAAAGTACTTGTTTTATATGTCAAGGCATTTTAATTGCTCGTTTACAGAACTTAAAGAAGTGAAAATATCAACTAATGTCTGACTGTATTTCAAATTTAATTTTACTTAATTTTCTTTATTTTTTGTTACCTTATCGTAAAATTAGTAAATGTTATTTATGACAAATCTATAAATAATTTAGTAACCAAAATCCCTTATAGTCAGAAATCAATGCATAAAGACGATCAGGTGATAACTAAACTACATGTTTATCACTAAACGCTATTAATGTACAACGAAATGTTTGTGTTTGGATTTCAGCCAACGAAACAAAGACTTTAAAAATAAACTTTTATATAGAATAAAATAAAAATACGCAAATTTAACAATTGCATACATTGTTTAATAACTTGTTGTTTAACTATACATAAATAAATTTTATTTAAAAAATATGTAAAATATCAAAACTAAAAACTGATTTTAAAGGGTGGTCTAACCAAATCGCACGATGTTAATTGAAAATAAAACCAAAAGTTTTCAGAGAATTATCTTAATATTTTTTATTGTGGTAGAATGATCTATGACAATTATTTGTGAGACAAATGCTCGCCACGGCTTCGGTGGCATTCCTCTATCCCATGGTCCATATTTTTAATCACTCTGAGACATAATTGAGGTTCAATGTCGTTAAATATCCATAAAGAAAGAAGTCCAACGGTGTCAAAACACATGAGTGACGGGCAATTAAAATCGCCACGTCGTGAGTTAACACGGCCATTGAATTTCTCGCGCAAAAAAGCCATTGCTTCGTTGGCTGTGTGACAAGTGGCACCATCCTGTTGGAACCACATGTCGTCCGGGTCCATATCCTCAATTTCTAGACACAAGAAGTCCGTTATCATCTCGCGATAGCGAACATTATACACGGTAGAAGCTTAGCCGACCTCATTTTCGACGAAGTACGGCCCGATGGCAGAACACACTGGGCGAGCATGCACAGCTATTTTCACATTTCCTACAGACCTGATTGGCTGAAATTTGCGCACCATTCTCCTAACTGTAGACACATTTGGTCGATTATGCTGTCCAAAAAAAAATCACGTCCACGAAATGCATTTTGATTTGAACGCCCATTTTCGTAAAAGCGCTGCTCAATTGTGTACATCGTAATGTTTGAATTTGTCAAACACTGAAACAAAGAAATGTTACATTAAGTTGGGCCAAAAACTTGACGTTAAGATGTGGCTCACAATTAACATCGTGCATTATGGTTTGACCTACCTTTAGAACTGGGAATAAAGACAAAATAAAATGTTAAACTTCGGAAAAATTAAGCGAGAGCTTAATTTTTGCACTAAGCCTTCATCCGTTTTTAATTTTTGTTAATAGATCTCAAATCAAAAACTTCAACTCGAATACAAGTCCTTAATTGCCATCTGAAATATTATTCCAATCGGACTAACCGTTTAAAAAATCCAGAATTATTTCCATTTTTCCAAAATCTTCTACTTTGTGACGTCGGTTCGCATACTTTAAGTTGCAATATTTTGAAATAAAATATCTTAAACACCCTTAAGGTGGATTCATCCATGCGTTTCGAACAATATTTTGTCCGGAGAATAATTTTTTTACTGAGAGTACTCTGCAGAACGATTCACCCATTTAGGAAAATTTGTCCGGAAAAACAAAGCTACCATATAGTTACAGATGTAAACAATTATACAAAATGGCAGCAGAACTAGCTACCCACTTATTTTGAATTGTTTTCTAAAAGTGTGTTAAAGAAAATGGACGAAAAAGGAAAGCGATTTTATTATTTTTAATTATTTAAATTTTTTTTTTTTTTTTTTTTTTGTTTAATTATTCAGCAAACAAACAATAATTTCAACTTTTATGTACAAATTAAAAAAAAAAGTAGGCAACTCAGAAGAATCAAAATAATTTCTCAAACTCAATATAAAAATATTTTGTCCGGACAAAAATATTGTTCGCCACGCATGAGTGAATCGAGCTTTAGTCCTACGAAAAACATTACAGATATGTTTTTTGTATTCTTTTAGTATTTTATCGATAAGGGTTACCGTTAGCGTGATTTTAACGAAACACCGTGTTTCTTCAATTTCGCGTAACTTTTTTAGCGACACAGGGATCGACGAAAATTTTTGGAATGTTGTTTAGAATAACAAAAGGAAGCTTCGTACAAAAATTCAGCTTTCCATTAATTTTTCCGAATTTAAATGTCTTTATTCCCCGAGTTGAATACAATAATTTCTTTCCTAAGTCTTAAGTAAAAAAAACACACATTTTGGGTTTTTGGTTGGCTTGATTTTAATCTTTTTTCTCTTTCGTCTGTTTTTAATAACCTGAGGCTTTAAGGATTTTATCGATCTACCAGGTTAAAGTAAAGTTTTAATAATAGAACACTTTTTATAAGGCCGGTTAAAGTCTACTTTTAGCTATCGGTATGTTGTGAAAACGGGCCTAAGTCTAGCACAACTGCTTTTAATCGTAATCATCTGCTCTTTAGGAAAATTTAACATAACGGAAAACTACAGTTTCTGACTTAAGAACTTTTTGCCTAACGCCAAAGATTTTACCTTTAAGATTAATAAATATCTTTATTTGCCTTTTGAATTACATCTGTTCCTTACACATTTTCAAGGTTAATAGTTGCTTCTTCTTACAACAAACTGGCAGATTTTTAAAGCTATAAATCGATTTACTGACTGGTGCTCCTACTACGGCCATTAGTATTGATAGTGAAACTAATCAACTCGTTTTGAACTTGGCCCTTAAACACAAACTGATATTACGAGAGTTATTATGTTACACTTATTCGTATACATACATACATAAATATTTAATTAAATGACTTACACATTCAGGTTTAACAACCAAGCCCCCTTTTTTTAAGCGAACACAAGCTCTTGTTTATTCATTACGGCCTAGCGGCTACACATTATGAATTTGTAGTTAATTTATTTAACTACGTAAATTGAAATACAAAAAAAAGCTTTAAGCACACGAATTTAGAAGAATGCCTGGTCGCTCATAAAATAATAAAAATAAAAAAAAATGTTCAATATACTTACATATTGATTGTGCCAACTCATGACAACTTTTAAAGTTTGCTGTTTGGCATTTTAGCAAATAATTTTTTTTTTTTTATTATTCAAATTTTTTTCATTTATTCACCATGAAAAGAGAACAAGTGGAAACAAACAAGTTAATATGATAAAATATCATCATAATTCTTGGTCACAGCCATAGTTAAGAAGATAATGAAATCAAAATCTTTCTATTGTTAGAACACGGAAGTATCGATACTCTAACCAGACGATCAGACGACAATAGAATCTATAAGTTGTAAATTTTGTGGCTTGTTAAATAGTTATTCTATGAAAATAATCTTGATACACAATTACTAATATTGCTGATTTACTTTCATGTTTTTTTAGGAACTGTTTGCGACGTATTGCCCGCCACGATGAACTCCAGTTTTCAAAGGACAGTATTGTCAACGTCATGGAAAAATTTGTTAAAACAGTTAATGTTATGGATGAAACCATATTAGTTCCATGCAGGCTCATGGATCGACAGGTAAATATCAAATTTAATTTCATCATTTTATGCAACACAACTTCTGGATGTGTTGTGAAATTTGTTAGAGTTTTTTAATTAAATTTGTTTTGACTTCAAAATGCGAAATTTTATAAAGGTTTAATGTTGTAAATTTTCAGGTGGGTGATAGTACTGATATTATACCAACACCTGGTAAAGATGCAACCTCAAACCAACATACATTTATCCCTAATGCTAATGGGAAACGTAATACTGTTAAATCGAAAAATGTGCATGAGTTTCTTAATTCGTCGGAGCTCTTCAATTTATACAGTATGTTAAATGCTTTAAAGAACGACCTTCTTTGGACTGGCAAAGACGATTCTGATTTGGATTTGGATGAACAGCAAGTTTCAAGTGAAAGTCAAGATGTTAAGACTGAAAACATTTCCATAAGTACTCCCACAGTCCCCTTAACAAACAATAGTTTAGTCAAAGGACATATAAGACGCCCATCGACCGCCTCAATGGCCTCTATAGCATCAGTTAGTCAAATGAGTGATTCCGAAAGCGATATTTCACAGGAAAATGATTCTGGCGTTGAATCGGAGTGCAACAAAAATAGCAGCAGCTCAGATTCCACCACTAGCAGCGTAGATGAGCACTTGCAAAGTAAAAAATTGAATAATACCGACAAAGCAACTGAGCTTGCTAAGCGCTGCAGAAGACATTTAAACGGTTTATACCAATGTCTGGAACAAATGACTGAAGCATCTAATTATCTGACTGCTCGATACCAAAACGATATTGGTGGTCCAGTATAGGATTAAATTAATAGTCAACTACACTGATTAATACACAATTAAAAAATAAATGCAGCGGGGTCAATGGGTTTTTGTTACTTCGCAAACGGGTTAATGGTACTAGCTTATTGTTTTTCTTAGTAGGTTTTTGTAACTATTACAACAAAATATAAAAAAAATTTAATGCTTAATGTTTAAAACGATTGAATGTTAAATATACAAACTCAGATATTTTAATTTAAAGATTAAGACCATTGCTATTTTAGTTAGCTTCAACAGCTTTTTAAAACTGAAATCATTCTAAAATTATTAGAGTAAAATAAAAAAATAAATACATATTTACAGCAAAAACAAAGCAATAAAAATATGAAGAAAGAAATGCCAAGAATTTCAGTTATAATTGAATTTAACTCATAATAGCCAACCAACTTTAGGAAACCAAAGCAACTTTGTATGTGTTATGAGAGCCAAACAAATACGCATAAATTTGCACAAATAAAATTCGACTTTGTGAAAGCATTAAAAACTATTTGAAACTTGGTTTTTAATTTTTGCATCTACATATAAACATATTTTGTATACCAAATAAATAAAACGGCAAGCAAAAAAAAAATTCAAATGTTAATGGATACGAATGGTATGAGATTTTTTAAATAATATCTTTTGTAAAGACGAAATAAAAATTTTGAGAGGAACCTTTAAATCTAACAATTTGTTACTTTTAGTCGTTAAAGAGCTGCATACGTCCAATTTAATCAATATTACAGGAAAGAGAAAAAACTTTCTAAAATGTTTATTTTTTAATAAATTTTAAATCTGCAATTTGTTTTACCTCTTAAAAAGTTTACAACTAACAAGCGTTAACGTTTTGTAATAAAATTTCATATTAAAAGGGGACTTACGACTTTTCCTTTAACATTGTTGGTCTTAGTACTTTTACCTACCATTGCAAAACAACAAATGAATCATATAAAACAGTATTTTTTCTACAAACTACAGTTAGCCAAACAATTCTTTTCAAAATATTTTTCGTTAAATTAAATAAAGAACTTAAATTAAAAAAAAAAATATGCAAGAATGAAAAAGTTGTTCCTTTTATTTGACGGCTTACTATAATATTTTGAAAAGAATTGTTTGACTAACTGAATGTATTTGTTTTACTCTAATGCACTGCATTAAAAACTGAATTGAAAAAAAGGACTAGCTCTTTTAAAACTTAAGTTAACGATTTGATTGCTTTAATATCCTTCCTACTTGTCGCTCTCTCTCTATAAACTTAAGGCCTGAGCAAGAAAATTAGCAGCAATGTAAATTTGGTCAAATTTTGCTTTGGATTCGGTACGATTGGTAAATTTCTATTTTTATTTCAAAAGAATTATTTTAAATTAAATTCACATTTTAACATTATATTTTTTTGACAGTTGGATGATAGATGTACATATTTATATTTTTTATTTATAAAAACAGTTATGTGATAATGGTCCTCTAAGTCTATTACACACCTTTTTATTGTTAAATGCCTGTATTTAGATACCGTTTTTTTTTTTTTTTTAATTTCTTATCTAATGTGTATTTTGTACATTTAGTCATCGATGTTTGTTTTTTTTTAACTTTTTTAATGTAGTTCAAATATGTTTTTGTAAAAAAAACAAAGTTTATAAAAAGGAAATCAAATTTCTTTTTTATAAAAGAAATCAAATTTCTTTTTTATAAAAGAAATCAAATTTCTTTTTTATAAAAGTTTTTAAATAAAATTGACCACTTGAACAATTTTCAATTTAACTTTTTGAAAATGTGTTTAAAATTTATAATTTTTTGTTCAAAACTATCAAACGTTTTTGTAATAAAAAATAATTTAACAAACAAGTTTTTCTGTTATGTATGTAAATATAAAAACAATAAGAATGTATTATTTAAAAAAAAAAAAAAAAAATAATTTGACACACATTTTGTTAAAAAGTCCTATAAAACTAAGTTCTTGTCGTCATACACACTTATGTACAATTTCCAAAAATATATATTATATCAAATAAATACAAAATTAAATATATGAAACAAAAACATTTTTAAATTTTTTTTAAGAAAAGTCATCATCTTTATCTATATACTACATATCGCACTTGATCAACAAGGGACTATTGACTCAAACTGTTATTTTCACTTTTTGAAAGAAATAGACACGTAATAAAAAATATCGTGATATATTTTCTACATTTCGGTAATGAAAAGGTTGGTTTAAAAATTCTTTTTCATATGTTTAATGAAAAATTAAAAAAGGTTTTTTCTTCTACTGAAAATTTTAATATACATATGTATATATTAGCGTGGCCGTTATTTTTTTTTTTTATTTCTTATATGTTCTCCCCCAATGTTTACCTTTAAGCCCATTAATTCAAATGTAATTTGTTTAGATATGACTATCTTTTTAAAAAATCATTTTACAAGAATGTGATATATGGCAATATTTAAGCTCTTCTAGTCAACAACATTAGCCTCAAGGAAAGTTCTTTGCTAAAATAATATTTTAAAAAATAATGAAGAAAATATCCAACAAAATACCAAAAATTATATATGTATACCAAAATTATATTTATATGGAAATATGGAAAGAAAAATCAAAAATAAGAAAAAATTAATTTTGCTTTAAAAATCTTGACTAACAGAAGTTTTTTGAGAGAGATAAGATATAAAGAGAACGCAAAGAATTGCTCTATTCACCGTTATTTTGCAGCTTATTTTGTGAGACATAACGGATTTTTGTTTTCATACATCGCAATAACCTCACTTAATGCTTAAAAATTCAATTGCAACAGTTTAATTCAAAATATTTAAGAAATCTACGACCGAGTTTTACGTGAAATAATTTTATATATGTATATAATTTTTGGTATTTTGTTGGTTATTTTCTAAAATATAAATTTTAGCAAAAAACTTTTTTTGAAATTCGGCCCTTTTGGGAAGTTAACTGGTAAAAACTGCAATTTGCAACTTTTTTGTCACCCCACTAACATTTGTCATCAAATGTTTTATCAATTTGATTGCAAATTGTTATCAAATGTTAAATTCAAATCAAAACTAAACTTTGCATTACTAAAGCGAAAAATAAATGTAAACATTTTTAACTTTTTACTTCGTGGTTAAGTGAACGATTTATTTCTTGTAAAAAATAAAATTATTTGTAAGTAATTACAATGATGTTATAAGCAGAGTATGAAAACAAACAAAACATTTCGCAAACGTTTGCAAAATGTACAAAACTATTGAAAATTTTTAAATTGTATTGTACATGAGCAAAACCAAAACAAAAACTTTTCAAGTGTCAAAGAGAGAAAACGAAACAATTGGCTTTCCACTCATCTGCATTATTTAATTTACCGTTACAATCGTACATCTGAGTACAAAACAGATAGAGAAACGTTTTGTTTTGCGTAATTTATTTAGTTCTTGCTTGGTTTTTGTAGTGGCATAACAAGAGTAAAATCCACAATGCCTCGTCTTTTTTTTAAATTTATTTTTTTTCTTTTTTCTTTGAATTACTTTTTATTTAATTTAATTTGTTTTTTTTTTTAATTACTGTAGTAGTCAAAAAAAGCATTAATAAAAACAAAAAAACCTAAAAACCTCTCTTTTTATTTCACTTAGAAACAATAGTTATATATACCTATATGACTAAATATTATAATGAGTAAACCAATTACCAAACGTTTGTCAAACGTTTTTACTCTGAATTTTTCAATATTGTTCTTACTCTTTTCTTTTCCAGCTGTGTACTTTTATATTAATGTACAATTTGCGCTCACGAGCAAAAATAATACAAAACAAAATGGCACAATCATTCTCATTGTTTTGGTTTTGATTTTGTTTTACTCACTGCAAAGAACAAAACAAAACGAAAGCAAACGTTTCGTTTTGTTTGTTTTCGTACTCTGGTTATAAGTTTGTTGTATGATCGCGGCGCTACAATCTTCAAAAAAAAGTGAGCTAAGTATTTCGTCTTTCCATGAATTTGAGGACGGAATGAACAATATTTCATATTTTAGCTATGGTGACAAATGTTTAGCTGACAGTAAATTTAAATAAATAAGGAATTTAACTTAAAAAAATTTGTTTATGTTCCACATTGTATTATAATCCACATTTGAAAAAATTGGAGAATTACGTTTAAAAGCAAGTTGAAAATAAAGGCATTTTTATATTTGAAAATAATTTCCCCTTTTGGTTGAGAATGCTATGATTTTCAATTCATTATCAAACGTGTGTTGTTTGAGAAAACATTTGATTTCAAATCATTTTCAATTTTTAATCAATCCTCCGTGTTTGTTGAGTAATTTGCCGAATCGAACACAACGAAAAAACGCAATTAAATGTTCTTACTTATTGCTGAGTTGGATAAGTACAGAATTATTTTTGCGTCTGACGATCACAATCAGAGAAACTTTATTTTTTATAATGATTTACTACACAAAGACTATTAGCGTTTGTGTTTTTTACAAATCTACGGAACCGAACACTTAAGAACAGTATTTAATGTTTCTTTTCCAACACTGAGTGTGGGTATAATTAAGAACACTTAAATTGAAAATATGTAGTTTATTTAATGGAAAGAATAATCCATATTAAATAAGAATTAGCTACAGTTTTCAAATTAAATTTTCAGAAATAGTTTTGATTAATAATTTTAAGGTTAAAGAAAAATATTTTCTAACATTTTTTTTTTCAAAAAGTATGTTTTTAAAACATGTAAGAAAGTATAGTCTATCTAGCCCGACTATATAATACCCTATTTAAGAACAAATTTTTGAAAGTGTACCCTATGTGTGACCCATGGGCAATTAAGATTTATGTACAAGTTCTTTGTGCCGAATTTTATTTAAATATCCTCTTCTGAACATGAGATTTGTTTGGTTTTAAGTGCTTTTAGGAAGGAGGTTTATATTGGACTTATGATTAATTTTGGACCTAGCAGCACAACATTTTGTAGTTATCGTAAAAGTTATTGTGAATAATTTGTATGTTAATATTAACATTTATTGCATTAAAGGAAGACATTATGAGATGTTTTATGGCCAGAACGACCCTTTTCCTGAAGGAAGCTTGTATGGGAGCTATGTGAAATTATGGCCTGGCCCTTCTGCCGATTTGAACAAATGTATGTACCAAATTTCATCAAATTATCTTCAATATTGTGAACTGTACCTTGCGCACAAGATATACTTAAATGTATTTCTAAGACCAATATTTTAAGATGTTACAAACATCAGCACAAACCCTAATCCATTATTTTCAGATCTTTTCGTACTAACACATATTTCACTGAGTCTGTTCATTATCTTTGATTTAACATGTTTTATTTAAATAGAAGTGTTAAAATAATGATTTTTTTATTTATTTCCGCCTCATATTTGGTTTGTTTAAGAACTTGTGTATAAATAGTAGACAAGTTTTATGCAAATATACTCATAAAAAACATACATATCATATTTGTATAACAAGATATAACATTTATATTTCTGCAGACAACCTTCCTTAGCTTACCAAATATACATGTCTGTCTGTCTGTTTGTATATAAAATATGTAGGTATACATATGTTGCGAAACATGATTGAAATGTCTGCAAATGAACCGCAACCAAAAATTTCCTTCGATTGTTTAAAAATTAATCAATAAATCTTTTCAAAATAAACTTCCGCCAATTTCTACTTTTTGTTAAAAATGTGAACTTCTTAATTAAGATTTTTTAAAAATCTTGAAGAAAAACCTTAAAACACTTAATATTAGAAATAACAATTAATGTTTGCGAAAAATTCAACAAAACAAAATACATACAAAATTGTGTATAACGGAAGATAAATTTTATAAGTACAAAGCTAGATAAACAGATGGCTAGAGAAGTTGTTTTAACTATTATTTATAGTATTGATAATTTTTAATTAACAAATTAATAATTATTTATAAATTTTAATTGTTTAAGAGATGAGTTGTCACTCACGCTCACAAGGGAAATAAAAGTAGTCACGCACGAGTAATTTTAAATTTTACTTAGAACAATAATGCACAATAATAAAAGATTTTAGCATAAATTATTTTTTTAATTAAATAAATATTTTTCACTTATTCATAAAAAATATTTTAAATTTATAAAGGTTTATTAAACCAATTTTTTTTAAATAATTCTTAAATATTTTTTTTTAAATAAGCCCTTTACGGCTTAGACAAATTATTTTAATTCTTCCAAAAAGTGAATAAATAAAAATTTTGAGTTAATACCCTCTTGTTGATCAAGTGCGATATATGTAATAAGTAAGTGCGATTTCCATGCAAATGCATGTTTTTTGTCGGTAGGCTAAGATCGATGTCAACCAATTACCTTTCCGAATCATTAAATTTGCGTTAAAATGGCATCGATTTATTTTTGGTTATTTTGGTGAAAATTCATATTTTGATTTTAAATGAATATTTTAGCATATTTTAACATTTTTGAGTGACATATTTTTTAAATTTCCATATTATAAAAAAAATGTTTTTCAAAAAATTTCAAAATTGTATAAAAAATAAAAATTTTTTTAATCAATAAATAAATGTTCTTAAAATACAAGATTTCTTTCAATTTTCAACCGATACAGCACCTTACATGGTTAAGGCTGCCAATTGGCATAACATTATTTATCCAAAACTATTGCATGTTACTTGCTAGACACATGGGTTACATCGAGTTGCAGAGGAAATTAGAAGCCAATTCGATATTGATTTATTGATTTCATACGGGAAACAATGTGGAAGGAAGTATAGCCCGACAAATCCAAAACGTTTTGCAAAAAAATATGGCATTTCAAACAATAAAACAAATTTCAACTATTTTTGATCCAGAATCAAATATGGGATCTGAATTAGAATATTAAAATACTCTAAATGATTTGGCATCCTTTAAGTATGCTTTAACTTCGGTTGAATTTGAGAGATCATTTTCCATGTACAAAAGCTTTTTAACAGACAAAGTTTTACTTTTGATGATATTTAATTTGATTTTGCAAACAAAAATTTAAATTATGTAGTTATTTAAATTAAGTTTTAAAAAATAGTATGTATACCTATGAATATAAATGAAAACAAACAACAATAGAATTTAAAAATTTTTTTTTTTTGTTTTAAATAGTTTTTAGTGCATATTTTTAAATTTTTTAATGCATATTTTGGAGTTTTAGTGCATATTTTTTGCGCATATTTTCGATTTTTTAGTGCATGAAAATCTCATACCTAGTAATGAGCAATTTATCAGAATTTTATAGCGTCATCCTACTCAATGCAAGAACGTGTAAAAATTGTTCAATTTTATTATGTTTCCGGAAAATCGATTGTAACAACAAAAAAAAAAAAAAAAAATACCGCCAACATTTTAATACTGCAACGGCTCTTTTTTTAAGTGCCTTAATGTCCATGGACCTTTGCTATTTGACCTTTCGACATGATGACATCTATATGTTCATACATATGTAAGGGTGAATTAAAATATTAGAATTAGAATAAGAATTTTTATATATTTAATAATGTTAACATATAAAAACAGGAATTTTATTTATTTTAAGCAGATTCTGGAAAATATCAGCTCGATGTTTTTCTAAATAAATTCGTCGCCTTATTTCTACCTCGATTTATTTTGCTGAGTAACTTTTGTTGAACTCCAAAGTGTTAAACATACATAAATATTTCAAATTTTACAAACAAATTAGTTCTTCTCATTTAGCACGTTTTTTTGCTTGAATTGACCGTTGTCTTCCTGGTCCTTGCAACTTCTACAAAGGTATCCCCTGGACAGGTATAACGCCCGCTGATTCCTTTTGCCATCTATAATGGGCCAGATTTTTATGGTTTCCCCACAGGTTGTTCCATCGAACCATCTTCGCCTAGTGATAAGATGAAATTTCTGTGCAATACGCCATCGAATCAGCCATACAGTTTCCATGTAGTGTGTCATATCGTTAGATTTATCTTATTTTGCAAGTTCTGAGACGCATAAAAGTTTTTAAGTTTTTTTTATAAAAAATTAGTTTTTCTAAAATTAAAGTAGATAACATAAGTTTAGTTATAATTAATAAGAAATAAATCTTCGCTCAGTTTAGTTCATTTAAAAATATAAGGATTTAATACGTGATATAAAACAAATTGTGAATTGAATTTTTATTTATATATTTTATAGATATTTACATATATGTTCATACATATGTGCGTATATTATTTCTGTTATGTTTTTTAATGGTGACAGTACACTTCCTTGCGTCCCCAAGTCGCAATTAAAGAAATGTTCGAGATGCCCAAGTTAAATTTTTTACGCATGAAGTGCAAGTGCCTGCCGACCAAGTGGATTGTCGCTGGATCAATTTCCAAAAATCTCATAGCGTTTAGAACCGATTCAGGTTTAACGTTGTTGAAAACTCCCTTAATATCCAGGAATGTAACTAAATCGAATGACGAAATATATATATATATATGGCCCACTAATGAGTGAAGCACATCTTATGTGGAGTTATCTTTCAAAGAGATGGTCTTATGTCCTTATGTTCTCGGAATCATGGCTTAGAGATGGTCCTATGTCCTTATCCAGACCTTTAGGGTGTCAAAAATGTTTGCAGTCCAGGATCCATCTATCTTTTGCATTTAAGATGGAATAGCTGGGCTTAAGGATAAAATCTTACGTATAAGGCTATAGCTCACTTGTCTCTGAGGAGTTTTAAACAGCACTCCTGAGTTTCCTCCATGGCTGTCTATTGCCCTTCCTCTTGATACATTTAAGCCCATTTATTGTGAACTTGTAATTGGTCCAGTCACTATAACGTTTTGCCTTATTAAAGAGCTTCCTTCTTCCTTTCATTTTTCATTCCTGCATGCTCTCACAGTATTTGTTTTGTCAGTGATTACACTGCAGTCTATCGTGGACTTATTGCCAGATCTGGGCACACTAGTAACTGGACTATAGGTACTTTCTTCTGTTTATATAGGGTTTGTCTAAATCAACTTTGAAGGAAAAATTTAAATCAATGTACCTACATGGGATCAGAATGGGAACAGTCCTTTGATATGTTCCCAAACATAGAGTATCTTCCCCTGTGTCTTCCGAAGTGGCGGCAGCGTGTCGCCTTCAATGGCATAGTGAAGGGTATATAAAATGCGGTACAGCCGAATATAGCATTTTTACAAGTTTTTAT
The DNA here is from genome assembly GCA_963931875.1 of Pollenia griseotomentosa. Taxonomy (NCBI): domain Eukaryota; kingdom Metazoa; phylum Arthropoda; class Insecta; order Diptera; family Polleniidae; genus Pollenia; species Pollenia griseotomentosa. The sequence continues at coordinate 2,599,039 of OZ007564.1, read as the reverse complement.
TTTATTCTCACCCAGTGTTGCCAAAACTTGGTGACGAAAAATGGCTAAATTTACGGAAAAAAATGGCTAAAAAATGGCTAAAAATGGGCTAAAAAATGGCTAAACTTTTTTTTTAAGTAAAAACACATTAAAATTCTATAACAAAACAGAAATAATTCATTTAAAGTTGTTTATGATGAAATATATATAGTATATAAATATACTTTGATATAAATTTCATCATATATATACTAAGAATATTTCTTCCACAAAAAAAAATCAAACAAAACAAACGATGAAATTGTAAGTTAAGATCAATTTCTTAAATAAGAATAAACGTAAATTAATATTTTGATAGATATGTATTTAAAAAATTAAATCATCGAAAAATTCGTCTTTATTGCTCATCTCATAGGAATCACTCTTGCCTATTAGTTTTAAATAATTTAAAGAAAATCATAATCACGACAACATTTACCCAACATTATGAGTCCAGATCTACAATAAAAAACAAGTAAAAAAGTATAGTCGGTCAACCCTGACTAGATGATACCGTACACCACATTATAACCTATGTACCAAATTTTATTAAATTATCTTTAAATTTGCGACCTGTACTTTGCGCACAAGGTGTGCATGGACAGCCAGCCGGACAAGCATCGTTAATTCGACTCAGAAAGTGATTCAGAGTCAATCGGTATACGTAAAGGTTGGCTAAAGCTATGTTCACACCTATTAAATATTTGACGTCCAACACGTGACCACTAGTTTTCTTTCTTGTTAAAAATAAAGCTTAAGTTTGATCAATTTACTGGCAACGCTTTTTTTGAATTTTATTGTCAAATATTTGTTAGGTCTAAACATACCTTAAGTATCAATATTTTAAGGTGTTTCAAACATCAACACAAACGCATAGTCCACTGTTATGGTGTTGGTAAAAATATTTTATTGTGACAGTAAAATTCTTTACCTAATTAAAAAAAACGAATTAAAGGTTGCTAAATGTAACCTATTTCTCAAATTGCTTTTAACGATGTTTACTTGGCAAAATACCCTCTCTACTTCAGCATTAGACCATGGAAGTGAGAGCAACTTTATAGGCAATTCTGAAATTTCTAAAAAAATGTTGTTGCTGCCTGCATTTCTTTACTGAAATACTTGCAACCAGAAAGAAACACCAATGTTTGTGGTGATCCATTTTATAAATTTAGTATTGGAATACTGTTCCTTTATTTTGAAAGATGTTTCATCATCATCGTTTATAGCGATTTTCAACATTTGTAAAACTTGTGATTTAAATTAAAGGCGTTTTAATTGTTAAAAATGTTTGTTTTACTTTTATAAATTTTTATAATAAAATAAAAATTATTCCTTTAAAAGAAAAACGGCAAAAAAATGTTATGGCTAAACAATTTGAAAAATGGCTAAAAAAATGGCTAATGGCTAAACTCATCTTTTAATGGCTAAACAGGGTGAAAAATGGCTAAATCTAGCCACTAAATGGCTAAATTGGCAACACTGTTCTCACCTGTCCTATTGGGAGTGAATAGTCTGCAGTTATACCTTTCATCCTCATTTACATGTTTTCAGTCAACAACAAGCAAAACATAATGTTTTGCAGCTTAAAAGCTTAAATCAATTCGCAAATACTAATCCAAATTTTTGTAAAGAAAACTTTTACGCACGCAATCCATTACTCACATTTTTCCAAATCAATTTCATTGTTGCAGAGCTTTAAACATTATCTCCAAGTAAATTTGCTTTTGCTACAACATGTTGGCTCGGTCGTGTTTTGAATTCTTTTAAGTTGATTCAGTAAATTACACACTTTTTTTGGAATTACATTATTACCTGTTTACTATATAAACAAGCAAAACAAAAATGAAAATAGTAAAAGAAAAATCTGTCGTTTTGGCCATTTTTGGCGTAAAGTTAAAAAAGTCATGCTTAAAAAACTATTTTAACAACTTTCGATAAAAAAAAACAAAACTGATTGAAATGGGAACCAGAAAAGAATCTCATAACAAATAACTTATTTCATAAATAGTCTTGTTCTTGTTTTTGTTTTTTAATTTATTGTCTCTGAGATGAGCAGTTGAACGCGGTTCATGGCTGTCGAACAAAGTCCAAAAATCCCCCATCACAGCCGCGAGACTAGAAAACAATTACATACTTATGTATGTATGTGCATATGATGAAATCTAAAAACTAGATTGAACAAACATTAAAAAAAGCTTTTCCCCACCACCATTGGCATGTGATGGGATAAGATCGATAAAGAGGTTTTACCGGTTTTTCATTATCTTAGTATAATTTTTTCAGTTTTAAACAATTTTAAAATATCGTTTTTATTTAGTAAACAGTAACTTAAATTTTGTTAAACTTGATTAAAAAATATATGTATGTACATTAGGGGTATAACAAAATTTTGGCCCTAGCACTCACTACGCGATAGCGACTACATATTGTGTTATTTACGAAAACAAATTGTTTGGGTCGATTGAAAATAAAAACCTCACCCACAAAAGCGATTTTCTAAAATCAATAAGGAAAAAAATTTAATAAAAAATTTTAAATAATTTATTAATATATGAAAAAAACTTAAAAAGTATCTTAATTATTAAAGGACATGAATATCAAATTTAATGTGCGTGTTGTTTTGCTAAAGCTTTTGGCTAAATGTATAAGTACAAATAAAAAAAAATTCCAACTTTACCGCGTTTTGTGGGTGACCTTTTTTGAAAACCGCGAAAAAAAATTATCATTTTTTTTTAATAGTTTTCAATGGACTATTCGACTATGCTAGGGCCATTTTGATATTTGCAAAAAATGGGAATAAGTTATACCCCTAATCTACATATACTTACATATATAAAAAGTTTTTATAGGCTTTTGTTCTGATGGTGTGAATGTTCTTTGGATAGGTGACCACATTCCTGTCACCAAAAAAAGGATGATTCGGCATATTTAGACACGTGCAAAAAAAGATATTTAAATGAAAATGAGAAAAAAAAATTATTTTTATGCGTAAATGTATGTATGTATATCTGATTGAAAATACAATAATTTTTTTTTTGCTATACAAGCGTTAAGGAACAAACCAAATTTAGACAGATTATAGACAAAAACAAAAAAAAATACCTCTGTTTAAGGTTGCAAATATTGATGCAGTATGTTAATATATATTTCACATACCCTGCAAATAATATTAGACTACCTGATCCATTTTGATCAAGTGGACTACTTCCTGAACTGGTCCAATATAATGCAAGTTTGTAGTGAGACGACATGTCTTCGTTTTTTAACGACATGTTTTCGTTTTTAAACGACTTCAAAACTAATTCTCTTGTAATCCAAAGCTGGGTTATATGGTCCTGCCCTAGGACATCGTAATATTTAATAGACCAGTGTTTTTTCCATACATTTAGACTAGTCCTACTCTAGTCGCATTATTTGCAGGGTATGCATCATCTTTATACATTTAAGTTTGTATCAGTGAATTCACGCTTTCATGAACAGCGTTGTCCACTTTTCATTACAAAAACGCGCTATTCCCCTAAACGCGCTACACAACAGCGTTGACAAATATTTAAAACAAAACGCGCTGAGTTAGATTTGTAAAAAAAGTCGATGCATAAACATTAGGCTATAACAAATTTTTACGAAAAATTTGGCATACCACAATTTAAAAGCATGCGCAGAGGTTGCTTCGCCAAGCTTCCTAAATAGCTGATGGTTTTGTGACCTAATGTCTGAGAAAACAGTATGTTGCTTTACAGGGTAATAATTTTTGTAGTGTGGCGAAATTATTTTTGTCGAGGGTATGATCAGAAAGCCAGACTTCGCTCTAAGCATCACATACAAATGTATAAATAGTACCTATATACTATTTGCAATCGATATTCCGGAATACGAACAAAAGCCAAAAATGCCACAACAGCTCTAGAATTCCAACGAGTATTAATAAGAAGCGTGGCATTGCTCTTAATTTATTAAAGGGAACAAATTTATTTTTTCAAAATATTTAAAATTTCATGTTGTAAAATGCCTTCCTTCAGTAAAAATAATTTAATGAAAATTAAATTTGATGAACTAACTAAAAATATCAAAATAGTATTTAAAAGCTTAAAACAATAAATATAGGAATTGCATCTCACTCTTATATCACTTTTTTTTAACATTTTTACACAAATAATATTATTTTATATAAATCGCGGGTTCTTCCTTACTGCGGCCCTCTGTACTTCTTGGGCGAGGTTTTCTTCGCATTTTCGCTTATCTCTTCAAATGCCACGTTTGACTTTTTGTCAATAGAACTGTAGTTATACCAGTGTTGCCAATAAAGAATTTAAAAATTACACATGACACACATTTGAAATGACACACACAAAACGAAAAAATTTGCCTTGATAAAATGAGTTCGCCCTACTTCACCTTTTTGTTATTCCTTGTTGGCAATAAAATGGTTAGGTTTACAAAAAAAGGCAAAGCATACCGATTCCTGCAGTAAAAAAGAAATGGACGCACATATTCAACGGCACGTTAAATTCGGTGTAAATTGTTCCATTTAATGAAAACAAATTTATTGCCTTGTGGGTATCCCGTATTGCCCTCTCGATAGTCTTAAACTAAATTGCACAAATATTTATTTTTTAATGAAGCACGAAATTACCTTTAAAATTCTTAAATCTAAAGAATGCACACACATTTTTATTTACTCGCACAAACAACAAATCGTCAGCTAATTTCACCATGATATGCGACAAACCAATAATGAGCTGACGAAATGTAAAGGAAAAGGCAATTTCATTTGACAGTTTTTTGTAAAACATTATTTCTTCAAAAAGTTTTCGAATAGAGAAACCCGGCTAAAACAAATTACACATGGGCTACACATGTAATTAGAAAATACACGCAATATGTGTAATACATATGGATTGGCAGCATTGAGTTCTACTGCAGCCTGAGTTTTTCCATGCAAATTCTTGCGTCGTTTATTTGGGACTTTATTTTTTATCTAGTGATAATAAGTTTCCACGTATCGTCAGTTATCCACTGCTTTCTTTTGGGGGTCTTGTTACCTATTTGATTTGCTGCAACGTCACATAGGTAAAAGGTTTCTTATATTCCTAAATTCATCTGGACATGTTTGGCTGATCTTTGCTGAGTTTTTACTTTTTTTTCCTTGCAAGGTTGTAAGCTCTAATGCACATACACATATACATATCTTCGGCATTTTGACCAAACATCTTAAGTCAAATTAAATGCTCATTAAAAAAACAGTTTTGTTTAAGTTTTTAAAATTTTGTATTATAAACGAAAATTTTCTTTAATTTTGGTTCTTTTGCATTATAGGTATGATAAAAATGATTTCTTTACCGAGTTTTTTAAAAAACTTTTTTGCTATCTTATCTTGACTTAAGATGTTTTGTCAAAATGCCACAGATATGTACATATATAGACATTCTAAGGTATACAGTTTTTAATTCTTAAAATGAATTAGATATGTGCCTACTTTTGCATTTTTGGTACCGATATTTAAATGTTTTCACAAAGTATAATTCAAATTTAATATTGTGCATCATTCGCACGTTTTAAAACGTGCAAAACATTTTTTTGTTAAATTTAATTTGAAGATCATTATTGTTGAGTGTTTCACATAAAATGTATTTTACATGAGTAATTTAAAATTCCATTGAATAATGTTTTCAACTAAATACTTCTGGCTGACATAGAAGAAAAATTAAAGCCAAAAAAATGGTAATTACATTATTAAGGTTAGTTATTTTTTCCTTTAATTTTTGTTAGTACCTATGTACGTGTTCATTAGTTAATTAAAGAGTAGATAAGCAATTGTATTGTATATAAATTTGAAACTAACGAAGATAAAATTTATCGTTATTTGCTTGCATACATGCATATACGTACACACATACATAAACAGTAAGCATTGGAATGCGCTAATAGAATAAAAAAAGTCTTGTAACCAGGGCTGCCACATTAATTTATGAAGAAATCGTCAATTTGATAAGAAAATATAAAAAAATCGTCTTTCACGTTTTGAAAAAAGGGTAAAAAAATGAGACAACTTAAGATTTAGTTTTTTAAACAATTTTTGTTCAATTTTTACTCTGTCGATTTTTTTTTAAATAAAAAACTTTATTTACCTATGTAGAATACTGATAGTGAAAATTAACAAAATCGGCCCATCAATGACCGAGTTTTAGACAATTAACTACTTTTTCCAGAATTTGACACAAATGTGCCCATATGAGCTAGGGGATCGAATTCGGCCCACATTTTTTTTATATATAACAAGTATTATGTCAAAAAAACAACTCAGTCCATTATTTCACTTGGTTCTCATACTCTAAATTTAGGTTTTGATACGATTTTCAATACAATTGTGAAGCGTATATAGGATACGACACAGCCGTTTATTACACTTTACCTTGTTGTTTTTTTAAATTGACTAACTCAAAATTCCCTCTACATTGCGGTTTAATGTTTTCATCGCATTAAGAAATGCATTAAATATCCACGCCTATCTGGAATAAAAAGTGAACAATTTTTTCCTTTGGATTTAGGCTTTTCCCTATAAATTTTTTAAGGAAAAAACAATAATTTATGCTGTCTTGTTTAAACATTTTTTTCTGTGCTTCTTAATATCTAAACATTTATGCCTGTATTTATAAAAATTTTATAAATTTAATAAAGGTTTACAAAACAAATTTTGTATGAAAATTTGGCTTAATAAACGTTTGTTAAATTTAATAATCGTTTATAAATACGGGGGTTAAAGTTTTAATTTTTTGGAGACTGAATAAAATCGTCACATTTTAGGGAAAATCGTGAAAATGACGATAAATCTGGCACCACTAATACTAGGTACACACTATGCAATGCATTTACGCAATCTAGCAAATTAAATTCAGTTTTATTCATTCGAGATTTCATCAACATCAAAACGTTTTGATATTTTGAGATTGCATTGATGTAGATTGCACTGTCTGTACCCAGCATTACTTTTAATTGGAAATTAATTACCGATACCTGGCTGAAGCTTACATACATATAAATGTATAAAGATAAACTGCCGTATGCATAAAAATATTTTAAATTAAATAAATGTTTAAAATACAAATTTTCTAGGCAAATTTTATTTAATGATCGTTTATTTATACGGGTGAAAGTATTTATAATTATTAAAGAACAATTCAATAAACAAAAATTTAAAATTTGGAACTCCTAAAAAAAATTTGCTATTGAGCTATTTTGCTCAAGACTATGATTTTTTCTTGTTATAAGTAAGCGAAAACACAAACATTTTACAATCTTTAATTTAAAATTCGATTAAAATAAAAATTTATTAATATCTATATATATATATATTTATATATATATATATATATACATAAATACATATTGTTACCGAAAATTTAAAAGGCCCTTACAAATTTTTCAGGAGAAGCATAAAATAATTTAAAAGACCAAATTGATAAATTGCCTTAAACTGTTTAAAATTTATTTTCTTTCTATTTTTGTTGTAAAACCTACCAATTGTTTTGACAATTGACAATGTTGCATAGTATGCCCACAGTAAGCTAGGTCTTTTAGCATTTATCATATAATCTTTTGTAGATAGGGCGATTTGTTTTTTGTTAATAAAATCGCTTACTTTAGGCGAAAGATTCCAAAATTTGTTGTGGACATTTGTGTTAATGTAATACATCAGAATCAACGAAAATGTAAATTTTTAATTGTTGGTTTCTTGTTGGTCTTGCGTTTTAGGTAACGTAATATAGTGTAGGAATTTTTCTTTCTTCACTATAGGGTTAAAATAGTAGTATCTACAATGTAGATTCTACATAGATTACGGTTTTGATTTTTCGATAGCTTTTGGCATAAGGAACAAAAATTAACTACGACATTTCAAAATCATTTTAGTCGCTTTTAAATTTCAATTTTTTTATTTTTTTTTCAAATTTTATGTTTAAGGTTTTTTTTAGTACATAGGTCAAAAAAAATCGTCTGATTTATTTTTTTTACATTACCTTTAAAAGATGAAATTGTACGCTAAAAACCATTACAATAACAATTTTTCCAAAAAAAAAGTTTTTCTTGGGGTTTTGGACGAGTTTTTGTCGAAAAATGTATTTTTTACGCGTTATTTTTAAATTTTTTTGCTAGGTATGTTAAAAAAAAATTTTAAAATTTTTTAAATATATCCTATCCCAGGTAAAATTGTACGCTTTAAACGATGGCGTTATTATTTTTGCGAAAAAAAAAATGCAAACCCTCATATTAATCGAATGCGTATTCTAAGTCAAATTACAATTTATAAAGCTTTCATACTTTAATAGTCCCACCCCCTTAATAAAGCTTTATAAATTTTTATTTGACTTAGAAAACGCATTAGATTAATATGAGGGCTTATATAATAGATGTCACTCACCATATGAAATAGTTTTCCAGATTCTATTTGAAAAAAAATGTTTTTTTTTATTTTTAGACGAGTTTTGGGCGCCTCCAAAATGATTTTTTTGATATATATATATATATATATATATATATATATATATATATACAGGCCTGTCACAGAAATCAATTCCGATCGAAAGTGGAAGTGATTTCGTATCTTTCTTCACATAAAAAGAAATCACTTTCGATCGGAATTTATTTCTGTGACAGACCGGAATGTAGTGCAATTTTTTCCCCTCATGCCAAAAGCTATCGAAAAATTGATGGCAAAATATCGACAAATGTTTGTCCTTACAAATCAACCCGCTCTAATGTACATATTTTCTAAAACTTTGATTATCAATTATACACGTATAAGAACATATGATTGGAGGTAACCATATTCTAATAACGACATATGTACTATGGTTGGATTTTAACAATGTAAATGTTTGCATGTAACCAAATTTTGCTTAAATATGACTAAAATAAGGTTAAAATTAATTAAAATTTGTCTAAAATTAATAAAAATTTGATTGAAATTAACCATAACATGATTAATAATTAACTATATTTGCGCAATCGCCTCGTTTTATTTTTAATATGTTTATTAAATAATGTGCTGTCTTCACAACATAAGTGATTGAACATGTAGTTCAATCACCTGTGTTGCGAAAACAGCACATAAGTAAGCTTTACCTCCTTATTTTCTAAAACCCTTTACATTACCTTAAAAATTTTTTCATTCATATTTTGATAATTAAAAAAAAAATTATATGCAAAATTTGTCAACGCAAGGCGGAGGAATTACAAAATAACCCTTTTAATCTGTTCCAAAATTAAGATTCAAGAGATTGCAAACCTGTTTTTTTTTAATCTTTTGGTTGTTCCTTTTCTATTTAACAAATACTGTGATCATTTTTTCTTCAACACTATTGCGAAAGTTGAAAGAAATATTTTGGAATATTTTAAAGTTTGCTGTAAGAATTATTGTACCTATAAATACAAAGTTTAAAAAGTCGTTAAGTTAAATATTTCAGTTTTCGAATTGGGTTTGTTTTCTAATCTAAAAACTAATTAATTATACAATACAATGTTTTAAAAAAATAGTAGGGACACTTTAATTTTTTATATTTCGATATACTTTTATTTATCTTAAGGTAAAAAAATGAGATACATATACATAATCTTGATTAATCTGTACTGCCTTTTTTTTAAAGTCAGTTGTCTTACCTTCTTGAAAAATGTTAATCTTTGTAAAATATTACCGGAAAAATAGGGACATTTTATATTTTGCATAAAAACAAACGTTTTTGCTAAATTTTACAATAAAATCCAAATATTATACAATTATAATTGTAAAATTATATATCAGCACAAACTTTCTTGGAAATGGAATATCCAGCATCATTAATTTTAATTAAAATTTCTTGTGAATTTTTGGATTTTAATGAACCAATTTTATGTTTTGGACTCCTCATAAGTATTCTATTCAATTTAAGTGCGATGATTGCAATTGAAATTGCATTGAGCAAACTTAATTTTTCTGAAATCACGATTTTATACTTTTCGCGGATCGCTTATTATCATTGTCTTGCATAAACTCTTACTTCAAAGGCATTTCCATTTCAGATGGAGTATATCTTAATAATCCTTTGAAGTCATTTTTTCTAATTGCCAGACAATTGGACCAACGCCGGGCATATTTTACAAAGATAACAATTTTTTTAAGAAGGAAACACAACTGAAATAAAGAAATATAAAAATTTCAAGTGTCCCTATTTTATTGTTTTACACTGTATGTATTAGGTATTTATTGGGGTATTCATTTAATCGGGCATTTGCTTTAATCGGTTAATCGCTCGATTAATTAACCGAGGTTTTGGTTTAATCGGTTAATAATCGGTTAATTTTGTTATTGATCGGTTAACCGATTAATAAAGTTTTGTTATAAATTAAGTCTTTTCAATTAATAAGAATGCAAAAATTATTTATTATTGGAATCTATTAGTAAAAAAACAATAACATAACGAACAAAACAATTCTTGAACTAAAACGAGCAAACAAAAAAGTAATTCATAAATATGAAAAACATATTTTATTATTTATACATAATATTTTTATGTATTTATTAAAAAGTAAACTGTGAAATTTTTTTATTAATTATTTCAATAGTTTAAGATCTTATAAAATAATCATTTGGAAGAATAATTTGGTTTAAATGTTTAGGATTTAAGCGATTCTTTTCTTTAGCTTTGATAAAACTTGACTCGGAAAAAATTCTTTCAATTATTGAAGATGATGGAGAAATCGTAAGCAACCCATAATCAGATTCAAGAATGATAAAACAAGATTAAGCCTTGCACATGTTTACAAAATTCAACTGTTAATTATAACGTCACTTAAGCATATTATACACATGGTTGTTTGCTTGTGTTTCTATATTTTTGCTGTATTTATACGCTGATGTGATGTAGATGCGCAGAAATATTTCATTTTTAAAAGCTGTATCATTCTTAAAACTGCTCTGAGTGGAGAAGCAGCGCGTGCTTTTTGTCATTATTTCTTAAGGACAAACAGGTCGTTCTTGTTTGTCTGCTTTTCGTGCGTTTTGCGTTGTCACCCCGCAGTGGTTAGTGGTTCGGCGTCGTATAACTGTACCGAGTTACTGTTTTTGCGGTTTCTACATTAACTATATGCAATCGTTTTTAACCACAATTTTTTAATGTGTTGTCTGGTGGAGAACCAAAAATAACTCAACGTGACGGGTGGAGAACCAAAAATAACTCAACGTGACGGGTGGAGAACCAAAAATAACTCAACGTGACGGGTGGAGAACCATATATAACTCAGACGTTTTACTGGTGGAGTACCAAGGAAATAACTCAGACGTTTACTGGTGGAGACCAAAATACTCTGTAGCGGATTCTGGAAGCTCTCACCTCCCTATACGAAGGTTTAGGTCGAACGAGTACTTGTGGTTGAAGCTCCAAAAATTGTGTCATACCCTGGCAATATAACTCAAGAGAGTTACCCAAAAAAAAATTTAAATCAAAAAAAAAAATAAAAGCTGTATGCGTTATCTTGGTTTCTTTGTATCATGATACAGATTATCTAATTTCTTAGTGCTTTTCCAAGATTTCTCTCAACATATAAAATCTTCCAAAATGCCATTATTTCGGCCAATTTTGTTAAAGATTGTTTGTATTACAATCGAGAATTTCTTCTATTGTCAGGTCTTCATCTGACTCATCCTGGCAAAGTTCAGCACCGAACATTCTGCAAAAAATGTATTTCCGAACCCCTAGTTTCTGTTTTCTACTGTATTTTAAGAATGTACTGCTCGAAGGAAATATAATGTAGGAAACAATATTTACCAAACATATACCTTTTTTATATGAGACGAAACAAATAATTAGAAACACTTATATGTTATAATACCACACAAAACTAAAAAAATTTGTTACATCGGTTAATCGTCTAAATTAAAGGGTTTAATCTTTAATCGAAAATTGCCAATTTTAAATTAACCAATCAGTTAATCGGGTAGTAATTAATCGGTTAACCGATTTACAGTTAACCGAATGAATACCCTAGTATTTATACACACATGTATGTATATTATGTATATAGTTTTGAGTGTATTCTTTTGTGATATACATACGAAATTTTTTATTCACTACCCTACAAGAAGAGTGACCGTCATTTTACCGGTCATTTGACTGTCATTGATGACAGAATATTAATGGTCATCGCGTAGAACAAAGTTTCTATTACTTTCTTAAGGCCAACGTGAAAAAAATGACCTAAACTTTTGTGTACGTGTGAATTAGCGTTGCCATTAGCAAACATTTCTTCCTAAAATGTTTTTAATAACAGCAATTCCCAAAATTCCACCGCTTTTTTTTTTAATTAATTAATACAAATTTAGCTAAATTTATATAATAATTACAATTTATGAAACGTATTAATAGATACAATTATTCAACTTATTATTATTAAATATAAGAAGAATAGATTAATAAAACTTGGCTTTGAAAAATATTCCTAATTTGGTATACAAACGGACACGAGTGGCAGTGTCAGTTGTAACAATAAAAAAAAAATAGTGCGTGTGTATTAGTTTCGGTCATCCATTTCTTGTAGGGTAGTTTCAAAAACGAATCACAACAAAAATAATAAAAAAATGTTATATTCTGCTTTGCTGAATCTTAAATTCCATTTATTTAATAAAAAATTGGAGTGCACAGTTGTATGAGTGCCAGGTGAAATAATGGACCGATTAAATTTCAATATTATACTTAGAACCCTGATAAATAATTTACAAATATGTACCTATAATAGGTGCGTTTGTTTACTTTTCCAGTAAAATCCAGTAGGTGAGTAAATTTTAGGCAATATACAAATTTTACTCTTAAAACTGGCTCTTGCACAAAAAAGTAAACGAACGGAAAAATTGCAAAAAAAAATTGCAGGTTAATTCAAACACATGACCGCTAAAAAGCTTAGTGTTGTAAAATATGTGTTATTTAGACTACCTAGTATATATTGTTTTTGGCACTTGATGCATTGCATTTTAATAATTATAAATTCGTAGCAAATGTATTTATTAAATGAACTTCTGTGGAAGCTTTTAGACTTGTTTAGTTTGTACATGACTTTTAATTTTGTTTCTAGCTATATAACATACGAAAATACATGAATACTTGATTTTTGATATTCGGTACCCTGAATAATATGCAGTAAAAAGTATTCATATATTTATTAGGTTTACATCTCAAAAAAATATAAATGCAATGTTATTTATATTAAATTTAATTAACTTTTCAAAAATATCTACTATTAGAAAATAAGTTTTTAGTTTATGCTGCACTTTTAATTCAGTTTTTGTTCTTTTAAATGTTTTTTTTACAAAATGTAGACTTTTTGTTTGCAAATTGTATGTTATTTGCTTGTTTACTATATTGAATCATATGTTTTTGTTTTCAACCGGATTTGCAGGCTCTTTGCTGACAACTGTCACTTTATTCTCTCAGTAGAGGCTCTCTTTTGCAAATGTATGTGTACGCGAACGCATTTCAGTAAAATCCAGTACAAATTTTTGCAAATTTTGGAGTAAGCAAACGCAGCTAATATAAAAAAAATCTGAGCCAAATTTGGAAAAACCAAACCTTTATTTCAGAAAGAACAAGTAAAATATAGTCGGTTAAACCCGATCATATAATACCCTATGCCATTAAAATATTGTATGTACTAGAGTATCCACTCGATTAATCGTTGCGCGATTAGGCGAGGAATTTTTCCACCATTATTTGATCGAATAATCAAAATAGCCAATTTCGAATAACGAATAACTCGAACAATTTATGGCAATTAATCGATTAAGATGAATATCTTTAAAAAATCTACTTTTTTAAATAAAAATATTTGTTGTTAGATTTCTAACTGTTTAATATTATTTAAAACTAAATTACATGTTCTAAACTTCTACATTTATTTTTATCACAAAAACTTTTGAGCATATTTCAGACCCTTTTTAGATGTTGTTGTGCGAGAGACAAATTTTGTATATCATTATAAACGTAAAATTTCATATGTTAGAAATTTGGCACTTTAATAGCAAATTTTTCATATCAAGTTTAACAATGTGTAAATTAAAGAATATTACAAAAATTGAATAAGTTATCAGTGAAATTAAAATCAAAGTAATTTTAAAAACTAAAAAGTAACTTAATGTATAAAAACTGTATTTTTTGCAGCCGGGTGTTTTGATTTTTTAAATTATTTATTTAATTTAAAAGTTTTAAAACAATCTACATAGCACATATCGCTCTTTATTGCAACAAAGTCATATCTAAAAAAAAATCAAACTTGGCAAAATGCGATTAAAGTTTTCAAAATGAACCTTTAGATGCAGGTTTAATGAAATATATTTGGCTATAACTTCGGTTCAGTTTGAGATATAATACTGATTTTATTTTTTATGAATGAACACTTTTGTTAAAGTAACTTGAAATTTTTAATTTTTTTTTTTTTTTTATGTTGCAATAAAGGAGCGATATAAATCGTTATTTTATTGTTTATAAACTACATGTTTGTATTATTGTCTTTTTTGTGTTTTTTAATATAAAAAAAGTATTAATTCATGTAGAGATTTATGTTTTTTTCCCATTGGATAAAATTATTTGAATTATTCAAGTAATTCGAACAATATAAAAACCTTACTCGATTAATCGAGAAAATTTAAAAATAAAAAATCGATTTATTTCTTACTCGAACAAAACCAAAAGTCAAATAATTGGATACTCTAGTACGTACTAAGATCATTTAAGGAAACGTGGAAAAGGAAGTTCATAAGTTATATAAAGCATTTAAAAAGTGATGTTTTATGGGTTACACTTTAAGGTAGTTTTTCTATATATTTGCCATTTGTGGGCTTAAATGGCTAAATAGCAACAGACAATATGTAATATATATAGGGAAACCATAAATATGCAATTGCATGTTTTTCCTTGTGCGAACAATGAAGGCAGAAACAATATATTTATCCGTTTTAGAGCTTTTTATGAATTTTGGTATATATTTGTTAGTGCATATTTTTGCATATTTCACCGTTTGCATAATTTTTTGCATAATTTAGTTAAAAGAGCCTTTTAGCAGCATTTTTCAAGTTTATAGCGCATATTTTGCGCACTTGATCAACAAGAGGGTATTAACTCAAAATTTTTATTTTTTCATTTTTTGGAAAGAAACCAACACATGATATTCGTATCTACTCGCTGTTAAAGTATCATGCTATTTTATCTACATTTTAGTAATGAAAAGGTTGGTTAAAAAATTCTTTTTCATATGCCTTTAATGTTTAATTAAAAATTGTTTTACTTCTACTGAAAATTTTTAAATTTTGAGTTAATACCCTCTTTCGGATTAAGTGCGATATAAATGTACCATACATCAGGGATCGAAAATAACAGTTATATTGGAATTTTAATTTTGATTTTTATTGTTTCGATCAAAATGAACAGTTATTTTTTGATTTTTATTTTTTTGAACAAAAATAACAATTATTTTTTGATCGAGCAAAAATAAAAGTTGTTCTTTTAAGAAATGTACGTTAGACCGACTCAACTTGTATGGAGCTGAAAAAAGTGTTTTTGTTACGCCTCTGCAAATAAAGCTTGATATGTTGTGTGATGATTCCCAAAATATTTTGGTTCTATCGTTGACCATCCGTGAGCTGGACCATTTTTAGAAAAGGTCTTTTTTCATTTGGTATCATCGAAAAGAGTTTTTGAAGCAGCATCCAATGGTATATAAAACTTGACCACTTGCGACCAACTAATTGAGGTATTTAGCTAAATACATATTTTCTTTTCGGGTTTTCATACAAATTCTACGTATGTGGAAATAATGCTCTGCTTTTCAAATTGAATTTGTTTTAAAATAATGTTAATTTATTTTTTTTTGTAATTATTCACATAAAACGCGAAAATCGCGATATATTTTATCTTTTTCAAATATAGGCAATACCTATGGGTTTTTTTTTCATTTTTAAATTTTAAAAATTTTTATACCCATATTGCCTATATTTGAAAAAAAAAAAACAAAATATGTCGCGATTTTCGCGTTTAATGTGAATAATTGCAAAAAATAAATAAATTAACATTATTTTAAAACAAATTTAATTTGAAAAGCAGAACATTTTTTCCACATACGTAGAGTTTGTATGAAAACCCGAAACGAAAATATGTATATATTTAGTTAAATATCTCAATTTTGTTAAAAAAATTAAAAATCGAAAAATAACTGTTATTTTTGTTCAAAAAAATAAAAATAAAAAAATAACTGGTTTTATCTGACTTTTATGAAAAAAAAGGAATTACTGTTACGGTCCCTGCTATACATATTTCATGGAGTCTATGATTTATATTGTAGAAATTACAAACGGCATGACAAACTTAAATCTATATGTAAGTTTGTACATATACCCTTTCCACCTGTTGTGAAGGGTATCAAAACACCTACGTTTGAAAGGCATGTCAGAAAACGTAATATTGTTCTTGTTTGTAGGTATGTATGTTTGCTTTTTTAATTATAATTATTGCGTACTAATAAAAATAAAATATTTCAGTACGTATAATTCAAGTCATTGGACTAGTTTTAAAACGACCACAACAAAATGAAAAAAGTGTTTGGATGTATGGAGCTGTTAATGTTTACAATACGCCAAGATATCCAAAAAGTACAGTAACAACAACACATCGGTAGCAGAAGCGACAACAACAAAGAAAAAAAATAACAATTTGCAGTTAATGATGACCTTGAAGTAAGCGACGATGCCAAGTTGAAATCCAAAAACAGAAATTCAGCCAGCTAAAAAAAAAAATATTATGACTGCCAACTAGTTTTTTGGACCGTCTGTTTGTCAATAAGACAGTAAGCAGTGATGGCAAACATGGCACAATTGTACGTTTTTTTCGTTTTTTTTACATACTTACTTAGTGCTGGTTGATACTTCTCAAGGTTTAGCCGTAAAGTCTTGAGCTTTTAGGACAGAAGGGAAAAGACTAAAACTTGATGAGTGCGAACCAGCACTTACTTTTCATATTATTCTTGAAAAAGAAATGGTGCGAATGAAAGAAAATTTTTCTTTGCTTCTGTTTTCTTTGTAGTAGAATATGATTGTGTTTGCAATTCTCATTTACTCTGCAGTTTTCATCGCTAATATCTTTGGCTTTTCTAAGATTTTTTGGGAGAATGTTTTCTGATGATCTGGCCTAAGCAACCAGTGAAATGCGACTAGAAACTAGCTTAACCGCCAACATAAATTTCAGTGTTTCTATCAAGAATAAAAATTGGGAATTAAGCACGACAAACAGAATTTAATTATTTAAAAACAATTTTTATTCACAAAAAATACTTTAATTTGCAAAAAGTTTTTTTGAAATTGTGATCTTATAAAAACAAAAAAAAAAGGATACTCTTAAATATGTACTTAAAAATTTCGAAAGTATTACCTACACAGATTTTTTATTTCAAAAGTACCTCAATTATACGATACTAAGCCGCTTTCAATATGCTAAGCCTCCTTCCCAATCCCGCCCACATTTTGTCGGATGTTGTGTATTGATGGGTAAGTCGATTGTAACTTTGGCGTTTGCCATTCTCCGGATGTACAGACATCTATAATATCTTTGTATGCGAAGTGCCACGCTCACTACTCCAATCCCACCCACATTTTGTGGGATGTGTTTTGATAACCCGGATGTTTGTATCTTATTTGGAAACTTTGGCTCTTGCCGATCTTCAGATATGCATAAAAAAATTTAACATGGGATTTATGTGTAAAATTAGACGCTGTCGTATTTTTTTGCTTATATTTCAGCCACATGTAGACTGATCCGGCTGAATTTCATAAGTATATTACTACCTGGGGTACGAAAAACCAATTTTAATGGACATACGGACATCGTGACTTAAACTTCTTATAACGATCCAGAATATATATGCTTTATAGGGTCTGGCATCAACACATATATATTTTATATTATTATTAAAATGATTTTTGGGAACACAACATTTTAATTGAAATGGTTTTTTTTCTCGTGCTTCACTCCCAATTTTTATTCTTGATAAAAACACCGAAATTTATTGTTGATGGGATAAGCTGTTCCTATGCGCATTTCATTGGTTGCATAGGCCAGATCGTCAGGAAAATTTATCCTATAAGATTTTAGAAAAACTAAAGATATTAAACCAAATAAAACTGTAAAGCGTATAAGAATCATAAGCAACAGTTCTACTTGTAAAAATATCAAAGTTTATACAAAAACATCAACAATACACATTGAGTTTATCCCCTGCAAATAATAGGACCAGTCCAAACACGCGTGGAAAGAGTAGCCCACAAGGGACCAGGACTAGTCCAAAAGTAGCCCAAACGTATGGAAAAAACATGGTCTATTTAACATTGCGATGTCCTAGGGGAGGACCATATAACCCACCTTTGGACTACTTAGGAGTAGTTTTAAAACTACTCCATGGTATACTCCGGATTAGTTTTGAAGTCGTTTAAAAACGAAAGCATGTCGTTAAAAAACGAAGACATGTCGTCTCACTACAAACACTTTTTAACAATGACATGGTCCATGCTTGCATTACATCGGACCAGTCCATGGTGTAGTCCATTTTATCAAAATGGATCAGGTGGTCCAATATTATTTGCAGGGTCTCTTCTTACATTCCCCACTACAATTGATTGGAGTTCTTCCAACATTAATTGTAATTGTAAGTAGGTTAAGAAAAAACAAAAAAGCATGTTGCCAGTTAAGTTTTTTAGGCCGTGCACTTGCCAGTTTATTATCAAAATAATTTTTGGGAATACAAAATTTGAATTTAAAAATTGGGAATTTAGCACGAATAACAAAACCTTTTAAATTTTATTTTATTTTGACATATAACATTTATAACTGTTAAATTAAGATCTCCCCGAATAATTTTTTTTTTGCGAAGCACAATGGTACATTTAAAAAAGTAAGCAAGTATGCGCTACGCAATAAGACATACAGAGATGCAGTAAAGTAAGTAAACGAACTCTTAGCAAGTTTACAAAAAAAAAATTTAATTTCAAGTGCCACGGCTTTCTCTTACTATGAAGCAGGTTTGTAAGTTAGAGTACTAAAAAAATAACTGTAACAAACATGTGTAAATCTCATAGCTACACTCACCAGTTTTTATATGCGTTTTAAAAAGCGCTTTTTTGTCAAAAATGCATTGTTTTAAAGTGGGAACTCACCATATAAAATGCATGCCTTCCGTTAGCGAGATGGTAAGCGACACTCTGACATTTCTCCCTTACAAACCTGCTTCGCTCGAAGCACAATTTTTTATTGGGCTTCTATATGTTGAATTAAAAAGTTTCTAACGTCTCTTTATCTTTCAAATATTGGTGCAAGTTATTGAACTCAAAACTACCCATGTATTCAATCCTTTGTTTGGTTGCTTCCAGCCTACACCGGGCTACCTATAAATTCATTTGGTTTTTTGTGTTAAACAAAGAATGACTTTGTTTCTTGTGTTAAATAAAGAACGATTTGTCGAACCAAAATCTAATGGTGTGATGACAAATATTGTGCAGATATTAAAAAACTGCAATTTGTAAATTCCATTCTTAATGATATTACTATACATAGATGGGGGCAGTGCACTAATTTTGCAGTTCCAACTCACACTTAGTGATAGTGAAAAAATATTGCAATCATTTTGTTGATTTTGAGTGATGAATTGAAAATAAGCTATCTCACTTAACATGAGTGATAGTTAAGTAAACAATTTTGCACTCAAAAAAAAAAAAATAGTTTGATTTTAAATTAAAAAAATAGCAATCATCAGTTTATTGCAGCTTTTTTCCTTCACTCATTTGAGTGCAACTAAAAAGTTTGCACTAAACTTAAAATTAAAAACTTATTTTTTTCATGATTAAAGCCAAGAATTATTTCGTTCTTGACAAAATTTAATTTTGTTTAATTTTCTTTGCTTATGCATATTATCACAAAAATTAAAATTTTTTTATTGCAAGTTTAAATTTTGCACTCTTTGAATTGAGTGCAGATTTTATGCATCCAATCACCGTTGGTAATAGTGAAAAAATTACCACTTAATTTTTTTAGTGCTAGTGTAAAAATGCCAATCAGCACTACTCCCAACTATGTTACTGTATAATGATACCGTTGAATATCCCAGCAAAAACTTACATTGCAATGTAATGAGTTAAAAAAATAATATAAATCTTCTTCACTTCTTATACATTGGCATTTTAACTTATTTTTTTAACACGGCGATGTCATTACCACGTTCGCTTACAAATAGGAAGTTACATAAGTCATTACCACATTCGCTTACAAATGGGTACTTCACATTGGTATCAACAAAACTGAATTTGTCAAACAAATTGTGTTTTTAAAATAACTTACTTTGGCTGATTGGGCAGTGTAGTTTTAATTCAAATTTTAAAATACATATTAAAATCAATTAACGGCGATGTTCTGACAAGATTTGAAATCAGAAAACGCCAGATTTATAGTGTCTTAAAAATAGTCTTGTTCCCTTGAGCATACTTCTGCAATTTAAAGTTTCTAAACTTCGTGTGGTTGCGATTCACAGAACAACTATTGTGCGATTTCAGGTCAGAATCGCAAATGTTAAGCGTTTCGCGATTGTCAGAACATGCCCGTATGTATTTAAATTTTTCATATTCAAATCTTTTTCATATTGTTCTTCATTTATATATAACAAAAAATAAAAAAACAAATTGTAACATGGTGAAATAAACAGGTGGCAGCACTACGCCAGATGACGATTTTTTGCTCTTGCATTGTTTGTCTAGGTTTATGTCAAAGTTTTGTTTATGTTTACAAAAAGTCCACGTTTTGTGCTGTGATTATTGTATTTTATTAAAGTTTTTGATAATTTTTAATTAAAATAAATAAGATATTGATCATAATTAAATAAAAATTGGCTAAAAATTAATTTATTTCATCACGTTCAGTGGCACGCTGTGATTTTTCTTAAATGTATTTTTTGACGGAAACGGTGATGTAATTTCCATTTTTGTTGTAATGTTGTATTTGTTGCCGTAACGATGCCACCTGCTTATTCCACCATGAATTGTAAGAACAAATATTTAAAATCAATTTGTGTCAAATTTGAAAAAATAAAATTTAGATGCATTTTATTGGGAATAATTATAATTCATTAATCAACTTTTAAACAAGAACTTATGTATAGGATTATTATCAGCCATTACTAAACTACTTCTTTGTAATGCAGATGGTATGAAGTAGTCATTGAAAAGTAAGTTGTTTAGTAATTGCAAGTTATTACCAAGTTTTCGCTGGGATGTTAATGGAAGGTAAGCTACAATTTTTAATGATTTATTACTATTTAAGTGACATGAGTGGCTTGAAGTTAATTTTTGAGTTAAGCTTTTATAAGACCACAGGAGATCAGAGTAGCTTAAAATATTTTATAATTGTGTGGAATATATTGAATGAGTAGAATATTCATCATAAAATAAAATTGCAGACTAATAAGGACGCACAAATTGTGAAATCATAAATACTTGCAATATTTTAGTCTAGTAATTGCGATATTTACAAGTAAATTAATAAATTATAATTCTATTTCTTCGACCTTTTTTATTAAATATTATTCTTAATAAATTACTCAGTAATTTATTAAGAATAATACAAGTAAATTAAGTTATTTTTGATTAATTTCCGCTAATATTTTATTATGATGTGCCCTTTTTGAACTTTTTCGACTCTTTGCAAATTTTTAGATTGAAAGTTGCAATATCAGGTCTTAAATTATTGCATGAATGCGGTACTAAACACACTTTGCAAAATTGTACCAAAAATGTTTGAGCTGCCAAACTTGTTAAATAATTTTAAAACAGAAATAAGAATGTACATATGTTAATATGTATTTACTTTTGATATAAAAAGTATTTAACAAATTTCGTCTCTTTTTCCATAAATTTTACTTTTACCTATTATTTTAAGCTTTTGCAAATGCAACAATAATTTAAATAAATAATTTAAAAATCGCAAAATAGAAAGCTATTGAATTCAACATTAATTAAGTTAAAACTGCATACACATTTAAATTAATAAATTAGTCAATTATCCAAAATTTTATATAAAATATAATTTTGATAATTAGTACTGTGGTTATTTTGTCGAACTATTTATGGTTTTAATCCAAATTTTAATATTTCTAATCAGGCTTAAGTTCATCAAATTTAATTTTTCATTAAATTATTTTTATGAAGAAAGGAATTTTACAGCATGAAAATTAATTAAAATTGTTATTGATAATTTTTCTTTCTTGACTGACCTGAGATTCGAACCCAGGCGGCTGGTTACCCTGAGATTCGAACCCAGGCGGCTGGTTACCCTGAGATGTTTCGATCACAACCACTTGATTTCCTCAGAGGGATTTGCCGTCTTACACTCGCAGCCATTGATCACTGCTGACGTCAGTAGTCAAACATCAATCCTTAAACCAAATTGTATTTTAACCTTTGGTAGATCGAAATTTGCTTTTTTCGAAAGATTATCCATTTTTAATTGATTTTACATGTTTAATTTTGAATTTATACTAAAGTTTCTAATTGTTTTGCAAAACATGTTAGACAATAATTAATGAAAAATACACAACTTCGTATTAAAAATGTAAAATAGAGGAAGAGTTCTTCATTAAATTTGAACTAAAATTTTCTTTTATAAATAAACATGAGAAATAAAAAGGAGGCAATATATTAAAAACTTAAATTTTCCGGGTTTTACCAGGAATTTTAAAATTTTTTTTTCTTTACAAACCATCTCGTGAAAATTTTAAATCGCATAGAAAAAAATCAGCTAAATCGCTCCAGCCGTTCTCACGTGATGCGATTACATACATGGACCGTTTCGTTAATATATATATATATAGATACGATATGACGAAAAATACCTACATTTTGGAGACAATGAAAAGTCTGTCCGATTTTCCCTACGCTTCTATTAAAGTATCAAAAATACGTACATGTAGGGATTTTCCCCCACCTCTGGCAACACTGCCTACGATTATAAAATAAATATGTATTTAGAGACTGGAAGCATTACAGATGTGGCCAAGCCAGTGCATTATATGCAATTAAAGATTATGAACTGGACGATATGTGGTTTCAACAGGGCTCCTAGGTTTGACGATTTATCGTGATTTTGACGATTTTTTGTTCCGAAATAAGCAAATTGCCGATTTTCTGATTTTTTCCTAAAAAGTGACGATTTTATTCAGTCTCCAAAAAAGGAAAACTTTAACAAATTCTGGAAAAAAGTAGTTAATTGTCTAAAACTTGGTCATTTATGAACCGATTTTGTTAATTTTCACTATCAGTATTCTACTTAAATAAAGTTTTTTCTTATACAAATCGATAAAGAAAATCTAAAAAAAAATTGTTTAAAAAACTTAATTTTGAATTGTGTAATTTTTTTTACCCTTTTTCAAACGAGAAAGACGATTTTTTTATATTTTTTCATCAAATTGACGATTTCTTCATAAATTTATCTGACAGCCCCGGGTTTCAACAAGACAAGCCAAACACGACCGATTCTGGCTTTATTGTATAGGAAGTTTCCAGAACGCGTAATTTCACTTTTTGGCAACGTCAATTGCCAACTAAGACCGTTAAACTTTTTTTTGAGGCTACGTCAAAGACCGTGTCTGCACGGATAATCCGCTAATGTTCGAGCATATGAAAACCAAAGTGTTCGAAATCTACCTTAAAAAAGATCGACAGCTGCAAAAAATCTAGAGGCGGTCATTTAATTCAGGGCTGTGGAGCCGTCAAAAAAAATTCTTACTCCGACTTCATTCGCTGAAAGTTACGTTTTTCCTCAAATGTTACGTTTTGATCTATTCCTTGAATAAATAGTAGGGTATTCATTTAACCGGGCTTTTGGTTTAATCGGTTAATCGCTCGATTAATTAATCGAGGTTTTGGTTTAATCGGTTAATAATCGGTTAATTTATTTTTTGATCGGTTAACCGATTAATAAAATTTTTTTATAAATTAAGTAATTACAATAAATAAAAATGAAAAATTATTCATCATTTGGAGTTTATTAGTAAAAAAAAAATAATAACATAACAAGTCTTGAACTAAAACGAGCAAACAAAAAATAATTTATAACTATGTTATACATATTTTTAAATAAATACATATGTATATGTATTAATTAAAAAATTAACTTCGTAATCATTGTATTTTAATAGTTTAAGCAGATCTTATAAAATAATCTTTTAGAAAAAGAATTGGTTAATTTGGCACTTTTCTTTAGTTTTGATAAAACTTGACATGGAAAAATTCTTTCAATTATCGTAGATGTTGGAGAAATCGAAAGCAACCCATAATACATTTAGTCCTTTTACTGGATTTCTCTAAACATATAAAATCTGCAATTATTCCATTAGAGTGCTGTTTTAATTTTTTAAAATTTTTAATAATTTTAATTGTTTCCTTTTTGGTGCACTTTAGTAACTTTTTTGGTGAACTTTGGTACAGATAACAATGTAAAATTCGACATGATTGCATTGTAGAATGCATTTAAAGAAGCGAGTTGGTTTGCAACTGCCGTTTTGAAACTCACCCATGATTAAAAACCCAAAAAATATGGTTTAATACTACAAAAAATCAAAAATTTTGTTACATCGGTTAATCGGTTAATCGACTGAAATTAACCGGTTTAATCGTTAATCGAAAAAAGCCAATTTTAAATTAACCGATCAGTTAATCGGGTAGTAATTAATCGGTTAACCGATTAACGGTTAACCGAATGAATACCCTAATAAATAGTAATTTTATGAGATATATGTACATTAGAGGTATAACCTCTTTCCATTTTTTGCAAATATCAAAATGGCCCTAGCATAGTCGAATAACCCATTGAAGTCTATTAAAAAAATGATAATAATTTTTCGCGGTTTTCAAAAAAGGTCACAAAACGCGATAAAGTTGGAAAATTATTTGTATTTGTGCTTATAAATTTAGGCAAAAACTTTAGCAAACAACACGAACATTAAATTTGAAATTCATGTCCTTTAAGGCTAGATTACACTATTACACTTTGGATTAATACATGTCAAAAACTCAAGTAATATGACAAGTGTGATAGTGTGAATGCAATGTGTCAGGAAAATGACAAGTATTATGAAAAAAATTTGACATCCCATACGACTTCATCGTTTTTTGAAAAATTTCTAAACGATAATACTTTTCATTGGATCAGGGTTGCATTTTATTTCATGTGTGAGTGTTTATACTTTGTGCGATGGTGTGAACACAAACTGTCATGTTAAATTAGATTTTTTGACAGTCGCAACAAAACTCATTAGATTTCTATCTCACAAAGTATTATGGAATACGTAAGACTTGTGAGATAGTGTAATCTAGCCTTTAATAGTTAAGAAACTTTTTAACCTTTTATTATAACAATATTTAAATTTTTATATTAAATTTTTTTCTTTAGGGATCTTAGAAAATCGCTTTCGTGGGTGAGGTTTTTATTTTCAAACGACCCAAACATATGGTTTTCGTAAATAACACAATATTCACTATCGCGTATTACTAGGGCCAAAATTTGGTTATACCCCTAATGTTCATACATATAAAGATAAATGGACGTATTCATATAAAAATTTTAAATTTAATAAAGGTTTAAAGAACAAATTTACTATGAAAATTATCCTTAATACACGTTTGTTAAATTTAATAATCGTTTATGACTACGGGGGAAAATATATACATATTTTTATTCCATATTCCAGTTTTATCACTGAAATATTAAATAAAAGCACAATTTAGAATTAATACTAGGGAGATCGAACGGGTTTTATTCGACCGGTTTAAGCCGGTTATTTTAGTTGCCCAGGCCGGTTATTTTAAAATGTCCATTTTTGGAATATCGAATAACCGGTTATTTTGGTATAATAAACCGGTTATTTTAAAAATGTGTAATTTATATACGTTTTCCTTAATTTTGTTGTAAATGTACCCGCCATGCAGAGAGTGTTTAATTATAGATTGCCAAAGGCAAGGAGAGTCATTGAAAACGCATTTGGAATAATGTCAGCACGTTTTCGGTAAATGCGTAGCCCAATAAAGCTTGAACCTACAAAAAATGTTGTCGACTACATAACTTAAATGAGTCGGAAAATGCAGGAATTTTCCCAATACTTTTTAGACAAAGGAGAAGTTTTCTAAAAAATAAAAACACATATTGCGTATAAATATTTGTATTTCGATTAAGCATATTTTTCATTTTATGTTCTTACATACCCAATAAAAAAACTGTGCTTCAAGCAAAGCAGGTTTAAAAGGGAGAAATGTAAGTTTCGCTTACGGAAGGCATGTATTTTATATGGTGAGTTCCCAAAGCTATACATTTTTGACACAAAAAGCGCTTTATTAAACGCTTATAAAAACTGGTGCGTGTAGCTATCAGATTTACACACTGAATGTTTTTTTACAGTTATTTTTTAGTATTTTCCCTTACAAACCTGCTTCGTAGTAAGGGAATGCCGTGGCACTTGAAATTTTATTTTTTTTTTTTTTCTAAAACTTGTTCAGAGTTCGTTCACTTACTTTGCTGTATCTCTGTATGTCTTATTGCGTAGCGCATACTTGTGCGGCGCTTATTTTTTTAAATGTACCATTAGTGCTTCGCAAAATGATAAAAATTTTTATTGGGTTACATATGTACGTGGTGGCCACCTTTAGACATAAGCTTGAACATTTTCAGTTTGACGCAGTTACTTTGCCGGCGTAATTGCTTGTGTTAAGAAATCACAAATTGCTTGTGTGGTTTTTTTTTTTGACAAATCGTACGACTAAATAGGATAGTGAATTGTCAGCTTAAATGAAACGATTAAATAAATAAATTATATGTAATACGTAAAGAATATTAAGTTTTTCGGTTAGGTATATGCAAATTTTTTTAATTATATATTTCTTAGGAGAATATTTAATGGGAGAAAATTTAGTGTATTGTAGCCGTGCTTAAGGGATTTTAGAAACTTATTAAATCAAGTTCAATTAAGTGTGCCAACTTCTTATGGTCACACTTAACAAATATTTAAATCAACCAGCATTTAACAATTTATTCTATTACCATTTTTTCTTTCATTTTTATAAAGTTTTTTTATAAGTTTTTTTATTCCTCTACAGCCTACAATCTCAATGCTTAATCCATTCTATCCCCGCAAAGCCATTCTGAAGGAATAAGATAGGCTAGGTAAAAAGATTTTGTTGGTGCTGTTCCTGGTTTTTATCGTGCGCTGATTCAATTGTGACATTTCGTGTTCCTGTTTTTCCATGTGTAGACGTTGTTAAAGTATAATCTTAGTCAATTGTTCTCTTTTTTCTTCTTCAATTTCCGCCTTTGTGTAATCGGTTGTAAATTATTGGTCTACCTTAGCAGGTCTTAGAATGATGGGAATGTCTTTGCCTACACGGAAAGAATTATTTACTAAATCACCAGAAAATATGACTTGAACCAAGAAACGATTCTCGTCCAAGCCAACAATTCCTTATTCTAAATATATGTGTGGCTTGGTTAAGGCAAAAAGTTGTTACTCAAAGCGAACAAAAATTTACTTAAATACAGCTTAATAAAAAATTTATTTTAAATCTATAGTTACTTAAATCAAATGAGAAGGTCCATAACAAAACGCGTCAATTCCACTTATTAAATTTAATGTTTTTTTTAAAATTGAATAAATTTGTACATACTAAAATCCTTATTAGAAATGGCTGGCGAAATGTAATGAAAAAGTATAAAAATTGGGCCGAAAAATTGCACAAAATGGCAAAAATAAACATGTTGTTATTAAGAAACATTTATTTTATTAAGTTTTTTTTATGAAGTTGTGTAGTACAATAGCATGTTTCTTAAAATTTTCAAAAATAAATAATCTCCTGTTATCGCATAAAACAGTTTAATAAATGGAAAACACTCTTTCAACATTGCAAGATGTAACTGGAGCATATTTGAACGCTAATAGTTCAGATGAAGAAAGGTGGTCTATAAAATCATCCGCCTCAATTTCATTAAAATATGAGTAGCCCACTTGCAAACACCGCTAAGTTAAAAAAAAAAACTCAAAAAAAATCGATTACAACAAGTTTTGTAAAATTGAATAAGTATCCAGAAATTGCGCGAAACTTAAGGAGTTTTGTACGAGGTTGATAATGGCTTAGGAAGGCATTTTAAAAAACAAATAAACACAATTTGTTTATTTTTTTAAGGAATTAATTTCCTCAACCGGAGAATAATTTAAACGACTTTACGCGATTGTGGATTGTTTAATTCTCATTTTATTTTTGATTAAATTCTTAAAGCTAGATACAAATGAATCAAAACTACAAACTAAGCAAAAATATAAAATATAAAAATTACAATTTCAGTATAATTTTAAAGAACGTTTTTAAGGGTACAACTATGATGAATAAAAAGTATTTTGTTACGTCTGGAAAACAAGATATGGGAAACAAATAAAAACATTTTCACACAGTCAGCAAACTAAATCTATGGGAATACCCAACAAACACGAAGTCAAACCTTTGTTATGAAATGACTTTATCATTTGACAACAAACACAATTCTTACACGTTTATCAAATGTTTTCTTTTACATATAAATTCAAATTGATAATGATTTGGAAATAAGCATTTGACATCAAATGTTTTATCAATTTGATGTCAAATTGGTATCAAATGTTAAATTCAAATCAAAACTAAACTTGGCAATACTAAAGCGAAAAATAAATGCAAACATTAAAAATGGCGATTAAAGTTAAATTTTTACTTCGTGGTTAAATGTGTTTTACAAGTGAACGATTTATTTCTTGTAAACAATAAAAATTATTTGTCGTCTTTCCAAGAATTAGAGGACGGAAAGAACATTATTTCATATTTTAGCTCACAGTTTATTTATCTCACAGTTTATTTAAATAAATAATGAATTTAAATTAAAAAAATAAAATAATTTTATTTATGTTCCACATTATGTTATAATAATAAAGGCATTTTTCAATTTGAAAATAATTTCCCCTTTTTCTTGAGAATGGTATGATTTTCAAATGATTTTTAAATCATTATTAAGTTTGTCGTTTGAGAAAACGTTTGATTTCAAATCATTTTCAATTTGAAATTAAGCCTCCGTGTTATATACATCGTACTGGCTTAAATTAATTTTTTTTTTTCGTTTATCCACAAATTGTTAAAGTGGCATTGTTCCGTTTTGTTATTAAGCTCCTCAAATATTCGTTGCTCAATATTTTATAAAATACGAAGAAATTAGTTAATCCAAATTATTCGTTTCCCGAACTAAAACATTTTATTTGTACATGTAGAAATCTTTTCTTGGATTGAATAAAATTTTAATGTGAATGCCTTAAATTTTCAATCAAAAGTTTCTCATAATGCACTTAAGTAAATTGCTTTAGGAAAATATTTCTTGAAAAACTTGAGAAATTATAACTCGATTCAAGTAAAAAAAGGTGGATTCATCCATGCATTTTACTGAGAATGTTCTGCAGAACGATGCACCCATTTTGGAAAATTTGTCCTGAAAAACAAAACTACAATATGATTAACAGATGAAAACAAGAATACAAAATGGCAGCACAACTACCAAACCACTTATTTTGAATTGTTTTCTAAAAGTGTGTTAAAGGAAATGCACGAAAAAAGGAGAGTGATTTTATTATTTTTTATTTATTTAATTACTCAGCAATAAAACAATCATTTCAACTTTTATGTACAAATGGAAGAAAGGGGAAAGAAAACAGTGTTCTGAACAAAAATAAAACCAATTCAATAAAAAACTTGCCGAACAAAATAATTTCTCTCTCTGTCAGAAGTATCCGGACAAAAATATTGTTCGGAACGCATGGGTGAATCGAGCTTAAATAAAGTAAGCAATACTTACTCGATTCAAATATTGTAATATGGGGGTCTCACGTCAAGTGACCTAATTTTTCCATGTCTTCCGAAATATAAAAAAAAAAATTTTAAAAAACAAAAAATTTTTTTTCAAAAGATTTATCAAATAGCTATCGAAGCTACTTGGGACACATTTTGCTAACACCAATAGGTAATAAGTTACATGGATGAGAAAGAACACCTCAGAAACTTTTTGACCGATCTTGTTGAAAATTTGTGTCTAAACTACTATTCAATAGGACTAACCTTTGGGCAAATTTCATCCAAATCGGAAGACAATGATTTAAAAATTGGGTTACTTGACATGAAATCCCCCATATGTAATCTTATCCTAAACAACAGAAACTTGTAACAAGAAATGTTTTTTGAAATATGTACTTAAAAATAACAAGATTCAATTACATATAAATATAAATTTAAAATTTTCTAAAAAAAGTAAGAAATACTTCCTAAATTCAAATACATGTTTGGTCTTTAAAATTAATTGAACTCAACATAAACTAAATGAGAACTGTTACTTTTTAAAAATGAAAACATAAAAACTGGTAGCATTAGTTACTTATAGAAAACTAAATATGAACTAAGAAACTTTTGATTGATTTGCTTGATATGCCGATTCAAATAAAAATTATTTAAATCAAAACAAGCTTTTTTGAGTATTTTCTGAAAAAATTTAATGATATCCCTAGTATTTGTGTCTTGATGCAAGAAACTCGATTCTATTCAAAAACCAAGGATCATGAAAAAATTTTTCTTTGGATTTTGGATTTTTTTCTTTGGATTTTGGAATTTCTTGTTTTAAGAAACGAAACTGATTATTTTAGAAAATTAACTTTCTTTCGTGTTGAAACAACGACCTCTGTGTATTTTCTGTAGTGGTCGGGAACATTGCTAGTCTTTGATCCGTACTTTTTTTCTATTTTTGTAAAAATTTTTTGTCAAATATTCGTCAAGTGTGAATGAAAATAATTTCAGTCAAAAAGAATTTTAAATAAAATGGTCATACTCGCACAAATACATATGCCCATAATAAATAAATTCCAGTCGCTATTTTTTGACGCTACAAATTAAACTGACTTAATAATTTGTTTTTAAAAAAGGTAACTAAATCTTCAATTCTAAAAACGTTGCGCTCACATGGCATGTCTACACACCACTGTATAACAGTGTTGCCACTTTGTGAGTAATTACCCGAATTTGGTATAATTTTTACTGTCGTGGGTAGAGCGTGTATAATTTATCTTAGGTGTAATTCAGGTGTTATTTGAATTTTTTACTTCAGATACCGAATTAAAATCAAGATTCGATTTCAGTGATGACATTTATTTCTTTTTAAATATTGTTGATAAAAAATTCACAGTCTTCTGAACCAAAGTCTCAATCATTGAATATATATTTTCAAAAGTTTGGTTGTTAATGTCGCAAGATGACTATCATAGTGATTAAGAACCTGAAATTTATTTAAACATGTTTTTCAAACTAAAAACTAGCCTGGGGGAAGATATGTTTCCAATATTCCAACATATAATTAATTTTATTTTTATTTTGCAATTTTTTAAGCTTTAGCTTAAAGAATATTTAACGCCCTTTACAGTTGTAAAACTGAATTACGAAAGGGACAGTTGTATAAAACCTTGCAGGCATTTTGTTTACTAAATAATGGCATTACCATTTGAAATTGATTTCAAACAAATATGCACCAAGCCTGTCCTTGACGAAACGCATTGCAAACGTGCAATTTTGTTCATCTTTTTTGAGCATTGCTGGCTGCATGTCGCGAATAAAATGAACAATGTTTACATCCAAGACGTCAATTGTTGCTGGTTTACTAGCATACACCAGGTACTTCATAGCCCTACGGAAAACAATCTAGAGGTGTCACACAGCCTCAACGTCTAATTGATAGTTTATTTTCTATAAGTCAACAAATCGTCTTCATTTGTGAAAAAAATAAGTTGCGTTATTTAAATCATGAAGGCGCCTACGTTGCGAAAATCGATGGCTGATTTTAAAAGTCAATTTGGATAATTTGGTGGCGTTGTTCAAGCATGTGCCTGATCAAAAACTGAGAGCAGTATGACAGTTTGTTTGACAACTCACATTTCGTAAGCTCTATCGCGCTAAAAAGTACCCATTGTAAAGGAATGGCAATAAGCATTTTGAACCATCCCTAGATGTATGCAACCAAATATGGAAGTTAAACTCATTATTTTAGGAGTTTTATTTTAAGTTTAATTAATTGTTTTTAAGTCTCTATTGTTATTTTTGTTAATGTTTTTAAATTATAATAAGAATCTTAACAGGTTGACTTCTTCTTTCAATGAGTTTTTTTGGGTGGTTTTGCTTCTTTGTAAATGTCTTTTTATTAAATAAAACTTCAATTTTATATCAGGTGTAGTTTCATTTTAATCGGGTAATTTTGTTTTATTTCAAGTGTAATTTTGAATTTTTCTGGTGGTAACACTGATGTATAAGTAAGTGTTTATGACTATTATTTTATAAATATGAAAAGTTTTCGGATTTTTTGTAATACGTCACAGTGACGTCAAGCCCTTCTTCCACTGTTTCCAAAATATATACAGAAAAACCAATTCTATGAATATGTATTAAAATAAATAGTAAATTGGTTACTTTGTATGCAAGAACCTTTATATGGGTCTATTTAGTATTAGAAAATAATATGAGTTATTTTAATAACTATGTATACTTCAGTTTAATAGATAACACGAAATTAATAAATTGGACCTTTATTGTAAGTAATTGAATTATTAATTAAACTTATATCTATTGCGTATCTTATATGTACATATGTGTATGTTTTGTGGATCTATAAATGCTTATAAGTTAATGATGATAATAAGCTCAATGTGTAGATTGTCGTAATCTGCTTCTTTTAATTGCATGAAAAGAAGAGGAGGTGGGTATTGTCACATTTGAACATTTTTTTTAAATAGAATCTAAATGTTTATAACTTAAAATACTTACATACATTTATTAAACAGTTTAGAATACTACATTGCTATCTAATATTTGCTTTTGGTTTTTTGAATTTTTATCGCTACATTTTTACCAACATTTATCTATTAGGTTTCCGATTGTAATTTAAGACACAAAAAAATATTTTTTTTTTTTTTTGATACAAGTTAAATACATATGAACTTTTATATGTTTTAACCTAATTTTCTTTGGATTCTATCTTAAATATCGCCAATAACAACGGGTTTTAAAACATAGAAATGATCATTTAATACATTTGCTAATACATACAAATACAAAAAGATGATATAATAATTTAATACATTAATAACACAGGCCTGCAAAACTCTGGGACTAGGAGTATACTTTCCTTAGGGTTTGAGTGCGCTGTATCCGGATCTGCTGTGCTCAGAATTTCTCAATCACATCTGGTTTTCGAGATATCTAAGCTTTAATTTAAAAAAAACCTAAAACCCTTTGAAAACTATACTCTGCTCTATGTGTTAAAAATGCGTTGTCCTGTGTAATACAAGTGCAACTACTACACAATTGGAATATTGATAATAATAATAATAATAACAATAAGAATGTGGGAATGTTCTAGTGTTTTATAGTGAAAACACCATTTATAGTATGACTTTAAAATTTTTAAGGAGAAATAAAATTGAAAGCAAATGCAATTTAAACAATATTTAAATGTCTGTCCTTTAAAAGCTTTATGATCCAAAGGTATGTTTTTGCCAAACGGTGATATTACTATTATCTAATAATAATTTGTATTATTATTGTAATTGATATTTTTTTTACAAATTTGGATCGTTCATTTTAGAAACATTGATATAATGTTATCGTTAGATATGACCTTTTCTCATCTGCCTGGCAACATACTATAAAGTAGATTCCGTGCCAGTAGAACTGCTTCTTTTTTATGGGGAAGAAGGAATCCAGCTAATTTAGCAAATTTGCAATTTGACCTTATTCTGAAGTGAAGCGTATTAGAGTGTATTGAACAAAACGAATGGAAGTCGGACGGAGCAAGGTCTGCGCTTTAAAGTAGATGAGACAGAACTTCCCAACCCCTTTTTTCGTTAATGCGGCTTGTTGGCCGGGCTTCACGTACGTATTCTTACGCTTCAGGTTATCGTAATGTATCCACTTTTTATCGCCAATAAATCATTGCAAAATTACTTCCTTTAACGACATGAAAAGTCAACGCCTTTGAACATTAACTAAGGTGGTACCCAATTTTCTTTCTTTTGGATGAATCCTACTATTTGAAAAAGTTTAAAAATTGCTGACTTATTGAATGTTAACTCTGACAGAAAAATTCGTATTTCGCTGTCTCATTCACGGTTCACGCCCAAATCTTGATGAGACCACCGAAAAATAAGGAATTGATTAAATAAAAAAGAAACTATAAAAAAAAATATTGTACTATTTTCGAAACTATAATAATGCATTCATTGAAAAAAAGAAGGTAATTTTATCTGACACAATAATTGAATCGTTTATTTCAGAAACCCGACAAGTGCGCCTTTTTTTAAATGTCAGTTGACGGGTTTCTAAAACAAACGATTCAATTATTCATTGATTACATAATTCAACATTTGCAGAACAGCAATTGTTTGTGTTGTTTTCTTTTACATATTTGCTTAATAAAAATCCGTTATGGATTTTAAATTCATTCGCAGGAAACATTAAAACAATTTATTGGAATCCTAGGACATGTCCTTTGTTAAGAGTAATAAATTCTGGAACTAAATATTGTACAGTATATTATTGCACTTAATCAACAAGAGGAGTCGATTTCTACCAAAAAGTGAAAAAAATAAAAATTTTAATTTTAACCCTCTCGTTGATCATTGATTCCTACTGATTACATTTTCTTGCTGGTTCATTGTAAATTTCCCACCAAACCGCGAAAAAACTGTTATCCTCTATGATATTGATAACAAATTATCGCAAGTTTATCTGAACTATCTGTCAAAAGAAAATTAAAACAAAGAAAAAAAAAATGACAAAACCTCACATTTTTTTCATTATTAAAGATTTTTGATCTTAAAACATAAGTTAAAATGTTTAATGGGTTAAATATATATGGGGGATTTCATGTCAAGTGACCCATTTTTTACATCGATGTCTTCCGATTTAGATGAAATTTGCACCAAGGTTAGTCCTATTAGATAGTAGCTTATTTGAACAAGATCGGTCAAAAAGTTTCTAAGTTAGAGAGGGTCAAAGTTTGACATTTCGGCCATACAGGTGTTCTTTCTCACCCATGTAACTTGTTACCTATTGGTGTTAGCAAAAATTGTCTCAAGCAGCTTTGATAGCTATTTGAACAATGTTTTGAAAAAATTTTTTGTTTTTTTAAAAAATTTTTTAATTTTTTTTTTAATTTAAAACTTTTTTTTTTTATCCGGAATGTTTTTTTTATAAAAAGAAAGCTATCTTAAAGGAAAAGACATAAGCTTTCTTTTAAGCAAAAAAAAAAAAAAAAAACCTTCCGGATAAAAAAAATTTTAAAAATTTTTTTAAAAATCAAAAAAAAATTTTTCAAAAGATTGATCAAATAGCTTTCGAAGCTACTTGGGACAAATTTTGCTAACACCAATAGGTAATAAATATCAACTGTACTAATAAATTTAATAAACATTTTTAAAAAATCAAGCTTCCTTCACAATGGCAGCAACATTTTTACTTGGTGCCCAAAATAAAGCAACAATTTTTTTTTTGCAACCACACACATTTTCAATTAAGAAAACGTTTGCCCACAACAATATTACGTATTTATTCAAACATTTTGCTAAAATTTTTATTCAAAACTAAATAAAATTAATATAAACATCATTTATAATTTAATACAAATTGTTGCAGAAGTAGACTCAAATTTAAAAAAAATTTTGTTACATTTTTGTTCGAAAAATTAAAAGAAAATATCTAAAGTTTTCATGGGCAACCGCGTGTGTCCAATCTTATTTATTTTATTTTGGTTCTAAAAATTTCTGAAAAAAGATGGACCAATTCCGACATTTTCACGTAAAAACCAAGTCCAATATAAAAACAAGTTTTATATGTTATAATAATAATAAATTTTAAAGCTTTTTTTTTAAATAGTCCTTCTTATTTAAATATTTTACATAAGTTTGCTTTATTATATTTTGTATCTTTCTGTTACATGTTTCACTTTAGCTATCCTTTCGCAGGCGATGAATTGTACGTACCGAAACAACTGTTTAACTTGCATTGAAACTGGACCAAAATGTATTTAAAATGAACCAACATTTACTTTTGATGGAATAATTTTTGTCAGATTATAGATGTTTATATAAAATGTTTTTTCAAAACAGGTGATAAAAATTTATTATTAAATTGTGTTGCATAAATGCGGGATATGCAAAAGTTTATATGTAATAAATTTCGGCAATTATTCCAGGCTTTGTCATGAAATAACTTTGACTCATACAAATCTTCCGACAATGCATTCAAGTACTACCAATATTGATATGCCACTAGGGCCCGTTTTCAGAGTTTTCGCAAATAAGAAACAATAAATAAAAAGTTAGATTATTAATTATTTAATTTAACTTGAAAAAAGTTTAGATCTTTAATCGAATTAACATGAATTGGTTTGCGATTACGATAATATTCGACTTGCAAACTCTAATTTTTATTGTTATCAAGTTAGGAAATTAAATAATGGAGTCGTCTTTGAAAAATGACTATTTCCTACCAATAATCCATTATATAAAAAATTATAATAATAATAATAAAAATAAAACGTGTTGTGCATCTATTTTTGTTTTTTATTAAATTTAAAACACAAACTTGTAAATTTACGTACTTTATTGTTTTCTAATAATACTGTTTTAATTACATATTTCTATTTCGTTAATTAAGATATGATTAAGGTTATTTAAGTATATAATTTTCTATAAATATTTTTAAGATATTGCTGTTTATTAATTGTAATAATAATTATTGTAATTCAATGTAATAAACTTTTTCTACAATTACAAATAAGAACAGTTTATAAGAAAAACCAGGAACTCAAATACGTATGAATTAAAAAAGAAAATAAAACAAGTTCAACTTATTTTTAATTGATCTACTTAAAACAATTTAACTTAGTTAAAAAATTAAATAAAAAATAATTATTTGTATTTGCTTTGAGGAATTAAATTATGCTCTTCACCATAATATCATTCTTGCAAGATGGGTCCTCGTAAAACAATAAATAATTTTACATTTTTAACGTGATAACGTTGATTAACGTTTTGAAAATGATAACCAAATAAAAAAATAAACTCATTAAAAAAAAAAACAAATTAGAACTACGAATTAGCTATAAATAATTACATAGAAAAAAAAAATTCATTAACCAACATGAAAGTACATATGTTAATTGAAATTTCACAAAAAAATGTATTCGCATGCAATAACGTATGGTTTCTTTAATGTAGAAAAGGCGTATCTAACATATTAAATTTTATTTTTGATTTTGAGACATAAATCTTAATAAACAAAATATATAAAAAAGGTTATGTATAGTTTTAGAACTATAAGGAATAAAGGGGATGTTTCAATTATCTTATACATACTTCTACAAATATTTATAAGCTTTGAGTTTTTTATCTCAAACGTAAAAAAATTTTATATGTTAGATACGCCTTTTCTAAATGTATGTATTAATGTTGTATATGTGAATGTATTTTAAGACTTATTCTAATGACTACGAGTGTACCAAACAAACACGAAGTCAAACCTTTGATATGAAATTACTTTTTCATTTGATATCAAGCACAATTCTCAAAACATTTTCAATTAGTTGATTTTAGCATTTGAATTAAAATTGATAATGATTTGAATATAAAGAGTTGACATACAATTAAAAAAAAAAAAATATTAATTTGATATCAAATTTTATTCTCAAATCAAAAATAAACTTGGCAACACTAAAACGAAAAATTAATGTAAACATTAAAAAATAGTGATTAAAGTTAAATGTGTTTTACAATTAGAGAAAGAGTACATATTTAGCGAAGTGAATTCGCCTTTAGAAAACCTTAATTTCTGGCAAAAAAATATAAATTATTTGTGAGTAAGAAATTAAATTAATTAATAAGGAAAAAAACGGGAAAGTGAAGAAATACTAAGTTTGTTGTAGGACACAGAGACATACAAATCCTTAAAATAAAAAGCAGCCAAGTGTTTCATGTTTTCAAGAATTTGAGGACAAAAGAACGCTATTTCATCCTTCAGCAGCAGCTATAAAGCCAAATGGTTATCTGACAGATTATTAAAATAAATAATGAATTTGAATTAAATTTTCACAATTTAAAAATAATTTCCCCTTTTTGTTAAGAATGCTATGATTTTCAAATCAATTTCAAACGTTTATCATTTCAGAGAAGGTCCTGATCTCAAATCATTTTCAATTTGAAATCAAACCTCCGTGTTTGTTTTTTAAATACATCTGGTATTTAATTATATTGTATATGTTTTTTGTTTTTTTTTACAAAAATTTCATTTGATTGTATTCATTGTGTCTCTGTTCACACTGAAGAAATCTTTGACACTCATTTCTATTAAACAATTAGCTGGTATTATAAGGAGACTTTTATATTCTTTAAATAATTTTTTTAAATGCTTCCATAAGTTTAGTTGAAAAATGTTAAAGGATACGTAAATGGTTGATTTTTCGCCAAATATTTATTGAGTTTAAACATACTTTGAATGTGTATTTTACGAGTATTTTTATAGGATTATAAAAAGTGGCGGTATAAATATTCAGTCATATACAGAGGTGCTCTGGAAATGGAAAACGCAAGAATTTGGAAGTTGTTTTTAATGCACTTTTAATCTAATTTTTATAATTTTTCGTATAAAATTCTGTTTAATAGAGAAATATTTGTAGAATACTTTTCATAAAATTCTTTTATTACATAAATCTTATTAAAAAACGTCTTTCAAAATGCTTGCGTTTTGCGTTTTTGATTTCCAGAACATCCCTGATAAATTATAATATAAATCTAATAAGAACTGCAAACTTTTAATTTTATGTGTATGATATTTTTTAATTCTAATTATTATTTATGTTCAATGAACTCCAGTATTTAACTGGATCAATTTTCCTGCCGAAAGTTTTCTTCAAATCAACTCGTAAATTTTAATATCTTTTTTATTTTTTTTTTAACTTATAGGGAAACATTGTTTTTTAATAAAACTACATCACTTTACGCAAATAAAGCAGTTTTTGTGATAAATGTTTTAGATAGCTTAGACCACTTTCTCACACGCAAAGCGTACTTTGACATAGTCTTTTCAATTTGTATTCTTTTGTTGCTGTTCTTCATATAAAACATTCAACCAAATCCAAAATCCAAATACAAAATGTATGTATGAATACAACTTTGTATGTATGTATGTATAAACGACGAACAAAGACGCTTGCGAGAACAGCAAAGTATATTCTCACTTCCATTCTTTTTTCCTTCTCACCATGCATGCAGCTCAAGATTTTGCAAAATAAATTTTCCTTGTGAGAAAGCAGTCTTATAAAAGAATTATACCAAGGCGAGTTCATGTAAACGGTGGTATCGGTACTACAACAAGTACAACACCAAAAACACAACATTGTATTTTATTTGTTGCTTTCGTTGGTCGATGTGTCAAGTTTTGACATTTCTCTCTCTTAGGGCTAACAAAAAGGAGCAAGTTAAACTCTCTTTTTGGTTTAAAATGTGTTTAAACCAACAAATCTATAAATCACTAAACATATAAACCATCTTCAAACGCATAAAATTGGGCGTTTAAACTACCAATACAGACCATATGAATTTGACAAGATTTATCGTAGTGCTGCCACATGTTATTTTTTTAACTACATATAATACATGGGACACTGATTTATAGTTGTTGAGTTTAAACTAAATAAAAATTTTTAGTTCAACTAAACCAGCGTTTAAACATTCACTAATTTATAAGCCATAAGTACGAAAAAACGTAGCACATCTGTGCCTTCAACGCCACCTGAAACATGAATTCGCCTTGGTATGTTCTGTAAAGTTTTCAATACTTTTTATAAGTTTCATAGGTACATTTACAAAATGAAATTTTTGCTTTAGTTTGACGTTAACGTTTCTAAATAACAAATAATTTTCGTAAAATTTGGAGGGATTTCTTACGGTTTAAGTATGTACATAAAAGTGGACTAAGACATTAACTAAATATTTAATTTTCTAAAATTTAAATAAAGATCACTCTACAAAAAGAATATATTTTTTGTATATAAATTGGGTTTTCTATTAAAAAAATAAAACCAAACTTATATTGATTTGTTCACAATTATTGGGACTAGGAACAGGAGGGATAATCTTTCTTATTAGTTTAATAGGTATTAATTATTATTAATTATTCGCTTAGAATTGCATATGAAACATATTTTTAAAACTGAGTATTTTTCATAGAAATTTTAAATGCGAACGATAACTTTAACGTTTATCATTTTCTAATGTTTAAAAAATATGTTCAAAACTAAATACTATAAATTAAAAATAAGTATTGTGAATATGTATAATCTTTTATACGCATTAGATATATTTATGTATGTATGTGTGTATATTTGAATATGAGAATGCGTTAGTTATTAATTTCCATGCATAAATTTAGATATGATGTGTGAAGGAGCGATAAATTGTCGATATTTCACGAGTAAAAGTATTTGTGATCAGAGGAAATTAGCTTAACAAAGAAGCTTTTAACCTTAATATCGTCGTTGAATAAGCGGGGCATACGCAGAGAGTAAATTTACTAGGAAGAAAGGGTAAAGTAAACTTTACGACTCATGCAGTTCATTGAGCTCGATGCTTTGATGTTCTAAATTCCGTTTCAAATCTTCAATTGTGGTAAATATTAAGGCAGCTTTGTCAGATGCCATGTTGGTGTTGAAGTCAGTCTTTGTAGCGTGTGATGGTAAGAGGTATAAATCTTGGCTATTCGATTTGAGTTGCAGCTTTTGCATGCGTATGGGAAATTCTCCGCTTCCTGCATTAAAAGCTTTAAACCTATGTTTTAGAAGTTCCTGCTTGTCATTACAAAGGGGATCTAAATGAAATCAAAACAATTAATAGAAAATTAGTTATTTGTTTGGAAATATTTAATAGTTCATGAAATAATACCTTTTTGAAAAGGGCAGTAGTTTTTGGTACCATCAAAAGAAGAATTATGATTTTTGTAGATTTTTCGTTTTAGCGGTTCACTTTGTGGGCAATAATATAGAGACATTGGAGGACCTTTATTTTGAAGTTGATGCACTAATTTCGATTCTTTCATTGTTTGAGTTTGTTTGCTGAAATCTTGATCAGAGTCGCTAAGTTGCAAATTTTGAGTATAAGAAGGCGGTTTTAAATGATTCGACTGAAATTTAGAACACATTGTTTGGTGTAAAGGTGATGCGGCAGGGCTTGTGTTGCTTCTTTGAATCAATGGAGAATTGCTCGAGAGTTTTCTTATGTTTCCATCACAGGGAGTATTTTGATTTATGAAATTGGTCAAGTGGGTTTTCCTAGGACTACATTGACCTAACTTTGGGCTGCCTGGTGGTGAGTGGGTTTCTAATTTCAAAATTTCAATGCGCTTGTTGACGGCAGCAGTTAATTCACTATCACTTAGTTCATTGGAAAAGTGCTTTTTAGGAGAATGCTGTTGTTGCTTTTGAATATCTCTTTTAGGGTCAATTTCACAATTCTTTATCATTTCTACACGTTTATTGGCCAAAGGATTTACCCTACGTGGACTAGCAACCGGAGTTTCGCGAGAAATACTAGAAATTTTAATATATAAAAAATTTTATTTTTGTTTGAAAATTACATATATGTACAGATATATATATCGGAGGCTTATATTCAATTCATCATATAAAAAGATTTTCAAAAACGTTTGATTGTAATTTTTATTATTATTCTTACATTAATTTTAAGTTCGATTCCCGCCAGAAACTCTGGTTTGTTTTCTGCAGACAAGCATAGAGCTTCGCCAGATTAGCTTAGGAAATTAAAAAAAAAAATCCGATTGAAATTTCAGATTTTACGCTTTAATTCACATTTTTGCGTTGAACATGTTAGAACTAGTAAAAATTAGTTCTGCCAATGTAATAAGAAATTACAAATTTTAAAACTGCTCAATAACCCAAAAAACCATAAATCGATATGATAGCTACAACGATGTACACTATTATTTAAAACGATATCGTTACGACACACAGATGTAGAACAAAATTGTGCAAAAATAGAAGGAGTTGACCTGACCCAGACTAATAATATTTTGCATATTTTGCGGCAACACTTTTTATGTTGAATTGTTAAAAATTACAAAATCTTGTTAAAAATTACCAAATCTATAAATTTCTTATAAATTCTAGCAAGGAATTTTCAATGATACAAACAATTTAAATATTTAAATAACTGAAAAAACGGTACATTCAGTTTTTTTTTTAAATTTAAAGTAAATATTGACGATTTTCATATTTTTTGCAAAAACAACCTGCATTTTTTTACGGCTAATAATGTCTAATAACGGTAGAGATTTCCTAGAAGTTTATTTCTTTAGAACGTTAATTTTTAAACATAGTACAAGGAAAATAGGATAATTTTATCGTACAAAAAAATATTTATAGCTTTAAATCTAAAGTAATAAATTATTAAAAATAATAAATGCGTTTTGGGCCTCTAAAAAAAATATATATATAGAACTAAAATATGGTTACTTTCTCTTTTGATTCTTAATGGCAGACACTTGGTTTATTAAACGGCAGAGAAAAGAGATTTTTTATTTGTCCATCAAAAATTTTGTTTACTTTTTTTTTTTTAGTTACGGCAACACTTTTTTAAGATTCATCCAGAGCATTACTAATACATACTTTAAAAAAAGGGTGGGCTCATATCAAAAAAGAATGTCTTTTTTACCAAATACTAACTTAAAAATTGGGTACTTTTTTAAATTAAATTTTTTTTCTAGTACGCGAATTACGTTTAATTTTTGTTGTAAAATTTTATTAAAAATTAGGACAAGTTTAGCGACCTCTAGCAGCGAAACGCATTTATCATAAAAAAAGGTTTTTCCTACATGTAATTTATTTAGATACAAATACAGTACAGTAATTTTTTTAAACATTGGAACAACATTGTTTCACCTTACTTTAGTATATGGAACAAAGTACTGTGCGACATCACTTCTTCCAAATATTATCTTTCCAATTAAAAAACAAAAATTTGAAAAACAAGTAAGAGTGTTATATTCGGCTATGCCGCATCTTATAAACCCTTCCTCGTGGTGCGATAATAACAGAATGTTATATAAATATCGTTCTTTATGTATAAATAAATCAACTTTTTTACCACGCCCACTTGTCCAATCCTGCCCACATTTTGTCGGATGTTGTGTTTCGATAAAAAAGATGCTAGTGCTTAATTTGGATCCTGCCGTTTCCCAGATATACATAGATAAAAATGAAATAAAAAAAACTCCAACAAGGGATTTTTGGGTAAAATTAAAGAAAATCGTAGTTTACCTAATATGGAAACTTTGGCTATTGCCGTTCTCCACATATACAACAAAATTCAACAACGAGGTATTTATGGATAAAATAAGAGGCAGTCATAGTTTTTTGCACATATCTCTGCCATTTGTGGACCGATCAGGCTAAATTTTAACGGAGTATATGTGGCGTAAATATATAACAACCTACTCCCCATCATTTCTGGGGTCTTCTGTAATCCCATTTCAACATATGTAAACACGGAAAGACGCATAGACAGACGGACGGACATCATTAAATTCATTTCGCTGCTTATCAGAACCCAGAATATATAAACTTTATAGCAGGGCTGTGGAGTCGGAGTTGTAGAGTAGGAGTTGAGGTTTTTTGTACCGGAGTCGGAGTCGGAGTCGAAGTACCCTCTAAAACTCAAATTCCAGAATTTTTGGGCATACTAAATTTAAAAAAATTACTTAATATTTTCCAAAATAAAACAAGTAAGAAAGTATAGTCGGTCAAGCCCGACCATATGATACCCTACACCACAGTATTTAAAAACACATCATGCTTATGTGTCCATATAAATATGGATTTATCTATGTTTATAAACTTCATTAAAATCGGTTTGAAAGTTTGTGAGAGGCAGTAATTGTCCCCTACATCCCCTTGTGGTCCTATTTTTGAAAAACTGTATAGCTTATGTGGATCTATCTATGTTTTAAATTTCACTAAAATCGGTTTGAGAGGCATAAATTGCCCCTAAATCCCCTTGTGGTCCTATTTTTGAAAAGATGCATACCTTGTGTGTCCATATGGATATGGTTCTATCTAAGTTTTAAATTTCATCAAAATCGGACTTATAGTTTCTAAGAGGAAGAAATTTCCCCCTATCTTCTATCGTGGTCCTACGATTAGGCCCATTTTCAATAGGCTTAGTCCTTTTGCCAATTAGAACCTAAGTCCCAAATTTTATCAAATTATCTCTTAAATTGCGACCTGTACTTTGCGCACAAGGTTACATGGACAGCCAGCCAGCCAGCCAGCCGGACGGACATCGTTAGTTCGACTCAGAAAGTGATTCTGAGCGTGCACGAAAACCGTCATGAAACATCTCGTTACTTACAGGATCATATATTTTAACTAGAAATATGGTTTAGACAATGGAGGATAATGGTCAATGAGCAAAAATGAGAACATATAACATTTACCTTGCGCCGGGAATCACGCCGCTATTAAAATCAATAATCAAATAATTCCTCAACATTCGCATGTAAAATATCTCGGTATACATTTAGATCGGCGGTTAACGTGT
The DNA here is from genome assembly GCA_963931875.1 of Pollenia griseotomentosa. Taxonomy (NCBI): domain Eukaryota; kingdom Metazoa; phylum Arthropoda; class Insecta; order Diptera; family Polleniidae; genus Pollenia; species Pollenia griseotomentosa. The sequence goes on along the minus strand of OZ007564.1, from coordinate 2,554,228 downwards.
AAATGTCATATAGAGGCAAAATTAACTCAAATGAAACTAAAAGCCATTAAAATTCATTGGTTTATTGGAAGAAATTCTGTCCTTAGTCTCGACGGCAAGCTTCTACTTAACAGCTCTATCTTAAAGCCTATCTGGTGCTACGGAATTCAACTGTGGGGCACTGCCTCTGCCTCTAGTATCGAACAAATTCAAAGGCGCCAAAATAAACTTCTTCGAATTATCACAGCCGCTCCCTGGTAGGTTAAAAACTCAAACATTCATAAGGATCTTAATGTGACATTAGTAAAAACTATGATTACAGAATATGCAGTAAGATATTTAAAAAGGCTTGGACAACACCCAAATCCACTAGCTCGAAATATTTTAAATCATGGCGGCCACACTCGCTTAAGAAGAAGAGACACTGCAGCACATATTTGAACAGAAACCGTGATGACGAAATTTGTTGTCTGGCACTGGCAGGACACAAAACAAAGTATTAGGATAAGATTTGATTAATTATTGTTAGTTCTTATTTAGTATACGAAGATTCAATAAATAAATATTGAAAAAAAGTAGTTAGCTAACACACGCACATTTCCGATTTTCATCATTTAAAATGGAAGATATCAAAAATTTTTGTCTTCGTTAATAAGAGGCATACCTTTGCAAGCTATTCCTCATTGATACTAGTATGGATTCTGCTTCCAAAATTAGTTGTCGATATTTTACATCCGCTTCAAAATCTGCTTTTAATAACGCTTTTTCACTTTCAGCTACCGTCATATAAGACCCTTCACGGACACCCGGAAAAACTAAGGAACTTGAGCGGTGGGATAGCCTATGTGGTGTAGTATGATTTAATCTGAATAAGGAACATAGTTTAATGTTAGCTACAGCCCTTAATTTGAATGTGATATTTTACCTTTTTCTTTCGTTGACTGTCAACCGTTTTCTCAGACACACCGGTGTTCCACCTACACTGCGTGTCTCCCTTGGCTTACGTAATGGTGATCTACAATGTTCCCTACTCTCGGAACTCTTCTTGCGTGTCTTATGGAAACGTTTTCGTCTTTTTTGAGCACTGCTGCCTGCAGCCGTTACTATTGTTTGTTCATTTGAAAGCTTAAGGCTTCTAGAGTTGCGTCTCTGTAATCTAAGAGACGCCTTCCTATGAGTCAACAAAGGGCTTCCTTGCACATAATAGCATTTTCCCAAATTAATTTGGCTTTCTTTATGTTCACAAAACTCATGAATTGAAGAAGTATCAATAAAATCTATATCTAGTAAATCGTCAGTGTCACATTCATCCCCAGCATCTTGTCCGGTATCCATATCTGTAGGACAGTCTGTGGGATCAGAATCACTGCTGTAAAAAAACAATAATTTTACTCAAAACTACATTAAAAAATAAAATCGTAAACGACTTGGTCGTTTTTTGTAGTAGATTAATGTACGGTTTCCACAACACAAGTGATTGAACGTGTACTAAAATTTATATGAAAAGCGTTAAAAAAACGGAGAGCTTTTGTGGAAAGCTCATATAAAGCATACATGTTGTGCTTTACTTTAATCTATTACCAAAAACGACTTAGTCGTTTACGAGATCCAGAACCGTAATAAGGCTGAATATATACCTTAATATGTCAGTCTCTTTTTCATAGATATAACTTTCGTCAAATTTGCCCATCATTTCATTTAGTGTTGCATCATCATCACTTGCCACAGCCACAGCAGCTTCTTGGCTTTTCTTGCTGCAAGTGACAGCACGATCAGTGTTTTGATTGTATTGTAATGAACGCTTTTGCCTTATAGAATTAGGTGTGTGGCTTCGCTGCATATTTTCCACTTCTGTTAACGAGGAGGACGACTCCGATGACATGCTCGTGATAATGCTGACGAATGCATTAAAAAAAGTGGGTGTTTTTTAAGACCAATTACCCGACATTCTAACAAATATGTGTAGTTTTTAGCTTTGTGTAATATAAGGTGTCACTTACTTGTTCTTTTTATTTTGTATGCTTAAAACTGTTGCATCTGAACTTTTATTCCTTTTGCCTGGGGAGACGGAACGTTGAAAATCTTGATCGAGATGTATAGTCGATAAAGCAGATGTTGAGTGTGATGATGTAGATGAGAATGTAATTGAGGATGTAAGTGATGTGTTCATAAGTGAACTACCTGAGTTGGGATAATGTTGTTGCTGTTTTGATGGATTAATCGTAAAACTTGACGAGGTGGTTTCAGTGGTAGAATACCATGGATTGGTTCGAATTCTACAACGTTGTCTTGGCGATGGAGCTAAAAAAAAACATTAAGAATGGAAATATGTTTAGTACGTAGGTACTCTTTCTTATTGTGTACAAGTACTTACATTCGAATCCTTTTAAAGTCGGTATAACGATGGTATTGCGCGTGGGCAAAGGACTTTTGGATTCGTTTGTTTCCCAAGCCTGAAAAGTTGTTGACAGTTCTTGGGGATCGGTGATAATTGTTTGATTTTCAAAAGCAGAATGATTTTCATCGCCGTTACGATGAGCAAAGGAATATTTTGGCTAAAAGTGAGTTGCATATAATTAGGTAAATAATGAATATTGCTGAAAAGTTACAATACTGAACTTACTAGGGGATCAATGGGGGACATTTCTTCAATTTTATTCAATCCAAACTTATACCTTTGAGCTTCTATAGCTAATGAGTTAACACTTTTTGGAAAGTAGTGTGTACCAGTTCTCATATTCACATAATACTCCGGAGGTGTGTACCCAGCTGGTGAAGTCCCATCTGTTGAATAACCAGTCGAATAGGCGCTTTCCGGAGATGACAGACTTACTAGAGGAGCAGATGAATTTCCTTGATATGATCCTGACTGCATTCCGGTTCTTAGTTTACTTCTACCGCCACTACGGTTTTGAGAACACGCTAAAAGTTTGATATCCCCTCGTGGGCTCTGGGACATGAACTGTGAACTATTTTTTGGTATGCATTCTTCGCTACCTGTGCGAAAACTTTCTATTATCGGATTTGGCATTTTTGATGGCAACAATCGCCCATATCGGGTGGAAGCATCGTCTTGTGTCTGCTTAGCATTTGAATATATTGTAGGTGTTTGAATATGTTTAGGAAATTGCTCTGATTTTGGTCTTTCAAAGTCATTTATCGCATTATCTAAAAGCTTCTCAGGGTGTCTTATTAAAGTGCCAAATTCATCAATTTCCTCGTAATGGACTACATCCGGATCTTCATCGGGTTCTTTAAGTTCTACTGTTGCAAGTGGTTTTATTTCACTTGTGGTGGTAGTTGTAACACAGATAACATTAGAGTTTTGAATATTATTAGAGTGCATAGATGGGTCCTTAGAGCCAGTGGACCATGACAGAGATGAAAACGATGAAGTAGAACAATTGAGTTGATGCTGTTGTTTATAAGCAATTTTGTTGTCTTCACATGAATTTTCTCGAGTGTTAGGGGCTGTATGATGACTACGTAAATACTGCTGACTATGATGATGTGGTGCATACAAAAAATTATCAGATCTAGGAGAGATGACGTGTTCTCTATCGGGTGATTGCCAACCGTAACGACTTTGAGTCTGCATATAATAAGACTAAGATATTTAAAAGCCTTAAATAAGGATTTTTGTGTTCTACTTACGTGGTTTTGTATAGGAGATACTTCTCTACGTCTATTAGGGCTAGATATAACGCTACTGTTACATCCAGTATGATTGGCACTGGAACTGTTTGAGTTCGTAGTTGACCTATATGGCGACGAACATCCATTGCTGGTATAGAGTGTAAATCCCGTAGCTGCATGTTTTTGTTTGTATTGTTCGCCAGACGTTATGTGTTCGGAAGGCGAAACGTTCTTATTTTTGTTGCCTTTTTTGCGCTGTCTTCCAAGATGGTTTTCCATCCATGTTTTTATTTTTGATCCAAACATGTTTTGTCTTTATATTATCATTTTAATTTAAAAATTCCGTTTTGTAAAAAAATTATAGCCTTCAAATTTGTTCATGTAAATTAAGATACTTTTAAAATTGGTGGTTTCTTCATTTTATAATTGGACGGATTTTAAAGAACTAAAATAATTGAAATAGAAATTGGTTAATGTATATTAAAATCTACTAAAGCTTGGATTTTAAATAAAAAAGTAAATTTTCAATGGTTCTAAAATATTGTAGGTATTTAAGGCACCGCGAAATAAGTCCCAGGTGCAATAAGTTCCAGTGCAATAACTCCTAATGATATAAATCCCAAAATAAATTTATTTAGTCCCAAACTTCAGAAAAGAAATAAATCCCAAAAAAATCAAATAATTCCCAAATCAAAAAATTAATAAAATAACTCCCAAAGAAATTAATGAAACACATAACTCCAAAAAACAGTCCATCGAAAAGGAATAAAAAAAGGACCAAATAAAAGAAAGAATCTCAGACAAAATGGATAAATGGTATGGCTATTAATCCCAAAAACTAGCAAATACAAATAAAAGTTTTAAAAAATTTGAAGAAATGGCAAATTATTGAAAGGAAATAACTCCCACAGCAAATGACACAACCACGAAAATGTTTTTGGGACTTATTTTATTTGGGTATTATTTAATTATAAAATAACTCCCAGGCAAAAAAAAACTTCCAAGAAAATTAATTAAAAATTAAATGCCTGGTATTTATTTCATAATGAAATTAATCCTATATTTTAATGAAAAATGTTTGAGCCTAATTTAATTTTTTTCTTGGGACTTATTGCAACTGGGACATATTTCGCGGAGCCGGTAAATAAATATAAGAACGTTAACATAACCAACAGGTCAACCTTAGAACGGCAAGCGTTTTTATGTTAAAAAACGAGAATTCTACACTGGACGGCTGGAAAATAAGATTTAATATAAGCAAACAGATCGCTTATAAGCATTGTATTGCCAAAAATAATTGTGCATACAAAAAATTGCTTGCGCACTTATTTAGGTTGGCCAGAAAAATATAGTTCAGACTTTCCAGTTAACAAATATTAATTTAGCTAAACGATGCTAGGTCTAGCAAAAGATGTGAATTCGAATTACAATAGCAACAAAATAACACATATTCTTCTTAAGCAATACTTAAGATATCTCTCTACTTTTCTTTTTATACAATATGTCCCATGGGATCGGCTATAAAAATAAGTGGCAGTAGGCACAAGGCTTAAATAAAAACAAAACGTTTGTGATTTTATCATAATATTCATAGTAAAATGTGAGAACTTTAACGATAACCCAAAAACAGCAGTTATATTATTGTTTTGTCTATATCCATTAAGTAAAATGGTGTGCGTAAAATTATTATACAACATAAATATACAATCATATCGTCACCTTAAACACTAAATGACTTAATACATAACATGGAATTAAAATTTATAAAAACAAAATACTGAAAGAACATTTCGAACGTTTATACTTCAAACCACCAGGCTTAGATTCAAAAATTAAAATTTTTTACAATATTGACAATATAGGAAAGTTTCTACTATTTTTCGAATATCTCGAAGAGTTTTTGCCAAAAATATAAGTTTGTTTTATAGTTTTTGGCTCAGTAGGACATCATGTATTCAAGAAAAATTAAGCCAAAAGCATATGTGTGTGTAAATGTTCCATTTCATTTACGTTGCTTTGATTTGGCATCATATTATTTCACTATTTAATTTTGTGTTTTCAGGTTATTCTTCAACAAAACACAAGTACTAACAAGTACTGCCGCGAAGAACATTCAAATGAAAACTCTGAAATTCAATTAAAGCTTTGATAACTAATATGCATGTGGCAGTGTAAATAGAACTAAACTGGCAAAATAAAATAAAGTAATTTGTTTTTATTTACATATACTACATTAAGAGTTGACAAAAAATCAACTAATTGTTGTCGGGACTGCAAGAAAAGATAAACTCACTGTTTATTGTTGTGAAATGAAATGGGAATTTAGCACATTTAAACGAAACCTAGAAAACACTCTTTATTTTGTTCTAAAATTCTGCATTACAGTTTTTGTTTTTTTACACTAAATCACACTATAATAAAGTGCTTGGAAGAAAAGTGCAGTAGTGGAACAAAGCATTTAAAAGGTTTTGTGCAGCCCTTTAGTCTCTAATTTTTAAAGTTAAATAGAGCCAAGATATATTTTATAAACATGAGTTTTGATGCTTTATCACTTTTAAATGTAATGCGTTGTAAATCGTTAATTAAATTAGCATTTTGATGCTTTCGTAAAAGTACTTTCGTATTTTTAACTATTGTTACAATTTATTTTCTAAAAAGTTTTTTAGATGTTATTGATATTGTTATTGGAGTGATAAGCGCGGAATTGGGGCAACGAAGTAGCAAGGAAGGTAAAGACAGCTGCTAACTCCAATCGAAGTAGCGATTTGTATAAAGCTATTAAAAAAAACTATCGTACACTCACACAGCTAAAATAAACTACTGAAAAATGGCAATGGAGATTTTGTTCAATTGAACTGCGACTATAGATCCCTTTATAAGAAACCCTTAACAATGTGCCCTAGCGCTTGTGGAGTAATAAACGCAATAAAGTCCCTTCAAAATAATAAATCTCCAGGCTTGGATGGAATTTCAACTGAACTCATTAAAGCAGACCTGCGAACGAGTGCAGAAATTATTTTGCCTTTTTTCACTGACTTTTGGACAACGCAACGCAGGGGGAGAGTACTTATCAAAATACCGAAAAAGGCGACCTCAAAGATCGCAACAATTGGCGAGGAATAATTCTACTCAGCATTGCCAACAAAGTTATAGGTAATTTTATAACGAAGCGTATTTCAGATATAGCAATGCCGTCGCGAACAAGCCATTTTTAGTCCACATAAATTATGTATTGATTATGTAAATAGCCTCAGAGTTAAAGTAGAACAGTCAGTGGAGTGGCGATAACATATTTGCTTATGCTTTGTTAATTTCGAAAAGGCATTCGATGAGCTAGATCAAAACGTAATACGGTTTAAGTCCGTCTGGAGCCCAACATCACTAACACGACGAGTGAAACTTAAAATATTGAACACTTACGTCAAATTAGCCATTCTTTATGGCGTCGGTTGTCCCGTGACAATCAAAAATTCATAAACCAGAATAATTCGCATTTTCTGGCCACAGATAACAACAAACACTAGGGCAGTCGTAGAAAAGAGCGTCCTACTCACACATGGATGCGAAAGGTCGATATCGAAGCCGCTGCAAAATGTTTGAACAATAAAAAAAATAAAGGGCCTGTCCAGTAAAGCCGTGTGTCCACTAGCAAGTCACTTGCGAAAGAACTTCTGCAAGCATTTGCTTAAGTATTTCCACTCAAACCTGCTTAGCAACGGGTAAAAAAACAGAAAAATATTTTAAATCATTTAAATTAATATTATTTTCATAAGTATTTCAAATTTTGACCTCTTCTTCGGGCGCGTCTATAGCATTAACTATTGCCTTTAAAGCGTTTTGTTTTTAATTTTATTCTTATAGACTTTTAAAGACGTGTTCCACAATTCAGGATAACTTTCTTGTTTTTCCATTACAAAATGTGTTTTTTCACTACTCCATACGAATTTATATTTGTCCATTTTTATAAATTTGGAAAAGAACTAAAAAAACACAAAGCAAAACTGAAGGCAGAAGAGAATACCACAAACCGTTTACCCGACTTCTTCTGCAAGACTTCAAAACACTTGCAGTTCACAGCAAGTCGTTTAAGCTACTTTCAGCAAGCAACTAATACGTGTTTTCACATAATTGATGAAAGTAACTTCTGCAGGCCGTGACTTTCAGAAGTAGACTTCTAATACTTGTTTACACGACAAAAACTTCTGGAAGAAAACTTAGTAGTGAACACACGGCTTAAGATTTCGTTGTTTGATATTTAAAAGGTGGATATTGAACACTCTCTCAATGCATCTACATGTTTTATTATACCATTTTGGATGGGTTGTTACGATGATTAAAGTGTTTTGCTAAAGCCTTTTTTATAAAATCTTTGTTAACTGTAAAATATTGGAGAAGCTGTACGTACACATGTAGATTCCATTAAGTCAATCATTCGAATTCGAACATTTGCGTTGCCTAAGCCTTTTGCGTTTTAGGTGACGATACGTTTATTTTTGTACAATAGTTTTGTTCGTATAGATGTACAATTTAGTATATTAATCTACAAAAAAAAAATACAAAATTGCACTGAAATATTTTATTACCTTTTTCGCAATTTCCTTAGTTTTCTTCATGTTCGTTTTGACTGTTCTTAAAGCAATTCTTACAAAAAAAAAAAGAAAAAATCAATTTCATCTCTATCAGAACATTAAGATGTAAAACAGCCAACATGTTTACTCGCTTCGCAAATAAACCTTTTCCTTTTAGTCCCTTTCAGCATGTAAAAAAAGATGAATATAAAGTAGAAGAAGATACAATATCCTCGTGTTTCCTTCTTATTTTTATGCTTAAAATAATGGTTACTGTTATTGTCGTTGATGTGTTTTTACTTTTGTTTTGTTTCCTTCTGTTTACGTACTTATTGTACACAACGGTAATATACATAGTCTTGTATCAACATTCACATGCATACACTTTCATGCGAATACATTTACACAATTATAGTCCATACAAAGTAAAAACGGTAAATGGAATAATAAGAGCAAGGACAATTTGAAGTTACGTTATAAGAGAAATGAGTTGATGAGATGAGATGAGAGTAGTCCTTATTGTGTGTATGTGTTTGAATACCGGAAGTATGGCACTTAAGGGTGGGTGGTGGTTATAGTGATTCTCATCAGAAAAGGAAACTTTTTAATATTGTAATTCGATTTTTTTATTCTGTCGGAATTTCTTTAAGATTTTCTTCCAGACTAAAGATTTTATGATTTTCACTGTTTATCACGTTTTATGTATTTTTGAATATCAACAAAAATTATTTTGTTTATTATTTTATCACATCACATGAATTAAAATCGACGTGTAATTTATTAGTTACATACATACATGCGTACATATGTACTTGTACAAAATTTGTTTATATTGTGTGTATATGGCAACAGACACATTATTTCATATTTGTTTCTTAAGTTTAATAAATTTTTATGAAATTTATAGTTTTCGTACATTCATATGTAAATACATACAATATTTTAAATAATATTTTCGATTCACTTATGGCTGCATAAAAAATTGCTTACTAAGACGTCTTCGGATTAAATTTTATTATTAAATTTTTTAGATACAGAAGTAAATTTTAGTTGTTAGTGTATGTGTATGTTTTCCTGCCCGTCTGCCGTTTACAAATATTTTATGCAAAATCTCAGTTTTGTTGGAATTTTATACCGATAATAAGTGCGATTCCAAACGTGAACAAAAAACAACTAAGTTTTGTTCTTTAGATAAATTGTCCTCCGTGGAGCCACAGAATTTATTTGTACAGTTGAGTGCCTTATTTCTCTGTTCTCTCAAATGTTGTTTTAAAAGTTTGTTTTGTTTTTATTTTTATGAACTTGCGCAATTTTATTTTGTCATGTGATTGTGTGTACTGTTGGAGACATGGGTGGCATGTGTTTGCATCCGTTGTTGACATCCACCAGTACCGCCAGAGGATGTGTCGTTATTTTTTTGTTTGGCATTTCTATAGATAAATATAAAAGTTTGTTTACTTTATGCATCTTCCTGTACTAAAAGTTTTACACAAAAACTAAACTAAATATATGTACGTATGTATGTAGTTGCATTTCATGTATGTATGTTTGTTTGTATGTAGTGAGTAGAGGAGTTTGTACTTAAGAGTTCGGTTAATATATTAAATACCTAAAATTTCAGAAACAAAAACGTGTGGGGTAAGTTTTTTGCAAATAAATGCTCAACATATTAAAGAAAATAAAGAAATATAAATTTATTTGTACGGATCGATTTTGTTTTTAACGATAAGTATCTGAATTCTCAAAAAAGTTTAAATCGTATTTATTTAATAAAACGCCATAATTAAAGCTAGTAAGTATGCTTTATTTAGCTGTGCGGAATCTTTTATACCCTTCACCAAAAATTAAAATGGTTTGCGTTTTAAAGCAGTTTTCGGCTGGCGGCATAGTTCTGGACCGTTGATTATACAACTTGGAAGTTGGATTTCCAGTCTTACAAAAGTAATCAATATTTGTTACGGCTTACACGCAGAGAAAAAACATGGTTAAAAAAACATATTGTGGTCCCTGCAATGGCTACAAGCAAACTTTTGTTGTTTTTAACAAACTTTTTTCACGATTGATAATATTTTGTTTCTATTTAACAATAAAATCTTTACCTCCCTTGAAACTTAAAATATGGTTAAATTTAACAATATGATGTTTTAAAAAAATAAAGTTACAACTTAATGTGCAGGTACACAATTGTGGTTACCTGCACAAAAGTGCAGCTAAAGTAAAGTGTTTGATTTAAAAGTGGAATAAAAAATCTTTTTATTAATGCAGTTATTCCCGGTTAATTGAGTTTCTAAAAATGCACGACTTTTATCGCAATTAAACGGGACGGGAACTCAATGAATCGCCGACGCAGTTAAAACAAAAATCGTTTAATTAATTGAGCAAGATGTGCAATAAAGCGAAACACCCATGTGTAGATAGAAAATAAAACTCATTTCTTTATTTATTAAGTTAAAAAATGGTTTAGGTTTTTTAAAACAAAGTAAAAATCTGGTACGTCCATCCAAACATTTGCTTTTGTTTTTCGCAATGCGGTCTTACTTTTGTGAAATATTTGTGTGAAAAAGTGCAGCTAACTTTGATGTTTTGTATGAAAATATTTTAAAGCTCCCCAAAAATATGAAAAATATGCAGGTATACAAAATGCACGTAAACAAGGATTTTGAAGAATAATTCCAGAAAATATATATTTTGGGCAGGTAAGTCAAAGTGCAGCTAACTTAAATTTTTTGTATGAAAATAATTTTATAATGCCAAAAAGTGCACTTAAAAAAGGAATTTGTATGAAAATATAAAAAATAATTCCAAAAATTATCAATTTTGTGCAGTTAAGTGAAAAGTGCACGTAAACCAAAGGCAGTTAAGTCAAAACTACTGTATTTTAATTATTGATTAAAATACATAAATTTACGTAGAATATATAAAGAAGAACAAAAGAAATGGTAATGAAGGTCGTTACAGGCTGGAATATGAATCAAAGGTGCCTTTTTTTTTAAAGTAGAACATAAAACCTATCAGACACAAAAAAATAAATAAAATTGTAATTTTACACTTAACAAACAAATTGAAAAAATGGATGAAATAAATAACCATAATATGATTAACATTCACCATATTATTGTTAATTCTGACCATAATATGGGTACTTTTGACCATTATTATGATTAAAATATGGTTAATTTCGACCATATTTTAGTTGATTTAGGGATAACTTTTGTTTATTTTAACCAGGGCTGTGGAGTCGTCCGAAAAAAGTACTAACTCTGACTCCGACTTCAAACGCTGAAATTTTTTAAGTGCGACTCCTACTATAATCTTGATGCTAAATGTATATGTGACTCAGTGATGTTAACTTTTATTTTTTCATTACCGTACGGCCTTCTAAATATTACCGTTTTTGAGAAGAAATTACCGTACGCAAACATTAATGTGCTGTTTTCAAATGACAGGCGATTGATTATGTAGTAAAATATATATTAAAAGCACTCAGTCCATCGCCTGCCATTTGGAAGCAGCACATAAGAGCAGTATTCATAAACCATTTATTTAAATTTTAAATGTGTTTTAAGAAAAAGTTTGATTAGAAATTTTTGTTTAAAATACGTTTTTACGCAAAATTATTGTATTTTTATGAATATGGCATACATATGGGGGATTTCATGTCGAGTGACCCAATTTTTAAATCGATGTCTTCCGATTTGTTTGAAATTAGCACCAAGCTTAGGTTTATTAAATAGTAGTTTAGACACAAATTTTCAACAAGATCGGTCAAAAAGTTTCTGAGATAAAGGGGGTCAAATTTTGACATTTTTGGCCATACAGGTGTTCTTTCTCATCCATGTAACTTATTACATATTGGTGTTAGACAAATTTGTCCCAAGTAGCTTCAAAAGCTATTTTATCAATCTTTTAAAAAATTTCTTTTTTTTATTTTTTGTTTTTCTTAAAACTTTTTTTTAAAATTTAAAATTTTTTTTTATTTTTTCTTTTTTATCCGGAATGTTTTTTTTTTTTTTTGCTCAAAAGAAATATTATGTCTTTTCCTTTAATGTAGTTTTGGTCGCTTTTTGGAATACGAGTGGCGTATGTATAAAAAAAATTATTTCTAACTCAAGACGAGGGTTTTTAAATTTTTAGCATATGCAGCACTATTTTGAACGTTTTCCTAAAAGATTTTTTAAATTAAAAAAAAATTAAAAAATATTTTAAAAATCAAAAATATTTTTTTTATTAGCTACCTATGCTACTTGGGACAAATTTGTCTAACACCAATAGGTAATAAATTACATGGATGAGAAAGAACACCTGTATGGCCAAAATGTCAATCTTTGTGCCTAAGCTTCTATTTCATAGGACTAAACTTGGTGCGAATCTCACCCAAATCGGAAGACATCGATTTAAAAATTTGGTCACTTGACATGAAATCCCCCATATGTATATTCTTTCCACTCAAAATATTTTTATTTAATACGCTTAGCGTGCATATGTATGTGATAAACAAAATAATGTTTTGTTTAATTCATTAAATTATATATTTACTATAATAATTTTTGAATTATTACCGTCACAAGAAAAATGAATCCATCCGTACTTAACCAATGCAAAATTGTGTCAATAGTACGGTAAGTACAGATTTTCTTAAATCAAGAACAGAATGCTTGATTCAAATACGGATTATTCAAGTGCCAAACACTTAACTTAAGCCCCATTTAATCCCAGATCCGTACTTAAAATAATACGAAAACTAAAGTAAAATTTATTAGCTCACGGCTATTTGATATGTAAGTATGTTTAAATATTGTTGATTTTTAAACAAACAAAAAGTTTAATATAAAATTAATAATAACTATACAAGCATAATTTAAGTTTTCTTAATTGGACTTATCGCTGTTACGAAAATATTTGCAAAAACATTATGTTCCTAATTTTTTGTTGTAAAATTGATCTATTTTTAAATTTAAAATCACCTCTCAAACGTTAAAATTATTAAACATTCATACATATGTAAGCATGTATATGTGTTTACTAAAAATCCAAATTTCTTTAAATTACCGTTTTTTAAATAAAATTACCTTTCTACTTTTGCGGTTTAAAATTACCCTAAAAAGGGTAATTACCCTACTACCCTATATAATGTTCACTCTAGGAAATTATTTAAATACACTTAAAACCGTAGCAGCTATAGATTTTTTAAAATTTCGTCCAATTTTGGTTTATATGGCTAGAAATAATACCATGCAATTTTCTGATTATCGGTCCATATTTACCTTAGATCCCATATTAAGCAGCTTTCTGAAAAGCACTTTAAGCGCTAAAACAAAATTCACTACTGTATTGAAATTTGTTCCGTTAAGATATTTAATAACGGAAATCACTATACAGGATTTCGTGATGATCAGTCCATAATTAATTTTTTTAAAAGACCTCTTATTTCTGAAAAAAAAAATTTTTTTACAAAAGTGCCAACATTTTTAAAAGAAAAAACAAAAACATGTTGTAAGGCTTTTTATATTACTGTTTAATAATTAAATGAAAAAAAGTATATAGAATTCATTTTATTTAAAAATATATAAAAATTAATTCTAAAAATGTTTTTATTTTGAATACGCCCTCGCGAAAATTTTCAATATTTTGCTCTTTCTATTAATTATGTTTCTAAAAATTAAAGCTCAAGCTATTCATTTTAAACTTCTTCAATATCACTCAAATAGACTAAATATGCCACAATAGCATATAATTGAGAAATACTCAATTGGTAACCTCTTATTACATAAAAAGGTGCAATCTCTTTGACGTGTTTAAGAAAGTCGTTATCTAAATCAAACTTTTTTAACAGACCATTAAAAAGTGCAACATAAAACTTTAGAGAATAAACTCTAAGGCATATAACATCAACTTCAGACAACTTATATGAATCTAGTGCTAAAGACATTTCGGAATCTAAAAAAAAATTTTGGATCTTTACGAAGAAGTTTACACAATTAAAATAATAAAGAACAGAGAAAAAAAAATACCATTTAATAACATGAAAACATCACTTAATATTTGTATCCAATATACAGTAGTTCCCGCTTAAGTGCGCATCGAAAAATGTTCAGTTTTCTACGCATTTAAACGGGGAATCATTTAACCGATAACCCGGATAAATGCGCAATCAACGCATTTAAAAAAACCTCGCTTAAAAAACTCAATATTCATTTAAAAGTAATTTTTTAGTTATAAGGGAAAATAAAATGTATTATACCAAGTTCTCATACCAAATTAAATATCATATTTAAACTAAAACTTATTCAATAAACATTCTTACATAAATTCATATGCACATACATATTTATTAAAAATATAATTATGTTTTGCATATGTATTTTATTCGACCTTTATTATTTTCAAGTATTAATAAATTGTCGAGTTTAGGTCTTTTTTTTAAACTTTAAATGTTTATTCGAACCAATATTTCGGCAAATGTTAACGCCGTGTTAATATTATTAAAACCATTTATTATGCCTTCCTTCCATGGTTTCAATTTCATTGGTGCATTTATTTTTTTGCACAAAGTATCTACGGATAAAACTAATGGCACTTAAATGGAGCTTCAATTATTTCCTCTTCTTCATCATCGGAAGATTCCAATAACTCTTTAAAATTATTCTCTATGATTTTCGAAATTCATGAGAAATTTACTTTTTTACTTCAACTGCCGTTTTAAATATTTGAGTTGCCTTACATATATAAGTACAAAAATACTTTTACTAACTTTATGCCTTCCCGGATGTTTAAAAAATCCAAGTTTTTTGGTTACGCATTTAAGCGATTTATTTTGTTCAAAAACTGTTCTACTTGTGACAATTCTGACTTCATATTCGGATTTTACATAAAGATAAGGTGTCAAATTCATTTGGTCAAAAAACTGTCACGTAGTGTTATTTTTTATAAAAAATTATAAAAAAATAAGGAAGTGATATGAATTCCACAACCAAATTAGACCAATTTGTTTAATTAAGTATTACCTTTTTAGTATTTTACATATATTGTGTCCTGTTTCGGAACGAAGGGCCAGAAATTATTATTTGTTGTGGTTTCTGTAATCGTTGGTGCTTAGGATGGGTGACTGATTAAGAATCCACTTCCGATCCCAGTGTTGGGTCTGCCAACAGCCTTAGGGCAGGCCAGCCGCCTTGTGGCTAATGGTGCAACGCTGAGTTTCAGTGACGCCTACTTATCTGAGACGAAAAGGCATTAGCGTGCCGTGCCATTCAGGCTACCCAGCAAAGCGATCGCCTTCTCACTTAAGCTGTCGGCAGGTTTAGAAACCTGTACGGTATTACTGGGGAAAACTTGCCCAATGGCCGGAAGTAGTGAGCTGCTTGAGAAATTCGGCAAAGCAATCTCTTCTGGCTATTCGCAAGTGAACAAGTAAGAATTTATAGTCGGTCAAGCCTGACCATATGATACCACAGTAAATGTTTGCTAGTGCACCCTGTTTGGGACCCATGGACAGTCATGGAGACGCCTAAACAAAATTATGTTATGAGGTTAAGATTCATGCAAAAGTTCTTTGTGGCGAATATTATTTAGATATCTTCATCGATATGAGATTTTGGATCTACCAATTTTTATATAAATATCAACATTTATAAGGAAGTTGTGGTACTAAAAGGTATTTTCGGGAGTAGTATGTGTATGGGAGCTATGATCAAACATGGACAGATTTCAATAAAATCTGGTTAAACGATTTAGATTGCAATCAAATAAGTTTGGACCAAATTTAGTCTAAATCCGAACATACTTAATGATTTGGTTTATGGACACAAAGACTTTATTCCGGAAAGAAGCTTGTATGGGGGCTATGGAAAATTATGAACTGATTGTCGCATTTTTCAAAATTGTGCCAATTAGAAACTTTGTACAAACTTCCATCTAGTTATCCTCAAAATTGCGACCTGTACTTTGCGCATAGCCCGCCAGCCAGCCAGTCCGCCAGCCGGACGGACGTCGTTAAACCGATCCAAAAACAGGGGTTAAAAACTACAGTCGAAACTAAAAACTGTTCAACAGAAAACGAAAATTTGTAAACAACTTTTCGCATTCTGAGTTGGTTTGACAGCGACTGTTTAAATTTAATGAATCAGAAGAAAAAGCAACAGTTTTTTTTTGCTATTGACGAATGAAGAAGTGGAAGAAATGGCAGGTTTTCTACCTATCAATGTTTTGAACTATTTTTGATGTATCTTTTATGTAAATAAAATAAACAAACTAATTTAAATTTTTTTTTGCATAAGTGCTATGTTTTTTAGACTTTTTTACATTTCAATGCTATTATTCATGGGTGGACCGATTTCACTGTAAATATATATTGAGTATGAATCATCAATCTATGTAGCATTTCATGAACAAATGAAGCCACTAACAAAAATAATTTTGAATAAGTAAATGTTATGAATAGTATCCACCCACATAATTGCACAATAAGTTCTTTACTTCAAAAATGACGTGTAGCAAAGCAGAGTTTCAGACAATAACAAAACAACGAAAAGCACATGGCACAGACACCGCATAGACTTTTAACAAAAAATAAACAAATAATATTTAAGTAAATAAGAGAAAAGCCGGCCAAAAGAAGCAATGCTCATAACAAATTAAGATGGGATGAATGTGAGATATTAGTCCTTAAAACGCAGGACCTGACGAATGAGAAGAATTTAACGAAAATAGATACATACATATATAAATACCGTAAGATAATCATGAAAACCTTAGTTCGTTTTTAAACTTCGAACTCTCAAGACGGTTACAACGGTGTAACATTATTAAAAACATTCAAAATAATACCAAAGTGAATAAAATAATAAATATATGTACATACTACATACACAAGTATGTATATGGCAATTCAATTCATTTATAATAATAATTAAGGAGTACTTGCTCCTTGTACAAGTTCAAAAATATCAAGAATTAATGAAACAAATACAAAATATAACGTTTTTTTTTATGTATAAACCATAAAACTTATTAGATAATAAATAAGACAGGAAAACACACATATTATATCCATCTACTATATATTCAAACCAAACATCATACACACACACACATACATATATTTGGTGTAGAGAAATTATTAAAAAAAAAAAACCGAACAATTTTTAAATACGAATATATCAAAAATATTTTCTTTTTTAAAAAAAAAGTACAATTCCCGTAAAAACATACCTACATATCGTCACCTAAATCGCAAAAGGCCCTATCTAAAATTTGGAAAATTTTACAGGAGAAGAACAAATTTTTTAATATGAAAAATTTATAAATTGCATTAAACTTTTTACCGCTCCTTTATTTTTTTTTCTTATTAAGCCTACCAGTTGTTTATAATACAATTTTTGTAGATAGCGCCTTTTGTTTTTTGTCAATAAAATCGCTAAAGATTCCAAACTTTTTGTGGACATTTGTGTTGATACAATGAATGCATCAGATTGAATGAAAGAGTCGATTTTTAACTTTTTATTAGTTAGGGCATTTTGCGTTTTATGTAACGATATATTATTTAAATATGTGTATATATTTTATTTGATTATCCAATTTTTTCATAAAGAAACTATTTTTGTTTTCTATACATATGGACACGCGTTTTTCACGTAGTTTTGAAATGTATTGAGACTAGTAAGACTAGTTTAAAAAATGCTGTACCTTGTTTAATTATTGAATTGAAAAATATTTACATAAAAATGCATAATACTCGTAGATATAAGTACGTGCATACGTCTATATGTTTTCTCGTTTATATAATTGAATCCTTTGGTTTTTTATCTCAAGTAAAAGCAACATAAAAAACTAATTAATTTTTATCATAATTTGCTAAATTTTTTATTATTTTGGTATACTAAGTTTAGTTCGTTGTTATTATTATTGTTTTCTTAAATATTCATTTTTATTCTTCGTTTAAATATGAACATTTTCACATACACATGCACTTACGTTTGCATGTGTACGTGTTTGATTCTCATGCATTTGTACCTATGCATGTATTAATCTATACTGTAGCTGCGAGTCCTTGATGAAGGATGTTGTTTTAATATTTCAATTGCTTGCGTGTTTTTTATCTTAATTTAAAGAAATAATCGATAATACCATTACAATAAAATAGAGGAAATATGTTGTTTTCAGAAATTTTAAAAAACTGATAAAGTAAAACACATTATTACAACAACTTAAAACAAAATTGGAAAAAATGTTGATTTTGCAAGTTCCATATGATCATCTACAACATATGCGCCACAAGCCAATGTGGACGTTCCTGTTTCTTTTGATAATTGTTGTTGTATTTCTGGACAAAACATCTGCAAATGTTGAAACTGAACAACCGCAAACTACTACTCCAGAGCCAGGTGAGTAATTTATTATAGTTCAGTGTATTTCTTAATAAAGAAGGACATGCAAAAAAATGAAAAAGTGAATGAATGAAAAAAGAATATAATTATTTTAATAGATTTTTTCAGCTTATTTGTATAGTTTTGATTTCGGTTTTTCCGTAAGCTATAAAAGAATTTAAGGATCAGTGAATATCTTGCAGATAAAGGAAAATAAACTAGGCTTAAAAACATAATATTATTAGACTATTAAGCTTTTGCTTATTCGTTTGTAAATATTGTAGTAAATAAAAAAATTATTTTAACTTGGGTTGTTGACGGAAGGCGGATTATCTTTACATGGTTATTAATAGCAACAAAATACATTTAAACAACAACTAAATAAATGTATTTTGTTGTTGTAAATATAATTAAATAACCTGGGGCCTAATTCTGGCAGTCGTGATCGAGTACTTTCTCGATTCGAATGCAATTTTATTTCAGTCGATACTGAACGAATTGAAATTTTTTTTTTCAGTATAGTGAAACTCAAATTATTGCTTTATAACACTGAAAAAATAATTCCGATTCGTTCAGTATTGCGTGAAATAATTAGATATTAAATTGTTTTCGAATCGAGAAAGTACTCGATCACGACTGCCAGAATTAGGCCCCTAATTGTAAAAATTTGGGTACATTTACCAGGGGTGAAAGGTATAAAAAAGGGTCGTAGCAAACTTCGATAGAAAAAACATCAGTTTCTTTAGTTTTTCTCCACAAAATTAGAAAATTAAGATGTTTATGTAGTTACATATAAACATGGTGAAATAAGCAGGTGGCATCGTTACGAAAACAAATGTGTACAACAAAAATGGAAATTAGGGACCAGCTTACGTCAAAAAATATTTTAAACAAAAATCAAATCGTGCCGCTGAACGTGTTGAAAAAATAAGTTATTAGCTAATTTTTATTTAATAATGGTCAGTATCTTATTAATTGTAATTTAAAATTATCAAAAACTTTAAGAAAATACAATAACCAATGTGCTGCCACCTGCATTATTTTACCATGGGTACAAATATCAACTTAATAATTAACAAATTAATTTAATAATCTAACATACTATTTGACACAAACTTCGAGTTATTTGATTTTTGAACTCATATCTATTGTCTTATATAAATAACATAATTTTAGATGCCTCTCCCGGTTGCAAAGCCCCAGATATTCGTTTTACTGTTATTAAGCCCGAAACAACCACACAACAACCATATGCTAAATTTGAAACAACACAAGTCTATCCACCAGACGATTTAACAACGGGTGATGTGGAATATGTTGAAAAGATCAATATTGATCTGACAGGACGTCATAACGGCAATCAAATGGGTGGCATTGTGAATCCCTATCAGGTCAATATCAATGATCATCGTGCCGCTACAAGTTATCATGCCAACGATATGGCTGCTGGTGATGAAGAAGGTGAAGAAGACGACGATGATGATGACGATGAGGATGATAATGAAGAGTTCACTGATATCGATGAAGGCAAAAAGAAAAGCAGTCAAAATCGTAAAATGAATGATAAGAACAGGCGTACCGGTTCGGGAAGGCGAAGACGCATTGAAAATGAAAATGGTCAAACTCGTGGCCGAGGTAGTCGATATAAGCGACACGCAATACATCACGATCCTGACGCTTCACCAGACACCGACAAATGGAGTGGAAGCAAATTAGCCGCGGAAGGTGACGTTTATTATATACACATTGATGACATACTCAAATCTCAATCCCCCAACGAACACCTTAAGCTCAAATTGTATAAGATGAAGCAAAAGGTTAAAAAAATAAAAAAATCCAATTGTACTGAGAACCAATGTGTGAAACGTAATCAGTCGCTGTCGAAAAAACGTACAGGACTAGAAGAAAAAACAAAACATAAGCAGCTTGTTAAAAATAATCATAGACGTCGGGGCGACAGTCATGAATCTAAAGATGTCAAACATTTTCAACATTACGAACAAAAAACAATTGCAAATAAAAGTTCACGTAAAAGGCGTGATTTACAAAATGCGGAATACCATTACGAAAAGGACAATAATCATTTGTCTGTGAATATGGTTAGAAAACATGAGCTTAAAGGTAATGAAACCGTACCACCATTGGAACAAACTACAGAGGTTGAGGATGATGCCCAAATGTACTCAAATATGAGTCAAAACGATGCTTTACAGCGTGTTAAGCGTAAATCAGGCAAAACCACCGGCGCTCTTAGTCGTCCCAAAGGTGGTGGCGATTCCAGTTCAAAATCAACAAGTCGAAAGGATAAAGGTAGGAAACAAATACATATAAATACACATATATACACGGAGAGAAGTTTATTTTCTAAAGTAATCAAACAAGAAATCGAAAATAATTTTTTGATTTTAACTTATTATTTTCTTAAATAAAGAAACATTTTGCTTTAACCAAGCCACACATATATTAAGAATAAGTCATTTTTGGCTTGGAGGAGATATGCAAAATTTTTTTGTTCAAGCCATATTTTCTGGTGATTTAGATAATAATTTTGTCCGTATATGTATATATGTGTATCAGGCGCGGATCCAGCTTGAGCCTTAGGGGGGGAAATTTTTTATGATAAAAAAAACTGTTTTTAAAAGTTTATGAAAAACAATATGAGTATATCATATTAAAAAAAAAACTCAACAATAAGGTTAAATAATATATAAGATCAGTTCAATATAAATTAAAATAAATTAATCTTTTTAAATAAGCAATTTATTATGTCCTTGTGAGGCAAATTTAGATAGTACAGTCTACCTTCTGTCATTGTTGATATGAGCCATGTCTTATTAGACGAAGGGTAGGAAATGGCCTCTCTTTCGTAGCATTACTGACGAGCATTGAAACGAAAATTTGAAATATTTTTCTTAGTTTGGGTAGTTATCTTCATCACAGTTTATTAAAGCATCTACAACGTTATCTGATAGATTTTCAGATATTTTCCATGTTTGTTGCCAATACAACAGTTCAGGCTCATCTAAACTAGTAGGTGTTAATCTCTTATCAAACATAATCAGCTCATCAGATAGTAGTGGTTTTAAAAGTTTTGTATCTGCTTATGACTTGATTACACTTTGAGGTAGAAGTATAGATATGTTCAATTCATTTAGGATATCTATTGGAAAAGGTGTTTTGAGATCTTCTAAAATAAATTCAATAAGAGAAATGTAGACTACAACTCGGTAGTAATCTTCAAAGTTTTAGATGTGATTATTTCGTTCAAATCTTGTCTTTTCGATTGGAACGTCGATTTGAACGCAAATAACTTTAACTTTTTCAAAATCGCTTTAAATTGTTCTTCGGCTTTATTTCTTTTCTCTTTCAGGCACATGATAAAAGTTTTGATAAGGCTTGATCGTTTTTGAAGATCTATATCGTGCTTTTGTAAAATGATACTAAGCGGCTGTGTTGCAATAAGTATCACACTTAAAATGTATATTCCGCAAATAAATTCAAAAGTACTAAGTGAGTTCCTTAATATAACGCTTTTGAAGAAGTATCTCTACCTCTCCAAAGCTTTTGCTACACTTGTTGCAAAGTATAAAATTGAGTCGTGACGGTCGACCCATCTTGTCTCGCATAATGTAGAGAGTTTGGCTTCCAAATACTTTGCTAAAACTGCGTTTCGCTTGGGATGATTGCATATAAAAAATTTTGTCGTTTCTTTAACAAATGATACAATTTTTACCAGTTCCATTTTCTGCTCACATCAGAGGACACCCATCTGTTCCAACTCCTACACAATTTTTTAGGTCAAGACCAAAATTTTTCAAAGCTTTTAGAACTATTGATGATAGTGTCTTCGCATCAATTGACACATAAACGTCATTATCAATATCCTTTGAAGCATCTTCAAAAGCGTTTATAACAAAGCCAATAAATTCTTCCCTAACACCTTTGTGTTGTATGTTGAAATATCTTAAAGATAAGGAAATCTGGCTTTTCCCCGACAAATTCGTACTTTCGTCTAAAATTATCGAATATACAGGGGTGTCATGGAAATCGAAAACGTAAAACGAAAGAATTTGGAAGTTCTTTTAAATAAACTATTAATCTTATTTTTACAATTTTTGTTAAAGAATTATGTTTAATGGAGCAATATTTGTATAATAACACTATGGAACATTTTTGAGATTTTTGTCTGGGGGGTGAGAAATTCCAAGTCAGGGTGATGGTACTAGGTCAGTATAGTAAAACACTCAAAGGGTTTGGCGTTGGTATGTGTCAGTTTTTTTTTATGACATTTTAAATTTTTTCCTTATCTTGATGTTTTTTTGTTTATCATAACTCGAGAACCACTTGTCCGATTTTGCTAAATCAAACTCAAAAAAATTTAGAATTACAATTTCTTTAATCCGTTCATATAACGTTTTTCTTTATAATCAACAGTTTTGCCGGTAAAAATAAATTTGTGGAGAAAAAAAAATATTTTTTTGCCTAAAAATAGGCAATATTTATTAAAATAAATTTTAATTTTTAGGCAAAAAAATATTTTTTTTCTCCACAAATTTATTTTTACCGGCAAAACTGTTGATTATAAAGAAAAACGTTATATGAACGGATTAAAGAAATTGTAATTCTAAATTTTTTTGAGTTTGATTTAGCAAAATCGGACAAGTGGTTCTCGAGTTATGATAAACAAAAAAACATCAAGATAAGGAAAAAATTTAAAATG
This sequence comes from Pollenia griseotomentosa, assembly GCA_963931875.1. Taxonomy (NCBI): domain Eukaryota; kingdom Metazoa; phylum Arthropoda; class Insecta; order Diptera; family Polleniidae; genus Pollenia; species Pollenia griseotomentosa. The sequence continues at coordinate 2,530,961 of OZ007564.1, read as the reverse complement.
TCATAAAAAAAAACTGACACATACGAACGCCAAACCCTTTCAGGGTTTTACTATACTGACCTAGTACCATCACCCTGACTTGGAATTTCTCACCCCCCAGATTGGCTGTTGTACTGTGTAATTGTCATAAAATTTTTTTATTACAGAAATCTTATTGAAAAACGACTTTTAAAATTCTTTCGTTTTTCGTTTTCGATTTCCATGACACCCCTGATAATATTGATTCATACATACATACACATTTCAAAATATGAAATTCAAAGATGACTTTGATGAAAATGTGATACGAAAAACGGTTGTATCCAAATGTAAATAATAATTATCGTAACACATACATATATACATAAATATTGCATATACTAGGGCTTACTAGTACCCAGGAAAAACTTTTTGGTTTTTAGTAATAGGTGGTAGTTATTTCATACGTTACCTGGTAAGTAGTTGTCATTACAATTGTCATTATTTTGAAAACTTAAATAAGTACATACTAGAAATGACCACAACAACTACTTATTACTTCTAGTATTTTCACTGCTGAATATTTGCTTACTAATAATCAGCTCAATAACTACTTATTACTTGTGTTGTTTTCAGTACTGAATATTTACTTACTGGTAACGCACTTAATAATTACTTATTAGGTCTATTAACTAGTGATTTTTTGGCTTCTGGTAAGTATATTGTAAGTACTTACAATTCAACTTACTCTTTACTCTTTAGATAGATGGCACCTGCTGGGATTGAATGTAGAATAATAAGTATTTGAATACAGTAAACTAGATGTTTCGTTGGAAATATCTAATTAGGACTAAGATTTGGATACTTATTGAAAATTTCGTTAGAGATTCAATAAAAAATATAATATTACTTGAGTTTTTGACATGTATTAATACAAAGTATAATAGTGTAAACAAGCCTTAAAGATCATTTTAGTTTTGATTTTTGCTTAATTAATTTTTTATTTTTTTGCATAGTATTTTTGTTTATAATTCAATATACATACTTACATACTCGCATACTTAAAGGTACCTTGACTAAAACTTAAATTTAATTTTAGGTATTTTTGATGAAGAGGGTACACATTACCCAGTACACACCGATGAAGGGGATTCTGAGGAAGAAGATGAAGAGGAAGATGAAATCGATATACAACAACAATTCACAGAAGTTTCAGAAATACGGTTCCCCGGCGAAATAGGTCCATTGGGCGATAGACGTTTGTGTAAAATACGATGCATTAAAGGAAAATGGGTGGGCCCACTATGTGCTACAAACGAGGAGGGTAAGTGAACCGAATGATCGTCATAAAACACATCTCTCTATCTCTCTCTCTCTCTCTGTCTCACTGAACCAAAAACACAACGGATTATTTAATTTAAACAAGAAATATACAAGCATACTTACTTATACCAAGCATTAGTAATAAAAAATAATACTACAAAAGGCTTTCATTGATTATACAAACTGTTACTGCCAATCTATAAATGAACTAATAAACGTTTGTTAAAAAACAACAAGCACTCTTTAAACTTAATACACTTTACAATATTTAATATTTACATACTTCATATTTGTACAACACTTTTGTTTTGTAGAAAAAAGAAAAAAAAAAAACAAGTAATAGTGCAATATTCGGCTGTGTCGAATGTTATCTACCCTTCACCATTGTAGTTAAAATCGTACCAAAACCTTAAATTCGAGATAAACTTGTATAGGAGCCAGCTGATATCATGAGCCAATTTCGTGTATTTTCTGTATTTAATACCTTTTATACATATGTATGTATGTATATAAGAATTATCTGAGCCAAATTTTGTTGTCCTAGTTCATATGGTATGGGCGTGATTTTGATAAAACCATTATTTTGGGAAGAATAAAGTAGTTATTTGTCTATAATGCGTAGTAACAACAAGAATTCTTAACATATATACTTTATAGGGTCTAAGTTCAATATTGTAGAAATTCAAACGAAATAGAAAACTTATATAAAAACGAACTTATAAATACCCTTTCCCCCGGTGGTGAAGGGTATAAAAATAACTCAAAATATAATTTAATACGAAATTCTATTAAAATATAAGAATGACGCACAAACATGTAATGCTTCTTATAATAAAATAAACAAATGTAGAAACACGATTAATAACTGTAGCAACAAAAATCAGTTACTTGCAATAAAGCATACTCCTTTAATCAAAAACTCATGTAACAAGAATTTTTTTAACTTTATTTTTATGAATTCACTAAAATAACTACCAACACTTTTTTATCTACTCATGCATTTTTTAATTTGCTCCTAAAAACACGTATTTGCACAGTTTTAAAATTGTTTATGAAAATATAATTGTGAAAACCTTGTTTTAGATGAGAACGGAAATGTGAAATTTCAACCGTTATACAAATCATGCCACGTACAGAGAATACCGCCATATTTATTGTTGAGTTATCGTAACATTTCAGTGGTAAGTCAAGTATTTAATTTATTTCCATCTTTCTTTCAATCTCTTTCTAACCCAATATCTTTTCACCACACGAATTTCTCTCACACTTAGACAAATTTTAAATATATAAAAGGCACTGTTTATTTATATGTACTTATAAAACACATACATATCATATTTCATGTACATACATATACAAAGTGTATGTATTAGAGTAGAGTGATTTGGTCGGGTAAAAATTTTTTTCTAAAACTAATACAGCATATTCTGATTTTTCATGAAATTCTAAGATAAACGTCCGAAAACCATACGAAATACAGTTTGAATTTCCAAATGAACAGAAAGATTGTCATAACCAGTGTTGCCAACTCTTCACTACTAAAAATAGCAAAATTTTTAGTAAAATGGCTAAACAAGATTTTGTACAATAAACGCATCAATATTAATAAAAAAAAACTTACAAAATTAAGTTATTACACTGAAATTTTGCTTGTATTAAAACATATTTAGTACCATTTAAATTAACATTAGAAAATCTAAAAAATAAGTCATTTAGGTTAACTAACTAAAATGGCTAAATCTAGCCACTTAATGTCTAAATTGGCAACATCGGTCATAAAACACATCTCTCTTTCTCTCTCTCTCTCTCTCTCTTTAACAAATAATTAAAATTGCAAATTAAATCGGGTGAATAATTTTATTTCGACCAACAAAGCCAGGCGAATTTAATACAGGTAGGTGGTAAGACAATACTCCAACAATCCAAAAATAACAGAAACAACACAGGTATTCTTTTGCTACCACCTGTAGTGAATTTGCCTCTGACCAAAGCGATTATGCATAAAATTTAAATTAAAAATGCATTATCATCATCACTGGAGAAACAAAATGTATATATAGTTTGTATGTTGTAAGATATTCATACGCAATAATTAAAAACGATATCATACATTTTTATTTGAAAATTCGTATGATCAAACATGATTTTTGCGGTATTGTCTGTTTTTTTTTTTTTTGTCTTAGAATTTAACGAGAAATCTTACACTTTGGTCCAAATAAAAAACACACGTCTTTCACATTTTTTGTGAAATTTAAAGTGTCAAACGTTTTTTGCGAAATATTTGCTTTTAATATGCTTTATTACGGCTTTAGACGAAAAATCACTCCGTCCTAATATGGGTGCGTACATACTACATACATGCATATACAATTTATTTTTTCAGGTATGAGAATTTATACCAACACTTTCCTACACAAATAAAAATAATATAAAATAATAATAATAATAAAATAAAAAAGATGGAAAATGTCGATTTAACAAAAAAGCAGCTCACTTTCAAGTTGATTTTCTTTAAATAGTTTTTTAATGTTTTCATAAATACCTATGTGCATTGAATTTTGTTTCACATTCTTGAAGTACTTAGTGTACTGTTGTAGTTGTAGTAGAATCGCACTTGTACTTTAATCATTAATCAAAAGTGGCTTATGTTTCTGAAAAGAAAATAAATTTGTATAATTTGTTTTTGTTTTTATTCTTTTCTTTTTAAAATTTTTTTACAGAACCCCATCACCCGTGCTCGTCGTTATCGTACGATTAAATCGAATTTAATTTCAAATACACAAATTGTGAGTTTTATACCAAAGGTCCTTTCCAAACTCTCAATACGCAGTGAATTGGACCTTTACAAAAATCTCAGTTTTTTAAAACATTTTTTTAAATTAATCACCAAAAATACTTACTTACATTCATCTGCATAGTGTTTAGCATTGTAGTTCTATTTGAATTGTTAAAAACAATCATTGCTGCTTTTGTTTTTAAATAAAATTAAAGTACATGTCACACTTGATCATAAAGAGTTTATTAACTCAAAATTTTTATTTTTTCACTTTTTTTAAGAAATCGCCACGTGATTTCGTATCTACCCGCTGTTAAAATATCATGCTATTTTGTTTACCTTTTGGTAATGAAAATGTTGATTTAAAAATTCTTTTTCATATTCCTTTAATATTGAATTAAAAATTGTTTTGCTTCTACTGAAAATGTTTAAATTTTGAGTGTATGCCCTCTTTATGATCAAGTGCGATATGTATTATTATTAAAAAAACCTCCTCAACGATTGAAAAGGGCAATTCTTCGTCAAAACAGTGGTGTTTGCGTGTTTTAAGAGTTAAAAAAGATGTTAGGATACATACACTGTGTGGATAAACAGAAAAATTTAGGTTCGAAAGTTTTAGTAGTATAATACGGACCTGTTCTGAAAATAACTTTATCTCAAATTACGTGATTTCAAATCACATGTGCTTTTTAAGATCACACGTGATCTATTTTGTTGTGTTCCGCTGCGATTTTCCATTGCCGAAAGCACTCCGAAACACAAAAATGGTAGGATTTTCAGAACACCACAAACTGATCCGTGTGATTTTAAGAGCAAGTGATTTAAAATCACATGATTTTCACAACAGACCTGATAGAAATAAAGAAATTTGTTTTAATCAAACACAAAGCGTATTTATTTTCGTTTTTTGTAAATCAAACCATTCTGACAAAAACAATTTTTCGATCAATAAGTTTCTATTAACAATGAATTATTTAATTATAATTTAAGCATATTCATATGTATGTTTGTACATAAATAAATACTCATACATATAAAAAGTATTTGCTTTTATGTCAGCTTGTCTGATTTAAAGATGATGTTGCGCTTTACCTATTTTTTAGATTATCCATTGATCGCTTTTAAAAATCGATATCAAAGAGAAAATAATGTACTTAAAGAGTTATATTTTTGAATTGGGTATATCTCATGTTATTTCTTAAGTGCTGTTTCCAAATGACAGGCGATTGTTTGTGTAGTAAAAAAAGCACTCAGTTTTTTGAGTGCTTTTCATATCAATCAATCGGCTTTCATTTGGAAACAGCACATAATTATTTTCATACTCATATTTGTGTTCCATATAAATTTTCCAACGTATTCCTAGTCCATTTCAAGCAAATAAAAAAAACAAAATAATTTTATCCACATGTAAAACATTTTCATGTTTCGGTTACTGTCAAAGAAACTGTCCTTCCAAAATACTTGCTTTAATGCAAATCGTTTCTAATAAAATTATACTTTACACATAACACTGTGTTACAAATTTTCAACAAAGTCGAGACCAAATGAATATGACACCTAATCTTTATGTAAAATTGTTCGCTGAATCCGAATGTGAATTCAGATTGGTCAAAAGTCGATATATTCCCAAATAAGCGTTATTGGCGTTTTTTAAAATGATGATGTACTTTAATAAAAGTATCTTCGAAATTATTCAACGGATTTGTTATTTCTTTATTTTAATTCAAAGACAATAAAATTGCTAAAACAACCACAGGTCGTTGGTAAGTTGCATTGGACTAAAGTTCAAGTTTCACAAAAATTTTAATGATTTCTTGCAATTTTGCTATTTTTAACTTATTTTTTTAAAACGACGTAGCTTATTTCAATACGCACATTTTGTGCCCAATAGGATCCAAATCGGTAAAAAAAATGACAAAGTTACAGAAGATTATTTGAAATATCTCAAAAAACACACAAAGTAAATACACATAGCGAAATGTTTAGTAGCAAAAAAAATATTAAAAAAGGTCTTGTTGGGCGCAAAATGTTCGTATTGAAATAAACTAATATAAAAGTTTTTAATTGTTTGGTATTAAAAAAAATAACTTGAAAACAGCAAAATTGCAAAAATATCATAAAATTTTCAAGGAAGTTTGAACTTTTGTCCCCTATAACTCTGTCATTTCTTGACCAATTTTCCCTAGCAGTCCATTGTTATTTTAGTAATTTTATTATCTTTCATAACAAAAAAGAAATACATAATCCGTTTAACATTTTTGAAGATATTTGCATTTAAGTGACATCATCTTTTTTAAACACACACATAACGGTTATTTTGGAATATCTCGAAAAACTTTCACATAGTGTAATCCAAGAAATTATGCTTTTCATTGTTTATAAATGTTGTCAACAGAGTTGGGACATGCCCTTTGCTTGTATGTACGAATGTATGAACTATATTGTTTAGAAATGTTAAAATTTAGGCATAATTAGAATTAACTATGTATGATCTTCGTGACCATATTAATGTTCATAATTAATAAGCATTATTGGGACAATTATATAATATATTGAATTTAAAAAAATGCCACTGTTTTAAAAGTCTTGTATATACATACTCGTACACTACAGCACAACACATGATATTAAGTACATATTTTACATTTATACATTCATTTATTTTTATACTCCAAAAAAAAAAAAAAAAAAAACGATACTTTACGTTACGTATTTTGTCAAATCTCACTCTTTTTCGTTTCTAAAATATTTACTACACGCAAAACGTATTATGCACGCCTAATGGCAAAACTAGTAACTTACTTTGTATCTTTCTCCTTTATCTCGTTTTCTTTCTATATTGGTTCTCTTGGATCCATTGGTCTTCTAAATATATACATGTGTATGCAAATGTGTCTTCGTCCTTAATCTTTTGCTATTCTGTTTGAGTTTCTCTTTATTTTTTTTTTTTTTTTTTTTTTGTCTTACGATATCTCACCCCACTTTACTTAAATGTCATACGCACACACGCATTAAACGCATGGTATATAAAAATATACACATACATATGTATTTACATGCATACATACATGTCCTTGTGCACATGTTGAAATTAAAAAAATTAATACCATCTGAATATGAATCACTTGAAATCATTGATGCATTTGAACTCCGGTGTTGATATGATGATTTTACTAGAATGTGGGCTGGGATCTGCCACATGGTCATTCGCTGCAGGCAAGATGTAAGGATCTTGGTATGTACAAGCTGTTGGGAGAATCAAGAGTATTATGTTCAAATGGCTTGTGGGCTCCTCGTATGCCGTCGTGCGTGCCGACAACTTTGTTGACGAATTTTTCGGATGACAGTGCCCCATCAATAAAATATAGAATACTTAATGGTTCGGGATCATTTGAGCCATCGGGAATATTGGCTGTTTTGCCAAATAGCACAATAATGCTTGACTGTATTTATCCTCGAGCAAGAGGAATACCTGATTGGAGCTGGACCAGTTGGTACATGCAGTATGAAACAGGTAAAAGGAATACGAGTCTATAAAATGCAATTCAAGTTTTCAGTTGTCAATTTTTTGCCCGGTGCTTAGGATGGAGTAATGAGGATAAAAACTTTCGCTATCGCTTGACAATTAAATGTATGGGAAATGGAGATTCCGGAACATTTACATGCACTTCTCCGCGTGGACTTACAAATAGTGTTGCAATAATAATGGCCACTTCCACTTGCCCGCAGCTTCCAGAACCGGCGTTACCGCTCAGCTTACGATTGGAAGGCGATAAGCTTGGCCAGCGTGCTATTTATCGTTGTCCCTCAGGTTTTCGAGTAGATGGCATTGCCAATGCAACTTGTTTAGCTTCCGGTAATTGGTCATCGCCGCCACCAACTTGTCAAGCTGTACAGTGTCCACGTTTGATTTTAGATGATCCTCATTTAAGTTTAGTTGAATTAAATACATCTGCTTGGGGGCGGGCGGTGTTCAAATGCCAGTGGGGCTTCAAATTGACCGGTCCACCGGGTTTGGAATGTGAACCGACGGGCGTGTGGAGTGGTCCAGTCCCAAGGTGTAGAGGTTAGTCCCGATGCATGATTTTACATATATAAATACATACTGTATGTACATACATATATACATACATATGTATTTATTTTTAATTCATAATAATATTTTTTGCTATCTTTTTCTTTTTCTCTGCCTTTACCTTTCTGAATTTTATTATAGCTATTCAATGTCCAACACCCGTTGCACCATTAAATGGTCGTATAGGTGGTACTAATATAAATCAGCGGCGTCTAACCGTAGGCGCTTTGATCACTTTCAGTTGCAACGAAGGCCATACGCTTGTCGGTGAGAATAGTATCGTTTGCACAGAAAGTGGTTTGTGGTCACATCCTCCACCATTCTGTAAGTAGAACAAAAAACATATTAATTCATATATGTATACAATGCAAATGCATACATATACAATGGCAAAAACTGCAAGCACGCCAATCGCTCAGTGACTGGGTAAGTGCTCAGTCGTTTGTAACTTCTTCATACAATAGAGAAAGAAAGAATATGTAAGTGAGGCAATTATTATGTATTATACCAAAGTATAATTATTATACTTTATGTAGGTATAAATATCATTGTCGTCGCTTTCCAAATTAAATCAGTATTTTATCCGCATAAAAAAAATATTGGTATATGATCTCTCTATTCATTCACAAATAATTAATTAGTCATACAAAAAAAGAATTTTAAGCCTTCCAGAACGTTAATACCATTCCCGTATACAACACGGTTTGAATTTGTAATCTGTGTAAGGAATAACAATTTACTATCATACTATATACATACATACACATATACATTAGGTTGGGTCAATTTTTTTGCGCACCAAGCGTATAGCAAAATCGTAGTCTACGGAAAATTTTTAGAACTTTTTCTAAAGAAACCTTGGTTCTAAAATCAAAATCGAGCTTCCGGTTTTTCACTTGAAAATTTGGTGCTCAGAATATCTGAAAAAAATATACTTTTTTGGAAATATTTATTGTAATTGGTGAATAGTTGGCCTGTATCGCTGAAATAGGGCTTTTTTCTCAGCTTTCTATATCTGTGCTCATTCTGTACATAATCAATTGGTTTAGAGGCTTTTGTCAAAATAATCATAGTCAAGCTGGTAAAAAACCTAAAACTGTTGCAATGTTGATACCCAAAAATAAAATAAAATAATTAGCCTAAACTTTAATTTAAAATTGATAAAACAAAACAATTGATTGAAAACCTAATTTAACGAAAATTTATTTTTAAAAAATTTAAGCAAAAACTGAAAATAAAAAAATTAAAAATATTTTTTATTGTTATTCTATTTTTTATTAAGACGTACTTTTTTTGAAAATACACAACTTTAAAAAAAGGAACCAATTAAAATAAAAATTAAAAATTTATAAAAAAAATACTGCTTAAACTGGTAAATAAATTTAGTTTCGGCCTATAGCGGCAATTTACATACAATATCTTTTTTGCTATCCATTCGTGGTATTCTGTTGCGGCTTTCAATAGTAACTGCCAAAATATCATCGCGATTACATTCTATGGCACGCCGGGAAACATTGGTAAGCAATTGTACAAATCGCTCAGTTCCTTACCGGTAACCCCAGATCAGTAAACGGTGGATGCTTGTAGTAAGTGGCGCCGCAGACAAAATACTATTGACCATTTCTATTTTAGAAAATTGTATTAGCTATAAAAACATAAATTTCTGAAATACAATTGGACACTTCTGAAATACAATTGGAAATTTTAGAAGTTGAATTGGAAATTCTGAAATACAATTGGAAATGGTGTAGTAAGAAACACAGGCCCTAATTATGTAAATCGCAACGCAACGCCAAGAATTACATTTAAAGCAAAAACAAAGTCCTAAATATTTTGTAATTTTTCTGTTGCTTTTTACAGAAATTCTTATTGCGTTTTAAAACTTCAAACGTCTCATAAATTGTGGCTTTGAACATTTTAAAACGGTACATGAATTTCTGTAGAAAGCAACAACAAAATTACAAAATATTTACGAATTTGTTTTTGCTTTCAATGTAATTCTTTGGCGTTGCGTTGCGATTTACATAATAAGGGCCATAATTTGAAAACAAAAAATTAGTAGGTAATGAGAAATTTAAAAAGTTTGTAATTCTATCGTTGTATCACACAATTTACCGTTAAAATTCTCAAGTTTATTCCATTTTAGAAATGTATGGTAAACAAAAATAATTTAAAAATTTTTTTTTTTTTTTTTAATAAAAATGTTCACTTTTTCGACGCGTTTTCAAGAATAGACAGCAATATTTAAAAATGTGCGAAAACTCATATTAAGCGATAAGTTAATAAGTGCTGTTGTGGTTTAGTGGTTATGTTGTGCCTTGTGACCCAGGATTAGGGTATTCATTCGGTTAACCGATTACTTACTACCCGATTAACTGATCGGTTAATTTAAATTTGGCTTTTTTCGATTAACGATTAAACCGGTTAATTTCAGTCGATTAACCGATTAACCGATATAACAAAATTTTTTGTAGTATTTAACCATATTTTTTTGTGTTTTTAATTATGAGTTAGTTCCAAAACGTCAGTTGCAAAGCAACCCGCTTTTTAAAATGCATTCTACATGGCCACCATGTAGAATTTTACAATGTTATCTGTACCAAAGTTCACCAAAAAGTTAGTTAATATTTTTTCATACAATATATTTTCTTCTAGAAATACATTCCCAAAATACAGTTCAAAAACAGAAATTAAGGAATTCGGAAATAAACTTTTTTGCAAAAAGTTCTGTGCTAAACTTTGTCAGGATGAGTTAGATGATGACCTGACAACAGAAGAAACTGTCGATAGTAACACAAAAAGAGAATTAACCGAAACAATTAGAAGTGTTAAGCATTTAAAAAAATTAAAATAGGACTCTAAAGGCATAATGGAAAATAAAAATGATTAAAGAAAAATGACTGAGAAATTTGATGATATGTATTATTGATTGCCTTCGATTTTTCTAACATCTTCGATAAGTGAAAGAATTTTTTCCAAGACATGTTTATCAAAACTAAAGAAAAGAATCGCTTAAATCCTAAACATTAAAAAAATTATCTCACAGTTTATTTTTTAATAAATACATAATATGTATGTATTAATTAAGAAATATGTATTACATAGTTATTAATTATTTTTTCGTTTTCTCGTTTTAGTTAAAGAATTGTTATGTTATTGTTTTTTTTTTACTAATTAACTCAAAGTAATAAAAAAAAGTTTAATATTTATATATTGAAATTACCTCATTTAGAAAACAACCTTATTAACCGGTAAACCGATCAATAACAAAATTAACCGATTATTAACCAATCAAACTAAAATCTCGATTAATTAATCGAGCGATTAACCGATTAAGCAAAAGCCTGATTAAATGAATACCCTACCCAGGATATAATGGTTTGATTTCCGGTTTGGCCAGTATTTTTTCTTTTAAATACACTTTAATTGATATTGTTAATTTAATTTTATTTTTTTCATTCAGTTTCTTTTTAAAAAAGGTAGAGCATTTTTGAAATAGAAAATTGAGTTTAATTAAAAAATAAAATAAATTTTTTTTTATTTTACCAACTTGTCTATGAATATTTTGAAAAAATTTCTCAAACAATTATTTGTGTACAGAATTTGCAAAAATGAGCACAGATATAGAAAGCTGAGAAAATTTTCTTTTTAACAAGCCCTCTTTCAGCGATACAAGCCAACTATTCACCAATTGCAATAAATATTTCCAAAAAAGTATAACTTTTTTATTTCCTGAGCACCAAATTTTCAAGTAAAAAACCGGAAGCTCAATTTTGATTTTAGAACCATGGTTTCTGTAGGAAAAGTTCTTAGCATTTTCCGTAGACTACGATTTTGCTATACGCTTTTTTACTTTTTTTGTCCCGAAAAAATTGACCCACCATAATATGCATATATCGTCGCTAGTATTACCAGGTAACGAAATTAACATTTATCAATTTAACGCGAAAACATGTTTAGTGATTCTTTCGTTCTAGCTTTTTTCATCATGTTTTTTGATCATGAAGTTTACAACTTTCATTGGTAATAATTTTAAACAAAAGCAATACACCAATACCCCGGTTTGCGTCGCTAATTGGGACAGGAAAAACGCGTCGCAAACTGAAACGACGCAAACCGAAGCACAATTTTCCATACATTTGTATTTATTTTTATTTAATTGGTTTCAAGATGCATAATTTTAACTTTAAGAACAGGTTTTTCAATAAAAAATGTATTTTTTTTTTAATTTTTTTTTAACAGTTTTTATTAAAATAAAAATATGTATAACACTTCATGAGAAAAACTTAGAAAAACATAGCAAAAGCAAAACAAAAATATCAAAGCGACGCAAGCCGGGGTATTGGTGTATATAATTTATACGGATAACAACAAACGAATTGAATTTACGTTTATGACAATTTTTACCTGATTCAAACCAGAAATATTTCATGAAACAGAAGATTAATTGTGTAGAAACTCTTACGGAGTAAACAATATGGCAATCGATTTAATTGCAATCGTATGATTTCTCGTAAAATTGATTTCCTTTTGAAATCATCAAATCAATACATATCAATTGATTTTAATCAATAATATGTATGTATTTAATCATATATAAATTGATTTTAATCAAATGTGATTGCAATTAAGTATTGCAATCATCTAGAAATAAAGCTCACTCTAATTATTTTGAATTGTCAACAACGCCAATTTTTTTTACAACGACTAGATTCCATTTGTATATTATTTTGTTGTTATTTTACTGAAGTTGTGATTTCACTCGAATCGAATTGATTGCAATTAAATAAATTAAATTCAATGATTTCTTAAAAGAATGATTTTTAAATGTATTGCAATTTTGACAAGATTTCATTTTAGAATCTGAATAATCAGTTTGGTTGAAATCATTTTGATTTCAATGCCTATTGACTGCAATTTTATGTAAAGCTCTCGTATGCACGTATAAAGAAATACAATTTTGTACATTTACATACATACATTTGATTATAATCGGTCATGTTCTGACAAAGCCACGATTTTAAATTCCAAAATGCCAGATTTATTTTATGGTGTTTTCGGAACATGCCCGATACTTTTAATAAACCTAACATTAAGAAATAGTACTTCATTTTTCATAAATTGGCTAAAATAATAACTGAAAATTCATTTACTGCATTGAAATGGGAGATACAAATTCTGAAAATTGAATTAAGATCTCAAATAAACGTTTTCATAAACAATCTACATACATACATACATACACTCTATAAAGCCTTAGAAGTGCGAAAGCAAGTGCAAGTGAATTCACAAAATTATAAAAAAAAATCCTTTTTTTACCGTATAGACTTGAATCCATTTCTGTTTACACCGTAATTAATACCCAAGCAAGGTAATTCCAATACATAAAACTAAACTTCTTTGTATGTATATTACTAGGTGTATCTATGTATGTATGTATATAAAATCTAAACGAAATAAATTTTGTACATACATACTTCGAGGAGCGGTAAATTGTATATTGTACGCTTTATTTTTCATGTATTCACATACATACATATTTAGGCAATTCAGAAAGTCGTATATTGAGTCATATTGATTGTATATGCTATAATTTTATGAATAAATATGACATTAATAAAAATAAAGGAAATACAACCAATTTGACATAATAGATAAAATTAAATTCATACACACGATTGTTCGTTTTGCTGGTAGATGTTTTGAACCGCGTTGTACATGGGATCTTAGTCGTGCAACTCGAATTGATTCTAATGTACAAAATTTTTGATTTAGGTAAATCTCAATGTCCATATCCTGGTGATCCACCTAATGGTTTATTAGCGCCATTAAAATTTAACTATGACTCTGGTGATTATATCAGTGTGCAATGTAGGCCTGGGTATGTGCAGTACAGTGAAAACGGACCACCAGAGCGTCCAAAATGTCAACCGGATGGTAATTGGTCTGGTCCAGTTCCCAAATGTCGTAGTTATGAAGAAGTGTAGCTGATGAAAATGGCCGAACTAATGGAGTCTACAGAATTAATCAATCACCGTCATTTTAAAGAACCTTCTGAGAAATAGTTATTTAAAATTGTACGAATCTATACCAAAAAGATGCCCAAATAGTTTATGCTAGTATTGTTACTACAATTGTATAAATTCCAAAATCAAAAGCTGTTAAATTATACATATGTATTTACAAGAGAAATTTAATAATTATTTACATATACACACATACCATATACTACATATTTATACTAAATACTTACTATGAACAAAATGTATTGAATGTTAAACCGAAATATTATTTTAAAAGAAAAACGTAAAATCAAAATATAGCTGTTTGTCTTTAAAGCACAACATAATTGACATAAGTAAACTATATGCCATATCTTTTTCTTCTCCTCCCACTGCACAAACACACTCAAAATAAAATAAAAAAAAATTAAGCGCAACTGCAGCAAAATTTGTTAACAAACACATAAATTAAAAAAAAGAAAAATATATACTACATATATACAAATAATAATTTTACATTCACTGCGGCTTAGATTCACTTAAGGATGTATGCACATTTTAAAAGGGGATAATTTGCATATTGTTGTCGTCCGTCTTTTTTTAAAGAAATGTGTTTAAAAGGCAAAATAAGTCGTGCAAAAACACCAAAGAAATGTTTAAAATCATTTCATAAGTTTATGTACGAGTATAATTGTAAAAGATTGATAGTGATCGATGCGGGGTTAAACAATTCAATCCCCATTCGCTTGTCTTTGAAAAGTCAGTCTTTTCCAAGTTGTGATTTTTCGAATTATTTTTTTTTTTTTTTTTGCAGAAAACTCTGTTCTCAGTTTTGATAGACTTGATTGCCCCGTATTCATAAACGATTATTAAATTTAACCAACATTTATTAAGTATCAAAGTTATTTTCGGGAATACAAAATTACTCATTAACAAGGTTTTGTTGTGTGCTAAAATCACAATTTTTATTCTTGAATTGTTTATTTATTAAGTAAAATTTTCATCGAATATTTATTTGTAAACCTTTATTAAGTTAAAAAAAATTTTATGAATACGGCAGTTATAATTTAATTTAAGTCGATAAAATTTTTAAAATTTTTAAATTTTAATTAAGTATGTAATTATACCCACACCACAATAGTGGAGAGGGTATTATGCATTTGTACTGATGTGTGTAACACCTTAAAATATTGGTCCTAGACCCACCTTAAAGTATACCGATCGACTCAGAATCACTTTCTGAGTTGATCTAACGATGTCCGTCCGGCTGGCTGGCTGTCCATGTTACCTTGTGCGCAAAGTACAGGCCGCAATTTTGGAGATAATTTTATAAAATTTGGCACATAGGTTCTTATTTGCACAAGGGCCAATTGCAAATAGTAGGATCACGAGGGGAGATAGAGGGCAATTTCTGCCTCTCAGAAACTATCAAACCGATTGTAATGAAATTTAAAACATAGATAGATCCCTATTCATATAGCAATACACTATCGAAAATTTGTTTTTAAATACTGTGGTGTAGGGTATCACATGGTCGGGCTTGACCGACTTACTTTCTTACTTGTTATAAAATAATATATTAAAAGCCCCATGAAATAATATTTTCAATGAAAAAGTTTGGGGCCTTAATTTTGTTTAATTTAACTTCATAAATCATAAAAATGCCATAACGTCCATGGACTATAGAGGAGAAAACCCTTGCGACAGAAAAGCTTTACTATGACACTCCAAAAAGTGTCACAGTGTCCACGGACTTTATAACACTTTTAAAAATGTCATAATGTCCATCAGAGCAGTGTCATAACGTCCGTGGACACTTTTTGGAGTATCATAGTGTGCATGGGCACTATCACACTGGACGTTAAGACATGCCACCAAAGAAAAGTATTAAAATATTAGGCATTTTCTGGAAATCGAAATCACGTGAAATTTAAAACGAACAAATTTTGAAAACTCTTCTTTTTTTAAAGTAAGTAAACATTTTTAATTCCTTATACTTTAACGCTACGTTTATTTTTAAAAAATTCAATCGAAAATCTCCATTGATTTCGATTTCCAGAACATGGCTGAATTTAAAGTGCGCGTTGCGACACATTTGAAAGTGAAATAACACCAAAAAGTGTTACAATGTCCATAGACCTTATAACATTTTTTGATGTGCCATGGACATTATGAGAAGCCACCATAAGTTGCATACCTCATCTATTCTAAGGTTTAATTTAAACGAACTTGTGTTACACTTATAAATTTTAAATTAAAGTGTTTTGTAGTTATCTAGTTATTATTATGTACTATGCCTGAATGTTGACTGCAAATGAGCAGAAATTTAATAATCAATTTATTTAGTACTTGTTCAGTTTTAGTAATTTTTTCAGGAGCCAAATAATAGTATTCGATATCGATCGAATTTCCCATTTAAATTGTATTATAATTTCGATCGATATCGAATGCTGTAATTTGTCCCCAGGTTATACTTCCACAATTTTTCTTTTAAGTAGTAACAAGTTAGCAACAGTACAAGTATAAAGTAGTTTTTGATGCAGCAATAAAGTTGTAGAAAAGCAAAATCGTCATTAGTGCTGATTGAATAATAAAAAATTGTTATGTGTTTAAATGTAAAAAGTGTCATCCGTATCAGTCGTTCTTTTCTAATATGGATGCAAAGGAAATAATTTTTTTGGTAATATGATTTATTTAGATACAATGCTAAAGGCCATGTCAGATAAAACTTTTGCTTCGAGTTGCGTTATACCATGTTCACACGGACAGCAATATTCGTGTTTGGCTCTCTTATTCCTGTTTCGCGCCCCAAACATGATTGAAACGACTTGTTTCCCCATACAAAATTTTGAGAGCGAAACAGGTCGTTTCATTTTGAAACAGGCTGCGAAACAGGAAAAATGTACTATCAACTCCAATTTTGATAACATTTATCGTTAGTTTATCTGAACTAGATCTCAAAAAAAATCAAAACAAAGAAAAAAATTTATGTTTAATAAAATAAAGTGATAATTATAACCTAATAATATTAATAAAAGTATTAAATATTATATTTTCAAGTTTTTTTTGCGTTTTTATCTACTTTAAAAAAAAATCACACTAAGAACACAAAAAAAATGTCAAAATGAACCAAGAATGAATCGTATGAATAGCATGTTTAGCAAACTAGTTTCAGAGAGCGAAACGAGTGGTTTATATCGTCGTATGAACATTAGGGTGGCCGGTATTTTTTTTATTTTGATTTCTTATATTCTCCCCCCCTAAATCGGTTCAGTTTTATGTAAAAAAAAATACAAAAAAATTTCGTAGCGATAAGTTGTGTTTTAGGGGGGGCGTCCGTCCCTCAAAGTTTGCCATCAAGCCATTTATTCAAATGTAATTTGTTTGCATATGACTATCTTCTAAAAACAACATTTTACAAGAATATGATATATGGCAATATTTTAGCTCTTCTAGTCAACAACATAAGCCTCTAAGAAAGTCTTTTGCTAAAATCAATATTTTAGAAAATAATTAAGAAAATAAAAACAAAATACCAAACATTTTATATACGTTTTATATATATAAAAGGGGGATTTAATGTCAAGTGACCCAATTTTGAAATAGATGTCTTTCGATTTAAATGAAATTTACACCAATTTTAGTACTGTTAGATAGTAGCTTAGACATAAATTTTCAACAAGATCGGTCAAAAAGTTTCTGAGTTAGAGGGGGTCAAAGTTTGACATTTTGGCCATACAGGTGTTCTTTCTCATCCATGTAACTTATTACCTATTGGTGTAAGCAAAATTTGTCCCAAGTAGCTTAGATAGCTTTTTGATCAAACTTTTTAAAAAAATTGTTTTTGTTTTTTTAAAAATTTTTAAAATTTTTTTTTTTAAATTTAACACTTGGCTAAAAAAAAATAAAAAAAAAAGTTTTAAATTTAAAAAAAAATATTAAAAAAATTTTTAAAAAAAAACAAAAAAATATTTTTAAAAAAGATTGATTAAATAGCTATCTAACTACTTGGGTCAAATTTTGCTAACACCAATAGGTAATAAATTACATGGATGAGAAAGAACACCTGTATGGCAAACTTTGACCCCCTCTACCTCTGAAACATTTTGACCGATCTTGTTGAAAATTTGTGTGTAAACTACTATCTAATAGGACTAACCTTGGTGTAAATTTCATTAAAATCGGAAGACATCGATTTCAAAATTGTGTCACTTGACATTAAATCGCCTTTTTATATATATAAAACGTATATAAAATGTTTGGTATTTTGTTGTTATTTTCTTAATTATTTTCTAAAATATTGATTTTAGAGGCTTATGTTGTTGACTAGAAGAGCTAAAATATTGCCATATATCATATTCTTGTAAAATGTTGTTTTTAGAAGATAGTCACACGCAAACAAATTACATTTGAATAAATGGCTTGATGGCAAACTTTGAGGGGCGGACGGACGCCCTCCCTAAAACACTACTTATCGCTACGAAATTTTTTTGTATTTTTTTTTACATAAAACTGAACCGATTTGGAGGGGGAGAGTATAAGAAATCAAAAAAAAAAAGTTCTCCATACAACTAACGGCCACGCTAATGAACATAGCATTAGAGATTCGCTTTGACATCTAAGATGAAATATTAATACTTATACGAAACATGTCACATAAAGAACTTTTAACGCAAAGCGAAGCGAAAAGTTGGGCAACTCTCATCTTTTTCTTTTTAACACACAATGTGTGAGTGTTGTCAAAGTTTTTATTGTGACACACACTTTTTGCGTTACGCTTTTCTGTCAAAGTTAGAAGTGTCACGCAAAGCGATGAAGTTTTATCTGACATGGCCTTAGTTTATTACTAACATCCCTGCAGATAACGAGACTAGTCCATACATACATGTAAAGAGTAGTCCATAAAGGTGTAGGAATACTCCAAAACTACTCCAAATATATGGGTTAAAAAAAGGTGGTCCATTTAACATTACGATGTCCTAGCAGGGGACCATATAACCCACCGAAGTAGTCCCTAAACTACCCCATGGAGTACTAAAGTGGGTTAGTTTTAAAAGTACTCCATGTCATTACAGTATGGAGTACACTAAAGCGGTTGTTTAAGCATTTTTCATTTTTTACTAATCGCCTTTTATTTTTATATATTTACTTGGTATTTTTAATTTGTTTACCTTTTTTTTCACAAATTTCACAAACTTTCACTTTTAAATAAACAATTAATAATGGACACCATCAGGGCCACCAATGTGTAATACTGTAAACTATAGAAAAGTATACATCATGCAGTTGTTGGCAGCACTGCATGTTAATTTCTTATATCATGGTCCATATTACAGTAGATTGGACCATGTTGTAAGTAGTCCATTTAAGCCACAATGGACCACGTAGTCTAATATTATCTGTAGGGATCACTTCCTATTTTATTGCTGCATCTTTTGCTATCTCTACGGCTATTTCTGTTAGTTATATGCTACACGTTTAGACTATTGCTGTAACTACCTACTTCTTCTCAATTGTAAATATAACAGTAGGAAATAAAATTTTAAAATTATACTACAGTGCTTAGGAAATCTAAAAGTAGAAGAAGTAGTAGAGAAAATATGGCTAACAATTATTTACATTTTTTAACAAAACTTTTTAGAAAAAATTTTGTTGCTACTGCTACTTGCAGTCAAGTTTTAAATCAATCACCCTAAAAGATAATAATGTACGGGTTTCGATTCAATATATGTACATTTTGTAGATCTTTAAATTTAAAGTTGTATTTTACACCTTTTGTAAAGGATCCCTCCTACAACACATATTCACATTGTATATTAGGGAATAATATATGTAGTTTAAATGATGATATTACGGACTAAACTTTTAAGTATTTATTTTTTTAATTAATTTATCCGATTTTTTATGGTTTGGTATTTACATATTTTAAGAATTTCAGTTATTGTAAAAATATTCTATTAATATTTTCTTCTTCATGTA
Source organism: Pollenia griseotomentosa (assembly GCA_963931875.1). Classification (NCBI taxonomy): domain Eukaryota; kingdom Metazoa; phylum Arthropoda; class Insecta; order Diptera; family Polleniidae; genus Pollenia; species Pollenia griseotomentosa. The sequence goes on along the minus strand of OZ007564.1, from coordinate 2,510,848 downwards.
AATAATGATACTAGTCATATTATATTTAAAAATTACTCTTAACTACTATACATGAATAAACAAGAAAAACTGAAGAGATTGTTATCAAAAATGCTAAAAAGAAAAAATGGTTAAAAATGTGATTATAAAAAAACTTATGTTAATTTACATAAATATTAAAATAAATAAATCGCAGTGTTTAAAAAAAATATAATAGTTAAAATGAAATTAAAATGTCACACATTTTCATTTGACATATGCAATTAACAGTAATGTGAGTATTGATTGATTTCTCATCTGAGTTTTATATTTTAATAAATTTCGAACAGGGGGCTTACAGGGTATTCCAATTCGAAGGAAATAATTTACGAGTTCAAGCAATTTGTACTGTGTATGGCTCAATATTACAAGGTTGTATGTATGGCAACCAGTTCTTGGCTACCTTGTTTAACTAAGTTTTGTTACGTGACTTTATTTGGAGATTGTAGAATAAAAATAAAATATTATAAACTTGTTTTTTCCCATATATTTGCTTTTTCACTTACAACATACTAGATTTTGCCAATCAAGCCGGACATTACTTTTTCTTTAGGCAGAAATATGTGTTCTGGTCCTAGGCAAAACCTCAAAAATAAATAAAATCGGACCAAGGAGGAAAAAGTTCCCCCCAGAAGAACTAATCCAACCTCTGAAAAATTAATTTTTTTTAAAGTTTTCCCATACGTCGGCGAAAGATTAAAAACCTAAAATTGGACCCACGAGATCGTAATTTTTTACTTATTTTCACAAAATATTCATTTTTAAGCTTTTATGTATTTCATAGTATGTACATATTTAATTTATCTGAAAATAATTAATTTATTTGTAATTTTAACTTATTTATAATAGTGAAAAAGATTAACAACTAATTTATTTAAAACAACTTCTCTTCTGCACTAAGATGATGATGAGTGCCATGGTTCTTCTTCCTCTGTTTCTTTAAAGTCCTCTTCCGAATCTGAGTTCTCTTCAGAGCCAAGTGCAGGTGGAGTCAGAAAAGAAATGGCTTTTTTGTAAAGGGTAATGGCTTTTTTTAAGTTCGTGTTATGCTAGTAATCAGTGGAGAACTATGCAAAAGTCTATTTACAACCTTTCTTACACTGAACCCTCGAAAACTTTCTAGCAAAATTCTGCCTGTTAAGCCGAAAATATTTATTTCGTTCCTCAGACGCTTCTTCTGATAACACTATGCCACAAAATAAATAAACCTTAAAAATTAGATATTTTCTAATCTAAATTGGGGCTGCTGAACACGAATATGGCATTCATTTATTTTTCTCAAGAAGCGTTTTCGAGATATACGCGAAAAACGTGTTTTTCTGCAGTTGTTTTAGGTATTTCGAAAAATTTCGAGAACATTCAACTGAATTGTACAAGAATTAAACTTTTGCATTTTTCTCTTTCAGCCCATATCTAAACTGTATCGATCGGATAAAGATTTACTGAGCTACAGGACTTTAAACTTAAAAAAAATTTTTAAAAATTGTTTTAAGCATGTATCTTAAATAATATTTTGTTCCAAACGTAGTAAGCGCAAAATTGTTGTCGTTGGACAAAAAATTAAGAAATAACGACATATTTAATGAAAACATCCGAATTTGAATTTTCATAAACAACTTTGTTTTATCAATGCTACTATTATATTTATGTCATTATTGCGATTTTAGGTAGTATGCTTTCACTTATTGGTCTATTTTAAGATACTGAGTGACTTCATAAATGCAATGTTGCAAAGCATCACTGAAAACGAATGCGTTGACAAACCATCACAAATAAAAACAATGCACAAATTTTGTGCATTCCATTCAATACTGAACTCAAGGCATTGCGTTTAGAAAAGTTGTCTATGAATTATATGCCTTTCAGTGTTGCATTGCAATACCCCGTTTATGTAAACATTCACAAGGTGAAAGATCTCACTGAGGTCTTGCAGTAATAAAAAAAGCTTTATATGGGATGGGTTAATACTGCTGGATGCAAATTCGTGAAACGTCATCGCAACATAAACTAAGAGGAAAAATACAAAATTTTACCCAAAATAGAATTATGTAAACAAGTTAAATTGTCTCTTAACAGTTAATCCTAATTCAATCAACATAACCAAGAAACAAAAATGTTTTTATTGAAAATTTTATTTTGGATGTTTTTGCTAACTATATTGCAACTTTCTTAATGTTTGTCCGATGATAACCATTTTGTTACAAATATGTTTGGAGCAAAATTGTCTTTAATATGTACTTATATGGGCTTAAAAATTAAAAAAATTTATTTTTCTTGCCTAAACGGAAGGACTGAAAATTTAGAATTTTGAAAAAACTTAGAAAAAATCCATTTTTTCCAATCTTAAGGCATGTAATACAGTGAATTTTTGTCCGATAAAAACAGTGTAGATATGGGCTGACACAGAAAAACGATATCTTTGTAACAGCGTAATTCTAAAGATTTTTGAAAACAGCATTATGAACTGCAAAAAAACTGGGTATTCGTGTAGGTATATCTCGAAAACGCTTCTTAAGAAAAATAAATGAATGCCATATTCGTATTCAGCAACCCCGATTTATCTTAGAAAATAATTCATTTTTGAGGTTTTGGCAAAAAGTTAAAAATTTGTGAGCCAGTGTAAAAGCCCGATAGACAACAATGTTTCGGTCATTACAGTTGAGCCATGTATAGGGTTTCTAATTTCCCGCACTTTTTCTATTCCCGGGAAACGAAACAAAACAAATCTTATTCCCGGGAATCCCGGGATTCTTTGAATAAAACAATGATTTCATTAAATGAGATCAAGACAAAAGTTTTTACTTTTTTAAAAGAATATACACATATACAACAGTCCAAAAAAAATAGCTTTATTAATTCCACAGAAAACCAAAACAAAACCAAAGAAATTGTTACATTCATATATAAATTATTTTTTTTTTTGGAGATCACAAATTATTAAAACTTATTAATATTTAGTAGGTCTTTTTCATACTGAAAAGTAACAAATATTTCGCAGCCTTTGTCGGGACTAGTGCTTTTATTAAATTCAGTGACATATGTTATTTTCTTAAATAGAATACAGTTTATTTTAAACGAATATTATAAAAAGTAATGCTTTCTATTAGATCAATTACATGTATTTTTAGGTATGGAAAAGAAAAGTCGGAATTAATAGAATTAAAAATACAAATAAGAAATAGGTAGTTCATATATTATACTATATTGTAGTTCACATTTATATTAAATTGCTTTAATTTTTATAATTCAGAAGAAAAAGAGAATAATTCACTCTACAGCTAATCATATTCGTCAATATCCCAATCATCTTCCAATTGTACTTAACCTTCAACGTGCAAGTTATTGTAAAAATTATAAAACTCTGCATTTATAAATGGCAGAACGGACTGTAAATCACGTTTTTTATTAGAAGATATTGGCAAAGGAGCAGAATAACATTTATTAAATTCGAAATTTGTTATTTTCCGTCGCCGCTGTCTTATGTCTAGTTCCTTTAAGTCCTCGTCCGGCTGTTAAGATAGCTTGTACTGCAAAATTCCAGACTTAGATTTCTTATATGGCATCCAACGTATTAGCTTCCATTCAAATTTGTCACCTTTACAATCACCTTTACAAAACAACAAATAAAAATTATACTAAATATATACAAACATAAGTAGTGTTAAGGCCTAGTTAGGCGAACGTTGCTGTACCCGTTATGTACCGCACCGTACTGTAAGCACGTTGGTGCACTTATAGAACATTTAAAAATGTGTCATATGTGTTTCCCATACATAAACAAAAAGCAATAGTATACATAAAACAAAACACACAGTGATGGGAATCAAAAATGTTTAAATGGTGACCGCTGTGCAGAAAAAGTACCAAGTGATTTAAATGGTATTAAAACAGTATTTTGTGTATGTAAAAAACATTAATAATTTATATTTATATTACAGATTTACAATAAACAAATTTGTATTTTAGCATATATATTTTTAGCATACATATATTGTATTGTGGTGTACGCACCAAACGAGGTTTTGATAATATTTAAAGCCTTTTACTTGTTTCACATTTCCATTGTATGTGTATTTAAATTTTTTTTTTTACATCTAAACATAAATATATTTGGTTTTATGGAAATATGTTGTATTTTAAGTTGTTTTGTCTCAATTCCATAGCTTTACTGAAAAAAGTTCCAAAAAAAGAGCAAAAATACCCACATTCAATTAAACATACAAGCAGCCCATCACTGCCTTACAACTGTCACGTAACAACGGCATGAAAATCTGTTTTATACAGATCGAGACGTTCCGTCAACGTGACATTTAAATTCAGTAAGCATTTACATTGTTTGCAAATAACAAAACGAACCAGACGTTCCGTTAGGGGACGTGGACGTTCGGCTAACTCTGCCTTTACACGCACCTAATGTATTAGGTGAACCATCTTGATTGCATTGTATTTGTGATTTGTAGTTGCCATTAAAGTAGCCCAGTCATGTGGGTGATGTATGGAATTCACACATTTTTCTTCTTTTTTCTATTTGGGAATGAACCGTGTCACATTCCATATGCGTGTGTCCAACAACCAGAAACTTGTGATCAATCAATTCTATAGTTTGATGATCTTCTAAAACGTTTTCAAACAAGGCGGAAATACAAGAATTACGGTTTTGCCCTGGACAGGAGTCGCAGTACAAAATAACATGCTTCACATGTATCGGTAATTCCATAATACATTTGAAGATACAGGAACAAATCTCGTTTGCTCCACGCTTTGCAATGGTCTCATTCCATATATAACAATTTCCTCTGTTTGTTGCTCCGTCATGCATCGTAAAATTAAATGTCCACTGTGGTCGTTTGTAGAAGAACATTGCCGCATTTAAGTGTGGTGCGGTTGTTTGTCCTTCGTGATGATTTTGTGGTTTTAATTTAAGCATTGCTATTTCATCCTCAGTTAATGCATTTTTAATATATATTCTTAAAGTCTAAAGCTTCGTACAGACGATGGTCAGATCTTACAATATTGGAAGGAGGCGTTGCCAACAGCAATATTTTTCTGACAATGGTGCGATTGTCAGATGCATTAATTTTGCACTTCTGCAAATATAAATGAGCTTACAATGTTCACACAGTTATAAGACATTTTAGCCAATTTTAATGCAATTTAAGCAACGCTGCTTACCAATATTGTTAGATCTGACCATCGTCTGTACGAGGCTTTACACTTGATGCAAACATCAATATGCGGCTTTTTAAACTTAATGTTCAGCTTCTGAAATATTTCTCGATACGTTGGCAACGAAACAGGTTGAGAAAATTTGTTTGTGTATAATCTGTATAATTCAGCCATGCTTAAATTACACTGAAGATATAGTTGTTTTGTATGACGACGGATGTAATGGCTCACATATTTCGGAAAACTTTAATGCGATCTACTTTTCCGTCGACAGTTTGTGTTGTGGAAAATGTTTTCCTCTTTTATAGCACTGAAAAATTTCAACGGAACTTTCTTTAACTTTTCACTTAGTAACAGTTTTAATACTTTGAGCAGTTTCGGCATATAAATATTTTCATAAAACATTGTTTACATACTCTTCTCCTTTGTCAGTAATTTCACAATTAGACAAATAGTTATACTGTCGATTTCCAACGTTATTAATTGTATGCGTTTTCTTAAATTCAACATCAATTAGGCCTGACAGATATTGCCGTCGTTTGTTGTTATCACCCAAGTTCCAGTACAGTTTAAAAATCAACTTTTGCTCCTCAAAATTTAGGTGAGTATTACACAACCTTCTGCATTTTGAAAGTGCTGTAATTTTTTAGCAGGGACGATTTTCTTTTTATTGGTCACATATTCTTTTCATAAGTTTTTGTTACGCCTGTTCTTATTTTTAAATGCTGATGTGGTTGGAAGTTCGAATAGTTGGGTTTCATCAATTTCTGTGAAATCTCAATTACTTACATTGGACTCAATATCTGGAGCCATTTCCTGCGTAGTGGTGTTAAGAACGGAATCCGTCTCCGGGACAAAATCGGAGTCATCAACATCAGATTCATGGAAAGGATCTTCATCAATATCAATCTCTTCATCAATATCTTCGGCACTTGTGTGGTACATTTTATTTAATTTAATTTAAACACAACTTGAATGAAAAACAGAAAGAGAGTACTATTCATTTTGTTTTTCACAAATGGCTTACTTGGATTCGTTAAGTATCGGCAATGAAACAAAAGTGCAATTCCTTCGATAAACACTCTAGAAAAGTCGAAAATTCTAAAATCATTGAAAATTCCATACAAATTGACAAACTCTTTGGAGCCGTGATGTAGGTACCTTCAAAACAGCTGATAATTTGTTGCGGATGTGTTTGCGACAATAAATTTTGTTTGTTTTTTTTTTTTTGCTGTGCTGGTTGTGGTTTTTATTTTTGAGTAGGGTGTTTCACTTTTTGTTTAATTTGTTGACAAGTATTCTTTTTAATTTTTATTTTTTTGTAATGATTTGCAAATTTTGGTTTCTGTGGGTTTGATGTGTTTTCCTGTGTTTTGTTTTGCTCGGTTTTCATAGAATACAGAGTAGTGATACATAGTAGTATTAAGCAAAGAATGGCAATGCCCTTTATAGTAAAATCAGAGATGCATTTTTCATTCACTGCACACAGAAACGCTGTGAGAAATATTGTTAATTTTAAATTTTTAAATTTATGAATGGGCAAATAAAACAGTACAATATCTCATGAGAGGAAAAACCCATAGCTATAGAGCTTAGGAAGGAATTAAGTAAGGTGGAGGGCAGGAAAACAGCTTTATGAGACGTTTATAGGAAAATTCCAAGGAAAAATATGAAATAGGAAAATATAAGTTGATCAAGGTAGAAAGCTAAAAATTTCTCAGAATAATATAAAAGGAAAGAAAAAAAAAGATGGCTGTTTGGCGGGCAAAGAAATGTTCTAGGGAATTCTAAGGAAAAGATTTAAAGATGGCGAGGCAGGAAAATATTGGAAAATCAGAAAATTTTGGGAGAATTTACAGACTGAGCGAGAAAAGAAAATGTTAAACGATGATCAGATGGAAAAATATACTGCGAGTGAACAGACATAAATCAACTTAAAAAGTTAAAGTGAAGTTTCTGAAAAAAAAGAAAGAAAAATTTTAGCTTAACCCTTTAACCACTAACACCGTCTACAGACGGTCATCACAAATTCTAGTTTTTATAAATTCTGTAATTCCCCCACTAAAACAGTCAAAGGCTTTCTTATAAAGCATAAAATTATTTAGCCAGCAGTGTTAATTTGAACATCGTCACTGTGTTTGTAAAAGAGAAATATTAATTTTCAATTAGATTTTGGTGAGAACTGCCAAAAAAATTCGATGCAATATTAGTGAAAATTAAAATTTGAAAAAAATATATTTCTAGCAACTAAATCAAATTGGGAATTTTTCTGGTAAGTATTATATATATTTTTATTGATATTTTTTAATTAGTTTGATTTATGAGCAATTAATCTCGTTTATATTTAGTTGTTGGTGAACACCGTCTGTAGACGGTGTTAGTGGCTAAGGCGAAAATAATTTTGTGTAACGTAACGTAAATAATTTTGTGTAACGGCTCAATGCCGAAAACAAAAAAACTGCATTACAAAATACCATATTGATGCGTTATTAATTTTATGTTAGTTTTAAATCTTTTTGTCGGACTAATTTAAATAAAAATAGTTTTAAATAGTACTGCATTTTTAATTTTTTTTTTTTTCTCTTAACTACTAAGACCGTCTACAGACGGTCTAACGTTGTTCTCACCAACTGCGTTTAAAAAGCATTTTTTCAGCAAACGGACTTCAAATTCGTGTTTTTCAACCTAAATGCACCCTAAAATCAAAATTATTGAAAACAAATAATTCGTATTGGATTTTCAGTGGTTAAAGGGTTAAATAATAAGATTTTTGAGTCCTGGGAGTTATAGTCCTTGAAGAGTTTAAAGAAAAAAAAAAACTTAGAGGAAAATCCTTAAAACAAGAAAAAAAGGAAACATAAACTAACAAAAACGTAAGGATTATAGTGAGAATAAAGTTAAAAGAAAAAAGAATATATCCTTAACAAAAAAATGTTTTTTTATTTAGCTGGCTAGGGTAAATTCCTGTGAAGATTCCAAACGCAAAAGCAAAATAAGTGGAAAGTGTATTTGAGGAATCCAACAGAAAAGGCTCAACTGATTCTAACAAATAAAATAAGATTTAATATCAACAACTGCTAAAAGAACCAATACTACCAAAGCCAAGTAAAATTTTTAAGTGATTGCTCTTATACCTATAAAAAAAAATAATCAAAGTTAAAACAAAGAATAATTTTAAAAGAAATTAAATCAAAATTCTTTTATAAAAATAATTTATTTCCATCCTAAAAAAAAGAAAACAATCACAATAATAAATTTTTATTGTTTATGTGGTAAATGATATGAATAATTAAGATAGGTGAGATTCATAATTATTAGAATATCGTAAAAATCCATTTTTTTGTTTTTAGTTAGGTTTTAGTCTTGAGTGTTTTTTGTTTTAAGATAAGGATAAAATTTTTGTAATAGTTAATGAAAACAGTACAGTGAACGATTTTTATTGTTTCGCCTAAAAGTATGTTTTTGGTAATTGTTTTTTTTTTTTTGATAAAACCGGAAATAAGATTAGTCATTTCCTAGTTTAAATAATTCTTTTGTTTAATAATTTTGGTTTTGTTGTCCAAAACACATTTGAGGACAAAATACTAGCCTTAGGGAGCTCCTTCAGGCTTAGGGAACTAATGGATCCGAGAAATTGTATAACTATAAAGATTTGACAGAAACTAGAAAGAAAAATTTTATTTAAGGAAAAATTGAGGAAAGTTAGAGTAAATTTAAGGTCAAGCCATTTCAAAAAATCATTTACTGTATTTGTGTTTGAAATTTTGAGTTAATTTTTTTTTATTGTATGATTTGTTAAATATAGTTATGTTCATAGGATTAGTGAATAAAAATATAAATATTGTTAAATAGTAAAAGTTGATAAAGGAAATGTCTTTTGCTGTGGATTTGGAATAAAGGATTAGTGGTATAAAGGTAAGTTAAGTTGGTAGGAGTCGGGTGGTTATTGGGTCACAAATCAACATGAGACGGATATCCTTGTGACATGGTAGGGTGGGCAAACTGGGGGCATAACATCCGCTTCCTGAAAGAAATTTATAGAGTGCATAGTAATGTGAGTAATTGAGTTAGTAAATACCTCTTTATTTTTTTGTTTTAATGTACAACGTATCCAGTGAGCAGGGTTGGAACCTACTGAGAGTTTTTCACCGTTGCTGGTCGGAAACCTCACTGGCCCCTACGGCTGTAACATTACATGGCGCCCAATCAAATTTAGTAAAGCAAACGGTTTGTGGGGGTATTCCCCGGAATCGTTTTAGATAGCATGTATAACATCTAAACATCTGAAAATAGATCATTAAATTAAAATATAGCCCAACGAATTTATTGTTTCCTTAATATAGTCAGTGATATTTTTTTTTAGCCCCTAAAGAAGTAGTCTTTACGAGGATGTATAAAGAAAAGTAGAATTGCTTTACTGGAAAAACAAAAAAGTCGACGAATGCACAGGAAAGGATAAACAATAGCTTGAAATGTTATTTTGAAGTTGGTCATAATAGAATGTTTCAATTGCAGTGTTATTCTATTCCTTATTTTAGTTTGTTTTTATTAAGTCTCAGTTTTTCTTTAGGAAATGACAATCTGATAACCGCCTGTTTGCTAATCCAATAGTTACAGGGTCAGATGTATCGAAAGTCATTCCGACTAACTACCTCTCTCCTGATCTCAGGTTCAAAAATAAATGAAATCATGACTGTTTAGGGGAGGAATGTGGTTTGTAAAATTGTTTAATGCACTGTAAATGATACTTAGGATGGCTTTTTATTATTAATAATAACCACTTCGACAACGCTTCTTACCTTCATGCCAAATCCTAACGAGAATAAACTATACAAAGAAATAATAAATATTAAAAATATAAAAAAAATAAATACCTTCAAATATATTATAGAAATCAAAACAGAAGCGAGCGAAAAATATTTTTTTTTTAAATTTTAATTAGACAAAAAAAAAAATAATAATAATAATAAATAAAAGTTTTGGGTAGGATATGCCCCAAATTTTCAACGACAGACAGAGTAGAAAAAGAGAAGTTCAATTTGATCTCAACAGATCTACTCCTAACGCATTTGGTAAAAATTATAAATCAAATACACCTAGCAGAAAGCCAAGTTTAAATAGAAAATTAGAAATGAGTCAGGGTCTGGAAAACGTTCCTCAAATACATGACAAATCACAAACGATAAACGCTAATGTCCCTAGTACTAGCGAAGCTATACGTGATATAACAACAATGAAATGGAAGATTATGTCAAAAAAGCAGTAGAAAGCGGTGTTATGTCACAGGTCGGCGACATAAAACGACAAATGGCACAATTAACATCAGCTGTAGGGAAAATAAGCTTAGTTTTACAACACACTCAGCAGGAAAATTGCAAACTCAGGGAGGAAATAGAAATTGCAAAAACAGGCAGTAGTACAAATGTTGAACCCATGAATATAACCCTCAGAAATTCAATCCATTCATCAAGATCATCATTAGAAAATAATAATGAAGGTTGTAATAGAACTTACAAAAAAATGACGGTCGATAAATGGGGACTGGAGTTTGACGGTAATACTAATAAGTTAGCTGTGGAGGATTTTGTTTTCCGTATTGAACGTCTGCAACAAAAATATGGCGTATCTTGGAAGGAAGTTTTGGACAATTTTCATTTACTGGTAAAAGGAGTAGCCAAAAAATGGTATTGGCTCTTTATAAAAACCAATTATGTTTCTGAATGGTTGACGTTAAAAGAGGCTCTGTTAAGACAGTATCAATCGACCCGATCAAATTTTGAGCTAATGAGCGATATGGTCGAAAGGAGACAGCAGCCTGGTGAAGGGATAGATGCATTTTTCTTTACAATGACGCAAATGCGGTCGAGGTTGGATATCTCCATACCTGAAAGAGAAATGATTAAGATGATAAAGAAAAATTTAAGGGATGATGTAAGAAATAGAGTTTACCCCATTACAGTTGGCTCAGTAGAGGAGCTCAGACAAGAGTGTGTGGAGGCAGAAAAAATATTTTGCCGAAAAGAAAATAAAATGTAACATCCACCTGCTCCTATGCAGCGCTATAGACAGGTAAATGAAATTTTTGAAGAACAAACCCAACAGTTCGATGATCCCAGCATGTACGAAGAAGTGGCAGAACTACAGGTTGACAGAAATAAAGCTTGCAAAAAACATCTTAATTGCTGGAATTGTAGACAAGCTGGCCAGGGACGAGGTAGCAGCGGGGAACCATCGTTCCAGGGAAAACCCGCCTGCGCCATTGCTATAGAAAAAAGAACAATTTATTTAGTAAAGGCAGTTAAAAATTTTAATAAATTTATCCCACAATTGCGTCATACATATTCATTAGAAACGCGCCAAAATAATTACGAAAGAGTGAGAAATAGAATTTTTAATGAAGAAATAGTAGTAAATAGAGTAGTTTCAAATAGAATAAGAAAATTAAGAAATAAGTTTAGAGAAAAGAGAAAAAATAAAAAACTAGTAATAGAAACAATTAAGACAGTAGATTTAAGCAGCGATCCTCGTGCTTTTGCCAAAATTTCTATAGGAAAAGTTTTAATTACAGGCTTGTTAGACACAGGTGCTTCTGTAAGTTTACTGGGAAAAGGGTGTAGGGAATTAATGGAAAAACTGCAACTAGATTTTAAGCCTATATATTCAGTAGTTTCAACCGCGGCAGGAAAAAGACATAGACTTCTTGGGAAAATTAGTCTCGAAATCACGTTTAGAAATAAAGCATTGCCAATACTATTTTATCTATGTCCAGATTTAGAGCAGGATGCCTATTTAGGGGTAGATTTTTGGAGGGCCTTTAATCTAGCGCCTGATATATTTGAAATTGCCGAATTAAATTGCGAAAAAGAACCTGATGATTTCGAAACGAGTGAGTATTATTCAATTCCTCACAATTTAAGCGAATTAGAAAGGAAAAAGTTAAATGAAATAATAGAAATGTTTTCTTCATTTGAAAAGCAGGCATTAGGATGTACTTATTTGGAAAAGCATTCAATTAAATAGTAGAAGGTGCAGAGGCTTTTAAGGACAGACATTATCCATTATCGCCTGCGGTTCAAGAAATAGTATATAGGGAAGTAGATACCATGTTGTCATTAAACGTAATTTAGGAAAGCGAAAGTCCGTGGTCAAATAGAACAACTGTAGTTAGAAAGCCGGGGAAAAACAGGTTTTGCCTAGATGCAAGAAAGTTGAATAAAATAACAGTCAAGGATGCGTATCCGCTTCAAAATATTGACGGAATCTTTAGCCGAATTGACGAGACATATTTTATCAGTAGTGTAGATTTCAAATTTGCTTTCTGGCAGATAGAGCTAGACGATGAAAGTAAAGCGTATACAGCGTTTACTGTACCTGTTCGGCCACTCTATCAATTTCGCGTTATGCCTTTCGGTCTTTGTAACGCTGCACAACGGCTTTGTAGATTGATGGATAAAGTTATTCCACAAAAGCTTAAAGAAAACGTATTTATATATCTGGACGATTTGTTAGTGATTTCTAGTAGTTTTGAAAAACATATTCAAATATTAGAAGAAGTTGCGAAATGCTTAAGAAAAGCTAATCTAACAATTGGCCTTAAAAATTCACAATTTTGCTTTCAGCAGTTAAAATACCTTGGCTTTATAATCGGAGGAGGATGTCTGAAAACTGACCCCGAGAAAATAAAAGCGATTAGGGAAATAAGAGTACCAAAAACACCTCGCGAAGTACGCAGCTTTCTAGGAACAGCCGGATGGTATCGACGCTTCATAAGAGATTTTGCAACCATATCTTCACCACTAACCGATGCCTTGAAAAAAACCAAAAAGTTTAAAGTCAGTTCAGAGGCTATTGCAGCATTTGAAAACTTGAAAAAAGCATTAATATCTGCTCCAGTACTAAGACACGCGGATTTTTCAAGAAGATTTTGGATACAGTGCGATGCATGCGATTATGGTGTAGGTGCTGTGTTGTATCAGAATGACGACCAAGGAGACGAACATCCAATAGCGTTTTATAGTCAAAAGTTAAATGCATGTCAAAAAAATTACAGCGTAATCGAGAAGGAGTGGTTGGCGGCTGTAATGGTTATAAAAAAATTTCGCCCATATGTGGAGATGATGCCATTTACAGTAGTTACTGACCACGCCAGCCTTAAATGGCTAATGTCGTTGAAGGATTTGACCGGAAGACTAGCACGTTGCACAGTGGCGCCATTTGAGTTTTTTCGTTGCAAAAATCATATCTTTTGAACCGAATAAGATAATTGAACAGTTTAAACAGCATATGATAGATAACTGTTCAGCCTATGAAATGAGCGTTTGGAAAGGGTGCTACGCTCTGTAGGGGCCTACTTATGGGTTATCAAAGTTAAAATTAGTAGAAAAATCAATTTTATGGTAACTAAAAAAATTATTTTTACATTTTTAGATTGTTTTTATTTTTTTTCTTTAGGGTTTTATGTTTTAAATTATTACCCAACAAATTAAAAAAAAAATTATTTTTTTTTTAATTTATTTTTTCAATTTTCTGTAAAATATTCATCACAGTTCGTAAGGGAAGGTATATCTAAAAGACTTACCATTTCTAAACTATAATTATTTTCTAACTCTATTCGTGACTTCACATGCCGCAGGGAAGAAATAAGTGGATCGGAAGATGCTGCCAACATGTTGAAGAGGTCCTCATTTTGCCTTACCCTTGATGCTTTGAATGTGTTCTGCAATCTATATTTTTTATAAAATTTGTTAAGAGACTCCTGTGCTTCTTCAGAAAGCTCTCCAATTGGCAAAGACTGGTACTCAATTATATCTTTGCCATGCGCCAATATTTTATGGACGGTCGGGGTCAACTTCTTCTGTGGATACATTTCTGCTAAAAGAGATGCAGTTTTCGACGCATATTCTCCATATTTTGTAGAATTGACATTTTCTTTGCAGTTTAAAACATCCAAGATCGTTCCCAATCTTTTCACGATTTGATTGTCAATTCCAGTGATTCTAGTTACTGCCTCATCATTTTCAAAAAATCTCCTAGAAGTGTTTCCATCGTTTGAGTTACCGTATCCGTGCTTGGGACAGTCTACTTTTAGTCCAACTTGTTTAAAAAAAGCATCCTGTATTTGCTTCTTTCTGATCTTTTCTGATCCTTTATTGATGTATTTTCATCGAAATTTTGCTCCTCTTGTGGTAGGGTATACGCCAGTTTTAGCACGAATTCCATACACCTTATCCTTGCGTGCAATGGTGACATTCCATATTCGTAATTCTCCTCATTTGTAGAATCGTTTAAATTACCAAAGTTCTTCTGATTCTTTTTGCAAATCGGGCATGACATTGTTGAGGTTGTTCCTGTCAGTTCGTTTACGACTTTTCCGTCAACCATGGTCAGATGGAACTCGTAATTGCATTCAATATGCCGATTCCCTTGCAAACTGAAACATTATTGGTCGGCAATAATGCACTGATGACGGACGTGGATTTTTCCAGTGTAGGGAAAAGCCGCAAAGGAACAACAGATGCCATAAACATATTTCCGTCCGATATTGTAGCGTCATCGAAAGATATCCTTTGCTTATAAACGCTTTGTCCGGATGATCCATCGCAGCCCCATTTGCTGATCAATGTCAACTTCTCAGGAAGAATTTTTACCTCATTTTCAGGAAGACTCTCCAACAACCGTTTTGCTGTATGGTCCATGAGATCCTGAAGATTGGCTTTCGCAGAGACTTCCGTAAACTCCTTTTTTGGCCTTCCTTTTGCTCCTCTGGTTGATGTGGTGGGTTTATCTACTGCCAATATATCCAGGATGGTGTCTTCATTAAGCCAGTCCTCGTATTTGGAGTTGAAGTTCTGAATGGTTCGATTAGATTTCACCTATTTTGCCTTAATATTTGCATATATCAGATAAAAATTATTTTTTATAATTTCGCTTCTCTCAATATTTCCGTATAAGCTATCAAGTTCTTCTAAAGCAGCTTCCGTGAAAAATTTGGTGTGGTTGACTTTCTAAACAGTTCAAATAATTTAAAATTGTTCAACGCCATGTTTTCAGTAATTAAATTGTTTAATAGTTTCAGTAATTGTTGCGCCAACTTTCAGTCGTAGACTAATCCAGGCATTATGCTTATTTTGCAATATATAGGCTTATGCTACCATGCCTAAAAACTTACCTGTTCCCTGCATACATATGGATTTAGGCTGAATAATGCATTTTGATATTATGCACGTGTCCAAATAAGATTTGTGCCTACCTGTAGGGACCATAAGTCAATATTGTTCTTGACCATTTGCAATATATAGGCTTATGCTACCATGCCGAAAAATGTACCTTCTCCCTGCATACATATGGATTTAGGCTGAATAATGCAATTTTGATATTATGCACGTGTCCAAATAAGATTTGTGCCTACCTGTAGGGACCATAAGTCAATATTGTTCTTGACCATTTGTACGCCAAAGTATTGTTTAAGTGAGGTACGTACCTGCTAATTTCAATGAGTAGTTTTTTTCAAACTATCAGTCAAAACATATAAGGGATGGACGCCATACAATTTCTGCAACCATGTCTTTTTAACCTTTTTTACCTCTAGAAGCCAAACGGGCACGTACGGGCAGATAAAACCTTTTGAATTATGTAAAGAAATAATCAAAGAACAGGTTTTGCAAATATGACAAATATAGAAAAATAAAGATTTTTTTTATTTTCCGTTAAAATTGAAAAATAGTGAAAAAACGGATAGTTTTTAAATAGTGATTTACCAGGAGAAACACAAAGCGACAGTTAATTTTTTTTATCATTATACATTTAATAAATACATCAATCAATACAAACAAAAAATAAGGCGATTCGTTACCTATTTTTCGTGATATTACACCTTAAATCGCAACAAATTTGCTAAAAATTGTGTGTTTTTTTGAAAACCGAAAGTCGGTCAACTTTGAACGGCTATATCTTCTAAACTAAAAATGTGATATTATTAAGAGTGGCAGATTTGAAATCGTTGAAAAGTTTCCTATAACATGGGCTTATTCAAAACTTCGTCGGCGCTCATGAAAATTTTGATTTTTGCAACCTCGCTTGCTCTACGGGCGCTACTGTGCGTTGGTCACTACAATTGCAAGCATTTAATTTTGACATTGTGCATAGAAAGGGTTCCGAAAACATTGTCGCTGATATGCTGTATAGAAAATGTGGATGTAGACGAAGTAAACATGGCAGAACTTTTTGGATTTGAAACAACAGAATTCCAAAGCGAGGAATACTTAGCTTTAATTCATCATGTAACTAAAAACAAAGAATTGTTGCCAGCTTTGAAAGTTGAAGACAGCCTAGTATTCAAAAGAATTAAGTTTGATAGAAAGGATGAAACAGATCACCAGTGGAAGATTTGGATCCCAGCCAATTTAACACAAGTCTTAATCGAAAAAGCCCATTGTAAAAACATTAGAAAGATTGAAAAGATATTTTTACTGGCCCAAAATGACAAAACAGGTAGAAAATTATGTAAAAAATTGTCAAACCTGCAAAGAAATTAAGCCATCCAATCAAAATCTTCGTCTGGAAATAGGAAAGCAATTCATAACAGATAGACCATTTCAAAAGCTATATCTAGACTTTTTGGGCAAATACCCAAGGTCAAAAAGGGAAAATAGCTATATTTTTATTGTCCTTGATCATTTTACAAAATATACTTCTATAAAAGCAATGAAAGAAGCAACTGCCGGAACTGTGGTAGAATTTCTAATACAGGAGGTGTTTCACAAGTTTTGGGTTCCTGAGGTAATTCATACAGACAATGGTGCACAATTTGGTTGAAAAACTTTTCAGAATTTAGTCGATTCATACAGAATCAATCATATTAAAACGCCTGTATATCAACCCAATAGTAATGCGTCAGAAAGAGTGAACCAGAGTATTTTGTCAGCAATTAGAACCTATCTGAAGGATGACCACCGAGATTGGGATCTATACTTGTCAGAGACAGATTGCTCTCTAAGGAACTCCTTTCATAGTGCCATAGGTTTTACACCATTCTTTGCCTTGTTTGGATATCACATGTATTCGAGCGGAGCGGATTACAAACTAGCTCGAAAGTTACAAACAATTACTGACCATCAAATTATTTCTAAACCAAATGAACGACTAGAACTTATAAGAGAACAAATAAAAGAAAATGTGACAAAGGCTCATGAAAGAAGTGCTACAAGATATAATAAGAGAGCTCGAATAGTTAAATTTCTACCTGGTCATGAAGTCTACCGGAGAAATATGGTACAAAGCTGTTTTAAGAAGAACATAAATGCAAAATTTTGCCGAAAGTTCTTGAAATGTAGAGTGGTTCGACCAGTGGGAAACAATATGTATGAATTAGAGTCTTCAGAAGGGAAAACAAGAGGTATTTATCACAAAAAGGATATTAAAATATAATTAGCTGAGCATATGTCAAGATAAAAATACAGGAAAATAAGTGCAATAATAGGACAAGGACAAATATTGGGTGTTGTAATTGTATTGTGTAAGTTATATATGTACATATTATCTTTACATATGTATGATGTAAATTATATCATGTAATTGTATTACAAAATATTTGTTGGGTTGTCCCTAGTTTTTTTAAATTTAGCAATTTTTTTTTTATACCTGTGATAGATAATTGTAGTACCTGATATAGATTTTAAGCAAGGGTTCACATACCATTCCTTAGTGCAATATAGATGAATAGGAAACCTGTGATACATCTGTTATGTATATGAATGTCTGCTGTGTTGTCCATATTTTTTTTTAAGGTGCAATGACCCCATGAAAATGATGATGCTCATCAATAAAAACCTGTAGAAGAAAAGAAGGGAAAAATCACAAAGTAAACTCTTATTTCAGTATGAAAAAAACAGAATACTTCCCGTAGGATTATATGTGTGTAGTTTTTTTGTGTTAGATAAATTTCAAAGTCCAGTGACGTATTGATCTCTGAACGCCTTTATATTACTATAAAGAGTTAGGAAGATTAATCCATATTTTTAGAGCAGCTACCAAATGGATGGAAGAATAGTAGAGGCGTTATCCGATTAGACTCTACGATCCAGAATATTTAAAATGAAAACAAAGTGTATATGTACTTACATTCGACAATTTGCCTCAAAATTTTATTTGTGGGCGTTCGGTTTTAAAACTTTTGCACCTAGAGTGCCCAATTGGTAAGCAAGCCAATTCCAAGAATATGTAATGGGTCAATGGGGTATGGATTGCCACTATGATTTTTCACACCTAGAAAAATTCAGCAAGTGGCTAATGTTCTAAGTCATATGGATGACGTTAGGACCTTTGAAACAAATTCCCGGTGTTCATAATGTATTTATGGGAAGTTACAAGCGGGATGGTGACGCACGAATGGACAACTTAGTTTGTAATGAATCTTTTAACAAACCTTTTTATTACGGATGTACAAGCCCGGCTAACTCTATGGTAGAATATGAGACTCTTGCAGTTTCAGGGTCATGGGAGTTCCCCACGTTTTGTTGAGGACACTCATCATGCACAGAAGTAGTTAGAAGAGTTTTGTTGCGGATGTGTTTGCTACAATAAATTTTGTTTGTTTTTTTTTTTTTTTGCTGTGCTAGTTGTGGTTTTTATTTTTGAGTAGGGTGTTTCACTTTTTGTTTAATTTGTTGACAAGTATTCTTTTTAATTTTTATTTTTTTGTAATGATTTGCAAATTTTGGTTTCTGTGGGTTTGATGTGTTTTCCTGTGTTTTGTTTTGCTCGGTTTTCATAGAATACAGAGTAGTGATACATAGTAGTATTAAGCAAAGAATGGCAATGCCCTTTATAGTAAAAACAGAGATGCATTTTTCATTCACTGCACACAGAAACGTTGTGAGAAATATTGTTAATTTTAAATTTTTAAATTTATGAATGGGCAAATAAAACAGTACAATATCTCATGAGAGCCTGGTAGAGGAAAAACCCATAGCTATAGAGCTTCGGAAGGAATTAAGTAAGGTGGAGGGCAGGAAAACAGCTTTATGAAACGTTTATAGGAAAATTCCAAGGAAAAATATGAAATAGGAAAATATAAGTTGATCAAGGTAGAAAGCTAAAAATTTCTCAGAATAATATAAAAGGAAAGAAAAAAAAAGATGGATGTTTGGCGGGCAAAGAAATGTTCTAGGGAATTCTAAGGAATAGATTTAAAGATGGCGAGGCAGGAAAATATTGGAAAATCAGGAAATTTTGGGAGAATTTACAGACTGAGCGAGAAAAGAAAATGTTAAACGATGATCAGATGGAAAAATATACTGCGAGTGAACAGACATAAATCAACTTAAAAAGTTAAAGTGAAGTTTCTGAAAAAAAAAGAAAGAAAAATTTTAGCTTAACCCTTTAACCACTAACACCGTCTACAGACGGTCATCACAAATTCTAGTTTTTATAAATTCTGTATAATTAATTAATTGTTCTTATAAAACATAAAATTATTTAGCCAGCAGTGTTAATTTGAACATCGTCACTGTGTTTGTAAAAGAGAAATATTAATTTTCAATTAGATTTTGGTGAGAACTGCCAAAAAAATTCGGTGCAATATTAGTGAAAATTAAAATTTGAAAAAAATATATTTCTAGCAACTAAATCAAATTGGGAATTTTTCTGGTAAGTATTATATATATTTTTATTGATATTTTTTAATTAGTTTGATTTATGAGCAATTAATCTCGTTTATATTTAGTTGTTGGTGAACACCGTCTGTAGACGGTGTTAGTGGCTAAGGCGAAAATAATTTTGTGTAACGTAACGTAAATAATTTTGTGTAACGGCTCAATGCCGAAAACAAAAAAACTGCATTACAAAATACCATATTGATGCGTTATTAATTTTATGTTAGTTTTAAATCTTTTTGTCGGACTAATTTAAATAAAAATAGTTTTAAATAGTACTGCATTTTTAATTTTTTTTTTCTCTTAACTACTAAGACCGTCTACAGACGGTCTAACGTTGTTCTCACCAACTGCGTTTAAAAAGCATTTTTTCAGCAAACGGACTTCAAATTCGTGTTTTTCAACCTAAATGCACCCTAAAATCAAAATTATTGAAAACAAATAATTCGTATTGGATTTTCAGTGGTTAAAGGGTTAAATAATAAGATTTTTGAGTCCTGGGAGTTATAGTCCTTGAAGAGTTTAAAGAAAAAAAAAACTTAGAGGAAAATCCTTAAAACAAGAAAAAAAGGAAACATAAACCAACAAAAACGTAAGGATTATAGTGAGAATAAAGTTAAAAGAAAAAAGAATATATCCTTAACAAAAAAATGTTTTTTTATTTAGCTGGCTAGGGTAAATTCCTGTGAAGATTCCAAACGCAAAAGCAAAATAAGTGGAAAGTGTATTTGAGGAATCCAACAGAAAAGGCTCAACTGATTCTAACAAATAAAATAAGATTTAATATCAACAACTGCTAAAAGAACCAATACTACCAAAGCCAAGTAAAATTTTTAAGTGATTGCTCTTATACCTATAAAAAAAAATAATCAAAGTTAAAACAAAGAATAATTTTAAAAGAAATTAAATCAAAATTCTTTTATAAAAATAATTTATTTCCATCCTAAAAAAAAGAAAACAATCACAATAATAAATTTTTATTGTTTATGTGGTAAATGATATGAATAATTAAGATAGGTGAGATTCATAATTATTAGAATATCGTAAAAATCCATTTTTTTGTTTTTAGTTAGGTTTTAGTCTTGAGTGTTTTATGTTTTAAGATAAGGATAAAATTTTTGTAATAGTTAATGAAAACAGTACAGTGAACGATTTTTATTGTTTCCCCTAAAAGTATGTTTTTGGTAATTGTTTTTTTTTTTTTTGATAAAACCGGAAATAAGATTAGTCATTTCCTAGTTTAAATCATTCTTTTGTTTAATAATTTTGGTTTTGTTGTCCAAAACACATTTGAGGACAAAATACTAGCCTTAGGGAGCTCCTTCAGGCTTAGGGAACTAATGGATCCGAGAAATTGTATAATTATAAAGATTTGATAGAAACTAGAAAGAAAAATTTTATTTAAGGAAAAATTGAGGAAAGTTAGAGTAAATTTAAGGTCAAGCCATTTGAAAAAATCATTTACTAAAAATATTTTGTTATTCGTGCTTGATTCCCAGTTTTTATTATTGATAAAAACACTTGAAATTTATTGTTGATGGGATAAGCTATTCCTATGCGCATTTCACTGGTTGCTTAGGCCAGATCATCAGGAAACTTCATCCATAAAGATTTTAGAAAAACTAAAGATATTAAACCAAATAAAACTGTTAAGCGTATAAGACTTATAGCAACAGTTCTACTTGTAACAATATCAAAGATTAAACAAAACACATCAACAATAAACAGTGGGTTTATCTCATCTTACATTCCCCACTACAATTAGTTGAAATTCTCTCAACATTAATTGTAGTTGTAAGTAGGTTAAGAAAAACAAAATAAAAACAACAACAACTTTCAAAAGATGTTGTCAATTAAGTGTTTTTTTAGGCCATGCACTTGCCTGTTTATTATCAAAAAGAAATTTCAATTTTTGGGAATACAAAATTTTAATTTCAAAAGATTTTGTTATTCGTGCTTAATTCCCAGTTTTTATTATTGATAAAAACACTTGAAATTTATTGTTGATGGGATAAGCTATTCCTATGCGCATTTCACTGGTTGCTTAGGCCAGATCATCATTTACTGTATTTGTGTTTGAAATTTTGAGTTAATTTTTTTTTTATTGTATGATTTGTTAAATATAGTTATGTTCATAGGATAAGAAACGGTTTAGTGAATAAAAATATGAATATTGTTAAATAGTAAAAGTTGATAAAGGAAATGTCTTTTGCTGTGGATTTGGAATAAAGGATTAGTGGTATGAAGGTAAGTTAAGTTGGTAGGAGTCGGGTGGTTATTGGGTCACAAATCAACATGAGACGGATATCCTTGTGACATGGTAGGGTGGGCAAACTGGGGGCATAACATCCGCTTCCTGAAAGAAATTTATAGAGTGCATAGTAATGTGAGTAATTGAGTTAGTAAATACCTCTTTATTTTTTTGTTTTAATGTACAACGTATCCAGTGAGCAGGGTTGGAACCTACTGAGAGTTGTTCACCGTTGCTGGTCGGAAACCTCACTGGCCCCTACGGCTGTAACAAATTGTCGTTATCTTGTATATCTATAATTCTTGTAGTCAATGTATTCACTTGCGAGAGAGTCAATCCTCCTCCAAAACTTTGGAACCTTTGCTTTTTGTCTTTCTCTGTGCATGTTGTTAGGAAACAACATATTTTTATAATAAACGTCTTAATTTGTTACACATGCACACGACAAAAGCACTTGATTTGATATAGGTTCCTCTTATTTCGTTAATTCCCACTACACTTAAGCACACATGTTAACATAGGTTGTTTTGTCACAATGAATGCTAATGATCAAATGGCTATTAAAAGAACTTAACTTTAGAAGGAAACGTGCTATTTTTGTTTATCCATTTGATAAAAGAACATGAGTGCAAATAGGTTGTTTTGTCAAAATAATTTTAGTAACTTATTGGAAACCCATATTCAAATAGGTTCTTTGTCAAAATTACGTTATGATATTTTTCTTTGTGCCCTCAAGCATATATGGGTTCTTTTGTCAAGAGCAGATTGTAAAAATTGCGAGATAGGTTGATTTGGGGGCTTCTATATCTTCCGATCTACACTATCTAGAAAAACGCTGAAAAGACAGAAATATGCGCTTTTAAAACTTATACATATGGTTCAAAAAGTGGAAAATTGTCCGATCTTGAGCTAGGTTCTTTTGTCACAGATATATTCTCGTAACTCAAAAATGGTTCAGTTTATAAAACAATCCGAAATTCCGCAATAAAATTACATTTAAGTAAGGTTTTTTTAGTATGCGCAGTTGTTTCAGACATAATTTTTTTTTGCATACAAAAAATAATTTTTAGCAAAATTTCAAAGTTTTTGTTTGTTAAAAGTTCATAAAAAATGGGAACTTTTCATGAATATATCTGTGGTCCCAAGCGATAACCGCCTAAGTCGACTTAAGAAACAGTTGAGTTTATATTTGTTTTTATTAAATTTTTTTGAAAGAAATACAGCTTTCGTTACAATTTTTTATCTTAGAATTGCGGGGGTACGAATCTTTGATCCTGAATTACATACTTGTTTTCTAATGCAATTAATTTTGTTTGAAACGCAAGCATAAATATAAACTGCCTTTTCTTAAAAACTATATCGACTGAGACGGTTATTGCTTGTGACCACAGATATATTAGAGCTTTCATTCGGTTAACCGATTAATAACTACCCGATTAACTGATCGGTTAATCCAAAATTGGCTATTTCCGATTATCCTACTTACGCGCTATCTACATTTTGCAGACTAGAAATATATTGAATAAAAAATCCCATAACTGCCCAGGAGTCGCCCCTAGGGGAATAAAATCTAGGGCCGACCTCAATTAGATTTTTGTTCTTAACATTTTCTCAAAACATACTTGCCCTTTATCTCCACCCCTCTTTTATCTTTTGTAAATAAAATCAAAAGTTGCAGACAGAATTTAATCATTTATGGCTTGCACCGCCTCTGATAAAATCCCAGATTGCCGACTGTTCTGCATGAGTTATAGAAATACCTACTTCCTTAACAAAAGCTTAATATGTGTAGTTTCTTGCGAACTTTAATTTTTTGCCATTAGGGTGGTACACACATAGATCTGGTGGATAAATATTAGAACGAGATGTTTCAGGTCAATGGCCCCTTAGGGCAAAACCTTGGTCTTTTCGAGACAACAACATTAATATATCACACTTTAAGATCGGACCATAAATGCCTAAGATACCTATAAGAAAAAATGTAAAAAGAGGACCCTACGTAGAGCTGCAAAACAATCGATAGTACTATCGAGTTTTATTTTTGGCGGACTATCGATAGTTTTTATCACTATCGATACTATCGAAAAGTTGATTAAATATAGTCAACGCAACATTTTTAACAACTCTTTCGATGCAAGTTTTAAGCAGTGCATAAACTTTTTTAGTTCTTTGGGAAAAAGGAAAAGGAAAAAGTACTTACGTTGACTTAACCTAAATTTGAGTTTTTTTTAAATCTTCATATTCAAAAGTACACATGCAACAACAACTAGAAATAATGGCACCCTAGAGATCTTCACAATCTAAAGTACACGCGGTTAAAGTTTCAATTATTTTATACGACTTTTCAGGAAGTTATAGTAAAATGACTCTGCGTATCTTTTTTCAATGTGCAATAATTTTGAAATAAAAACTCAAGTTTACTTCCGATTATGACATAGGAATGTTTAAGAACAAAAACTTTAGAAAAATATTTCCACAGATAAGGGATGATTATCAGGCCTGTTCTGCAAATCACTTTTACTCAAATCACATGCGCCTACTAAAATCACACGTGTGATATTTTAGTGTCCCTTTTTTGTGTGTTTTGGTGTGATCTTAAAATGCCGAAAGCACACCCAGAAACACAAAACGGTATGACTTTCAGAACACCACAAAATCACGCTCGTAATTTCAAAAACACGTGATTTTCAGAACACGCCCGTATATTAGAATAGGAGTAAATATTAAAAAATCACCGTTAAAACTTAAAAAATAGACTTAAGCAAATTTTCCTTATTTCCACAGAATTGTGTTCTAATTTACAGATTAAAATAATATTTATCGTACCTACCTCATATAAAAACAAATTAATTCAAAGAGTGTTTATTCAGCTAAAATAATTTTAATTAAAAAAAAACATAACATCCAGGGTTCTTAGAAGTCGTGCTTTCTCGCTAAATGGTTTTTTTTTACGAGAAGTCTTAAAAAAATTAATGGGGTTAAGAAATTACCGTTTAAATTTCTAGACTTAAGTTGAATATCTTGACGTCAAAGGTAAAATAACTGGCAATCCTAATGAAAATAAACCGTCTCTATATCTATATAAAGTTGATAAAAATTATAACCTATAGATGATACTGAAATTTAAAGTGAATATGATGATCTTCTATACCTGAAAAACGTTTTCTGTAAATTAAGTTTTAAAACTTTAATAGTTTACCACCTTCATTGACTACCGTGTCCACAGAAGTGGCACATAGAAACTTTTCGATACTATCGATAGTAGTTTTTAAGCTAACTATCAAAACTATCGATTGGGCCGACTATCGATAGTTTTGCAGTTCTACCCCACGTTCGCCAAAAAAAGTTTTTTTTTCAGACCTCTTTCCAAAAATACTTTATATTAGAGGGTTAAATCGCATTTTTTTCTACCCCACGTTCGCCAAAAAAAGTTTTTTTTTCAGACCTCTTTCCAAAAATACTTTATATTAGAGGGTTAAATCGCATTTTTTTCCTTGCAAGGTGGTACGCTCTAAGTACATTGCACTTGCATTTTTTAACATTCTCTATTGTTAATTTACACACTCGTAAAACTGCTCTGAGTGGAGAAGCAGCTCGCGCTTTTTGTCATTATTTTTTAAGGACAAACAGGTCGTTCTTGTTTGTCTGCTTTTCGTGCGTTTTGCGGTGTCACCCCGCATTGGTTAATGTTTCGGCGTCGTATAACTGTACCGAGTTACAGTTTTTGCGGTTTCTGCATTAACTATATGCATTCGTTTTTAACCTCAATGTTTAAATGTGTTGTCTGGTGGAGAACCATAATTAACTCAATGTGACTGGTGGAGAACCATATATAACTCTGACGTTTTACTGGTGGAGTACCAAGGAAATAACTCAGAAGATTACTGGTGGAGACCAAAATACTCTGGAGCGGATTCTGGAAGCTCTCGCCTTCCTATACGAAGGTTTAGGTCGAACGAGGTTTTTGTGTTTGAAGCTCCAAAAAATTGTGTGATACCCTGGCATTATAACTTAAATAGTTTCGCCAAAAATTTTTAGTTTTAAGCAAAATCCAAAAAAAAAAATTGTTAATTTAATTAATATTTCGCTCATTTGCTGCAAGACCGGCAAAACTCAAAAAAATCCATTTCGAGATAAACGCTTTTAAAGTTTTTAATTTGCTCTAACTACTAGAAAAAATTTAATACACAATATAAAGAAAAACAAAGCGAACAATTCTGCATCTCTAACTCCAAAATTTCATTTTTTGAGTTATGCCGGTCTTGCAGCAAATGAGCGATTTAGTCTGAATTTACACGTTTCATCTTTTGATGCTCAACTTCTTTTCAATTCCCTTTTAAAGATGCCAATATAATGACACGAAGCAACGAGTTTCAACTTTTTACGCTTCAAAACAACAATAGCTGCGTTCGTTTACCCCAAAATTTGTACAAATTTGTACTGGATTTTACACCTAAATTTGTAAAATTTTCATATTACTCACCTACTGGATTTTACTGGAAAAGTAAACGAACGCACATAATAATTTTAATAACAGCAAATCAAAGAGAAAAAGAAAAGAAAAAATTACACGCAGCCATCGTTGTGCATATACCAACGAATAAAACACAAAGCGTACTGACCGAGTACAGGCATCTCCGTACTAACCCCCTTTCTTCTTTCTTCCCTCACCTAAAAACATAGGAGTTGAGCATCAAAAGATGAAACGTGTGTAAGCAGACTTATTATTAAAAATTTTTTGGACATACATACATACTTGTTTGTAGTTTTTTATTGTTTATTTTTCACACAGCTGATTGTTTAACCATTTTCCCAATCTGTCCAAAGAAAAAGTATGGGCTACTTCGTGCAGGAAGATGAATTGTTTTCTCTTAAAAGCATTCTGACTTTACCAAACTTTAATTACGGGAAAAGTTTTCGTAAGATTGGGATCCCAACGTTGAGTACGGGATACACCTGTTATTTGCTCGAGTTCACAGTTCATCATGGCAATGCTGATGAGCCGTTCGAAAATACGCGACTTCTGGAACCGGCCCTAAGGGTCTATACGGATGGTTCTAAGATGGGCACTATGGTGGTTGGGGGTTTCTTCATTGAGAAATTGGGCATAAAGGTTCTTTTTAGGATGCCGGATATCTCTAAATGAGTTTACGAAACATTCAAAGGTAACTCTGGCATGGGTACCAGGCACAGTGGGTGCCCTGTATAAGTTGTCATGATGAGGAGGAGGAAACGATATTTCATTTTCTCTGCCAATGCCCCGGTCTCGGGGAAATTGGGTTTAGGCATTTTGGGGAACGGAATTGTTGATATGTTTTGCAGGGAGCCGGGATGGTTCGAGGCCGCAGTGAAGTCTACAATTTTTTCGCTTTTTTCTACGCGTTGTTGCACATAACAAATTCAATGAAATGACCAATATGCTCACAAATTTTATAGCATTTATTATTTGAAAATAATTTCTGGCATACCGCCTCCGCGACTGCGCCTTATGAACCCCAACCTGAAGGTTAAATTTTTCACAATTTTTGGGGCATACTCGGTCTTATTTATTTAATAGTGCGTCGAATGTTGACTTCTTAATGATCAATCGTAGCATAGCAAAGCACTTGAACGGGATGGTCAATTCACAGGTATACTTATTGAGATAATTCAGTCACCAAACTTTTGGCTCAACAAAGTGATGGTTTCGCACGCTGTATAGCATACATATTTTATCGTCTTGTTGGAACCATTTCGCCTGCAAATGTTGGATAAAATCCATAATGTGAACGAGCAGGTATCGATTTGCTAAGAACGGCAGCGGATCGATAATTTCGAGTCCTCTGGCAGACTCACATCTATAGCGGCGATAGCTTCTTGTGTAAGCACGGTACGAGCACGATTAGAATGAATATTATCCAAAAGAGTATATGTAGTCTTGAAACGATCTATAGTTTCGCGTATAAGCTGCTTAGATGTATGTATTTGCGCGCAGCAATCTTAACGAGGTGCTCTATATGCCTGGCGAACGGTGCGCGAATTTTTGGTAAAAATATCCACGACTTGTAAATGTTGTTCTGGTGTATGTTTTTGCATGGTGAAAATCAATCATAAACACTGCATTAGTATATATACTATACGCCTAAAAAATCACACTTAACATACATACATAGGTAAATAGAGAAATTCAAAAAAATTCTTTCTCAATTAATAGTAAAAATATGTATAAAAAAAACTGTAATCCCTCATAGTCAACTATATTTGTTCAAAGTTTGTTTATTAAATTCCTTATCTAATTGATTCCCAGTGTATATACTCACAAATGTTTCATGTTTAAATAAAAGGCAAGAATAACTGAACAAGGTAATAACATTTTATTGACAAACTTAAAACAAACTACAATAAGTGTTTTGAAAACACAAAATAATCATTAGTATTCATACACAGAACCACAAACAAGTCTGTCATATTTTTAATACAATATCTATAAGCAACAAATACAGAACTGTATTGATATAATAGTGTAAAGAAAAAATATATAAAATAGGAAGGCAGCAATTTTCCTAAACTTAAATATGGATGCTGAACTAATTTAATTAAAGGAAAATTGGTGGCTTTTATTCACTGAACAGCACACATACACACTCAATTTTTAATCCATTTCCGCCAATTTTGTATTTTTTGATTTTTAGATTTAAGATATTTTAAAAACAAAATTATGTATAATTAAGGTCAGGGAATGAATTTTAAGATTGGATAAAATTTAAAAAAAATATATGTATTCTTAAATATATATTTTTTTAATCGCTAGCGTTAATAGTAATGGTTTTCCCTTTAGGATCATCAAAGCGATCCATGGTGTTGATATCCATCATCCAGCAAACGCCAATAAATGTAATGGACAACAACAGTGCAACAATCAACAGACCTGACAAAATACCACCGGTAAAGAAACCAACACAGTGCCAGGCGTCACCGAACACAAAGGATGTATTTTTGGTATTGCCGAAAGGTGCTTGAAACTGTAATGAATTCCACTTTAAGGTTAAGGCGGGTGCATTGTCGCTAACTCCATTGTTTAATGTCAAATTTCCGCAGAAATAAGAAAAATCGGTTGGTGCATACACTTCGGAACTAAAGAGCTTAATGTCATTGTACTTAACATTTTTCATAAAGAAGTAACCACCAGCTAAAGTAACTTCAAAAGTTAATGGTGAACCAGTTTTTGGAGTTAGGGTCACAGACATGGCAGTGGAGTTTTCCGACTTTACAATCATGTTTATGATATCTAAATCTGTGGTAGAACCTTCTTTAGTTATGCTTAATGATGTGAAATAAAGCAACAAGTTTGCGCCATCACGGAAGACATAGCCTTGAGAGTTATCTGATACTTGTCGACGTTGACGTTTCTGCGATATAGAAGATGCTGATGGTGCAGAAGTGAGCATGAAGAAAGCCTTATCTCCGAGTGGTGCAGTGACAGATGCAATCATTGAGTCTAAATAAGACATTTATGTACATATTATGTATTTAATGTTGCCCAAAAATATTTATAAACCTACCGTGCAATAGCAAACTTGATCCACGCATTAAAGATTGATCTTCATCAAATTTCACAAAATTAATTGTACCAGCAGCAGTTTCGAGAGGTTTAGAGAGTTTACCAGAAGCGTCAACGGTATTAAATTCAAGCCTTTTGCCCATTCCATGCAAGACTTCAACGGGATTTTTGACTGCGGCATAATATTTTTTATCACTTACATCTTGTAAATGAGGGAGACATGATCTTCTATCAGCGACATTTGTGCGTAAGAAATCTTTGTTGCTCAACTTCATAAATAAAAAACCTATTTCAAAACTTTTTTGAACTTTTAAATTTTCATTATAATACTTACGTCCTTTTCCAAAAACACAACTAATGCCTTATCAGCAAGCAAAGGTGTCACGAGTTTGACAAACTCATCGTCTCGAACAGTTATCAACGATGGTTTAACCACACTAATATTCAAATTTAAAGAAAAATTAGTTGCTACTTTGTGTTCAATTATCCTTTAAACTATACCTGTCTGACCCCCACAAAAATAGTGGGGATTGTTCAGCAAACGCCAAACTGATGACACACGTCAATATTAACGAAATCATCGCCTGCATTTTTCTTTGGATTCACTTTAGCTTTTTCAATTTTTCACTTTGTAAACAAAAGTCAACACAATAGTGGCGTGAAAAATTAAAATTATTAAATGAAATAAAAAAATTAAGGCTTTAAAACAGTTGCAAATGAAAAAAAAAATATTAAATAAATTTTCACTCTGCCATACGAAAATACGTTGTCTTTGTGCACTGTCAAATAATGAAATTTTTCTTATTGCATATGACAGTGTCATGTGATTTGCTAGAACGAGTCTCGTTTTTCCACAGACCAATCTGTGACCATTGCTGCCAGATAATGTGTAGAAAATTAGCAAAGCTTGCAAAAATAAGCGACAAAATCGTTGAATTGACTGAGTCTAGTCCAAAGCTAGCGTTATGCTAGCTAGCTATCCCTTTTTTTCTGAAAAAATACTATGTATTTTGTTTTTGTAAAAAGTTATAGTGAATGTCAAAAATATTTGTTGAAAATATAAAAAAGGGAATGTTCAAGTCGAATTTACACCAGGTGAACTTATCTTGCTACGTAAAGCAGGCCATACACGATTCCATGATACAAATACAGAAGGTAGTTCCACTTCTCTCTCAAAATATTTTTTTTGAAGTTTATCGGAATTATTTGAAATTTATTTTTTGTTAACATAAAAAAGCTTTGCCACTTATAAAAAAAGACAATAAATTCCTTTTGGAAATTATTAGTAAAAATGTGTAATTTATATATTTTACCAATATTTTATTATTATTTTAGTGCAATCGTGTTAAACTATACATTTAACACCAACCACAAAACTTATACGACACTATTGTTAGGAAATGATTAAAAAAAATTTAACAACTAAGAAATTATACTCGGTCAAACCCAACCATTCGGTATCATATGGTCAGACAAAGTTTCGAGAATGTATCCTATGGGAAACCATAGACCCGTCGAAAATTATGTTAGTTTCATAAGAAAAACAAATTCTTATTCCTCCATCAATTTTAGCAACCTTGTGTCTCCGTGTATCCACAAGAACGCTTTTTCCTTCGTTGCACTAACTTTTTAAAAAGCTGGCGCATGGGTTCCTCTTAAGATTAACAAGAGTTAATTAAACAAAATCATTAAGGAATTCAAAAAAAAAAAAAAAATACAAAAACAAAATTTCTCACACTCCATATAAAGTACCTAAAAAATTTTTAGAAGGTTATGTTGTTCCACACAAAAGGAAATTCGTTGACTCCAATTTGTACCAGGCACCTCATCAAATGGTAAACAAACGTAAGCATTGCAATTGATAAGGGTTAAATATTTTCCCGGGCAATTTATGCCCGCATCCCACGTTACGTTTATAGCCGATTTGATGTACTTAATAATAGTGAATTCTGAAACTATACAGATTTAAATCTGTTACATACTAACACCAACAGATGAAGTTTTAAATTATTGATCTTCGCTACCATTGAATTTGGTGTATTGATACCATTAAACACATAAGGGATAGTATCAAATTGTTCTCGTCCGCTTTGTGGCTCTTTAATTCTAAACGGCAGTAATGATTCCACGGTTGCTGCGTACAACATTACAAACATCTTCTTAAGCTGCCCCATTTAGCGATTACAAACAAACACGTCTCGTTTATCCTCTTCAGACCATGGGTACACATATGTGTACCCTTACTTATTACAAGTTTTAAAGACTAGCGACATCGTGTGACCAATAGAAACAGTTTTAAAACTTGTTTTAAGCTACTGCGCCTCAAAAAATATAAAAAAAATGGCAGGGCTTAGAAGTTTTAGCCATTATTTTTACATTTGAATTTAACAGTTTGATAAAACCACACTGCTTGGACATTTTTCCTCAATAACTAATCGTTAAGACCTGAAGTACACATATGTGCACCTCTTTTTCTACCACTTTAAATAAAAAAAAAATTAAAAAAAAATAAAAACCGAAATTTAAATTACACCTCATAAGATAAAAAAAATTGTTAATAAGCCCTTTACTCAATCGGTTCAGTTCAAATTTTAAGAAATTAAGGATTTACGTTGAAATTATTCATATTTTAAAACCTGAGGTACACATATGTGCACCAGTAATTTCTAAGAATTCAAATAAAAAATTAAAAAAAAAAATATACAGTTGTCTTATTTGCTCCCCAAAAGGAATAAAAAATATATAAGAAATGTAAAAATTCAGTGGGTTAATGTTCGGGTCTTAAGAGGTTATATATATAGAAGATAGAAGATATAAATTTTATCTTAACAAAAAAAATAAATTTAATAAAAATTAATATATTTATATAAAAAAAGATCTCAAGCTTAAACAAATTAATATACATATAAAAAATAAGTCGAATAGGATAGAATTTATATTAGTAAATATAATTTTTGCAAGATGGCGTCATATATACACTGCACCTTCTTCCTTGATTTCTTTGAAATTATGAGTTAACATTAATACGTTTTCCCATACCTTTAACATGAGCTGAGCAATAAGAAATATTGCTCTGATATTCTGCCGACGTTATTGCCAACTTGCTGAGATATTTATCTTTAGTGTACATCTAGAGTAAAAATTATTGCAACATAAATTTCCGGCAATAAATATGTACAAAAAAGTGCTGTCCACATTAAAGATAACATAATTTTGACATTTACTGCAATATATGTCGCAATAATTATCTCTGGTATAGACGTTACGTTACGTCAAAGTTTTGTTTATGTTCACAAAAAGTCCACGTGATTATTATGTTGCATTCAGTGTTGCCACTTTATGGGTAATTACCTGAATTTGCTATAATTTTTACTGTCGTGGGTAGAGCGTGGGTAATTTCTCTTAGGTGTAATTCAGGTGTAATTTGAAATTCTCACTTCAGATACCCAAATAAAATCAAGATTCGACTTCAGTGATGACATTTTTTTTTTTTTAAATATTGTTGATAAAAAAATGCACAGTGTTCTGAACCGTCTCGGGTTTCTTTTTAAGAAAAGTCTTTAATCATTTACTGCCTTATTTATAAAAAATAAAACATGTTAATAAAGAGTTTATTAAACGGATTTTGTATGAAAATCCGTTTCATAAAGCCTTTATTAACCGGTTATATTTTTTATAAATTAGACCGTTAATATATATTTTCAATGACTATAATAGTGATTTAGAACCTCAAGTCTATTGAAAAAAGTTATTGAAGATTAACAGTTGTAAAACTGAATTACGAAGGGTCGGTTGTATAAAACCCTGCAGGCATTTTATTTATTTATTCCATTTATTTATGCAATATCAAGCCTAAGAGGCCAAAATAATAATATTACATGTTCATATATCCTGAGGTATTTTACAACAAATTATATTATATATGTA
This sequence comes from Pollenia griseotomentosa, assembly GCA_963931875.1. NCBI lineage: Eukaryota > Metazoa > Arthropoda > Insecta > Diptera > Polleniidae > Pollenia > Pollenia griseotomentosa. The sequence continues at coordinate 2,477,295 of OZ007564.1, read as the reverse complement.
CACTAATAATAATATTAATAATAATAATTATAATAACAATAATAATCTATATATAAATCGGCAACGGCAAAACAGTTAAGAACACTTTCCTCCTGTGTATGTCACCGATATGAACAAACCACCATTTGAAAGGTATTTACTTACAGAAGTGCACAATATATATTTTATTAAAATCTGTTCAATAATTTCAGAGTTATAAGCGTTCAAATTTGTTACTAACACATATGCAGTTATGAAATAATAAAAAATGGGGTAGTCGATTATTCGACATTTTTCAGAAACCTGTTTTCGAATATTTCGACTATATAAATCTTATGTATAAATCGGCACAGGCAAAACAATTAAGAACGCTTTCTGCCTTTGTTTGACAGCCGAACCTACATATGGGAAAAAAGTATCAAAAAGGGGAAATGCATAATGTAATAATTTTTAAATTTTCTATAATATTGAACTTAGAAACATAGTATTATTGGTGCAGGTTACTGAGTGAATGAGAACCTATAAGATAAAAATGTTGGTACTTTTTGTTTTTCATCTGGTACTTTTTGAATTTTTGTTAATATTCGACCTACAAAGATAAAAATAAACACGCATGGTGCTGAATGAATAAGAATGTATAAGAGGGGACTTTTTTGTTCTACATCTGGTATTTTGATTAATTTTCGTCAATTTCAGACATAGAAATATAAAATTAAACATGTAATGTCCTGAGTGGATGACAATCTATAAATGCGACATTATGATACTTTTTTGTTTTTTAATTGATATTTTTTATATTAAACTTACAAAATTTAATTAACTCACGAAGAAGATAAAATATGAACCGGAGGTTAGTCTCTTGCCTAATCGATCCACTAAGATGGAAAAAATAAATGCTCGAAACATATAAATTCATAAATACTTCGATGAACTATGTTTCCTTCATATTTACAAAAAAAATAATTTTAATCGCAAATTAATACACCGCATTACTATTTGATACTGATTTTAAACAAATAGGCTCCGAGCCTTCCTCTTTTTCGAGCATTGCTGGCTGCATGTCACGAAAAAAATGAACAATGTTGATTTCTAAGACGTCAATTGCAGCTTACCTTTCGTAAGCTCTATCGGGCTTAAAAAACACCCATTATAAAGGAATAACAATGACCATTTTGAACCTTCCCTAGGTACATGCAACCAAATGTGGAAGTTAAACTCATTATTTTAAGAGTTTTTTTTATGTTTTATTAATTGCTTTTAAGTTTTTAATGTTTTTTTATTTTATGGCGTTTTCTTTTCTAAGTAAAATTCTGCATTTATTCTGCCTTTTTAATTTTTTTATATTCTTTTCTGAAAAACATGTGTTATTTTAAAAGTGTAAAGCGTTCTTTTCTGATAATTTCCCTTTAAAATTAAAAAAAAAATGCTACATGTTCAACACTCATTTTAATTAAAGGGGCATGAGTGCAGCACTAGATCAAGGCGAATGGTTTTATTCCGAAATTTGTGTTCTTTTGTAAACGTAAAGTATGCAACACTTCTTAAAAATAAGGGGAGCATTTTAAAATGTTGCCAAGTCACATGCCTATAACACTTTTGCAACACTTTTTTAAGAAAAGAAAACGCCATTAAATTACAATAAGGCTCAAATTTACAGTCATTAGTTAGCTAATAACAACAGTTTAACAAATAAAATATTATTATTATCAGCATTTTCTTAACCATTAGTTAAACCCTCAAATGGTATTGGTTAACTACTTTTATTTCTTTATTATTTTAATAGAGTTACAATATTTTGACCTGATTAAAATTTTTACTTAATGTGCAGTTTTTCGTTGGGAAAAGGATAATCGCGTAATGAGAAAACGGCCATAAAACAATGAATAATTAGAAAGTATAAAAATTCAATTAAACGAATATTTTTATACATATAAAAATTTTTGATACACAAAAGTTGTTAAATTGAGAAATCCCGGGATTCATAAAAATAAATCCCGGGATTCGGGATTTGTCAGTCCCGAAAAATCCCGGGATTTCCCGTTTGGCATCCCTAGTTTGTAGACGTCAGCGGTAAGGTCGGGGTAAGGAAAAAATTTAGTACAGACTGTTGTACTCGGCAAGTAACTTGCGCAACTTAGTCTACTTTCAAACGTTTCATCTTTTGATGCTCAACTCTTATGTTTTTAGGTGAGAGAAGAAAGAAGAAAGGGGGTTAGTAAGGAGATGCCTGTACTCGGTCAGTACCCTTTAATCGTTGGTATATGCACAACGATGGCTGCATCTAATTTTTTTCTTTTCTTTTTATCTTTGATTCGCTGTTAATAAAATTGTTGTTCTTTTGAACCCAAAAAAATTGAAACCGATTGCTGCGTGTGATTATATTGGCATCTTTAAAAGGGAATTAAAAGAAGTTGAGCGTCAAAAGATGAAACGTGTAAATTCAGACTTACTTGCCGAGTCTGAAAGGGGTCCTATAAAGTCATGATAGTTGAACGTTTTTATAGTCGAAAAGGGAGATGTAGGCATCACTGTTATTTAAAAAGCAACAATTGAAAACAGCTGACTGATTACTAAGAAAATGGAGCTTTTATTATTAATCGTAATTATAATCAAAACTATTTTTAGTCAACAAATAATTTTTTACAAATCTCATGGTGTTTTTAACAAATTAGTAAACAGATATTCTGTAAATAAACAGTGAAAGTTTGATATAATAGTGCACAAGTTTTTTTTAAGAAACAAACAAAAACTAGTATGTATTTTTTATTTGTTGTTAAATATTAGAAAGCTTTTTTATTGTAGAGATGGCAAAAATTCTTAAATTGTACAAAATAAAAAATTTATTGGTAAAATTTTCTATGAAGTGTAAATTTTAATGATTTCAAAGTATTGCGATTCGAAAGAAATTGCTTTCGAAATGTTAATTAATATTTTTCTGGTACAAATTGGTCATAAATTATAGAATAGTTAAAAAGCATTTACGAACTACATTTCAACGTTCTTAAAAATGTGAAGACGAATATCGTTTAATTTTTATATCTTGGTCAAATTTTTCAAAGTACGATTGTGTGAACACAGTGCTGTGCAACTAGTTTTTTTTTTTAATAAACAAAAAATTAACTTTCATCTACTTTTTTAAAGCTGCCATTAAATGTATGTAGGTACATATGTACATAATAATGTTCATTTTATTAAAATCAGACATTCGAAATTTAAACCAATTCTTGATACAAATTTAATTTCTTTAAAATAAAAGTTTTTTGATCCACTCTTTAAGGTACAGATAGGTATTAATATTTCTGTGGCAATAAGTAAAAACGCTAAAGTCTGTTAACCTCTTAAGTTTTATAGGAAAGCAATTTTAAACTTTAATTAAGGTTTTTTGAAAATAATTATATTTTTATTATAAAATTAACACTTCTCTTCAGAGACCTGCGCGGCTAACAGCCGGCTAAGCCAGCAGCCGATCAAAATATTTGTACCGCCGACAATACTTCAGCTTAAAATCGGCTCCAGCTTAGCCACCGAATACTTTGTAAAGAATTTTTATTCTCTTTTTTAAACACCTTACCACATTATTTTTTGTTTGCCTATCCTTAAAACGTGCAACTCAAATAATGTCTGCCTCCCAATACTGCACCAACATTTCATCAAAATTTTTAAAATAACGACATATGTATATGAAAATGAGTAGATTTCGTAAAATGGTTTAAATTTTTTGTTATAATAAAGGGTTGTTAAATTTTAAGGGACGATGTTGATTTTGAATAAAACAAATTATTTAGGATATTGTAATTTCTTTTAATTATGATAATATTGGTATGGTTCAATTATGTATGGAACAAAATATTGGCCAAATAGCTGCCGCGACCTTGGCGGCACTCCTCCATCCGATGGCCCAAGTTTTCGATGACGCTGAGGTATAATTGAGGTTCTATGCCGTTAATGTGCCAAATTATATCATCCTTTAGCTCTTGAATTGTTGCTGGCTGATCGACGTATCCCTTTTCTTTCAAAAAACCCAAAAGAAGTTCAACGGTGTCAAATCACATGATCTTGGCGGCCAATTGACATCGCCACCACGTGAGATAACACGGCCATTTAATTTCTCGCACCAAACAGTTACTCTTGGTGGGTGCATTGGTTTTTTGACAATCACTCTTGTATTATCATTTGCTCAAATGCGGCAATTCTGCTTATTGACGAAGCCACTGAGCAAGGCGAATTTACACAAGGTAAGTGCAACCATGGTGAAATAAACAGGTGGCAGCACTACGCCAGATGACGATTTTTTGCTCTTGCATTGTTTGTCTAGGTTTATGTCAAAGTTTTGTTTATGTTTACAAAAAGTCCACGTTTTGTGCTGTGATTTTTGTTTTTTATTAAAGTTTTTGATAATTTTGATAAGATATTGACCATAATTAAATAAAAATTGGCTAAAAATGTATTTATTTCATCACGTTCAGCGGCACGCTTTGATTTTTGTTTAATGTATTTTTTGACGTAAACGGTTATGTAATTTCCATTTTTGTTGTAATGTTGTATTTGTTGCCGTAACGATGCCACCTGCTTATTCCACCATGAGTGCAACTCTACAACTACAAAAAGCCCCATGTATTTTGTTTATGAAATTTTCCCTCTTGTTGTCAAATTTCAGTACAGAATCAAAACAATATTTTGACGTTTCAGTGTTTTTTTAATTCGCCGTGGATACAGCTGATGAACGGCTGACGAGATGAGTTTACCTTGTGTAAATTCGCCTTGCCACTGAGGTGAAAATGTGCCTCATCACTGAAGATGATTTTCTTCGATATGCATTTTGATTTGAACGCCCATTTTCATAATAAGCCTGAATAACTTTAGCGCGTTGTTCGACATTGCGAAATGCCAAATGAAATGCAGAAAAAACTTGATGTTTTGGTTTGGTTCACACACAACATCGGCCCTTAATTTAACCTCCCGTTATAAACACAAACAAATATGTACACACAAATGTTCATTTAATTTTTATATATTCTATCGTAGGGATGGGCAAATTGAAAAATTGTATCGATATATATCGAATCGATATTTTTAAAAGTATGTTATTATTTTAAAAATATCGATATATCGAAAGTTTTTTCCTGAAACTATTACCAAATTAAAAAATTTAGTATACCTTTGTACATACATACACTTACTTTTTATTCAATCAACAAAAACTTCAATTATAACAATAACTAAAGGAAAGAATAAATTGAATTGAATTGAATTGAATACAACAAAACCATATGAAATCTAAAAAAAAAGTAATTACGAAAATGTTAAATGGAAGTATTTACCTTACTTACCTTAAAATTTGAATTGCACCCCAAAAGTGCCAACTTGAACTAGAAATGTTTTTGATTGTTTTAGTTTAACCAGTAATCACCAGATAAGTACATCAGCAGCACTCTCTGTTTTATGTGCTCTCCTGTCAATCTGCTTCTTGTATCCGGCACTCAGGGCTGCCAGAATTGACGATTTATCGTCATTTTGACGATTTTTTGTTCCGGAATTAGCGAAGTGCCGATTTGCTGATTTTTTCCTTAAAAGTGACGATTTTTTTCAGTCTCCAGTCTGAATAAAACATTAAATTTTCTGACACGTTCGTTTTTAAATCTTGGAATGTTTAACAGCCGTACCTTAAAAAGAGCGGAAGCCGGAACGTTTTCTTTCGCTTAGCTTTTACGCTGATATGCCAAACCTAAGCAAGAGCGTCAACGTTGTTTAAAAAAAAGTAGTGATAGCTTTCTTGTGTAATAAAACCCACAAATTATAAATAAAAATAGAGATAAAAACGCTAGATTGATGAAAAAATAGCTAAATTGCCTTTATTAATTAACAATAGCGCCAAAATTCACTATTAAACGAGCTTTGAAAATCGGTTTTTACAATTGCAAAGCTTTGAGACCGCTCTATTCAAAAACTAGAAAACGCGTGGCGCTTTTGTTTAGGTACGGCCATAATATGCAAGTCTTAAGAAAATCTTTAAATGATTATTTTCAGAGTACAAAAACAACAATGTTACACTTTGTTTATCTTTCGACAAACCATCAGCGAATGAATCTTTTACGACTCTCTGTATAAATCATATTTTCAACAATTATACGGCGAACATTTCACGAGTTGTGAGATAATATCTACAAGAGTCTCATCCCAGTAACAAATGTTTATGCGCTGATATATGCGCTGGCTATTACACACTACTAAGAAGCAGCAGATAAGCGAATACCATTAAAGTGAATTTTTAATTTAATGATTGAATAACTTCGCATTATCCCTTATACGAACAATGTTTTATGAGCTTTTGTTATTCCCTTACATCGAAGCAGGTTGTATTGCAATGATTTTAAAATGTGTTTACGATCATTTTTGAAATATTACCGAACATAGAAATTTAATTTGTTTCATAACGCAATCAGTTATCAAAGTGCTTCCAAGTGGGAATTCGCCATAAAAAAATCATGACTCTTGTAAGCAGGTTTTGTAAGGGGGTATTGTGCTTCTCTCCCTTACAAAACTGCTGTAAGCTCCATTTTTTACTGGGAAAGACTCGTTAGATAATCTTTACCCACATCTTAAACGATTCCCACAACGGTTGAAGAAGCGTCTTTCACTGTGCTATGGATTAATCTCAGTCGTGTTGCAGTTTTCCCATGTGAGGAATCTTCCACGATTAAAAAATGCGGCATCGACGATCAAAGACGCTTTGTATGAGACTCCCAATATCTCTTACACAATTGAAAATGCTAGCTGGGTATGAAGTAATTATGTTTTTGTTTGAATGCTTTTTTATAAAAAAAATCAAACAAAAACTGTTTAAAAAAACTTAATTTTAAGTTGTGCGATTTTTTTGACGATTTTTCGAAACGTGAAAGACGATTTTTCTATTTTTTCTCAGGAAATTGACGATTTCCTCACAAATTTATCTGGCAGCCCTGCCGGCACTGCTTCTTATAAATGCCAATCATTTAAGATCTTCATATTAGTTTAAAAAACATATGATGCATGCAGTGATGCCAATTTTTAAATAAACATATTGTTTAAAAAAAACGGCTAACATTTACAGTTTCTAATGAAGACTGACTTTAAAAAATATCGAATTCGATAGTCGTATTTCAATATCGGTATTTTGAATATCGGCGATATATATCTAATTATTTTTTATTTAAATATCGATATTTTGATATATCGATATTTTTTGCCCATGCCTATTCTATCGGCTAAAGGCCCAAATACATTGATCAAAATACTCATCAATCATTGTGGTAGTATTAGTGAAAATGGGTTAGTATGTGTCACACCGACGATGCTGAATGGAAAATCAAAAAATTTAGATATGGCGGCGAATATTACGTTAAGCACACGTACACGCTGAATTCGCCTGCTGGACAAGCATTTGATCAATGTATTTGGGCCTTAACAGCCGGCTCTTAATCGCCGCCGAGTATTTTTTGCGTCAGCCGCCGCCGCCGATAAAATCACACGGCGCAGGTCTCTGCTTCTCTTGGCTAAAGTTTTTTAAGATTGTATGCAGGGCTGCCAGATAAATTTGTGAAGAAATCGTCCATTTCCTCAGAAAAATAAAAAAATCGTCAAAAAATCGGACAACTTAAAATTTAGTTTTTTTTAAACAATTTTTGTTTGATTTAAAAAAAAAAAAAAAACATATAAACAAAACCATAATTACTTCATTCCCAGCTAGCATTTTCAATCGTGAGAGATACTGGAAGTCTCAGGAAGACTGTCTTTCGTCATCGATGACCGCAATTTTTAATCGTAGAAGATTCATTACAAGGTAAAACTGTAACACGACTGAGATTCTTTTATAGCACACCGAAAGACAATGTCAATTTAGCTATTTTTTGGTCAATCTAGCGTTTTTATCTCTATTTTTATTTATAATTTGTGGGTTTAATTAAACAAGAAAGAAATCACGTAAACGTTTTCTCACGAATAGAAGTGATCTCGGAACAAAAAAATCGTCAAAAGGACGATAAATCGTCAAATCTACCAGCCCTGATTTTATGTCTAAATAGGTCTCAGATCGGAAGAAAACTTAAGCTTTTATTCCAAATGTTTTAGCACATTGAAAAAAAGAAGCAATTAGTCAGAAAAAGTCGTAGAAAATAATTTAAACTTTGTCCATTGTTACTTTAAAGATGGAGATTACAAAAGGGCCATAAACTCAAATTTAATTTTAAGTCGACTTAAGCACTTTTTTCCTTATAGCCACAGATTTAATCAGATCAGTTTAAACTACATACTTGTCACAGAATAGCTTGAAATAAATTTGTTTTGCTTGTCTATAGTTTAAATATACATAATACAATTTTAAATGTGTTTGGTACCTAGAATTTCTCTATTTTTTTACCCGTCACAGCTTTTTAGTCACGATCGTCAAGTTGATTTTTCAATAACAAATAAAAGCAAAAATTTCAGACTGTTAAAAATATTACTGAGCAACGGAAGCACAAAAACTATTACATTATTATTAATTAATTATCGTAACAAAGAAAAAGATTTATAACAATAATTATTCATAATTAACGAAACTTAAGTGTACATACTAACATAAATTTCTAAAATTAGGCATATTTAAATTTATCTAAAAGAGCAAATTATAACAAAAGACATGTCGAATGATGAAGAAAAACTCTACGATCCCATAGAAGCCGAAGAAGATGACGTTGTAGCACAAAATATTGATGCAGCTTCTACCTTACCTAATAATAATGGGGAGGGGGTGGATAACACTACCGACAGTACAATTTCTAATTTGTCTAATAACAATGTAAAACATTCATGGTTTATTTTGGAGCCTGCGGTCTTTTTAGTCTTCTTAGCCATGTATTTATCAAGTAAGAAGTTGTTAAATTATATTTTAACATAGTTTAATTTTTCTGCAATTTAAACCTGTCTCTTTAAATTTGATTCTTATTTTTCTTTACCAAGGCACTGTTTATCAAAATCAATTGTTATATCAAACATGCATTTACATAAAACATTTCAACGAGTCGATATGTGAACCGCTTTTGGGTGTTGAACCCGAATCGGAAGAAGTTCGTGTAAGCATAGAAATATTTATGCATCCACATACATACATACATACATAGGTATATCTGAGTTTCGCCAATAGGGCTAATTTGATAACGAAATAAATTATAAATTTCGTTAGCACATTATGAATATACTATATACAAAGGTACACACTTTACATTCTTAAAAGATATTTATATTTTGTAAACAATATGTAAAATTGAAATAATGTTTTCAAAAAATCAGAGTATTATTCAAAATACTTATATGTGACCTTCTCCGATAAAAGGGACATAGTGTGTCAAAAAACGGGTTTGGACTTAAGAGTGGATTCTGGTACCTAAAAGGGTGTAGAATAAGATGAAATGAGTTAGATTTCTGATAAAAATTTATTTACCCCATATCGCATCTCCCAACTGAAGGTGTGTTCACAGTGATAATGCGTTTTGAAACTTTAAATTCGTTTTTCTCAAAACTTCATTTGCACACACTATTTTCCTTTTCTCGGAGTAGGTCACATATATGTACTATCTTTTGCACGCCTATTACTGTTCGGCTAAATGATTCAAACTCGACAATTGATTTACATATGTAATTTTAAAAATGGATAGGAAATATGAATTTTAAGTATTTATTATTTTTTTTATAGTTATTTTCTTAAACATTTTATTTTCAAGATTTTCTATAGTTACCTATTTACATTTTAATCATAAAACAAATCATGCATATGATTGGAATTTCATTGGCTATAAATAACATCTGTGAGTTTTAATGTAAAAAGAATCGTTATCAATTGTTTAGTTTAGTTTAAAAAACAAAAGCAAAACCACGGCGTACATTTTTTGCTTACATTTCATTGTTTCGTTCTTATTATCTGTATTATTTAGAACAATAGTAATAAAGGTTGAGATGTATAAAACAAGTTTTTAAAATTATCTCAGTAAGTAAGAGCAAAAGTGCTTACAAAATGTTTTATTCCTTAATAAGCATAAATGTGGAGTTTCATGACATAACCAAATTATTCCACTTTTTCCATTTTTTGTTGATTTAATTTAATTCTACATTTTCAAATCTATGTAACAGTTGTTATTAAGCGTAACAAAAGGTTACTATACATAATTGAGTACCAATAATGGTCAGTAAAAACAGGTATTATACCATACATTATACAATGGCTTATAATACAATTTGTAATTCATGCGAAAAAATTACCATTTTTTAGCTTAAAATATATTTGTCCCAATTTTTTTGATACTAACGATATATACGAAAATAAACTCTCAATGAGAACTTTTGTCCATTGTATAAAGTTAATGTTTGCGATAGATACCAAAATTTAGATGAAGTTTATGTTGAATTATTTTTTAGATAAGATCTTACAGGATATTTGGTTTCTCTAAAACTGCGATTGGCAAATTTAGGGCGCCGCGTTTTCTTTTTTCTTTTATTGCGTACATGTACTCATACATTGAAGAAAATTTAACAACGTTAACAAAAAAATGTAGAATTCATACAACGCATACAACCGAAAAATGTAATAGTATAGGTTGCCTATCGCAGCTCTAAAGGAAGCCAACTTAAAATTTATAAATTTTCAGTAGAGGCAAAAAACTGTTTTTTAAAAGTTTTATATATATATATAAATACAAAGCCTGACTCATTCATTCAATCAATCACTCACTGACTCATCAGCGCCCAGCCCCAACGGCTAGAGATGTGAAATTAGGTACGTGAAATGAAATTATACGCAAATCCACTAAGAAGGGATTTTTTGAAATTCGATCGTAAAACAAATATCACCGAAATTAAAACAGATGGAAGAATCAAAACTCAACAGTATATAAATGCCGTTAAAAAATAAGCTGACGCGTGTTAATACTTTTTTGATAATGGTACTTTTAAATGGTTAAACGGTTATACATACGGTGACCATATTTTTAAAACAAACACAGAACACAAAAATTTGATGTTATTCAAATATGTAGATAATATTGATAATGAGTCAACAACGAGTTTATTTCTCAAATTTAACCCGTTTTGAAACCAAAATTGTTTTTGAATACTCAATTAATTACTACTTTTATGTTTCAAAAATAGCATTTAATTTCTTGTTTTTAAAAATTTTAAATCGCATAAAAAACCACCATATGAACTTAAAGTAAGAAAAGTATTAAGAATAAATTTGTGGATAATCGAAAAAGAATATTTATATTTATGATAAGTATTTAAAAATTTATACCTAGCACTAAATTTACATAATCACTCCTATCGTGAATAAAAAGTAAACAGTCCCTCGAAATTTAACTTTTCCCTATACACTCAGGTCTCGTTTTATGCGATAGATGCGTTCAAAAAAAAAAAAAAATCGCACAAATTGAAATCTCATAAAACGATACTCTAGCTTCATATACAAACTAATGATTCGTTCCAAAATTCTGAAAAACAGCATAAATTCAAATTTTAATTAAAAAAAAAACAAACCAAAATCGCATAAAAAAATCAACAAATATTTGTGGCATTATTTGTAAAGCGGACCCAATAAAAATATTTTGTTGGAATTCCTTTAGCATAACTATAGTTCTAGTAGATATGAATAAGTGTGCAAAATATTTTTTTTTCTTTGATGTTTATTTGTTTAGTTACGGGGTGGTAAAGTGTACCGAAAATGACCAATTTAAATCAAAATTTTTCTTACTTAGTTTTAATTTTTTTTTTAATCAAAATTGGCTTTTATTGTCCTTATCATATTGTAAAAGTTTTTTTTTGGGACCTCTATTAGTTTAAAAGTTATGCAAATTTACACTCGTACATGTGGTTATTACCGTAAAAGACTGGATAGAACGAGTTTAAAAATAAAATTTTTCTAACTTCTACCTAATTTTTGATTCTATTTTTACCGAAATTAGCCTTCGCTGTAAAACTAATATTATGTGCTCTTTATAAGTTTAAAAACACTCTTACATACGTATCGGATATGCATATAAAAACACAAAATAAAACAAACTATTTATAACGATTATGTCAGTGATGCAAACTTGGTTTAATTTCAAAACGGTGAAAAGCTTAAAAACATCTAAAATTTCAAAAACCGTAAAAATTTAACAAAAAATCGTTAATTTAAAAATCGCATAAATTTGAATCCGCATAAAAAAACTCGCATAAAACGAGACCTGAGTGTATGTATTTTATTGAGGGGAAAAGGAACAAAATGGGTATTATTTCTGAATTCCGTTTAAAAGTTTCTTGGAACCTAAAAATATCAGTGTGAAAGGTGTCGAAGTGTTTATGAGCTTGAAGTGGTCATTAGAATATATTTGGCATAGAGTTAGTTTTCACCTTTAAAAGTTACTATTAGGGATCGCAAATAACAATTATGTTTGAAATATAAACCAAAAAAAATCAAACTAAAAGAGAAGTGCTACGTTCATAAGGAATACACTAATGGCGATTTCTATTCTGAGAAAAAAATGCTACAGTATATGCATGTAACACTTTTTCATGTTACCTATCATCACTCGAAGTGTTACATGTTGCACAACTTCAATCGAACAGAATTAGCTGCCTTTATTTCCAACTATTACACTTTTATTATTAATGTAGTTCATTAGCGATTTTTAAAACTATTCGACTATTTGCTGCACACTTACTTTACGGTTTGGAAACAGACATTGACATCACTTATTGCTTGAACAAATTTAAAACGATAATAAATACATAGAATTTTCCACTAAAATAAAAAAAACGATTTAATTCAAAATGGAGTATGCCGTCGAAGAATATTTAGATGTAGAATTCTTTTGACAAAACTTTTAAAATATTATGACAAACTAAATAAAATATTGGTTGTACAAACAAAGTAGTAAGTACCAAAGTTGTAAAACAGGGCAGTATGAACCCTTAAGTAAAAGTAAGGGTAAAACATGTAACATGTTTTGCATGTTTTTCATCAACATTTTCACAAAAGAACTTGAAAATTTTTCCCACAGTTGTATTTTTTGTATAAACGAACACAAAATGTAGAACATGTAACATTAATGCAACATTTTTCTCAGAAAAGAAATCGCCATAAGATACATTAATTCTTATATGTATGTTTGAGTTTTATTACTTTCCCAATTAGTTTCTGAGTTTAATTTATTCTTTAGGAAATAAAAATTGTTTATTATTAGAAAATAAAACTTATTTCTTAAGTATTTATTCCACATAAATTAAAGTTATTTTTTGAGTTTGATTAATTCCTCAGAAATAACTGTCTGTTTTTAAAAATAAAAATTTTAGTTTGGGAATTTGTATTGAAACAACAATAAAAACAAAAAAGAAAATTTTTATTTTATATTCTTTTGAAAACCTGCAGTTAAAGTTATTTCTTGACAAATAGAATGTGGGATTTTTTTGTTTAAATTAGTTTTTATAATATTAATAATGGTAGAATAAGTACAAGGTATAGTCATTAGAAATTTTGTTCTCAATTTCAAAACCCATATAACGTCAAACAAGAGAAAATATAGAAAACAATTAAAACATCATCAAAAATCAAATAAATTAATTTGACATTACATGGGTAAATTATGACAACTCTCCTTAATGAACATACCTGGTACTTATTATACTTTGATATTAACCATGGTGAAATAAACAGGTGGCAGCACTACGCCAGATGACGATTTTTTGCTCTTGCATTGTTTGTCTAGGTTTATGTCAAAGTTTTGTTTATGTTTATAAAAAGTTCACGTTTTGTGCTGGGATTTTTGTTTTTTATTAAAGTTTTTGATAATTTTGATAAGATATTGAACATAACTAAATAAAAATTGGCTAAAAATTTATTTATTTCATCACGTTCAGCGGCATGCTTTGATTTTTGTTTAATGTATTTTTTGACGTAAACGGTTATGTAGTTTCCATTTTTGTTGTAATGTTGTATTTGTTGCCACCTGCTTATTCCACCATGATATTAACCATTTTTTATTTGATTCATTGAACACAATCGAAAAAAAAATAAAAAATGGTTATTTCTTGACTTTTATTTTATTTCTTAGAAAATAACAGTTACTTTTTGAATTTAATTTTTTTGTTTTTTAATTGTTTAATTGAATAAAATATAAAAAAAATAATTTCATTTAACAAATAAGAGTTTTTGCACGGACCCTGGAAATAAATTCGCCCTTAAATCGGTTAATAATTACACTGTGCTGGTCGAAAAACAGACAAGCGGGGAAACTAACGGTTTAACCTAATTCGGGTATGCTGAATCCAGTGGTGCTAACCGTTTTTAGGTTAGCTCTTGTTTTCGAGATATACCGTTATTTCGGAAATGAAGGAGTTGCACAACATTTATTTGCGTAACTCGAAGCAAAAAAAAAAAAATCCGCAAAAAAAAACTATCATAAGGTCAACTCCTCCAATATAGGCGTTAAATTTTTTAACCGTTTTCGGACATGCTATTGAAGTTTGTGTTTTTTTCGTTTTGTCAAATCTATTGGAAGCTTCAAACGGTTTCGCGCCTACGTAATTTGAAGTTTACTTAACAAGCTTATTCTCCTTCCAGCATGTCACAGGCATAGCCATACTTTCATAATTTGTAACAAATTCCTCATAGAAACCCCATGCAACAGACCGTTTCATAAAGTATTTTGCGGCAGGTAATTTGCAGTTTTCGAGCCTATTTCTTTGAATTGTGCCTAACGGGTAGATTCCCTGAGTACATAGGTAATACATTAATAGAACAGACATATAATAACTACTGAAATAAATTACTTGGTTAACTTGGGAATTTTAACGGTACAGTCTAACCACTATCTAACCAAACAAGTTGTAACCATCTATAATTATTTATGTCACAAACGCATGTTGCAGACATTTGGCAACATACACTATTTTTCAAAAATATTGCATTTATTCAATAACATTATTAAAAACAAGATGACCAGGCCATAGCTAACCTGTCAACAGATGCAAAATTATTTTTTTCCATTGTAATAATACACGATTCACAGAAAAGACAAAAATACAAAATTTGATTTTTACTAAGAAACTGATCTTTATCACCCACCTCAATGAAATACCAATTTAATACAAATCAAACCAACATAAAACAAAGTAACGTATGTTTTTTATTAATATTGCTTGTGTGTGCTTAGTCGCAATTTACACTATGGACATTTCTTGCCGGACAGAAAAAGTTTGTTGGTAAGAGGGCGACGCTGTATGCTTGACACACTTTACTTCTTGCCTCTCTCGCCTACAAACTTTTTCTGTCCGGCAAGAAATGTCCATAGTGTAAATTGCGACTTAGAAACGAACTTTTATGAATGCACACACATAGAGAACATAGAGAAAATTAGCTAGAACTGGTATGTAGACAATTGGCAACAGTATGCATTTAAGGGTTAAATTGGATTTTTCGTAAACACCGTCTGTAGACGGTCTTAGTGGATAAGGGAAAAATATAAAAAAATTTAACGTATTTTGCGCTAGTAAATGCCCATTATAATTTCGTCTGCTGGCTGGAAAAGATCAAAACATAAAACTTTGAAGATGTCATCATCGAAGTTGGTGGCGGAATTCCGGAAAGGCTGCAGGAGCTGGGGGCAATGAGCAGGGTGACGCGTTGCTGGGTGCCGGGTCACTCAGGGGTCCCGGGTAATGTTAGGGCTGATGAGCTGGCATGGGCCAGAAGGAGACGCTTGCAGCACGTCGCAATCGGTGCGTCACGAGTTGGTGCAATATCGGCAAAAGACCTGATGGGGTTTCTTTGGGAAGCAGTGGGTCTTTTGTCCAACTAAAGGCGAGTGGGTACAATAGACCTAACTTGGTCGCGGTACCATCGCTATTGGGGAAAATCTCCCCGCTTTCTCATAAAAAAAAGATATCAAAAATAAGAGATAGCGGTTAGCGAAAAAAATAAAGTTTCATTTACTGGGCGGTCAAGAAATCAATATTATGATGAACAGCATCGAAAACCCTATCAAGGGATGAACTAAAAGCGGAAGATAATGGAATGTTTAGATATGTTACATTCTGTTTCAAAAAATTCTCGCCTATGTATAGATGGCAAGATGTGCTCAACCAAAGTGTTTCATCACCAAGTCATCGTCCAGACTTGGAATTTTTGTTGCTGCAATTTTTAAAAATTCTGGTTTAAAACTGCATAAGTGTCCAGATTATGAAATTCTAGTTTTGCAATTTTGTATTATCAATTAATGCTAAATTTTAGTTTTAACTTATTTAAACTATTGCAAATCAAACAAATTTATTTTTGTATTTAAATATAAATTTTTTTCCCTTAAACCACTAAGACCGTCCACAGGCGGTCATTTATCTTTTGCGTCTGCTACTTTCCAGGATCATTTTTTAGTAAATGGACATCAAATTCAAATTTTTCAGTCCAAAAATATCCTAGAACCAAAATTCATGTAATAATATAATGCGTTTTTCCATTTCAGTGGTTAAAGGGTTAAATAGACGTTATTAAAATTCCGAGAACTTTTTAAATACAAACCCAATAATCAAACTAATAAGCATGTATGTACATTAGGGGTATAACTTATTCCCATTTCTTGCAAATATCAAAATGGCCCTAGCAAAGTCGAATATTCCATTGAAAACTATTAAATAAAATGATATTAATTTTTTGCGGTTTTCAAAAAAGGTCACCCACAAAACGCGGTAAAGTTGGAAAAATATTTTTTTTTTATTTTTATTTGTACTTATACATTTAGCCAAAAACTTTAGCAAAACAACACGCACATTAAATTTTGTCCTTTAATAATTAAGAAACTTTTTAATTTTTTTTTTCATTTATTAATAATATATTTAAAATTTTTTTATTACATTTTTTCCTTTAGGGATTTTAGAAAATCGCTTTTGTGGGTGAGGTTTTTATTTTCAAAGGACCCAAACAAATTGTTTTCGTAAATAACACAATATTCGCTATAGCGTAGTGCTAGGGCCAAAATTTGGTTATGTCCCTAATGTACATACATATGTACTATTTGCCCTTTGTTTACAGAAGAACTCTCAATTATAAGACACCAGCAGCATGCCCAAAACGGCTTATGCATATTTTCCAACTCTTTTTCATTACTGTCTGTTTGCAATATGTCTTTTTTGATACTAGGATTAACGCTATTAAGTATAGTTCCTAAAGAAATCACAAAGAAAATAAAACACTGTATTATTTGAAATTGTATATTTAATTTTACTTGTTAAAGTATTGTGTAAATCTAAATCGTGCGTACTGTCAACCTCGACATTTGCGTTAGTACCTAAAATGCCTTCATTTTATCCTAGAATATATGACCGCAGTCTATATTTAAATTCTTGACGATCAGGATGATCGTGAAGTCCGCCTTCGATTGAATAACAGCTTTAAATAAAATATAATATTTTCACCTTTTTGAAAAGGTAAGAGTGTGTTTTTCCAATCACACGGATCTCTGATATCATTTGCGACATACTATTTAGAATTTAATTTTGTATTTCCAGTGCCAAGCCATACGCGTGGAGTCGTTCTCTGGTATCTTGTCTCGGCACCCTTGAATTCATAACATCAAACCAATCGTTTGTCTAGAAAACAAAATTTTTACCAGTTTATATATTCGCTCTAATTTTCGTTGCTCAAATCTCCCAAACAGGCAGCACGCGTAATAAACTGTGCAATTGTATGCGAACCAGGTTTGGTTGCCATTTTCCCTTCTGTCTCTTAGCTCCAACCACACTTAAATTTTGTCCTGATATTTTATGTGTGATCTTCAAGTCATTGGATTGGAGGGACAGAAGATTTAAAATTATTATATTAAATGATGAATCCACTGTCAACGAAATGATTTCTTAAAAGTTTGATCAAATGTGGAAAATCATTCAACACAAATAATTTGGTATCGTTGAACAAAAATCTACAATACATTTAAAAATCCAATAATAAAAAACCGATTAGTGCATATTTGTATGAATCGTACCAAGGTTTTCTATAATCTGCTTCAAATTCACTGAACAATTTTCTATTTCCACCACCTAAATCGTATACAACTGGCACAACTTTAAAACCACACTGCTGCATTGTTTTTAATATATTAAACAAAATATTTTTAGACATTTGACAATCGTAGTCAAAATAAATTTTCCAATTTGAAATTAAGCCTTTTAATTAGACAGAAAATGATGTTGGATATAATTGGCTGGTGCTAGCTAGCAAAGAGTCTGTCGGCTTGTCATAACAATATTTTTTTTTCGCCTTCATTCCGTCGAAACTCAATACACAAAGCTTTTCTGTTACAGACATTTGGTTAGCCGCAGGCAGTAATTTCACCACAGGTTTCAGAATACCTGTTGATATATCTAATTTTTGTGACCAGCTTTGCAATGTTCTCACCGAGGGAAGTGGGAACAATCTGTAAGCCTTGGCACTTGACGAATAAAATGTTATTGATTGGGCAACGGCAAACTTTTACAAAATCCGATATTATTTTGTAAAAGTTTGCCGTTGTTTTTAGGTTTTCTTATTTTGCCTTCAGTAAACAAACGTCTCAATGCTTTTTCAAGGTTAACGTTCGCAAAACCTAACTTCTAAACTTGAATAGACAAATTTTTTATTGTGATGTTAGATTGACTTTGTGACATTTTCAACGTGTTATTCTCCTGGTGCAGTGTTTCTCTACAAATGATTAAAATAAATGTTTGTGTACTCTTTGAAAACTTACATTAATTTTTATTTCCAAAGTTTTTATGTATAGTTGAACACTATCTTGCTTAACGTCAGTTTTCATTGGAGTGTTTTTCACCACGCATTTGCTTTCAAATTCATTTGGAATTTCAACATTAATTGGGATTTAAACTTCATTTGGGGCTTTAATTTCATATGTTTATGGACGGAACTGCACCGGGTTGTAATTTTGGTGCACGAAGATTACTAAATCCTATTCAAAATAATTTTGTAATAATCTGCAAAAATTTAGTTTGCAGTAACTTACCCATTTCAAATTTCAAGTTTCTTTCTAAGTCTTCTTGTTTGAAACCAGTAGCCCGTTTCTGTATTTCTCGCATCGTAAAATTTTCCGACTGAAACCAGTGAATCGGGACAGAAACAGTGAAAAATGAAACAAAAAATGGTTTTTCTCACACAAGTGTTTCTGTATCTTTGTTTTGCGAGAATTATCTGTCATTTAAATAATTTTCCAGTAATTATTGGAAGGATGCGAGAAAAAGTGTTTCTATAACAATATTTTGCGAAAAGTTTTTTTCAAGAACTGTCAAAATAAGTCACATTTGAAATTGGTGGCGAGAAAAACAAAATGTAAATATTTTGAATTTATAATATGTTTATATACTATTTTTTTTAAATAAATAAAAAAATAGAAGGAATATAAATGATAAATGCATAATTTATATGATGAAAATAAACAAAAAACTATTTTTTTATTTTGTTAGTTTACATTTTTGTTAGCCTTTTATTGTTTTGGTTTTAATCAGTGCTGCCAGATAAATTTGTGTCAAAATCGTCAATTTCTTGAGAAAAAAATAAAAAAGATCGTCTTTTTTGTTTTAAAAATCGTGCAATTTAAAATCAATTTTAAACAAATTTGTTTCGACTTTTATTAAAAAATAATCAAACAAAAACATAGTTAAAGTTCATGGGTATTTAATAATTACTATTTAATAATTGAGATATAAATCTTTAATTTACCTATTCCTATAATCTTTTTCTTTTTTACCTGAAATAGACTTAGTAGAATACCTTGTAGTTAAAATTAAAAAAATCGGTTCATAAAAAAACGGGTTAAAGACCCAGTAAAATCTTCGCCTACAAAATAATATGTTAAGTAATCAGAAACACATAAAAGCACTACATACAATTCTACTGAAAAACTAATGAATTTTACAAGGGTTGTGCCAAAAAGAACAAATTCAAAAGTAAGTCATTTTTTTATATCTTAATACATCCAGAAAAAAGTAGTTATCGAAGTTCTTATAGAAGAAAGCTACTTAACCCATTTAAGCCCAAACAAAAACTACCGGACAAAAAATAAAATATTGCTTATTTTATTATTTAATTCATTACATATAAACAAAAAACAAAAAACTTTTTTTTTTTTTTTTCAACACCACAAAATAGAAGTGTTTGAAATTTAAAAATTCAAGATGAATTTCTATAGAAAGTAACAACAAAATTATAAAATATTTTTGATTTTGTTTTTGCTTTCGTAACTTTTTTATAAAAAATCATCAAAACGTCATTTTTTTAATATCGGAACAAAAACTCGTCAAGATGACGATAACTCGTCAAATCTGGCAGCCCTGTTTTTATTATATTTATTTCTTTTGTTGACGTTTCGCTTTTATTTGACACTTAATTACTGGAAATATTCCAGTATAAACAGAATTTGTTGTGTCTTTTTTCGCATTCAAATACAGAAACACTTTTATCTCATAAATCGAGAAACGATGGAATTTTTTGTTTCACACTTCATGTAAGAAATTTTACGATGCGAGAAATACAGAAACGAGCTACAGGTCTTACCAGGTACTTTTTTCCTTGTCTCCAAAAAATTAAAAAAATATCCCCAAAAATCCCCAAATTTCCAAATCCCCTTAAAAAGTTAATATTTTTTGATTGTTTTTTTTCTGACCAAATTTTAAATTTTTTTTAAAAAATAGTTAGAAAAATGTTAATAAGAAATCCCCAAAAATCCCCAAATAAAAATTTTTAGTCAAAAAAATCATTTTATTTTTTTGTAGCGACTGGTTTCGGCATGTTTTTTTAATTCCTTTTTATGCGATTCTAGTAAGGAATAACAAGCAGAACAATATGCTTTAATTGAAGACGCATGAACCGATTTTCAAGAATGATACAAGTTTTGTTATTTTTTTCATATTTTATATACGAAACAAAGAAAAATAAGTGTTAAATCCCCAAAAAAATCCCAAAATTTTTTTTTTAATCCCCAAAAAAATCCCCAATCCCCAAAAGATTTTCTTTGTCCTTTTTGCTCACATGAAATCCCCAACTTTGGGGACAAATCCCCAAGTCTGACAGCCCTGTTTGAAATGTAAAGCAAAAATTTTTTCTTTGTTCAAATTAAATGGTTTCACTCGCTTGCAAAGCATTACTCATTGCTTACTTTGGGCTGCATCTTTTGG
This sequence comes from Pollenia griseotomentosa, assembly GCA_963931875.1. Lineage (NCBI taxonomy): Eukaryota > Metazoa > Arthropoda > Insecta > Diptera > Polleniidae > Pollenia > Pollenia griseotomentosa. Next base: position 2,456,121 of record OZ007564.1, on the reverse strand, counting down.
AAAATTGTAAAACGATATTTACACAAGGTAGACTCGTTGGCCCATATGTTTGTCAGCTGTTTACCCCAGTTGGAACCGAAATGTCAAATTTCGTGTATATGAGCCAAAACTTGTACATGATGCGTTAAATTGTTTTTGTTTTATAAGAAGACAATTTTGACAACTCAGTTCTTTTTATAGAGCAGCATGTCTACACTCCCAAAAGAGTCTACCTTGTGTTTATGTACCTTGTATACAACTTTAAACACACCAGTTTTAACGTTTTTATTATTAATTAAATATTTAAATATTATTTTTAACATAAAATATTTATTAAAATTCGTAGTTTTTTTGACAATTAATATACAATTTTTTTTTGAAAACTCGCTGAGTAAATTTACTGCAGGGTTGCCAAATATCACGAAATACGATGCCTTTAAATTCTTCCAAAGAAAAAAAAAAAAAACGTTGTACAAATTTTTAGAAATGAGAAAACTCAAATAAATTGGGAATATATTTCTTTAAGTTATTAATTGGGAATATATTATTTTTATTTACAAAGCTCTAAAATACAGCACTGTTCTGTATAATACAGAACGGATGGTCACCGTGTGTAAACATCTAATTTTAGTACTTTATTTACCTAATATATCTTCTAAAGGTAGGAATAAAATTGAAACTGAATTGTTTTCTTCTTAAAAATCATCTTAAATGAGTTTGGGTACTTTTTGAAATTCGGACTAATAAAGGAACAAAATTTAACTTATCTTTGGTACTTTTTCCCAACGATATTTTTTAATTTACAAAGCAAGAAACTTCTTGGAATTTGGTACACAGGTACCTATTTTCATGAGCAGATCGCTTAAAGAGTAATAACGACAAAAGTCAGTAGCTTAATATCTGCGGCATTAAGACAAATGGTATCAAAATTAAAAAATCATATGAATACCATCCAAAATTAAGCGGCGCATGTTTAAAACGCTTTTAATAATTGTACTTTAACGGCCAATTTCACCAAGTTCGGTTAAAACTAACTTTCAATTAAAGTTCCAATTACCAATATGTTTTGACAGCTATAACCGGCAGTTATTTATAACCGAACTTGGTAAAACTGGCCGTTAAAGGGTTAAACTGGTAAATGTCTAATTTAAGTTTTTTTTACCTAATTTGTCATCTCGAGTTGTTCTCTTTTAAAAAGTATCTCGAATAAATGTTGGTACATTTTTTAAATATTAATTTTTATGAATATTATAATTTTGGGGTTTACGTTGGTAAAAAATAAATATCTAGGTCTCATTCCTGGAAAAATAAGTTGCTCGCGTGTATTTGCCTGCAGAGAAAAAATAACACGTTAATGGAAGAGTCTATAATATTCCATTTATTCTAGCAACACGTAATGTTACCATCTTCTCCTGCTGCTCCATGAGGTTCGAAACTCTACATCTTTTGAAGGCTTAATGACTGTGAACGGTGTGCTCAATCAGGCATTTTAATATACACGTTAGGATCTTGGATTGTTCTACGCGTTGAGCGAATCTCCTCTGAAGCAGCGAGAGCTCTTTACAGTAATGTAAATTTTTTGTCAACTCCCTGATCCTTTAAGCCGTTGGAACAAGTACTAATATAACCTCCTGGAAGACAGTGCGATAGAACAAAACTTAGGACAGTATGGATTTCCTCGACCAAAAAGATCTATAGCAAATTTCGTTAATCAAGAATGTTTGAGAGAGACCAATTATGACATTAGTGATCTGATAGAATACGTGACATCTTATAAAAAGCTACTAACGATTGAACAAAATTACATAAGCATATCAGCATAATTTTTCCTATATAGAGAAAGAAAGGGAAATAATATTTTTTTTTTTTTTGATGCAGCTGGGGGTACTGGAAACCATCTTTATCAATTTACTATTAGAAAAAGTATCTAAGGAGAAAACTTGGAATCGCCTTAGCATTGAGGAATCGCGGCAATATTGTTAGAGGGAGGAAAGACAGCTCATGTTCCCTTCAAGCTTCCGGCAAACTTCACTAACGTCCCCGATCTTCACTCTCTCAAGACAGAGTAATGCGGCCAAAGTAATGTAAGATTGTAAACTTATAGTTTGAGATGAAAACACGATGGAAAATAAAAAGTGTTTCGAAGCGGTAAACAGAGCTTTAAAATATATCAGAGCGAATAATGACATGATGGGTGCATTCACGTTGTTGTTAACTAGAGATTTACGTAAGACTTTGCCAATAGTGCCGAAAGGAACTCGAACTGGCGAAATTAGGGCTTGCATAAGGGCTTAATATTTTTGACCCTTTGTAGAAAACGTTTACCTTACGAAAAACATGCTTGCGATTTCCTCCTTAAAACTGAAAATGAAGAAAATCCTGAAACCGAAGGTAAGGTGACAATTCCACCAGATCTTGCCATAGTTGTGCTAACCCTTGGTACATAACATACACAACAAATCCACGGATTGATTGTGCAAACGTACAATTCTCACACCTAAAAACGACCATTAGCAGAATACGATTACAAATCTGTAGATACTGCAGTGCATACGGATGAGACCGTACACTATCATCCTTAATACACTAAACCCAGATGGTCTACACAGTTATCGGGAAAGTAAGAGCGAACGTGACGCTTTTCAGTGTAATGGGACCAGATTGCGCGTGAAAGACATACATAAAACTTAGTAGAAGCCATTATATTAACCGGCTGCCCTCCTGGTGAATCGGTGTATATACCACGGATACCAATTGCAACGGATGTAATGCAGTACCAATCGAGTTTTAAGATCTGTTTTGAAACGACTATTAATAAATCTCAGGGTCAGTCATTGAAATTAGCAGGAATTCAATTAAGAGTGGATTGCTTTTCACAATGGCACTTTAACGTGGCCTTCTCAAGAGTGATCACAACTAGCAACCTGGTCGTGTTAGCACCTGAAGGCAGAATATCTAACGTGGTATATAAAGAGGTTCTTGAAATACAAAATAAATAGATAAATAGATAAGAAAAAATACACAGTAAATACCCAGTAAAAAAATTTAGGTTTCTGGAAGCACAAAACTACATGAGCGCTGATATATGCGCTGGCTATTACACACTACTAAAGGTCGTTATACACTATCCCACAAAGTCTTAAGTATTTTATGAAAATGCTTCCCTGATCTAATTATAGTTTAAATAATACTTAAATTTTCATTATTTTAATGAATAATTCGTTGAGCCAACGAAAATATTTTAATAAACGTAATTCGTTTGCTTAACGTACATTTTCATTGGATTTTTGGTTCAGTGAACTTATCATGACTTAAGGCTGTCAGCAGAGAAGCGAATACCATTTAAGTGAATTTTTAATTTAATGATTGAACAACTTCGCATTATCCCTTATAAGTTATCAGGATGTAAGTGAATAATTAAAATCATTATTTAAAAGAAAAAAACTTCAAGAACAATGTTCTAACTGCTTTTGTTATATTCAAGCAGGTTGTATTGCAATGATTTTAAAATGTGTTTACGATCATTCCTGAAATATTACGAAACGTAAAAATTACATTTTTTTTAACGCAATCAGTCATCAAATTGCTTTTTAGCGGAGAGAAAAAAGTAGTCTTCCAAGTGGGAATTCGCGATATAAAAATCTAGCCTCTTGTAAGCAGGTTTGTAAGGGGTTCTGTGCTTCTCTCCCTTACAAAACTGCTTACTAGTAAGCTCCATTTTTTACTAGGTACTAGGGAGATCGATTATTCGACTTTTTTCAAAAACCGGTTTTCGAATATTTCGAATAGCTGATATTTTAAAAAACCCGGGGTTCGATAAAGAATTTAAAGATAACCGGTTTTAATTCGAATAAATAAAAACACAAAAATCAAATTAGTTTTTGAAATTAAAAGCTAATTAGTATTGTGGTTATTTTTGTTGAACTGTTTATGGTTTTTAATCTTAATTTTGATATTTTTAATTAGGCTAAAGTTCATCAAATTTAATTTTCATTAAATTATTTTTTATGAAGAAAGGAATTTAATAACATGAAATTAATTAAAATTTATTGATAATTTTTCATTCTTGACTTCCGCGGGAATCGAACCCAGGCTTTCGCGGACATGTTACCCTTACATGTTTCAATTGTTACCACCCAATCTCTTCAGAGGGGTTTGCCGTTTAACACTCACAGCCATTGATGACTGCTGGCAGTCAATAGTCAAACATCAAATTTTAAACAAAATTGTATTTAGCCTTTGGTAGATCGAAATTTGCTTTGAATGATTATCTATTTAAATTGATTTATATGTTCTTACTTCTGTTTTTTCGTACTTTTTGTCAATTATTCTTCTCGAAGTCCAAAGTACATTTTTTTGTTTTTAATTTTTTTGTCTTTCTTTTTCTTGTTGACCTTTTTCAGCACAACTTGAAGGACAAATGTTAACATAGAGCTCGTGCCTTAGCTTTTAACAATAACACTGTGCAAGAAATTGACACTTATTTTGAGACAAGCTGGGCACTTGGCGTTTTAACCTAAAGCCTAATACTCTGTTCAGATTTGTGAAAAATGATGAGCAACATTTATTATTTCACACGAAAATTTGGACATGTATCAATGTTACCTATCTTGCGAGTTTGTACAATTTGACGTTTTAATTCCTGTAAAGTATGCAACATTGTTTTGCGTATGTAAACAAACCCCACATGTGTTTTAATAAAATTTATTTTTTTTTAATAAAAAAAAGAAAGTAAATATGGATAAAAAACTGTTACCGGTTGTGTAACAATTATTTTTTATTTCTTATTAAAAAATCAGCTCATATTTTTTTGCTTTTGCTTAAAATTCCACGTGAAATACATAAATGCAGCTTACATTATTTCGCAGTTGTAAAAAAATGTTGCCAGAAACATTTCGGAACTTTTTCACAAAATGAACAGAGTACAACTCTATCAACATTATTTCATAGATATTCCGCACAAGTCTTTTTCATATGCGTTTTGACAGCATTTCACGTGAAATGTTGAACAGAGCAAGAATGATAAAAAAAAGATGACGCCAACAAGCTTAAAATTTTAAAATGTTCTGCGCATGTTGGCCCTGTGACGTCACACATTCTGTGTTTCTATTGGCTAATAATTTGCAGCTGTCGAACTGTAATGTTTATGAGTAAACACAACAGTGGGACAATTTATAATTTTTCTCTTCAAATTATTTTGTAGTTAAAAATTAATTTTTCTTTTTATTTATATTTTTTATTTATATTTATTCCATTTAATAAAAATTATCTATGTAACAATAAAAGATAAAACAATTAAAGACCATTTTTCTTTATGTTGTTATTTTATTCATTTTCCTTTTTCTTTTGGTAATATTTTGGGCAATTTCGACACTAAGTAATCTCATTCTAAAATACATTCTGCATCTAAAAAAAATATCCAAAATTTAATTTTTTTCTCACTTGTTTTTTTACTGCATTCTGCATCTAAAAAAAATATCCAAAATTTAATTTTTTTCTCACTTGTTTTTTTACTGCTGCTTTGCTTACATTTGCCCACTGCACACTTTCCCCCGTATTTATAAACGATTATTAAATTTAACAAACGTTTATTAAGGAGAATTTTCATACAAAATTTGTTTTGTAAACCTTTATTAAACTTAAAATTTTTTTATAAATACAGGCATTTATGTTTATATTTGTTGTTGTTTTTTTTTTTTGTTCGTTTTTCTTTTTTCAACAGCTTTTATTTGTACTTTTTAACACGACAATGAACGTTATTAATTAATTAAATATTATTTATCACCAAATACAATATTAAATTTATTTATTTTATCAAAACCCGATGTAATATTTTTTTAGAACTGTCAATGTGATTTCAATTACAAGGTTACCAACTATCACATAAAACATACATTTTTTCGCAAGAAATTTTAAATCTAACACATGAAATATTCTTGGTAACCCTTCGAATGGCCCTTCTACGTCACATAACGGGAAATCATGCGCATGTCGTAATCTTTATTTTATCATTCTTGGAACAGAGTACCAAGCTTAATTCGGGTACGCTGGATCCAGTGGGGTTCGCCGTTTTTTTTAGATTGGCTCTGGTTTTCGTGATATACCGTTATTTCGAAAATGGAGGAGGTTGCACAACATATATCACGTAACTCAAAAGAAAAATTAACTTTTTTTAATATAAGCAGTCGTTTTCGAAACATATTTTTTTTTTTTTGTAAAAAAAAATATTTTTTTTATCAAAATTTCGAAATTTTTGTTTTTATAAATTCATAAAAAATTAAGAAATGCAGCTAGGCTTCTAAATTAGTATTGTGGTTATTTTTGTTGAACTGTTTATGGGTTTTAATCCTAATTATGATATTTTTAATTCGGCTAAAGTTCATCAAATTTACTTTGCATTAAATTATTTTTTATGAAGAAAGGAATTTTACAACAATAACCCAGGCTTTAAAGTTAAAAAGTTCAGTCTAAGAAAAGATAAACACACTGTTTGTTGTTAACTATTTTGTTTAAGCTTTGATATCGTTATAATAAGACTTTTTGAGTGTTTGCAATTCTCATTCACTGTGCAGTTGTGTTTGCTAATATCTTTGGCTTTTCTAAAATTTTTTGGGAGAATGTTTCCTGATGATCTGGCCTAAGCAACCAGTGAAATTCGCATAGAAACTAGCTTATCCCCGAACAATAAATTTTAGTGTTTTTATCAAGAATAAAAATTGGGAATTGAGCACGACAAACAAAATCTTATTAATGAAAAGTTAATTTCAATATAACAAAACAAGTCTCAAATGTAAGGAACAACAAAATACTTACTGCCGTATTCATAAAAAGTTCTTATTTTAAGTTTAAAGTATGTAATAACTAGGGCAACCAAAAAAAAGCAAATGCTTATTTTTTGGTTTACAAGATAGAAAGATTTTGATTGAACACAAATTCCGATCATAAAAAAACAAAGAAAATGAGCTATATTTGTTAGGGCTTTTCTTGCTTATTTTGGCAATATCGGCTTTTTTTTAGTTATTTTTGCGATATCGGCTTTTATTTACTTATTTTGCCATGTTAAGATAATTTTTCATTTTTTTCATACGAAAAAAAGTTATTTAATAAAATTTTGCAAAAACCGTTATTATTATTATTTTTATGTGCAACTTTTTTTATAAATACTAAAATATCAACCATTTCTGTAACAACTCTGGTTAAAAAAATCGTTCAACGTTATGGTAATATGTTGTGCTTCCCTTGAACAATATCATCCCGTTATCCTATATTATCTCTGTATGTTATTATAGCTACACTAAAGCATTTGTGCTGATATGAGAAACACCTTAAAATATTGGTCCTAAAGTATACCGATCAACTCAAATCAAATCAAATCACTTTCTGAGTCGATCTAACGATGTCTGTCCGGCTGGCTGGCTGTCCATGTAACCTCGTGTGCAAAGTACAGGTCGCAATTTTAAAGATAATTTAATGAAATTTGGTACGTGGGTTCTAATTGGCACAGGGGCGAATCGGTCCATAATTTAATATAGCCCCCATACAAGCTTATATCCGGAAAAGGGTCTTTGTGTCCACTATCAAACCAATTTTAATGCAGGTTAAACCATATGTAGATAGATCCATATTTATATGGATGGACACGTAAGGTAGGGGACATAGGGGACAATTTCTGCCTATCAGAAACTATTAAACCGATTTTAATGAAATTTGAAACATAGATAGATCCCTTTTAATATAGCCATACACTCTCGAAACTTGCTTTTAAATACTAATGTGCTGGGTATCATACGGTCGGGCTTGACCGACTATACTTTCTTATTTGATTCTTATTCAACTCTGTCTTAGCGGTACTGTAACGTACTTTTTATAGTGTTGTGTATAATTTTTATGTGTTTTTGTTTTTAGTATTAAGCCTTTTTAGCAACTTATTTTATTATTTTCTTGTTTAAGTTCTTTTCTCTCGAAAATTCCATAGCTGTATTCTTACGATCAAAATCCTCAGTCTGTAACGTCCTTTACCATCATACTTTGTAACGTCTTATTTCTTTTTAAATATAGTTTTTGTATAAAGTAACGTCTGTTAGCTCCCCTTCTCTCTGTTTTTGGTATAGTAACGTCTTATTTTTTGCTTTTTTAATATAGTTTTAGCTATTAAGAATTTCTCTGTATATCATATATTGTTAATTTTTGCAAATTTTGGGATTTTACACGAAGTTGTAACAAAATTGGAAACAAAAAAACTTTCATTGGTTTTGTGAACATAATTATGGACCGTAAGAAAAATATCCCGTGTTCCAGGGGATACAGGAGACAACTTTAATACAAAATTTAAATCTGTTTCATTAAAAAATTAAGGATTTTCGGTATTAAAAGATATTGGGGATATTTTGGGAGGCAAGCGGAATTATGAGTCCAATCGTATAAAATATACTTCAGAGCAAATATTCAATTTTAAATATGCTCCCTTAACATCTGTAGACGTACATAGGAAAAACTTTTTCTATGTACAAGAACTTGCTGACTCCAAACAGACATAGTTTTCTTTTCGAAAATTTATTGCATCAACTTATAATTTACTATAACAACAAATTAAACGAATTAAGTGGAAAATAAACAATTTTAAATTGCTTTTTTTTAAATTTTAACAGCTTATTTTCATGTTTTTAAACGCTTTTTTTAAGAGCTTAAAACTGTTTTTTTAGTGCTTTTTTTTGGTTGCCCTAGTAATAACTATCATATGATTTATGTCTTATAAACCTCTTTTAAAAATGTGTATTCATAAACGTACATTAACAGCTATTTAACTGTTAACTGTTTGTAGCGATTTTATGTTTAGGTATGGTAACTTTTTTACGTTTTGTTGCCATTTTATTGCTAGTGACACATTTAACTTCTATTCGGTTCACATGATATTCTATAACCAATATATTTTTTTTTATAATTTAAGATTTTAAAAATTATTTTTATAATACAGTGGACTCCCGATAAAAACCGGCACTGTGTAAACCATAAAACTAAAGACTTCCAGCTCTGGATATTCAAGTTGTTTTTCGCGCTTTTGCTTACTGCCTGAAGATTTTTGCATAATAAATTCTCTTTCTTGAAGGACTGAAGTAAGAGTTGATGGAGGAATTTCAAATCGCTTAGCAACGTCTATTTTTTTCTCTCCATTGTCAATGGCTGCAAAAATTTGTTGTTTTCTTTTAACACCGACAGAGTTTTATGTGTGCACTTTGACATTTTTTATTATGTAACAAACTGATCTTATCCCTGCAAATATTATATTGGACTACCTTCTCCATTTTGATAAAATGGGCTACTCCATGGACTGGTCCAATGTAATGCAAGCATGGACCATGTCATTGTTAAAAAGAGTTTGTAGTGAGACGACATGTCTGCGTTTTTTAACGACATGTTTTCGTTTTGAGGCGACGGTAAACAAAAAATCATTCTTTCCATGTTTCTGTTGTTTTTATTAAGAATATAAGTGGTAGTTACGAAACAATTACGACTTATAAGAGGTAAATAAGATTTTATTTTAAAAAAAATTACGAATTATCGAAGGGACCAAAATGTATGGAAATTTTACTAATTAACGAGATTTTTTCAAGGGACCGACAGTTTATTACGAATTATCGGGAATTACGATTTATCGGGGTACGAATTATCGGGATTTGACTGTATAAAAATGTATATTATTTTAGTTTCTTAACAAAATTTTTGCCGAAAGGTATTATGGAAATGTTTGTTTGAACCTTTTTTAAATATGCCAAAAGAAAGTATTCAAATAAAAAGTTTGTTTACTCTTTATTAACATCACTATTATTATGATTGCTTATTTTCCTTTTTTTAATATACTTACGTACATATGTATTTGTTTAAAACATACAAAAACCTAATTGCAATAATTAAATAAATAATAAAAGAGAATATCTGCATTTGCTTCTGAACGCATTCATTTAAATCATAAAAAACATTTTTTAAATATTTAACAATATAACTTTAAATTGGTTGTCTAAAACAGTGTTACCAATTTAGCCATTTAGTGGTTAGATTTAGCCATTTTTTGCCTTGTTTAGCATTAAAAAAATTAGTTTAGTCATTAGCCATTTTTCAACTTGTTTAGTCATCCAACTTTTTTGCAGTTTTAGAGATTTGATATAATTTGGTACATTGATTCTAATGTGGTATTGGGTATCATCACCGACTATACTTTTGATTTACATTCATTATGCATAGTTAAAATTAATAGGCACACACAGAAAAAAATCAAGTTAAAAACGTAGAAAACAAGGTTGATTTAAAATTTTTCAGTGGTGATTTTGCTTCATACGTTTTTCATGTTAATTCAACCCGATTTTACAATAACTTGCGAACAACATTTTTTTCTTTTAAAATAATTATAATTCATGTTAATTTAACATTGCAGTAAAGTTAGAGCAAAATGTAATTTATATTGAAATAACAATCCGAATCACGTTGAATGAAAGTTATTTCTAATTAAAACAACGTGAATTTCATTTAGAATCTAATTGGTTTAAGTGTGACATAACAGTGTGAAGAAGCTTCAGAGACAACATATGCATTTATTTAAGAATAATTCAAAACACTTACCCCTGTAACACATGTTTCACTTATTTTGTATTCTGCTTTGTTAACTGAAGCATCAGCAGAATCGCCCGATATGGTTTTCGTCATCATTCTACTTTGAAAACTTGATGTTCTATTTACCTAAATAATTTTAATTAAAAGAATACGGGAATTTTCTTCTTTTTGTAACATATTTTAAAAATGAAAATAAAAAAATGTACATACTTAAGTATGTATGCATGTTAATTTAACAAGATAAACTTTTGATTTTAATATAAAACAGGTTTTTATGGACTCAATATTGAATCCATATTTATTTATATTTTAATATTTTAATATTTTTTTTTTTTAACAGTGAATAATATTAAATAAACGTGATTTAAGGTTATTTTATTTAAAATTAATTAGAAATAATGATAAATTTAAATAAAGGGCATACTTTTGCAAAAATTTACTATGATTCTCAATCAACATTTTTCCATGTTAATTTTACATTGGTATTTTTTTCTGTGTGCACGAGTGATTCCTATGAGATAAACAATAACGACATCGAATTTAATTGTTTAGATGCTAAAAAATTTAATTTACGTTTATGTAACAAATTGATCTCAACTTACAATTTCATTGTAAAACATATTAATGAATTATTCCTGTTTTTTTTATAAATTTAGCCATTTTTGGTCACCAAGTTTTGGCAACACTGGTCTAAAATAAAAAATATTTACCCCCTTATTCATAAAAAATATTTCAGTTTTATTAAAGGTTAATTAAACAAATTTTCATATAAAATACGTCTTATAAACCTGTTATAAGCATGGAATATTGTTTATGAATAAGGCCTTTAGTAAAATGTATTTAACATGTCCATATTAATACATGAACATTTTTCCATTATTTTTAAACATATTTCACACAAATAATATCTTAAAATGCAAACATTTATCAAAATGTAATTTTATTTTTGGTTTAAAGAAGGGTTAATCCAACAATAAATTTTCTTACTTCATGAATGGTTAATTAAAGGTTTAATAGACTATTTTTCGTTTATGAATACAAATTTAGTAATTTTTCCTTAAAAATTGTTAATTAATCGTAAATAAATTTTTATGAATACGGCTGTTAGTTAGATTTTTGAAGAACTTTGGATTTAAACAATTGAAGCACAGCCGCGAATAACGTTTTAAGTTACAAAATAATTATTTTTCAGAAGAGCAAAAAAACGTTTTTATCAGGCAAGGTTAATAATTTTTTATTTTTTTTCTTTAGATTATTAAAAATAATGGTAATAAGAACTTTTATTTAAAATATCAAAAAATTTAAAATTTAAATTACATGCGAATTTACAGTTTATAACCTTTTTTTTTAGTGGAAAAACGTTGAAAAACGTTTCATATCCACAATCGCGTTGTCATTTAAAACGTTATTCCACGTTTCAAAACCATTTACTTTGTATCATTTTGTAAGTAACTTACAACGTTCTTCCACTAGTTGATTCTTTGAATGTCACTTTGAAGGCGTTAGGGTGCATAGTTTTGGGTGATTTAAGGTTTAAACAGTCTAAAAGGGTAATGTTAACGGTTATCTGCAAAAAAACAGTTTTTGCAAAAAGTGGCTTTTACAACGTTATTCGCGGCTGTGCTTCAATTATAGGAATTTAATAAATTTATAACACTTGAGCACCGATTTGCGTTTTTTATGAGGACCAAGAAAATGCCAGGCAAATCGGATTCCTTTTTTTCTTTAATGTAAATGAACTGATTTTTTAATCAAAAATATAAATTTTTAGCAAGAAATTATATTTATGAAAAAAGTGGTATGGTTACATTTTATACTATTTATTACAGCACGTGGGCTTAGTTATTATAAAAAATAATTAAAAATATATAAATGTTTTTGAAAAGAAATAAAAAAATATATAAAGAAATACCTAAAAAAAAAATATATTCTCATAAAAACATAACAAAAATTAATTTATCACTGTTTTTCTTGGGATTCAAAAAATTAATTAACAAGGTTTCGTTGAAATGTGCTAAATTCCCATTTCATACTATTGATAAACTGAAATTTATTGTTGATGGGATAAGATATTCCTATGCGCATTTCACTGGTTGCTTATCAATAGTATTAAATGGGAATTTAGCACATTTTAACGAAACCTTGTTAATTAATTTTTTGAATCCCAAGAAAAACTTTGATAAGTAATATGCATGTGGCAGTGTAAATAAAACTGAACTGGCAAAATAAAATAAAGTAATTTGTAATTTAGAGTTGACAAAAAATCAACCAATTGTAGTCGGGACTGTAAGAAAAGATAAACTCACTGTTTATTTTTGTTGTTTAAGCTTTGATACTGTTACAAGTAAAACTGGGGCTTATAATTCTTATTCGCTTAACCGTTTTATTTGTATATCTTTAGTTTTTCTAAAATCTTTGGATGAAGTTTCCTGACGATCTCGCGTAAGCAACCAGTGAAATGCGCATAGGAATAGCTTGTCCCATCATAAATAAATATCAATTTATCAATAGTATCAATTGGGAATTTAGTACATTTAAACGAAACCTTGTTAAAAATTAAATTATTTCGTTTAACCATATTCACATAAACATTAAAGAAAAATAGAATCTCATTTGCGAATGATTAATTTTTAGCGCTATTTCTGTTCCAAACTTTTTTAACTGTTGAAGGTGCTAAACCAAGTCAACAGCTTATTCACCCGACTTGAAATATTTTAATACGTCCAATTTTAGTTCCAAACTAATGCATTTTCTTTATTTTTGCACTCATTTTTCCACAGCGCTTATTTTTAAGAACTAAATTCTTACTTCCTGACACGCAAATATGCTTAGAATAACTTACTTTACAGAAAGAAAAAAATCGGAGTTCGCCCTTTTACACGCAAATAGAAAAATTCTTTACATGTGATTATGACTTCAGTGAAAAAATCCAATCTTATGTAGCGACGCAAATCGGAATCAAAGCGGCGCAAAGCAATTTTTAAAAAGCGATGCAAATCGAAACGACGCCAATACGACCGACGCAAGTCGGGGCTTTAGTGTATTTGAGATATATGTACTTCCAGTTTTATTTTAAATAAGTTTTAATGTGTTGGTGGTTAAGCATGACTATATAAACCAGTAGACTTCAACCATATTTTTGAAAAGTTACAAGCAAAACCTCTTAGCCAGGATTATATATTTAAAATGGTTTTGATTTAGCATTATAGGAACGCGTAGGAATATGAAAATGTTTTTTGTATCTGCCCAATCGTCGATCACAATTCAAAAACTTTCATGACATTGTTTGATTTCTTCAATTTTGTATTTAGTGTTTTAATAAATGAAACTGGTGAATCTTGCCCATATTGTTGATTCCGGCGGAAAATTTTAGTTTTTAACATGCAGATATGCTAGAACTATTTAAGATTTTTTTGTGCCTTAACCGCTTTTCTGTCCTCGTCAACACAACGGACTAATATTTCGCCCAATGATTAATTTTGGGCAGCGTATTTCAGTAATGTATTATTTCCCATCTCTTAAGAAGTACTTGGAACGGAGTCAAGTTTTATTTGGCGCACATTGATGTCAAGCTTGTGGACTAGTTAAAGGTGATTTACAAGTCCTGACGTCGAAGAAACTTATCATTTTAGGGTACTTGAAGCACCTTTTTCTTTTAATTCTCCTTTGAAATATCTCCAGATATGACATCTGTATAATAATATATTTCAGCGTTTAAAAAACTGCATTCAAAATAGAAAAGGTGCCATTCCTTCCACTTCTTCATTTCTAATTGGCAAAAAAAAAACTGTTGCTTTTACGAAATTATTCTTAACCCCCTGTGTTACAAATGTTTTTGCATTCAAAATGCATTAAAAAAGGTCTGGCCAGACTCATGAGTAAGACGAAGGGTTAATTTATGGTTTTTATATATTTTTTTTTTGTGAATTTTACATTTAGAATTTGGTTTTGTTCTTAATATGCTTTTTTGTAAATTTTAAATTTAGGATTTAGTTTTTGTTCATACATATGCATATGAATATATCTTTGTATGTATGTAAGCTATTTTAAACATAAAATACATTTTATCGATTAAATAAACACAACCTAAATTATTGTCGCTAAAATAACGACAAAAAAATTGCTTAAAGTAACAGCTGATTTTAAACGACAGCGAATATCGTTAAAAATATTACTGAATAGCATATTCGATAAATTTTCGTTATATTTATTTTAACGATTCGATTATCGTTATAAAAGTTAGTGAATCGCACTACTGATTCATTTATTCATAAAGCGACAGTTTTTGGTTTCGACTGCAGTTTTTTACACCACTCTCACACAAATTGCTATTTACCTTTTGTAAGCGCTTTTGTACGCGATTTGTATTAAAATCGTTCAAAATGTTTTTTTTACTTTTGTTACATTTTGTTTTGAAATTCTTCATAAAAATTTTAAGGTTGCCCAGTATTAGAATTAGAAAAACTTAAAATGCGGGTATATTTAATACAAAAGTAAGGAAAAAGTATATTAATGTGTTGTTTTCACAATTCAAGTGATTGAACGTGTAGTAAAATTTAAACGAAAAGCACCTAGTTTTTGAGTACACGTTCAATCACTCTCAAAAAAACTGAGTTTACTTCACGTTCAATCACTCGTGTTGTGAAAACAGCACATAGTTATACATTATTAAAATAACCGGCTTATTCAACCAAAATAATCGGTTTACTTGATATTCGAAAAATACATATTTTCCCGGTTAAAACCGGCCGAAAAGTAACCGTTCGATCTCCCTAGTAAATACGCTAAGAGTTTGATTTCAAATCATTCTCAATTCAAAATTAAACATTTGTGTTTGTTGGTTCAATTCATATTAATTTTGTATCGAATAAAGAAAAACATTGTTTGTCAAATGATTATATTCAAATCATTAATTCAAATGTTAAAATCAAACTATTGAAAAAGGTTTGAGAATTGTGAGAAATGATAAATCATTTTATATCAAAGGTTTGCCTTCGTGTTTGTTGGGAAGCTTACATTTGGGAAAAATTCAAATTTTTCTCTTTAATTAATTCTTAAGAACCTATTCTTATATTACAAAATGTGAACGAGAAGGGAACATGTTAATTTTAATTTGAATTCTAAAGTAGGACTAAATTAAAAACCTTTTTCCTTTTATTTATTTTATTATATTTTTATTAGTATTTTATTTTGTATAATTTTCTTTCACAATACAAGCACTGACAAGTTATTCACAATAGAGACTTTTGTTTATAAAGTACTGACAAATAATTCACAATAGCAATTGTTACTCCCAAAATATATGCGATACCGATTTGTTGGGAATGGGATTATAGGTTTGTTCCCATATAACATATTCCCAAAATATTCGCGATATGGGTGAGTATGTATTTAAAAAGCAATTATGCAGGTATGTGATGAGAATCGATCGATTTCAAAACGATCGTTTTTAAAAGGTGTGATGAATTTCGAGCGATTTTAAAATCCATTTCTGAATTAAAATCTTAATTTTTTGTTCAAAATACAAAAAAGGAAACAATTTATTAGAAATCAATTTTTAAAGAAACTGAAAACGATATTATCAGTTTTACAAATTTTAATGTTTGATATCGATTTTCATCACATACATGGGAGCTAATTCTGGCAGTCGTGATCGAAGTAATACTTTTTCGATTATTCTTTCAGTCGATACTGAACGAATCGAAATTTTTTTTCAGTGTTTATTTTTTAATAGAAAATTGTTTTTTTTTTTAATATTAATATGTTGGTTCAATGTACATGTATAAAGACCCAGCGGCAACAAGAATGAGTAAAGAGGGCTAATAGAATGCCTTATTTAACAGACAACCCTCCTCGCCGCATTCCAAACTTATCGTTTTTTTACTTTAAAACAACTTTGTTCCCTTCCCAAAGTAGGGAACTTCCTGAATGTATACTGAGTATTTTGGAAAGTCTCTAAAAAAGAAATTTATATCTTCTAGAAGGCATACGAAGCGAATCTTTTAGATAGGAGTATATAGGCCTTCAAAAAGATTTACCGCTGGGGACTATGTACTTATAAAACAATATGGTTTCGTATTTAACCAAACTGTATTTGGCAAAATTATTAAAATTAATTATTAAATACAAAAATGGTTTATCAAAAGAGGGGTTTCCTCGCATCTTCCATTTTATCTATGCATACGTATACTGTAGAAAATTATACCTGTGTAAGTATTTGATAAAGGCTAGTACTAGATGATTGCTGAACATCATGCTTTGAAATAAAACTATAATTTTGTATTTACAAAAATGTTAGTTATTCTAAATTGATTTAATTGCAAACATTTAAATAATTCTTCATATACAACCTCTCCTTAAAAACTAGAGAAAACTATTTATCTAAATTTAAATTCAGGCGTATTAAATGTGAAATATTTATTTTACAATTAATTTGTTAATTAAATTTGACTTGACAACTTGTTGATAATAAACATAATTATATAGAGTAACAATTAATTTTCGCAAAAAATTAAAATACCTATGATGATTCGTAATATAAATTAGCTTTAACTAATTGATAATTATGTATGTATGTATGTATGTATATGGTATTAAATTTGTTGACAACTTGCGGGATGTATAATTATAAGTTGTTTAAAATGTTTTCTTCTATTATACCAATATTAGCGCATTGAAATTCAGGTACAACCGTATGTAGCGAATATTTTGATGGCACGATCATTATTAGAAAGTATTATTCCAGCAATTGTGAGTTTGTTTATTGGACCCTGGTCAGATAAATTCGGACGCAGACCCATTGTTCTAACAACTTTCACTGGTAAACTGCTTGCATTTTCGTTTTCAAATTTTCAAGTTATAAATAATTACATATCTTTGAAGGCTACCTGGTAGGTTCTATTATTTTAACCACCATAACTTTTATATCGACGAAAATTGCAATAAGTCCTTGGCTATTTTTGTTATGCTCCGTTCCTTCTGTGCTAAGTGGGGGCACATGTGCTCTTATAACTGGTATATATTGTTATATATCTGATGTGGCGAATGAAAAAACCAGGGCATTGAGGTAAAAATATGTTATGTCTCGTGTACTGAAATATCTAGTATATACAATGCTTTACTTTTTCAGAATGGTTTTAAACGAAGCTTCTCTCTGCGCTGGCATGATGGTAGGAAACGTTGCCAGTGGATATTTATATGCTGCCACCAATGCAGTAACAGTATTCATAATTTCGTCATGTCTTATGTTTTTAGCTTTAATTTATGTAATTGTATTTGTGGTAGAAAGTTTGAAACCAGAACAAATACACACAGGTGTAAGTATATATGGGTTGTTCACGGAAGGCAGGTTATCGGGTTATATGATTATTTAGTTATATTCGCAACAACAAAATACATTTATTTCGTTTTTTTTTTAATTTTTTTGTTGCTGTTAATATAACTACATAACCATATAACCTGATAATCCGCCTTTTGTGAACAACCCAATATTTTTTTGTGATAGCTTTAATTTAATTATTTATTCTTACATTTGAAATCCTAAACACAGTCTAAAATACGAGAATTTTTCCGTTTTGATTTGGTAAAAGATTTGGTGGAAACTTGTACGAAAAGAAGACCCAACTTTGATCGTATCATTATTTGGTTAACAATGCTGGCTTTAACAGTAGCTATTTTTACCATGGGTAAGTTAGTCATATATCCGAATTGTCTTAATAAATTTGCATTCTCTATATTGGTTTGCAGAGGGTGATTCCAATGTAACATATTTGTTTGTTCGGAAACAATTTGAATGGACATTAAAAGATTTCAGCATTTTTAATGCTGCCAGAATTGTTGTACAAATAATTGGAAGTATTCTAGGCATGTTTATATTAAGAAGAGTAAGTAAATATCAAATTTATTTGATATTTGTCTTATAAAAACTTATATTTGTTCGTCCTTAAGATTCTAAAGTTTTCAATTGTTTCGATGACTATGATTTCGTTGGCCAGTTGCGTTTTGGAGAGTACTGTAAGAGCAACAGCTATATATTGGTGGCAATTATATTTAGGCCTTTGCTTAGGTTTTATGCGCGGCATAATGGGTCCAATGTCTAGAGCAATATTGTCACATGTGGCACCATCTACCGAAGTTGGTAAGTATTGAAAGCAATCTTTCGAAAGCATTTGAAAATTTAAATTTTACACTTTGCAGGTAAAATATTTGCCTTGACAACTTCAATGGAATCGTTATCCCCATTAATAGCAGCTCCATTATATACTTTAGTTTATAATGCCACATTAGTTTTCTATCCAGGATTATTTAATTTTATAAGCGCTGGCTTATATTTATTATGTTTTACTTTCATATCGTAAGTTTTAATACTGTTTTTAACCATTATTTATTCTTTAACGAAAAAAAAAACTTTTTACAGAACAATTTATGGTATTCAGAAGTCAATGGGGCAAACTGCTACATATCAGGCAATTGGTAGTTAATTGTACAAAGAATTGCAAACTTTTATATTTTTTATGCTAAATGTAAATATGTACATATTAGTATAATTTTTGTGTTCTTCAAAGGCAATTTGTGAGTGATAATAAAAATATTTTAAACAAATTATATTTTACATATACATAAATATTTTTACTTTATTTTCTTTACCCTACTAGCATTTGGAAGATTGATTTATCAAAAATCACCTAACTAAGTCTTCCTCGAGTACTTTTGACGATTAAAAACTGATTAATCACTTGCGCGCTTGAAAAAAGACTCGAAAATGATTCGTTATTATGCTTAAAAAGTAATTTATGGAAAATGCAATAACAAAACATACAGCAATCGAAAATGGATCATACAGGGGTTTGATATATGACTGTTTTGACTTTTAGACTTTTATAAATTTCTTTAAATATTATTCAATAATCTGCCAAATGGAAAATAATTTTTTTCTTTAAACTAAATATTTTTTCTAATCGTATCACATCAATGCCATTTTAGAGCATTGTACTTATAAAATGAATAAATAAAAAATCGCATAGTGTGAAAGCTCAAGCGAGACTATTGGGTTTATTCAAGTGTTCAAGAGTGCACGTAGGTGTGAGATCGAAAGAGAAAAAAGCACGGTGCAGTAGTTTTGCAGGTCTGCTTTAAAGTCAATTATTTATATACATAAGTATTTTTCTTATAATAAAACGAAAATTTATTTTCGCTATCAATTATAAATTATATTGCAATTTAATAAATAAAGGTTAAATAAAATAAAATTTATACAAACTTATTATATTTTTTTGTGCGCAATAGTAAAAACCGGTTGCTTGCAAACTGTCCATTGAACTAATCGAAAAACCTTCAACAACTTCGGGAAATAAAATTTGAATTAAGAAAACATCCTTTTCTTACAAGACAACAATATACATACATAAATATAATCACCCCTATTATATAAGTTGTTGTCCATGTCGATGTTAATTTTAAGTTGTTGTTACATCAAGTCGATGACTACATCTTTTTGACGTTAATTTGGTATTTTCTAAGAATGAATGAATTTGATGTACACAGACATTTGGTAAAATTTGGTGGAGTTATTTAAACATAAAATTTTAGCAATTATTAAGAAAAATTATATTCATGACTTCTTTTAAATTTGCATTTTTTATTTAAAACGTTTTTTAGCCCCTAGATCTATGAAACTTGTCAGAAATATGTGTTATGGTCATAGACTAGTAAAGCTCATAAATCATTAGAATAAGGACTGAAAAATGAGTCGAAAAAAAAGAAAAAGACTCGCAAACAATCAGAAATATGACTAAAAAAAGACTCGAAAAAGACTCGCAAATCATTAAAAATATGAGTCATAAATGAGTCGAAACTGATCAGAAAAACAGGTAATAAAAAACTCCTCAAGAAGAGTCCCGGGTAGGGTACCATTTCCTCCCGAGAAAACAATCATTTATGATCAGAAAATGAGCTCATATATGCTTATTTTAATCGTGCAGAGGAGTCATAAATGACTCGAATATGATTAATTTTTTCATAAAATGCTTGCAGGGTTATTCATTTGTGAAAGTTTTTATAAATACATATAATGAAAAAAGAATTTGTAAATAGCGCATTTGAGTTCATGATCGAATTACTTTAATATTTGACCATAGTGTTCTTTGTTATTCAATTTAAATCTTAAAACAAATCTAAAACAAAAAGAATATTAGAAACTGTATTCACACAAAATGTAGTATTAGTTAACACTTACAGAAAAAATATAAACGCAATAAAATACAATATTGCGCTTACAATATTGAACAAACCAGGAAATGATGTAAGAGATGCTTTATAAATTATTGTATACAAAGGAGCAGCTAAAAACGGTGCAACTGACTGTAAAATGTTCTTGATTGAAAATATTTTACCTGAAACAAATTAAAAGTAATAAATATTTTTAGTTCAAGCAATCAATGAATGCATACATATATACCTAAATCTGTTGGAGGTATAATATTAGAAACAATTGTACGACACATTGGGCCTCCAACAGCTCTCAAAGCACCAGCCGCAATCGCTATGTATAAGTGCCAAGCCTCTGTTGCTACCCCTTGTATAACACTGCGAATAGTATCACTTATGAAGGCAATCAAACCTAAAGTTACAACAGACAATTTGAAACCCTACAATATACATAAATATATTCCGATGAAAATAAAAATAACATAAAATATGACAAACCTTTCGTAATATTAAAAATCCTATCAGTGCTCCAAAGACGGATGTAACGTGACTTATAGTTTCATAAAATGTGAATTCCCTTACAGTCCATTGAAATTTTTCTCGCACAAATAAGTAGAATACAGTCATTGCACCGTCCAAAACGAAGATAGCCAAAAACATTGCACCGGTAACCAGCCAAATTATACTTCGGTCATAAAAAGGTCGCGTTTTAAAACACGTTATCCACATATCTTTTACATGTTTGTAACTAAACAAGCCAGACTTTTTAGTCGCCATCACGTCTTCTCCATCAGCTTTATTTTTCCCCCCTAAAGTATTACTTTCCATAACCTTAGGCGCTTCAAAACTACAGTGCAAATTAACTTCGTGAAAACCGTCCTTGTCACTATTTTTCTTTACCTCCTTGTTTTGTTCTGCTGATAACTGCAACGTCTTTGTTAAAGGAGAGCATTTTATAGAAACTTCGTCGCAACACACTTGCATTGTATTTGATTCAGCGTCTCTTGCTATGTGTTTCAAACTTTCTGGTACATATAACGCTATATAAGCTGTCGCCAAACACATTACTATGCCCGATAAGGAAAAAATGAAAGTGGCACTTGTGGCATCATACACAAAACTAGATAGGAGGGAACCTACCATTAGACCAACTGATACAAATGCTTCTAACGAAATCATTCTGTAAATTGGCGCCTCAAATTTATAAATTAGTTCTTTTGAAAAATCGACAACTTACTCACCTATATGGTCTGGTTTTTGTATCTGTAACATCGGATATAAAGCAAAAGGCTGCAACCGAAAACACACAATTACCCCCAAGAATGGAATGTGGTATTACGGCTAATATATAATACCAAGGATTAACAGGATAATACTTCGACAATTCACAAATGATTGCCGCAATAATATAAGTACAGGAGAAGCCTTCAAGGAAAAATACTTTGTAGATTAATTACAAAACTAAATTAAATTGTTGTTACACTTCTCAATAATATCTATGTACTTAAGTTTTTTTTAAAATTCAAAGGTCTTTTACGTGGTAACTATTATTACATAATAAAAGTTTAATAAATAACTACCAAAAATGTTGTGTGAAGAAAGAAAGTATTAACACACAAAACATGAATATGCCAATAAATTAAAAAAAAACGATAAACTGAGATTTAAATTTTTGATTTAAATTTTATAATTAAAATTATAGAATTGTATTTAGTTTAAATACAAAATCTGTATTTATTAACGTTTTCATGTTTTGTTGTTGCTGTTGCCGTCATTTAAAACTTTTCAAAAACTAAAATCAATTCACCATCCATTCATGTGCTTACAATTTGACCTAAAATTACAATCGAATAAACTACCTATCATTGATACCAACAGCAGTGGCTTACGACCATAATGATCCGACCAAGATCCAATGAATATACCACACATTGCTGGAACTATACTTTCCAGAAGAGTCCGTATCATAAATAAGTTTGCTACATATGGTTGAATTTCCGTCTCGATTTCCTAGAAAATTTGGTTTATAAAAAAATCCAATTACAATTCGGATTTCTTAGAGAATAAGTATATTTGTATGTAAAACAATATTTACCTGTAAGTAATCGGTAACGTTTTTTGTTCCTAATTGCAAGCAATCACTTTCGTTAAAACGAAAAATTGTTCTGCACGCTTGATATATAATCTCATTTTTCATAATTGTTCCTAATTGAAATTGACAAAAGATCAGTTTAGAAGTTATAGGTATTGACGCAATTATTACTGTTTATATCAAATATGACATAGCCCAACATTTTTTTTTATTATAAAAAAGTTTTTGTTTAAAACGGATAAATTACACAGGGCTGCAAAATTTGGAAAAACCCACAATCATGGGATAAGCTCAACTGAATCGGACTCTGTACTCAGAATTTCTCCATTACAGCATGTTTTTGAGATATCATGGTTTAAAGTCAAAACCCCCGATTTTTCGCCATGTTCGTGACGTTATAACAGATTTTATTTATAATTTTGACTTGGTTTTTGTATTTGTATATTAAAAAAATATATATATATGTATGTACATATATAAAAAAAAATACATAAATCCTGTCAAAATTATTTGAATTTTTATCAAGTAGAAAATACCATTTTGTTTAGATTGATATTTGACTATTGACTGCCAGCCGTCGTCAATGTTAAGTGGCAAAGATCTTTGATGAGATCGTGTGGAGACTATCGAAACATGTAAGATCAACAATAGTTAATAACAAAACATTTTTTTTTTTTGAATATTTTTACTTTTCATGGAAATTGGAGATTGTTGTGTTTGGTTTAACCAAATGGAAATTACTACATTTGGAATAATTGAATTTGTGTACTTTGGATACTTTTTTGTTCGGGATTTTTTCTTAAATCTGGATTACTTCATAATAAATAAAAATACAAAGCAATTAAGTAACTTTAAGCGAACACTTAACATTAATGTGCATATTTTACTTTTCGTTTCAAAAATAAAAGTAAAAATATCAATTTTTTTGAAAGATACTAACAAAATTACTTAAGAATGGTAGCAGAATAAAAGGAATTTTTGACTATAGATTTAAACTGGATTAAAATCTTTTGGCTGTTGTAAGTTGACTAATTAGAAGACAAATGCAATTACACGGCATTTTTATTTTAAGTCATAAATTGAGATTGCAGCCTTTGTTGTATACCATTTAATTGCATAAATACATATCGTTGGTCTCTTGTATAAAGGCCCAACTCGATTTTTCCAAAATGTAGTTTTTTAGTGTTTTCAATACATTTCACACAAATGTAATGCATATTCTTATTCGGGAAATCGAAATCGAGTGATATTAAATTCGGTTAGTCTACACCGAGTTCAAAAATTACCATCGTTTTTCCTGGTTTTGAGATAAGTTCTGATAAAGACAAGAATAGTATGATGTATATAAAACGAAATATTTTAATGAACTTTAAACACCGGATCGTTTTCAAAGTTTGTTCGATTTCAATTTGTCTCGAATTCGAATTCCAGAACATGCCTGAGTATCAGCAAAATAAACATACAGTTTATATTATGTGAGTTAGGGCCTTTCTTTCGTGATACCAATGATATGTATGTATGTATATAAGTATGCCGAAATGTCGACGTACACCATTTTCGAAATAAACTGGAGCAGTAAAGATGTGGAAAAATAGGATGATATTGATTTTACCTGATAAACTGTGAGAAAATACCAAAATAAAAACGATTGGTTCAATGTAAAACATATAAAAAAATTTCCCCCATTTATACTGTTTCAAACGTGCCCATGTTGATTGTGTTGATACTACCATTATTATATTTTTTAATTGCACTTATGTAACAATTTAATATTTTTTCAACTTTCAGTTTTCGCAACAAAGTTTCCGTTCAAACTGAAGTTTACAATCAAATCAATTTTTGTCGTTAGCTTTTCCTTGTTGAAGCTTTCGTTTAAATCATTCTATCTCAATAATTATATATAATGATCGCATGTACATACTTATATAGTTTTTTTTCGTTTTGTTTTTGGATATTAATTTTGCCGATATACATTTGTGTGTACATTCTATGTACGAATGCTATTTATTTACTAATTTGAAGTTTGTCTATATTTGCATGTACATATGTACATACATGTGTATATGTTTGTATGCATATGTCTAAACATTTATAAGTAGGTGGCAGAAATTGTATGAAATTTCAATCAATTAAAATATTTATTTTTTTTTTTTTTTTGGCTTAGTAGTAATCGTAAAAGTATTGTAAGTGAATAAATAACAATTTAGAAATTATGCTCTAGAGTCTAGACTCAACGAACGTGTAGGAGGAGACTAACTGAAAAGAAATTGCATTAGCCAACTGTGATTTTGGGGGAAATCACACTTGCTAACAGATGACGTCTTTAAATAAGACGTTATACAAACCAACAATCACTAAAACGGTTTAAATGTGTGTATAAAATAATACAAAAAACTAAGTTAGAAAATTAAATTCGGTTGTATAGATAGATTGCTTTTCAGTCTACTATAGGTTCAAGACTTAAAAAAATTTTAAATTCAGCCGATTAAGCGTAGAAAACGTTAAAACGGTTTTGTTTTTCTTTTGAGTACGGAAACTATTGCTTTTATAGATCTCTTGTAAAACGATAATTAATATTTTCTGAGTATAGGAAACTTAGCGCCCCTTGATTGTATCCTAAGCACTTAAGTGGAACCTTATATAGCCTATGTCCGTGAGTAGATTCCAATTTTGTATTTTGTTGAAAACAATTTTAAAAAACTGGACCGGCAGTTCCGGAGATTACCTCTTACAAACTTTTCAGCTTTATAATATAAGTTTATATGAATTTTAAAAAGATGAAATAAACTCATTTTGAAAAAATACCACTTGCTATATTGGACATAAGTTTGCCAAAAAATGAATTAACAAACAAAGCAAATTTTGAAAAAATTAAAACAGAAAGAGTACTATATTCGGCGGGATCGAATCATACCCTACACCTATATGCTTTTCTTCTCACCACTCTCACCAATAAACTCTTACTTTCTGAAAGAAAACTTTCATAGTCTGAACCCAGACTTACATGTAAAACAGAAACAATATTTAATAATTTGTTTTTTTTTCTTTTTCTGTAAATGCAAGTTAAGCGAGCGAAGTCTTCGTTTGGTCATAAAAAACTTAGTTTGAACAAATTTGAGTAAAATATAAAAATCCGTAACAGTTTTATCCGAACTAAAACTATTTTCGAGAACGGCATTAATATTGGAACCATGGCAAATTTTGGACCAATCATCACAAAATTTTATAGTGTTTTCTGGTATTAAAAAACCTAAATTAGAACAAATATCGATATACATATGTAGTCGTGAAATTAGTTACAACGTTTTATAGTTTTAACATGGTTTTCAGAAGTCTGCTAACTATGAGACCTAAGGTAAATACTGGACCGATTATTTTAAAATTGCATGGTATTATTTCTGGCCATATGAAGCTAAATTGGACTAAATTTTACCACAATATCTATATCTGCTACGGTTTTAGGCGTATTTAAATAATTTCCCATAGTCGGCATTATATGGGGAATATGGACCGATTTTTACGACATTTTCTACTGTGATTTGAAGCCTTATGAAACCACGAAAGACCAAATTCTGCCACAAAAACATTGTTCGTTTCGGTTTTAGGAGAACTAAGAAGCTCTTTTCCGAGAGAAGGCTCTATATTGAGTATAGGGTATTCATTTAATCGGGCTTTTACTTGAATCGGTTAATCGCTCGATTAATTAATCGAGGTTTTGGTTTGATCGGTTTATAATCGGTTAATTTTGTTATTGATCGGTTAACCGGTTAATAAGGTTTTTTTCTAAATTAAGTAATTTCAATAAATAAAAATTAAATTTTTTTATTATTTTGAGTTTATAAGTAAAAAAAAAATTAACATAACAATTCTTGAACTAAAACTATCAAACAAAAAAATAATTAATAACTATGTAATACATATTTTTTAATTAAAACATATTATGTATTACATACTTAAAAAATAAACCGTGAGATCATTTTATTAATAATTTCAATAGTTTAAGGATTTCTTATAAAATAATATTTTAGAAAAATAAATTGGTTTAAATGTTAAGGATTTGAACTATTAATTCTTTAGTTTTGATAAACCTTACTTGGAAAAAATTCTTTCACTTACCGAAGATGGTGGAGATTATCAAATTTCTCAATCATTTTCCTTTAATCATTTTAATCTTCCATTATGCTATTAGAGTCCTGTTATAATTTTTTTAAATGCTTAACACTTCTAATTGTTTCGGTTAATTTTCTTTTTGTGTTACTCATCCTGAGAAAGCAAAGCACCGAACATTCTGCAAAAAAGTTTATTTCCGAATTCCTTTATTTCTGTTTTTGTACTGTATTTTAGGAATGTATTTCTAGAAGAAAATATATTGTATGAAAAAATATTTCTAAACACAACTTTTTTCGTGTACTTTGGTAACTTTTTTGGAGAACTTTGGTACAGATAACATTGTAAAATTCTAAATGGTTGTATTGTAGCATGCATTTAAAAAAGCGAGTTGCTTTGCAACTGACGTTTTGGAACTAACCCATAACTAAAAACACCAAAAAATAATGTTTAATACTACAAAAAATTCCAAATTTTGTTACATCGGTTAATCGGTTAATCGACTGAAATTAACCGGTTTAATCGTTAATCGAAAAAAGCCAATTTTAAATTAACCGATCAGTTAATCGGGTAGTAATTAATCGGTTAACCGATTAACGGTTAACAGAAGTATTATTTGTTACAGTTTAAGGCGTACTGAACTATATAAAACCTGTGGTGAATTGTGGACCGATCCTAAAGTAATTTGATCTTAACGTAATTTGGCTGGGACCTATGATAATAACACTATGCCACAAAAAACTGAACCTCAAAAATGAGATATTTTCTTATTTCTTATTATATTATTTAAGATACATGTTAAAATAAATTTTAAAATTTTTTTTATTGCCTTAATGGAGCGAATTAAAATGGTGAATTTTGAAAAAACATAAAAAATTACTTTTTTCAAGTTTAAAGTCCTGTATCTCAGTGAATCTTTATCCGAAAAAGTTAAAAATTTGTGAACCGGGGGGGCTACCGCGTATTTCGATTCGAAAAGCAAAATTTTTCGAAAGCAATTTCCGATTTGAAAGTTAAACCGTACTGCGTAACTCGTTCGAAACGATGACAAAGTTGTATTTATAAACAAATGGGAAATTTGATTAAAAGTTGGTAGCACTGCTATTAAAATACCAAAATGGACGAAAATATCCCACAACAAAACAAATAATAAGTAGTGTTTAATGTGTGAAAAATATTATAATTGTGTTTTTTAATAAAAATGTATTGTATTTCCCTGTGGTTTGAAGAGTCAACAGAAAAAAACAGCCATTACTTTATACTGCTTTTTGTTTGTAAATGAAATTTTTTTTTTAATTTCAAGACCAGATTAAAACATTTTCAATAATAACGTTAGTAAACATTTATTTAATATCAATTTTAATATTATAAGGTTTAATTTGTTTGTTTTACACTATTATTTATCTTGAACTTTGTCATTTGCACTTTATCACTAACAAAATAGCTTTCGGACAATTTCCTAACGCTTTCTACATAACTGACGCTCGTTTTCGTAATACGGAGTTGGAGTTTCGAAAGGGATTTTTATTGTTCGTTATAAAGAGTTGCCTTTACGAAAGGAATTTTTTGTTTTCGAAAAGGTATCAACAACTTCCGTTCATTCGAAACAAATAGTACGAATATCGTAATACACAGTACAAATTCTTCGAACTCGTAAATTATTTCTTTCGAATCAAAATACGCGGTAAACCCCCAGTGTTATTGAACAGCATAATTTGTAGTCATATAGAACGAGTTTGTGCAAAATCGTATATCAATCCGTGCAGTTACCATCATTTATGTTAGTTTTTGTAAAAAAAATTATCAATTTTTTTATGGTGGTGGTTCAAAATTTGGATTCCTAACTCTTATCCTCCTGAACCGATTTTTCTGGATTTTAATCCCACACTGCTTAGGATAACAACAAGCAATTTGACACCCACATTGTTCTTTCTTTTGAGTTGTTTGCAGCGTGATTTTGACAGACAGACGGACATAGCTAAATCGACTTAGAATTACTAAAGAAGCCAGAATATACATATCTATATATGTAATTTATGGGGTCTGAGATGAATAAGAAAAATTTTAATTTGCTGTGGGCTCCTCTCTATTGCGATGCGAAAGAAAATGGTACGAATTCTAGTGGCTGGTACTCGTTAACGCGTTTGCGCATGTGACCTTCGCAACTTTTTATATTTTCACTATTTATTTTTATATTTTAATTTTAAAATTTTGTAAAAGTGTTAGAGAGTACCAAATTGGCATTTAGCTTTCGTATTGAAATTAAAACGCATTTAACATTAAAAAACTGTTTTTGAATTAAAGGTTACTCAACATCCGACACAAAACATCCAAGCGGTAAAGCGTGTGGTGGTCCAGCTGTAATTACATTACAACAATTTCGAGCTTTTTCCAAAATAACGGTGTTCTGATAATGGATTCTGGAAGAGGAGACAAAAATAAAATATACGTATATCGGCGTTTCGAAGGATCATATCGGAATTTTATTTTAGGGGGGTTACAGTTCCCCCTTTTGGGCTGTTCGAGCAGCATATCGGTATATAAAACTATGTGTTCTTTAATAAAAATATAGAAAGTATGTACGCTCCCACGTTTCTCAAAATATTTCACTGAAATCTGATGATGAAATACAAGATGCTATAAAAGCTATGTTCACATTATGTGTATTTGTCATGTGGATTTTCACTTTTTCACATGTTAAATTTGCACATATCGTCTGAACCCCTCCAAACAATATCAAATGTTATTTCTCTGTGTCAGTACATACGACATTTTTGATTTAGAGAGAGTTCTATTTTCAAGTGACAAAGCATCTGACATCTGCCGTTTTATTAACAAAATTGTTTGAGGTGGCAAAAATTAAATAAAATTTTAATAAATATAAATTATAAAAGTAATTAAATACTACAAAAAATAAAACATACACTAATTTTTTATTGAAAATGGTAAATATGTATTTTTTTAGTTTTGATAGGTTATGTAAAATGTACGTTACATGCCAACATGTGAACATGTAAATTATAAACCATATGTAAAACTTAAATCTTGATATACACATGGAATTACATGTGTGTAGAAAAGTGACATTCCACATGACAAATACACATAATGTGAACATAGCTTACGTGGCATAACTTAAGCTGTGTTTAGAAAAACAAAATTTTCTCAACCGATATACATATATTTCTGGTTTCATTTTAATCAAAAGATGTAATTTTCGTTTCAATATTGTAAATAGTTTCAATTTTATAACGTCTTTTCCCTCTCCTGTAAACTGTTGAAAACTGCAGATAGGTTATTTCGTCTTTAAGGTGACGATATATAAAAAGAAGTGTACACTTTGATGTCACCACTAACTGCAAAAACGGGTCGACCGATTTCAAACAACACTTCAGGGTATGTTGGGGATAGTAGATGGCAAGAATGAAAGAAATAAAGATTACGCCTTGCGCATGTTTTACCGTTTGATGACGTAGTAGTTCCCTTGTTAAGATTACCAAGTCTCTTTTATATGTGAAAATCGTAATTTCTTACAAAAAATTTATGTAGTGTAAGTTGGCAACCCTGCAACTAATTTACTCAGAGAGTTCAAATAAAAAATATATATGGGTAATTCCAAAGTGTTGAACGTGACAGTCGTACGCATCAAAAATGCAATAACATTTTAAACAACAAATTCTTTTACGTTCTTTTAACCCTTAAATTATAGCACTAAGAAAGCACTATTATATATGCTTAAGTTTTTGGGGAGCGCGGTTCTAGGTCAAAGATAATGGCATAAGAAGTAGCGGTTCGAACGTGAAAAAAATAGAAGTAGTTTTTGTGGCCATGTATAAAAAGGGGTGATTCAGCGAAACCTGGCACAATTTTTTAGTCAAACCACTTTCAGAATTTTACGTAGCAATGTAACATTTAAATGTCTTTGGTTTGATTCCAAAATCTTCTATATTTTTTTTTGTTTAAGCCAAAATCTGGTTCGATACGTGACATTTCGAACGTGACATTTTTTCCATAATAATTTAACTGAATAATGATTTAAAAAAAATAAAAATTTACCGTTAATCCGAATTACATATTTCTCTTCGAACTATTCCTCAGATTACGGACCATGTAAGAAAATTTTTTTGGAATAATTTTCATCAAATATCATCTCTTTTAAGGAAGATAATATTAAAGAAAACATGCAATAAAACATTCTCACAAATAAGAAATTACGTTTGCACAACTTTGCAGTCTGATTGTTTATCTAAGTGAACAGAATTTAAAAATTTATGTAGTGTAAGTTGGCAACCCTGCAACTAATTTACTCAGAGAGTTCAAATAAAAAATATTGTATAAATTGTCAACAAATTAAGAATTTAGCTTAAAATTTTGTATTAAAAATATCATTACAATAAATAAAATTTTTAAAAGAGGATGACCAACAAAGTTGGTCGAAATATTGGAATTAATAAATAATAAAAATTAAAACAAAACAAGAGTTTTTATTTTTATTATAATTTTATGAAACAGACCTCACGTAGAACAATATTAACACAACACATTTAACAAGTAAAAAGGTCTACATACAAACAGAACAAAAAACATTTTTAAAAGTGTTCAAACGCATGGTGGAATAAGCAGGTGGCATCGTTACGGCAACAAATACAACATTACAACAAAAATTGAAATTACATCACCGTTTACGTCAAAAAATACTTCTAACAAAAATCAAAGCGTGCCGCTGAACGTGATGAAATAAATAAATTTTTAGCCAAATTTTATTTAATTATGGTCAATATCTTACTTATATTAATTTAATATTACCAAAAACTTTAATTAAATACAATAATCACAGCACAAAACGTGGACTTTTTGTAAACATAAACAAAACTTTGACATAAACCTAGACAAACAATGCAAGAGCAAAAAATCGTCATCTGGCGTAGTGCTGCCACCTGTTTATTTCACCATGGTTCAAACGTGTGTTAAAAGCAAGGTATATATATAGCAGGTAGTCTCGGAAAGCCAGCTGTTTATTTTTTATTTGCTTGTTTTGTGGTACGAACTGTCAAATGTTGTATAGAAAACAAGTAAACAAGTTTTTTGTCTTTATCTTCTGTCTTTTTTGTCTCTTATCAACCCCTTTGCTGTTTTACAGTTCGTACCACATAACAACAATGAAAAGCCCTGTTGTTTGTTTTATTGTACAATTGTTGTAATCTCGCGGCTACCTGCTATAAATATACCTTGGTTAAAAGTAGTAAAATAAAGAAAAAATTAAAAATAAATAAAAATAGAAGAAAGCAGTAAAGAGAACAAACATAAAGTGTGCAGTGGGTAAATGCCAACAAATTAACCGCAAAAACACAAAGGGGAAATTGTGCGTAAAACTAACGTGTTGCGTGCTTTTAATTAAATGTCTATATTTTTAACTATAGCTAATAGCATTTTCATACTTGTCAACATTTAACATCAATTTGCGAAGATGTTGGAATTTTCCCATAAGAAATACATAGGGCTAAAAATCAAAATTTTTACACATCTTTACAGAATGTTACTATCTCATTTTGTTCCCTTTTAAATGTTTCGACTCTTTTAGTGTCATCACTAGAAAAGTGGCAATAAATAAAATTATTGTGGCATCACTGACAAAATGGAAGTTGCTTCGAAAGCAGCGTTTTTCCTTTTTTGCAAGTCTTATTTTGCTTAATTTTGCTAAAATTATTAAACAAAATGAATGAGAAATACATTTTGGTGTTATCTTTTAAAATGTTGGCACTTTTGTAGAAAAAAAAGTATTTAAAAAAAATAAAAGTTTTTTTTCAGAAATGGTGACATTTTTTATTGATGGTAGATGTTTCAAGTGTGAACGCGTATTTCACATTTTCAACATCTTCCACACGTTCCTCCGAAATGTATGCAAGTGTACAAAGGGTATAACATAGAGATACATAATATATATTTATGTAAGTCCAAAATAAAATTATAAAGAAAAAAGTAACTTCTAATAAAAAAATTTCAGTTTTCAAATAATTTAAATAGAAAAATAATAAAGTGTCCCACTGTCATGTTTACACATAACATAGCGTTTACATTTGCCAGTACTGGCAAGACAGTAGCAATACATGCAAACTTTTTTACTAATACATGCACACTTTTCCAACTGTCTTGTCTACTGTCTAGCAAATTTTGCAGACAGTAAAATTGGACAGTGATTTGAAGTTTTGTTCGAAAAAGAAAAAAAATCAAGAAGTAAGAAAAAAATTAACATATTTTGCTTTGATTTTTTATGTTTTATTAGTTAAGTGCTATATTTGTTCACACAATAATGCTATTTTAAGTTAAAAAGTGAACTGTCTTAACTACTGTCTGGACGCCTACGTATTTTATTACTGTCTTGCCAGTACTGTCAAATGTAAACGCTGTGTAAACATTGCAGTTTAAAACTGCAATCGGCAACCTATACTATTACATTTTGCGATTGTATGCGTTGTATGAATTTTACATATGTTGTTGTTACCCAGCGGGAAAACTTAGAAGACCTTCTTACTTCAGGCCTTTTTAAAGGCCTGCTTAAAAGATTTTTTGATTCAATTACTATTTTTATCTAACTGCTAAAGAAGGCCTCATAGAAGGCCTCGGCTCTTTCGTATAAAAGATAAGATACACCTTCCACACTCGCTTCTATGAGAAGGGAGAAGAAAAGGAGTAACATTTTTTGTATTGTTTTTTTGCACAAGCAAAAGCAAAATCAATTTTTTTTGGTCCCGTTACCCTTCTTATGTACCTGCTAAAGAAGCGAGAGCGGAAGGCCTTCTCCGCAATGACATCGTGTGTAAAAAAAGATATGAGTATGGAATGGAGCAAGAAGGCCTTGTACATCCAAAAGAAGGGGTACAGAGGCCTTCTAGAAGGCCTTCCTACTCCTTATTTTTCCCGCTGGGTAATGTTGTTTAATTCTCTTCAATGTGTGTGCACACGTACGTAATAAAAGAGTATAAAAGAGAAAACGCGGCGTACTGATTTTGCCGATCGCAGGTTTAAAAGCTAAAAATTATAAGTCAATGAGAACAAAGGTTGTGTGACGTCACAGTTCCTACATGCGCAGTAAAAAATTTGTATATCTGCCTGATGTCGTAATCTTTATTTCTATCATTCTTGGTAGATGGTTTATGTGAAGTTTGCACGAAATCGGCTCAGTGGTTACGGAGATATGGTATTTAGATTTTCGTTATATTATTCCCATACAAATATCAACAAAATGCCCTCCATTTTCCAAACCATTTCCCACCTTCAGTTGGGAGATTCGAGTTGGTATGGTAAGTTATGATTGGGTGCCGACTTTGGTGACGTCATGCCTATGTGGTGACGTATTTTTTTCGCTTTTAGTGTGCCAATACCTTTGCTATTGTTACTACTCTGTTTGTTTTGATCTCGAGACTTGCAGGGGTGTGCTGAAAATCGAAAACGTAAAACGCAAGAATTTGGAAGTTGTTTTAAATACACTTTTAATCTAATTTCTGTAGATTTTGTTATAAAATTATGTTTAATAGAAAAGTATTTTTAAAATATTTGCTATAAATTTCTTTTATTACAGAAATCTTATTAAAAAACGACTTTGAAAATTCTTGCGTTTCAGGTTTTCGATTTCTAGCACACTCACGTTGATTTTTAAAGGCTCAGTTAGCCGGGAGTAACAGTAACGTTGCAAATCAGCTGCTTTATTTTGTTGGATGTAAAACAATTAGAACGATTATAGTTTGCAGTAAAATGTTACGTCTCAATTTGTAAGAAATAGATTGGTCGTACTTTGAATTTAATTTGAAATAATTAATGAAACTAGAATATAGTCGCTCAAATGTAGATTACTGCCAAGATTTTGAAGATGTGGTCAATAGATCTAGCAGTTATAAATTTAACAACGCTGTGAATGGAAGTGAAGTAGAGTGGCAAACATGGGATACTCATTACAAAGGATTTTACAAAAGATTACCAGGTAAACTGCCGCGATTTTGTGATTTTCATTTTTCAAATTCATTTAAATTAATTTTGTAATCGTTTGCATTTTAGGTATTACCAAGTACCACCACTTTGACTCAAAAAAAAAAAAAAACAAGTAAGAGTGCTATATTCGGCTGTGCCGAATCTTATATACCCTTCACCATTGTGCGAGCAGAATACAGAGCAACTAGACAAAACCTAAATAATTTCTACATAAACATACATATATACAAAACATAAAACTCCATTATAAATTAAATTTAAAACGTTAAAACTGGTAAATATTTTTTAGATCGTTTCATAAAAAAAAAAAATTAAATTTTGGTCATAACTTTTTCGTATCTGAACCGATTTTCCCGAGTTTTTCAGAAAATATTTTCTATTAAAAATTTCCGATCTTTTGATATATAAGGCGTAACCATAGGTCATACGACAGTCCAAAAAATCCGGTTTTTATACAATTTTTGATATTTTTTGTACGGGAGGTACCACGCCCACTTGTTCAATCTCGCCCACATTTTGTAGGATGCTGTGTATTGATAACGTTAATGTGTGTACCTTATTTGGAAACTTTGGCTCTTGCCGTTCTCAAGATATACAGAAATAAAAAACTACAACAACAACAAGGGATTTTTGTGCAAAATCAGAGGCAGTTGTGGCTTTTTGCTCATATCTCCGTCATTTTTGGACCGATCTGGCTGAATTTCAATAGCAAACTTAAACGTAGTATATGTGACATAAATATACATCAACCTAGTCCACATCATGTCTGGGGTTTTCGGAAAACCCATTTCAACATACAGACGGACAGACAGACATCGTTAAATCAACTTCGCTTTTCATAAGGACCCAGAATATATATACTTTATAGGGTGTAGGATCAATATTTTGGAACATACAAACGGAATGACAAAGTTATATATACCCTCTTACCTTCGGTGAAGGGTATAAAAACGAAATTGTACTATGTAAAGAACTTGTGGACTAGGAAGAAGAAAGATTTAATCTGCTATTAACGGCTGAGCTACCAAACGAATTACCTCTGCTCATTGCACCAAGCGGCTTATCGTTAGATCGCAAATGGTATATGCATGAGAATGTCAGGGTCTTATGTACTGATTCACAGAAACGAGATTTTGTAACTCCTAAGCCGAGTGAACCCAAAGCTAAAAATAGGGCAAACCGGGTAAAAGCTTCCTCTCCCTAATCTTTTTAACTAATTAACTGATTTTCTTGAAATATTTGTGGCAAATAGTGTAAAATATGGAAGAAACTATAGCCTATCAGGTATGTGATGGAAAACGATTTTGAAAATAATAATATCGCTTTCAGTATTTATAAAAATTGATTTCTTATACATTTTCCTTTGATTTCCTGTATGTATTCTTTGTTATAAATGTTAATTGAACTGTGTTTTAAACAAAAACTTAAGACTTTAGTTTAGTAATGGATTTTAAAATCGCTCGCAAGAGGGGTAGAAGCTCCCCATTCCTATATCTTCTTAGCACATCAACCGGTTTTCTTAAAATGTGGCATGCAGACACGGTTACATCTAAAGGAACTTTAAGATATACATTTTTTTTTTTGCAATTCCAACGTTTAGGGAGTAAAATAGGGAAAACGGGTAAAAGCTTCCTCTACCAATGTCTTCTTAATTAATAATCCGACGAAACATAATTTCAAGTCTTGAAGGAACTAAGAGCTATAAATTTTAACATTTACGGTGTAAAATACAGAAAATAAGGGGAAAAGCACCCCACTCCTATAACTTCTTAATTAATTAACCGATTCTCTTGAAAATCATTAAAAAATTGAATGGAAAATTCCGAGACGAAAATGTTTTGCTGCCACGAAATCCGATGATCCCCACAGACGTCCCAATTGAATTCAAACGCGTTCAATTTCCTTTAAGATTGGCATTTGCAATGACAATCAATAAATAAGTCGCAAGGCCAAACGATGTCTGTTTGCTGCTAAGATTTGGGCACACAATTCACGGACAATTATACGTGGCATGATCTCGCGTCGGCAAGCCATCGAGCTTATTTGTGTTGGCTAAAGACGAACTAACAAAAAATATCGGACACACAAGTGCTCTTTGTAATGAAAATTTATTAAATAAACAACCGTTAATCTATGATGACTTAAAATAAAAATCATAATTTTTAAAAATAAAATATCTTCATTTGAGAAAAAAATCATAAAATCATATTTTGGTTAAAAGCGGTAGATCCAAAGTTTAATTCGGTATTTCTTCGGCATTAAGTATAAACAGTAATTAAAATTAATACATACATACTAATACTTACATATGTTTTAATTTTTATTTTTAAATGTCAATCATTCATTTATTTTTTTTTTAACATTAAAAATACAACATTTATCCAAGAGTCTATACATAGGTGTTAATAGTGTATTATGTATTTGTTTCTACTCATAAACAATAAAAGAAAAAATGTATGTATGTTTACCTTGGTATGTTTGTAGTTTCAACAAGTCTCCTTGTTGAAATTTAATTTTAAACAATATATTTATTTGTCAAAAAAAAAAAAAAAAAATAGGATCGAGTAATATCAAAATCCTTTGTAAATTATTATAGCAGCTTGAAATTTTGAAGAATTGTTTAATTTATTTAGTAACAATTTTTAGTGTATCTAATATAATAGTTTTAAATAGTGTCTATGAAACATGATGAAATATAATGGATATTAATGATGACAACAATGTTTTAATAGTACACTAGGGCCACTTCGGTTTACATAACACTTGACCTCAGCTTAAATAAAAATATTTACGATGTTATTTTTAATGGTACAAATTGATATTTAGAATAAATAAGGAGTCGACAAAATAAAATAAATTAATAAATTATTCTGAATATTTAATAATGAATACAATAATTATTAGCAGTGAAGTAAAATAATTATCAATAATTTAAAAAGCTTTTACCAACATAAGAAAGCTATTATTATCAAGCTCTGATTTTGTGCAATATTCAATTTAGTTTAAAGCAACTGAATTTCATAATGGCTGGCAAGCTACGAATCATATTTTTAATGACTCTTTGATGGTTTTACGCTTAAGCCACAGCATCGGTGGAGCATTCTTCTTCAACGGTAATGTACAAACCTTCCTCCTCATAAGCGGAATCATGCTTAGCTAATATTCTTAGCAAAGGACGTAATTTTAACCACCACTGGCTCTTAGGAATACGATGTCTATAATATGTTCAATACAAATAATTATGATCAAAATATTTTCTTTTTTTTCTAGAAGTTTAAGCTTACTCAAAGTTAGTTTCAGAAATTAAATCAGCCAAAGGAGTGAATCGGTATTGACGTCTTACTATGCCCAATAGAACAGCAGATTCCTTGTCGTTGCATTTAATGGAACCATCAGGTTGCTTGTTATTTTTAAATTGTTCAGAAAACCATTCGACGCATTTTGCAGCCATTTTAGTGCCCATGTTGCGATCAAATGGTGTCGGAGAACCACCCTGCTGCATATGTCCTTTAATAAGAATATAAAACACCAATATTATACATATGTATATGTAAACATACATATGTACATTAGACCGACTCACCTTATATGGGCAAAAAAAAAAGTTTAAGTTGTACCCCCTGAAAATTAACTTTGACATGTTTTATGAAGATTCTCCCGTGAGCTAAACCGCGTCAAAAAGGGTCCAAAAATGGTATTTTTCGTGAATAAAAAGTTTGGTTATTTTATTTTTGTCCAATGAGTGCCCAATTATAATAGATGTTTAGGGATTCTTTGATTCTGCATTAAAAGATTTTAAAAATCCAACCACAAAATGGAGATAGCGATATGCTTGTCAGTTTTTTGATGCTTTTCAATTCGATTTTAATGAAAATTTAAATAACAACCATTGGTCATGAACGGGTTAATTTAATAGTAGCTTAATATACATATTTATAAAACGTGTTTTCTGGGCAAATATATGCTTTTTTGGTTTTAAAATGGGTTTTTAGTGATATTTTAATAAATGTTATAAAAAAGTTAGATTAAGGTTTAATTTTTGACTAAAATCTCAAGCGGTGGTTAACACCTTTCTAACGACGTATTGGAAATGAAAATCGGACGAACAATGGTACAAGTTATTTAAATTTTTATTAAAATCGAATTGAAAAGCATAAAAAAACTGATATAAACATCTCGCTATCTCGAGTCTGTGGTTAGATTTTTAAAATGTTTTGATGCAAATTCCAAAAATTCCTATGTACATATGTATTTATGGCTATTTTGTGAAGATGGTTTTAAGCTAAAAAAAAATAACTTTACCATTGTTCATCCGATTCTCATTTTTAATACGTCGTTAGAAAGGTGTTAACTACCGCTTAAGATTAACCCTTAACTGCCCATCTTACTTTTTATAACATTCATTAAAACATTACTTAAAACCCATTTTATAATCAAAAAAGCATATATTCACCCAGGAAACACGTTTTATAAATATATTAAGCTACTATTAAATTAACTTGTTCATGACCAATGGTTAAGTTATTTAAGTTTTCATTAAAATCGAATTGAAAAGCATCAAAAAACTGACAAAAACATCTCACTATCTCGAGTCTGTGGTGAGGTTTTTAAAATCTTTTAATGCACAATCAAAGAATTCCTTAATATCTATTATATTTGGCCACTCATTAAACAACGAAAAATTACCAAACTTTTTATTCATGAAAAATACTATTTTGGACCCTTTTTGACGCGGGTTATCTCACGGGAGATTTTCGCTAGAGCCAAAATATTTTGGGAATCTTCATTAAACATGTCAAACTTAGTTTTGAGGAGGGTACATCAACAACTTTTTTTGGAGTCGGTCTAATGTACATACTTGGCACAAACAAAAAAAAATTACCTAAAATGTTCATACGGCAAGAAAACAGGCCCTTGCCTTCTTCCGAATATAAACGATAAATGAAATCGGTGTTATAATTATCAGAAGCTTTCTCGTTGCGCAAAATCAAACCACGTTGTACACCTTCAGCCATTTTAGATGCCATATGATAAACATCTTGTTGCAAATCTTTAATTGAAAACTTTTCTTCAAATATATAAGCAGCATCAGCTCCACCAGCCAAGCCAGCTAGCGTAGCTAAGTAGCCACAATATCCGCCCATAGTCTCGATTACGAAAACGCGTCTCTTAGTACCTTGAGCTGATTGACGAATACGATCACAAATTTCTGTAATTTCGTTAAGGCCAGTGTCAGCGCCCAATGAAAACTCAGTACCAGGAACATTGTTTGAAATAGTTGATGGTATAACAGCCAATGGTATGCAAAATTCTGGATAATTAGATCGTTGATCGGCAATTTGTCCGCAAGCATGGTAAGCTTCAAAGCCACCAATAATTAAGAGACCCTGAATTTTAAATTCCCTAAGTCGCCCAGCGATTTCGTTGAATTTACATTCGGGAAGAGTACGCTTCGTACCTAGGAAAGCACCACCTTGACCTACCCAACCTGTCACATCGGACCAGCCCATCTCTTTAATATTGCCGGCGATTAAACCTTCAATGCCATCATGTATGCCGAACACTACATCGCCACGATAAATGCAATTACGCACAAAACTGCGTACAGCAGCGTTCATACCACAAGCCGGGGCACCAATATGCATTACAGCTAACCGATAACCCTGAGTTTATTGAATAAAAAAGTAGATATTTATATACATCAGCTTTAATTGTACAAAATTAATCTTACCTGTCCATCATGTTTAGGTGGTTTCAAGCGAGTCAACATTTTATACGTTTCTAAATTGCGTTCAAATGAACGGCCACGTAATTTAACTGCTAATTCCCAATTTTTCTCAGACATAGCTTTTGCTACAGCTTGAGTACGTTCTACACACTCCATCAATGGAACGCGCACAGTTTGGTTTCCGTCTAGTGAAACAACAACAGGAACAGTTTCATTGGTGGCTTCCATTAGAGCCAATGTTGCTTCAGCACCCATACGGCAACCCAAAACTCGATCAAAAGCACTTGGGTTACCACCTCGTTGGACATGACCCAAAACAGTTATACGAGTATCTTGTTGCAGCTTATCTACAACAACTTTCTTTATATCTTCTGCGGAAATAGCTTTGCCATCGCGATCAATTGCGCCTTCTGCCACAATTATAATGTTTAAACGTTGCCCAGCGGTACGTTCCTACACACCGGCGCCGACAAATTATATTAATTAATATTTTTCGAATACCATGATTTCGGTTACATCAAATACAAAAATTTGTTTGAAACACAATGCAGTAACCCATTTGTAATAAAAACTAGTTCATACATATATAACTTGTAAGGATGTGAGATTAATCGACTAATCAAAATTATGATTAAACGAAATTTGATTAACCACATTCTGGATTTATCAAAATCAATATTGATCGGAACTTTTAATAATCTAAATTTTTGCTAATTAAAAAATGTATTTCTTTGTTTCTATATACTACATACATATTTATACATATATGTATTCTGCACTTAGTTTAGGTACTTGATTATCACAGTGCGCAATATTCACATGATTGTTACGCACTTAACCTTTCGTTAGCCGCAACTAATCTGGATGATTTATAATAAAAGATTTATTTTTTTTTTTTTTGTTTTGCTATGTTTTGATACAAACCTAATTTAACTGTTACTTTATTTTAATTACTTATTTAAATACTTTAAAGGCCTTTTTCACAACTAACCGATAGCTACAGGTTGGGTTTAGTCGGCCGTAAAAAAGTGTTCCATTGTTCCATTTATTTTACCATGAGAAGTGTCACGCCCACTTCGCTAATCTCGGCTACATTTTCTCGGATGCTAAAAACATAACAGCAACAAGGGATTTATGGATAAAATTAGAGGCAGTCGTGGTTTTTTGCTCATATCTCAGCCAAATGTGGACGACCAGGCTGGATTTCAATAGCAAACATTTCCGGACTATATGCGCCTTAAATGTATATAAAAGGGTACACCTACTTATAAGGACCCAGAATATATATAATTTATAGAGTCTACGATCAAAATTGTAGAAATTACAAACGGTATGATAAACTTAAGTGTATACACACTTTTATTTTCGGTAAAGTGTTTAATGCTTGCGACTAACGAAAAGTTGGAGTGGTACATTGCATATATATTTTTTTATTTCCCACTGGAGCATAAATACATTATCTTATTCACCACATTATTATTTTTTTTTTGCTTTTTAACTGATAAGAATTCTTTTTAGTCGGAATTATTATTAATCAAAATTTCAATTAACCGATTAATCACACATCGCTAATTATTTGCTTATTGCATATGAGTATTTTGCATTGATATTTTCAAATAAATGCAAACTACTTTGACTATGAAAACTAAAAATGTAATTGCAAAATGAGATAATTGTGATATATTATTGAATTACGATGTGTCTAATGTATGCTTACTATCTTATATACAAACTATGACATTATGAGACCAACACCAAATATGTATATGAAAAAGCATAAAATAATTGTAAAAAAAAAAAATAAAAAGCATATACACGCGAACGCAACCTCGTTTCCTTTAAAAGTAATTGTTGTTTGATTAAA
Source organism: Pollenia griseotomentosa (assembly GCA_963931875.1). NCBI lineage: Eukaryota > Metazoa > Arthropoda > Insecta > Diptera > Polleniidae > Pollenia > Pollenia griseotomentosa. The sequence continues at coordinate 2,413,554 of OZ007564.1, read as the reverse complement.
ATATGAAAATAACCTGTATTATTACAATTTATTTATAAACTTATGAATTATTTATGAATGTATATTTTATGTCAAATTTAAAATTCCCAATATTAGTAAAAACAAAAAAACAATGTAATACAAAATACATCTGAAGATGTAACACATCACGAATTTACATTACGCTTTACTACTCAAACCATAAAATGAAATACATGAGAAAAATGCACAAAATATTTTATCAGAAACTACTCTTAAAAAGTTTCCAGTATTGAATAAAAAACACATATACATATGTACTTATGTATACATATGTTTTCCCCAAAATCCTTCATACTTTTAGAAAATATATGTAAGTAAAAATTTTAAGTAATATTTCCATTTAGAAACAATACATTTTAGAAATTAAAAAAAAAAAAAAATTATAAAAGCCTAACCTGTAATAATTTTTCACATAAAATATCATTCCAATCCTTTGGAGCCGGATCTTCGGGTATAAATATAGCGTCAGATCCGGAGGACATACCGGCTTGCAGAGCTAAATAACTAAAAATTTTAAAATCATAAATAGTTATGATTATATAAACGCATGTGTATGTAAGTATGTATGTATGTATGGATAAAAAATTACATTAAAATAAAAATGAAACAGTTGAATAATGTTGGCGGATTTATGATTTTTTTTCAAAGATGAATTGTATTTTAATATCAAAAAAATATTGTTTAAAGCATCAAAAGGTGCAATACAAATTACTTAATAAGGTGATGGCGATGTACATTCACGTTATATACAAATTATTCGTGTTATAATCAAATTCTTTATAAAAAAAATTGCTTTTGCTCTGTCTTTTCTGCAGGTGTGAATTCTCTACTTAAAGTCAACAACGGCCAAAATTATCAAATGAACACTTAAATAGGTAGATTTTTAAATATTGACAAGTTTTAAAAAATAAAAACGTTAAAAAGCAAAATAATAGTAAAACAATTATTATTCGGCAAACGTGAAACGACTTTTTCTAAGTTTTGTGTTTATTCTTGCCTGATTTAATTGTTGGCAAAGCCTTTCAGGCCAATCTGATTTTGGAGGAGCTTCAGGAATAAAAATATGATCAGCTTCAGACGACAAACCAGCTACTAAAGCCAAATAGCTGCAAAAGAAAAATAATGATAGACACAAAATGGATGATACAGAACATACACAACGAACAACGGATATTAATCAAAACAAAAAAAAAAAAAAAAATCATTACTGGTAGGAGAATAAAGAAATGTACAGTCAAGACGTTTCCTATTTACAATTCATCAATAGTTGTAGACTTTTTTATGTGTTTATGTTCAAAGTGCAAACATTTACAATCTACGGACCTAACCTGATTAACGATATACATATGTATGTATGTATAACATTACTTTGTTTAATTTTAAGACAATTTTTGTTAGTACGTGTTTAGATAAAAGGAGTAAACTTTAAAAATTCATTAGGCCATTGACACCAATACATGTGTATGTATGTTTATCTCAGCCAATTCATGATTTGCTTCCATTTTTTATTTTAAATAAAAGGAAACCCAAGCCATAAAGAAATCATAAAACATTTATATGTAAGTATGTGTTTCTAACTAAAATTACCCAAGCGACTAAATAAATAATTATAATTTCACGATATTTTTATTATTATTTCTTTTTTTTTGAGCTTTTGAGTATATATGCTTTAAATAATGATTATTATGATGAAGTTGATAGATTTGTTTTTACAAAAATTATAGTCCTACTAATATTTGTGGTTAGTCTTGCCTGTATTAATTTATCGCAAAGTTTTTCTGGCCAATCGTGTGGTGGCGGCGATTCAGGACAAAAAACATAATCAGCCTCAGATACAATGCCAGTAACTACGGGTAAATAACTTTTTCAAAGGAAACGATAGCTTAATATTAATACAAATATCTTATTTAAATCTTCTATTAAAACTTTTAGCCAATTGTTATTTTGATTTAATTTCGAATAGGAAATTAAGATTTGAATTTGTTCCTAAATTAAACTAAATTTTTTTTTATTATAGATATATGTTTGCACATTTACGAACAGATGCCTCCATAAGCACAAATTAATAAATCTTATGTTGACATCTTATCGTAAAATAAAAAGCACTATGTCTTTTTAAACAAAACTTACCCACAATGTCTTCCCATAACTTCCATAATAAATGTACGCTGATGCGAATAAGCTGTACTAACAATGGCATCTATAGCCTCAATAATTCGATGTAAAGCTGAATCAGTACCAATTGTCATATCAGTACCACAGAAATCGTTATCAATGGAGCCAACCTTAAATTAAATATAAAACAAATTAAATAATATTAAATTGTGTTTAAAAACAAGTGTTTTGTGTATATTAGATCAGGGATTTTCATCGATTTTTGATTTTCGGACCTCTGTAATAAATTTTTTAGCGAGCCTTAAACATAATTTTTTCCCAAACATTAATAGGAAAAAATCCAACAGTAAAAACACATAAGAAAGTTATTCGGAATATTTGTTTTTTGCAGATTTAAATAAAAAGTTTTAAAATTTGTTTTAACAATGCAGAAATCTTAAATGGGATCTTAGTTGTTTGCGGACTCCCTGGAAATCTGTTACGGACCCCCATTAAAACCTGTTGCATTAGTTGGGTCTTATAATTAGTATCCTTAACTCAATGGTTTCAATGGGAACTTGTGTCGGACACAAAAAAAAATCGTGCAAAGAATAATTTTAAGTTTTTTTTTAACAAATTAAACAATTATTAATTTACACCAAACAAAAAAAATTGTTTTCACGATTTTTTGAACTTTTTATCTGCAATTGCAAATCAGTAAATCAAAAAGAATTTGTTGATGTAATAACACAGGGGCTCCTCTAAAGGGAGTTCACTCAAAATTAATAAATTTTCAGTAGAGACAAAACGCTGTTTGTTTTTTTTAGTTTTTATAGAGCACAATTTATAAAAAAAAAGGGGGCAGCGCACTAATTTTGCAATTTCCACTCACATTTAATGATAGTGCAAAATAATTGCAATCATTATGTTAATGTTGAGTGATAAATTCAGCAGCCTGACTTTACATGAGTGATAGTGATGTTAAAAAATGCACGCGAAAAAATAATGTTTGATTTAAAAAAAAGTTTATGGCAACTTTTTTGTTCTTCACTCATTTGATGGCAACTAAAAATGTTGCACTAAATTTAAAAACAAAACACTTGTTTTTTCATGATTAAAGCCAAGAATTATTAAAAAATTAAAAAAATGCGCATACAAAATTACATTTTTAAAATTTTAGTGACGGTATATTTACACATATTGTAAGATTTGTTTATAGACTTAGGCTGAGGGCGCATGTGTCTGCCCAGCAAAAAAAAATGGAAGTCATACTTAAAAAACTGCATCTTAATTACATCCAAAGTAGCTAATGCTACTTTTCAGCTTTAAAGAAGTAGTTTTGAAGTACAAATGTGAAATAAGATTTTAAATTGCACCTTTGTTCTTAAATAATTGCATAGAATGTAGTTGGCCCGGAAATTTTTAAAAAGGATTGCATTTCTAAAAAATATTTGTTTGTTCTGGAAATTAACTGCATTTTTTATTTGCGTTTCTAGAGCTTGTTTTTATATTTATTCCTATAAAAGTGATGCTTTTTAATTAATTAAAGCGATAAAGTTGCATTTTAAAATCACTGCATTAATATCACTTCTTAAATGGACAATTTCACTACTATTGCAGCACTACTTTTGATTAGCATCTTAAGAGTTATTTAAGTATACATTTTTTCCCTTATTTATAAATGACATTCAAATATCGGAACTGTAAAAGTACTAGAAACGTGGAATATATGCAGTTAAAAGTAGTAGAAAATGAACAACATTTTTCCAATGACATGCTTATGTTAAATTCATAGCTTCTTCACCCGAATTTGAAGTACTTCGGGTTTGCGAGTTGTGGTGATTTAATAACATCTTTTTCAACGCTTTTTTGCTGGGTGGTTACGTAAAAAGTTTTCTGAATCTCTCTTTTGAGGACTATTTAAAGTTTCGGTTATTAATTTATCTTTTTAATATTATAAAGACTCAAAGTCCTCCGAGTGTTGTGCGAATGATATCTTTTAACATTTCTGTTAGAAATCCTCAAATTGTTATACCACGTATTTATAACACGGTTTATGAACAATCCTTTTTCGTACGTGCGGCATGGTTATGGAATTTTTTGCCTAGAAATCTACGTTCTTTCGCCATGTATTATTAAGCGTAAACTTTGTGTGTTTCTTAGGCCCCTATTACGGTTTACAACTCAGCTCAGTTGAGTTGTAATTAGGACAACTGGTTGTAATCAGTTGTAATTTTTGTTATGTTTTTGTTCACTGAAATATAACAAAGTTGTAAACCATAATACAAAAATTAAGAAATTACAACTCAACTGAGTTGAGTTGTAAACCGTAATAGGGGCCTTAATTCACATAGCTCAATTTTGTAATCACTGATAATTTTTGGGTTTTTTCACTCTCTTGTTTATATCCTGCATAAATTTACTCTATAATGTATGGGAGTAGGTTGGGTTGTCATGATGTTGGTATATGTTTATTTCAAATAGTGAAATCTCATAGTTGTACTTATTTTTATATGTATATTGAATTATATCTTACCTCATAGTTATGAAATTACTTGTAATATATTTTATTGGCCAATTGGCTATTTATATTACCATGAATAAATAAATAAATATGCCGCTTTTTGATTGCAAGTTAAAATTTTGCTCTATTTTAATTGAGTGCAAATTTTATCACAGTGTCTATCGTTTACTTGCAATTTAATTTTTGCACAACTTTGGGGCTTTAAACATAGTGCTTAAAAAAATTTTATTATTTAAGGTATATGTAATACGCATTAGGGATGCCAATCCCGAAATCCTGAATAACGAAATCCCGGGGTTATTCTAAAAATTTAAGTCCCGAATCACGGGATTTTCACATAAAAATCCCGACATTTTGGGTTCAGTAAAAATGTGCTAATTTTTTTTATCAAATACAACTAAATATATTAAAATAAACGTAAGTCACCCTGTTACAAATAACTTAAAAATTTTAATACTAAATCATACTGGCAATGAATCGAATTTTTAACTGGTTACAAAAAGAAGTCACAAGTGAATAAATGTTAATTTGTTTACTGGTGCAAATTTAATTAATTTTTTAATTAATATTACAAATTTTTTAATTGAAATCAATTTTTATTTTTTTCTGTGTTATTACCTATTGGTGTTAGCCAAAATCTTTTGAAAAAAATTTTTTTTGTTTTTTCAAAAAATTTTTTTTTTAAATTTAAAACTTTTTTTTTTATTTTTTTTTATCCGAAATGTTTTTTTTTTTTTTTGCTTAAAAAAATGCTTATGTCTTTTCCTTTAAGGTAGTTTTGGTCGCTTTTTGTGATGCGAGTGGGATATGTATAAAAAAAATAATTTCTTACTCAAGACGAGGGTTTTTCAATTTTTAGCATATGCAGCACTATTTTGAATTTTTTCCTATTTGTGTTTAAGTGTTTCTAAAACCTTAAAAATAAAACGTATGCAGAGAAACTAGACAAATTAACATTTCCGACGGTATTGAACATACCCAACTATCATTTTATACCTTCGATACTGTAATGCCCACAATATGATAATCCCAGGAATAAAATCACTTTTTTCTGTAGAAATGTTGACAAATAATTATTTTTTTTATTAATTTGTAATAATAATCTTCATCTTTTAAACATAATATTACAAAACTACCTGTTAACTTATATCTCTTCACCCACATTTTAAAGGCAAGTGTAATAAAAAAATAAAATTAACTGGTACTTCGGAGAATGGCCATAAAATATTTCCACCTGATTTAAAAACTTGTCTCTGGGGCACCTGATATTTTGACAACTAAAATCACATTTAGTATTACCTGCGCTCAAAATAACATATTTTTATATGTAGGAAAAATAAAAACAGAAGAAAAAAAGTGATTTTATTCCTGGGAACATATTGTGGACATTACAGTATCGAAGGTATAAAATGATAGTTGGGTATGTTACATACCGCCGGAGAGGTTAATTTGCCTAGTTTCTCGCATCCCAAAAAGCGACCAAAACAACCTTAAAGGAAAAGACATAAACTATCTTTTGAGCAAAAAAAAAAAAACATTCCGGGTAAAAAAAAAAAAGTTTTAAATTTAAAAAAAAAAAAAATTTTTAATTTTTTAAAAAAACCACAAAATTTTTTCAAAAGCTATCGAAGTTACTTGGGACAAATTTTGCTAATACCAAAACGTTATAAGTTACATGGATGAGAAATAACACTGCATATGCTAAAAATTAAAAAAAACCCTCGTCTAGAGTTAGAAATTAATTTTTTTAAACATAACCCACTCGCATCCCAAAAAGCGACCAAAACTACCTTAAAAGAAAAGACATAAGCTTTCTTTTGAGCAAAAAGAAAAAAACATTCCGGATAAAAAAAAAAGTTTTAAATTTTTAAACAAAAATTAAAAAAACAAAAAATTTTTTTTTTCAAAAGATTGATCAAATAGCTATCGAAGCTACTTTGGACAAATTTTGCGAACACCAGTAGGTAATAAGTTAGATGGATGAGAAAGAACAATGCATATATGCTAAAAATTTAAAAACCTTAAAAAATTACCTTAAAGGAAAAGACAAGCTTTCTTTTAAGCAAAAAAAAAAAAAAAAAAAAAAAAAAAAAAAAAAAAAAAAAAAAAAAAACATTTAAAAAAGTTTTAAATTTAAAAAAAAAAATTAAAAAAAATTTTTTTAAAAAACAAAAAATCTTTTTTCAAAAGATTGATCAAATAGCTATCGAAGCTTCTTGGGGCAAAAAAAAATTTGTGTCTAAGCTACTATCCAAAAGGACTAACCTTGGTGCAAATTTCATCCAAATCGGAAGACATCGATTTAAAAATTGGGTCCCTTGACATGAAGTCCCCCATATATGAAGTCCCGAAAAATCCCGATCTCTAATACGCATACATATTACAAAAAAAATTTCTTAATTTAATCAACATCGGGAATAAAAACTATTAAAATTGCAACGATGTATACATTAACCCCTGTATTTATAAACGACTGTTTGATTTAACAAACGTTTATTAAGTGAATTTTTATAGAAAATTTTTTTCTTAAGCCTTTATTAAATTAAAAATATTTTTATAATTACGGCAGTAAAAGTTTAATTAAAATTTATTTTTTTTTCAACATCCGGCATCAAACAAGAAATGATTAGTGGGGAGAAATGATTAATGGGGAGCTAGCAGCCAAGTTTGGAGGACACCCTCTCAATGAGCATTACCAAAGTAAGCAGGGTAGCAGCCCTACCACCAAACTAGGTATTATTAGGCCAATCCTCTATTGATGGTGAAACATACTCGATTACTAAACTACAAAAAAATTCAAAAAGGACTGATTTTTTTGATGAACCGTGCTTAAAAACGAATTTGCAAAACTAACAGCAGAATGAAGAAGACTGAATATCGCAATACATTGTTGGATTAAGTGAAATGCGATGGAGTGGTAGCGGTGACTTCAGAAGCTCTCAAGGGAAATGCTATTATATTCCGCTCGCAATGAGCGGTGTAGGTGTTATAAATTTGTTATGATGATTTAAATCGCACTCTGCATTAAACTGACAACAAAGATATACTCATTTTAATGGACGATCTTAGTACACGCATCGGAAGCAACAATGTCGGATTTGAACACATCATAGGAGTTAACAGCCCCGGTGAAAAAAACACTTCCGGTGAGCTATTTTTAGAAATTTGCTCGAAATTTGACTTAGCAATCAAAGGTCCGAACTTCCTTCATGAAACGCATCATAAAATGACATGGAAATCAAGAAACCTACGCTTTCCGACACAGAGTCAAATTGACCATTTCCGCATCGCAAGGAATAGTTTTAGCATGCTGCCCCCACCACTTTCTCTATAAAATTCGGCCCAAAAATATTTAACTTAAATGAATTTTTTTTTTTGGAATTTTTTCACATTTGACCGTATTAATATAAAATTAAAAGACCGTCCCTTTAAGACAAAAAATATCATATAATACATAGTTTTCATTACAAATAACTTTTATATGAATCTTAACCTCATAATAATACATTTGTTCTGGTAAGCCCACATATTCGCATTTGTTCCAAATAGGATACAATCTCGAAAATTCGTTTGTAATACTGTGGTGTATGGGCTTTACCTATTATAATTTTTGACTTGTTTTTTTATATTTTGTTTTTAAATATGAAATTTGTTGCTTTTTTTTGAGGCATATTTTTAAAAAATTTTAGGTCTTATTTCCAGTTTCCCTGCTGATAAGTAAGTATCATACACACAAACACATCCACATAAATCAGTTCTTTATACCTGTGTTCTATATAACATTATTTGTTTAAAACTTATTTGTACATTCCTAATTAAAATCATTTTTAAAAACATTAATCACGAACATTAAATTTAACAAGAAAGAGTGCTCTAACACTCAAGAGTGAGCTTTATATGGGACTAATGGTAAATTATTGACCGATTATCACAAAATTGTACGGCCCTATTTCTGGTTATTTTACCCCAATATCTATATTTGCTACAGTTTTAGGGGTATTTAAATGTCAGAGAGTGGGGTTTATATGGCGCATTTTTTATACCCACACCACAATAGTGGAGAGGGTATTATGCATTTGTGCTGATGTGTGTAACGCCTTAAAATATTGCTCCTTAAAGTATACCAATCGACTTAGAATCACTTTCTTAGTCGAACTAACGATGTCCGTCCGGCTGGCTGGCTGTCCATGTAACCTTGTGCGCAAAGTACAGGTCGCAATTTTGGAGATAATTTGATAAAATTTGGGACATATGTTCCTTTTGGCACAAGGACCAAGCCTATTCGAAGGCCGAATAGTAAGGCCACGAGGGAAGATAGGGGGGAATTTCTGCCTCTCAAAAACTATCAAACCGATTTTAATGAAATTAAAATCATAGATAGAAATATATTGATATGGACACCTAAGCTATGTAGTTTTTCAAAAATAGGACCACAAGGGGAGGTAGGGAGCAAATTCTGCGTCTCACAAACTTTCAAACCGATTTTAATGAAGTTTGTAAACATATATTAATCCATATTAATATGGACATATAAGCATGATGTGTTTTTAAATACTGTGGTGTAGTGTATTATATGGTCGGGATTGACCGACTTTACTTTCTTATTTGTTTAATTATGGAGCGATCTTCACGAAATTTAGTAGAATGAGTTCTAGTAATATAAAACGAATCAAATTATCCTTTGTGCGGTGTGCATTTAAGCGATAAATGTTGGACATGCATCGACTTTTATTACAAATTTGTCAATGCTGTGATTAAGCGCGTTTTAAAAAGGGAATAGCGCGTTTCGGTTTGGGTTTCTGGCAAAATGTTAATACATATTGGTAAATTCTGAGTTAACCCCCTTTAGAGGAACCGGTGCGATACATTTATAAAGCTTTGCACTGACTTTATAAAATATTTATATTTATTATAGTATTATATTTTTATTTTTTTTTTTTTAATTAAACTTTATTAAATTTTAATTAAAATTCGTCTCTGCATTTTACAGTTTAACTAATGATTATTTATGTATAATTCTTGTATACTTACCATTCCCACAATGTGTAAAACATCATATTTTTTTCTTTGTTCCTCAGTAATTTTACCATCCTTTAATAGTTCATCTAATAATGAAGACCACTCTTGACGGAATAAGTTTGCACCAGTCAAGGAACCGTCACCACCAATTACAACCAAATTAGAAATGCCTTTTTGAATAAGATTGTTCGCAGCCTTAAGGCGACCGGCACGTTGACGAAAATCAGTACATCTTGCAGATCCAATTACGGTACCACCACGATGAATAATAGATGATACAGAAGCCCAATTAGCTTCAACGATATGTTCACCTCCATCTACCATTCCTTGGTAGCCTTCACGGATAAAGTACGCCTGAAGAAATTTAAAAATAAAAAATTATTTGTTAAAATTTTATGTACACTTCCTTCCTTTACGATTTAGTAATAAAATACTTTTCCAGTGCTGTTTGTTTTTGTAAAATATTTTAGGTTGCCTTTACCAGCCAAAGAGGATTTTTTCGTAGACAAAAATTATTGAAAAAAACTCTAAAGGAACTGAACATTTCGTCGTCGTCGTAAATGAAGAATAATGTAACATTATTTCATTCACTTTTTTTAGTTCATTGATATAACAATCATTATTGACCGTATTGATAAAAATTTGTTGGTTAAGTATGTTGTAATCAGGGACCATAATGCAATGAATACTCCTTTTTTTATAAAAGTCAGATAATACATACATAAGTATGTATGTAACAGTCAGAGTACCGAAACGTTCACTCATTTTTCAGTCATTAGCGGGCGTAAAAAATTTTAAATTTTACTGCTTTTTCATCCCCATGAGGGTGAGGAAAAAAATATTTTGAATTTCCACATTCATGAAAAATGAGCAAACAAAAAAATTCACATGTTAATTTGTCAGATATGAAAAATTTGAAAAAAATCACATTCAAATTCCTCATAAGGAAAAAAACTCGATTTTCCCGACCATTAACAGCGGGAAAATGAAGTAGTAAAGAGGCTTTATAGAAGGCCTTTTTGCCGATACAGTATTCCACGGATAATTACCTCGCCAAAAATGCCAACATTTTTGGGTAATTATGAGGGGTAAGCATTTAAACGAATACGCTTAACTACCTCGTTGAGGTAATTATAAGAATACGTTTAACTACCTCTTTGAGGTATTTAAACGAATTCGTTTAAATACATTGGTGAGGTAATTAAACGTATTTATTTACAAAATACCTCAACTTTGATGTATGAAAAAAAGTTAAGATATAGGAATTTTTACATGTATCAGCTAAATCTAAAGAGAAAGCAATAAAACCAATGGGATTTGTTGTCTTAAATTTTATCTGTAATGCGTTTTGAGATGTCCTGTCATACATTCAAACTTATAATCAGCAAACCGTAAATATGCAATTGCATGGTTTTTTCTGTGAGACCAATGAAGGCAGAAGCAATATATTTATTCGTTTTAGAGCTTTTTATGAATTTTGGTATCGATTTGTTTGTGAAAAATTTGCATATTTTAGCTATTGCTGCATTTTATTGCACACATATTTCAAGTTTTTGAAGTTTATTTTCATAAATGATCAGCAATAAAAAAATTGCTTAAAATTCTGGTTAACAGATGAATTTTTTGTTGCTATAATTTCGCCATCTACATTTAATTTTCACTCTACAATTGTAAGCCAAAGCAAGTTTTTGTTGAAGATAAATGTTATTCCAAACTGTAAAGTTTTATATATATGCAAACATTAAGAAAAAAGCAATTATATATATTTAAGCTGATACATAGAAATCTGAACGCATCGTTTAGTAAACTGATCGAATCCATCCATCTGGCTGGTTTTCTGTCCATGTAAACCTTGCGCGGAAAGTAAAAGTAGCAGTTTTTAGATAATTTGGTAAGAACGTTTTAATTGTCATAACAGCGAAACCTTTGTAAGTTGTCCATGTCAACCTTGCGCGGAAAGTAAAAGTAGCAGTTTTTAGATAATTTGGTAAGAACGTTTTAACTGTCATAACAGCGAAACCTTTGTAAGTTGTCCATGTCAACCTTGCGCGGAAAGTAAAAGTAGCAGTTTTAAGATAATTTGATCAAATTTGGTAAGTACGTTTTAATTGTCATAACAGCGAAACCTTTGTAAGTTGTAAGAATTGTTCTATAATTTCACATACTCCCCATGCAAACTTCTTTTTTTATGTCCATTAGCCATGTTCGTATTAAGATTAAATTTGGGCCAAAATATCTTACTGCAAATAAAAAGTGGTTTAATCGGTTCAGATTTAAACATACAGCTTCCATTCAAATATCAATCCCTAAAATATTCCAGCTATTTTATCCTTTTAAATGTTAATATAATTTAAAATTTAGCGACCTTTCCTTTAATTCTCTTAAAACAAAATATCTCATATAAATTAAAATTCGGTATTTAGTTTTTATTAAAAAAATATTTTTTTATTACTATTAATCAGACGGATTAATAGTTATGTTCTTTATTAATTTAAATTCCAAAACTGACTGCAAAGACTTTACAATTTTTTCTTATAATGAAACCTACTTTCTTAAAATAATTTGCCGATCCCGCATTTTCCCACCAATTAATTTACTTGTGGTTGCGCGTGTAACTCAGTTGCTGAGTTTGTATTTTCCCATCGAACAGTCGACGAAATGTTGCGGCTCGTGTGGACTCAAGTTACATGGTTTGAAATTGCTAGTGCTGCAGTTTTGCTGTTGGCACGTTTTGTTATTGAACTTCTTAGATTTGTTGGCACGTTGTATGTGCAATATTTGTTGTTGTCATTGGTACGGTGTTAACTCCTCCCCCTTTAAGTTCATACGTCCTCGTATGATTAACTAAAAAAACGGAAGGTTATGAATTCTTTGGTTTTGTCCCTTTTTAGATGATAATGCTAAGGAAATTTCCGGGTTAGCGCATAAATTAGCCTCCACTACAGTGTCTTCTTTTCCTCCTTCTTTCGGTGACTGGTTGACTTTCTCAAATGGTTTATTCTCTGTTTCAGTGACTACCTTTTTGTTTCTTTTCATTATGCAGACAATGGTGACCAGTAATGATATGGCTATTATTAATCCAAAATTAGTGAATAGGTTGATTTTATTCTCCACTTGTAATTTTTCGATTAAGTGAGAATTGTTGACATTTACAGCCTCCATCCTTTCCAGCGTTATTACTTGTTCCTGGAAACTTATGTTACCTGGTTGTAACAATGCAGGTAATGGCTTTGTAAGGGTAGCTTGTGTTGTCAAATATGTTTTGTTTCCAATTCGTACCGTAGAATTTAGGTGGTGCCGTTTAAGTTTATTGTTGAGTTGTCTATTTCGACTTGTCCCTCGAATTCGTTCATCAGTACCATGCTTTCATCTATTTTCTCTACTTGTGCCACATGCTCATTATTTGTTGTCGTACAGCGAAATGGTTTACTCTTCAAAAGGTTTGGGATGCAATCTGTTTCACTTATGTCTATAATATTATCTGTTTCACAAATACTTAGTTTATTATAGTTTTTGCAGTCATTCTTAATTCCAAATATTTTATCATGACATTTCAAAATGGTTTTAAAATTTGTCTTAATTACAATATTATTTCTTTTTACAGGTCTAATCGAAAAATTATCACAATTTTCATTACTCGTTGTCGGAATATTTACTATGTAGACAATTTCTTTATCATTTGATGCAATTTTAATCTTAGAAAAATTCAGCAATTCATCTATATTTCCAAATGGAATATTATCGCTATAAAAAATGTCTCTCAAAACATCAATTTCGATATTAGAAAAGATAAATGAATTAACAATATTTGCTTTAGCCCAATGGATAGCATATTCTATATTAGATAATTCGTCTTTAACAATTTCCAATTTATACTTAAAGTCTAACAGTTTTTC